>RAIA01000127.1:57500-657500 GCA_003664395.1 Leishmania lainsoni
GAGGGGGCTGCTGTGAAGCAAACTGGAAGACGGGTGGGTAGAGTGTGAGGCAGAGGCCACGTGGTGATAACGATGTTGGCATTTCTGCAACGCATGTTTACCACTGCTTCGCGCCGTGCGATGAGCCTCTGGCAGCAAGGGGTAGAGCGAAGTTTGTCTCACGTTGTATGGAAGAGAGGGGGCACCTTGTGAAGGTGCCAAATGAAATGACGTCGATGCGCTCGCTCAGGGAAGCCTCCTTTCCATGAATTTGCTCTTACTAGCCTCTGTGCCGTGTGGTGGTGCGACCGCTTATTCGTTCCTGGTTCCTCTTCGCTCTGTCGTTTCCTCGCTGGCCTTCACTCCATTACGAATACTTCAGTTTCTCTACCGCGCTCATATATCGGCCCTCTCTCTGCTGCGCCTGGAGGCTTGCTCGACTGCTGTCCTAGGCACGAGCACTAGAGCAGAGGCGTGATGCAGCAGTATCTCGCAACGCAGGCTCAAGTGTCATCTTGCATCTGACCAGCTTCGAGAAGTCCGTGCGATGGTGAAAAGCACGGAGGAAGGCTGCTGAAGGAGAGGGCAAAGAAGAGGCAGCGTTGGCTCTCCTTTTTGTCCTTATGGGCGGCGTCGATTCACTCGCGGAGGAGAGAAGGGTGCGGGTGCGTGGGCAGTGAGTCTTTCAACGAACGAACGGCCCGACTTCCTCCTCCTCCTCGCTTCACACGTTCCTCCCTTTTTTTTCGTTTTGGCAGGCATACGTCGCCTCATCTCTCTCGCTCATCCTCTCGCATTCGTGTCTTGTGCTCGTGTGGTGTTTTCGACGTTCGCGAAGGCCTCAGCTTTGTCCTCCTCCGCCGTTCCTCGAGCAACAGAATAACAGACGGTGGATACCGCCATTCTCATTTGCCCACCGCCTTGCTTACGGCGTTCCGTAGAAGAAGCACTTCGAGTGAGACAGAGGGGTAGAAACTCCAGAAGGGCCCTTTCCCTCTGTCAGTTTTCTTGGCAGTTACCACGCCGGCTGCTGCTGCACACCTTTGCGTCTTCATCAAGACTCTCTACACTTCACTTCTCCCTCTCGTGCGCCAGGACAGTTTTCAGTTCCCACATGGCCCATACTCTGTGCCTTATTGCCTTCGGGAAGCCACCGCGGAAACTTTCAAGTAGGGAAGAGTCGCGCATGCCCCTCACACAGACAAAACAAAAGAAATAGAAGGCACAGCTCGATTCTCTTCATCCACCTCCCTTTCTCACCTCACCTCACACACACACACGCCGCTTGGCATATTGATTGCCGCGAGGTGCGTTGTGTGAGCACAAATCCCCTTCACGAATCCAAGCCCTTCATTTTCGTCGTGTCTGTTGCGTTCCCGCTGTTCTCTCTCCTGTAGCACGCCCATCTGTTCCACTTCACCTATGGCATCATTCGATCCCTCTCTCCTCCTCCTCCCCTTTTCCTCGATTACGCTCTGATTACTTACATATATGTGGGTGTGTACTCGCACTCGTTCTCTTTTGATCTCTGGAACCCCTTCTGGCCTTGTATACTCTGTCATCCCCCCTCCTCCTCCTCATCACGCCCTCTCACTCATAGGCACGCATGGAGAGGTGGTGACTCTCTTTTCTTTTCTTTTCCCGGTTTCGCCTCGGGTGTTTCAGCTGGTCACCCACCGCTTCCAGATGTTGTTGTCGTGTGCGCTGCGGCATGCTTTGTTGTGTTATGGTGTTTTTTCTCTGCTCTGCGTCGTTTCTAAGAGCTAAACGCATTCGACTGATGTGTTTACGGCCTTTTCTCTTATCTGCGATGTGGTGCGTCCTTTGTCGTTGCGGCCGCATCGGTTTACCTTCCTCATTCACTTCATCACCCCGACTCTCGCGTATCTTTGCAGAGGCGTTTGTGTGTATCTGATCTGCTGAGCGTGTGGTGGCTTGTGCTGCTACCAGCACCGACACTACAGTGTGCGACCATCCAAGCAGATAAGAGGAAGACGAGAGCTTTCATCTGCCTCTCCTCTGCTTGTGCACTTCCGTTCAGTCGCGCCAACGCCTTCTCGCTTTGCTCAGCTGCTTCGTCTCTTCCACTGTCGAGAGGGTCGGTGCCCTCTCCCCTTCTTGTCTGCCTCTCCACTGCGCGTACGATGCGCTGGTTGTTTTCCTCTCACTGTCTCTGTGCATATATATGTGTGTGTGTGTGTGTGTGTGTAGCTGAACTCCTCCTCTCTCCCCACCCCTTCTTAGCGCGGCATTGGCGGTCTGGAGTCGGGCGTGCATTGCGGGATCAAATGCTCCTTTGGTGCCCTCTTCTTTGGGCTGCGCATTCGGGGCATCACTGACACCTGCAGCTGATCAGCCGTCCAGACAGTCAAAGTGAGAAGATGCACGCCTATACCCTCGCCGCCCTCTCTCAGCGAACAACAAAAAGGGAAGCCTCTGATCCCGAGGCTTCGCGTTGGCGCCCCTTCTATCTCCCGCTCCCTCAACTGTGGCTTTGACGTGTGCGCTCCTCAGCGCAGAAGAAACTGGGAAGCATTGAGAGCAAGCACCTGCTGTGTGTCTGCGCTGTACTCTCTCTCTCTCTCGGCACACTCACACCCTCTCCCTGTAGACTCTTGCAGTGGTAAGAGCAGTCTTTCGTCTGGATAGGCCACACTTCTCACTGACCCCACCCCACCCCCTTCACACCACTGCCCTCCATAGGCCTGAGTCGCCGCCGCCTATCACTCGCCGTCACCTTTGCATGCGAGCATATTGAAGTCAGTCTCGGTGCCTCTCAACAGTATGCGTTGCTGTTGTTCTTTCCACCTGTTCTTTCCTGCCTCGCACCCGTCTCATCGTTTTTCGTAGATAGTGGTGCCTCCACAGACACACACACACACACACACATTCTGGGGAAGGATTCGCAGACGCTGCAGCTGTTGCTCGTTTGGTGCGTGTTGATACTTCATGGAAGCGGGGTAAGAACTGAACATGTGGACGCTCTATCACCGGAATACCCGACGCCAAACAGCTGAGGCCGGCAACAGCGGTAAGGAGGCCTCCAAGTCGCTCGACATCAGCCCTTTGCGCCTCTGCACGTCTACACGAGTGTCAGTTGGGCGATCGCGAGCACTGCTTCGTCGGCACACCATCGCCGTACTGCTCCTTGTCGTGCCACTGGCACTATTAACAGGCCTTTACAAGTACCACGTCATCGTCAATGACGAGATGTACTTGAATGAGGTAGAACAGCCGCCCCTCCCAGAAGCCAAAGCGCTTGAAGTTCTGCACAAAAGAGATGTGCACGTCTCCCTCATCATGCCTCTCCTAACAGAGGGCAATGCAAGTGCACCCGCGTCAGGCAGTGCTTCCCTGGCTGACCTTCTCGGTCCCCTGATGCAGTCTGAGGAGGCCCTTTGCTATCAACGTGGCGACCGCAGCACACAGGCTCTTGTTAACCCGGTACACGCGGTGGTCATAAGCAGAACTGCTGCCGATTCCCCCGCGCTTGCTGCCGCGATACGCAGCGTTCTGCCCGATGGGTGTCGCAAAGCGGAGACGTGCTTCCACAAGGTACCCCTTTTGGCAAGCTGACGCCTGCGCAGTCGTGGCGCGCGTGGGAGCTGAGCACGGACGCTGTACGTGTGGCCCTTCGCGGTGCCACGAACGGCACTGCGCTGTGCTTTGGCGACCGCTTGACACTGGTGACTCCGGTAGCATCCCTCCCAGACACAACACTGGAGGTGCTCGTGGACACTGCGCTGAGAACGCGTGGTGGCCGCACTGGGTCGCACTTCGTTGTTTTGCCGTCATTCCTTGGTGCGACTCAGATGCCGTACACTGAGCCCGGTGATGCACTGGAGACGCGCCACGAGGGCACGGGGCTCCTAGACGCGCTTGTGAGAACGGCAACACAGCGCAACGGCGGCCGCGTCGCAGCTGCTCAGTGTACTATACTGCAGCACAGTGGCAACAGTAGTGACTGGCACTACCCGTTACCGCAGCTCACGACAGATGAGCTTAGATCACTCCGTGTTGTGGACAAGGGTGGGCTGACGGGAACCACACACAACGGCGGGGTACTGCTGCCATACCTGACACGGCGGCTGAGCGGGTACAGCGCTGCAGACCAGCGCGCGTCGTGGGAGGAAGTAGTGGACGCTGTGTCGCTGCACTGCAGCATATTCAACCGCCGTGTATACGACACCGTTGGTGGGCTTGCAGGCGCACTGTCGAACCCCGCTGTGACGGACACTGTGAGTGTGCTTGAGGATCACGCGATGGGGGCTGCGGACCGTGGTGGGTGGGCACTGTCGCTGCGGATGCAGCAGGTGTACCCTGCATGGCAGGTGTGGGGAAGTCGCGCTGCCGCTGTGGTGCGCAATGACGTTGCCGGGGTACGGGAGCTCCCTTCTGTTGTTTCACTGCAGCGGCCTCTCTTTTCGCTGTTGGACCGGTACGGCCACTCACAGTATAACGTGCTGACGGAGCTGCAGCGCCGCCGCATGGGAGTGCCGTGGCGTCTTCGTGGTGAAGATCCGCAGCGTTCTGAAAAGTGGACTACTGCGGAACAGAAGTGTCTCCCACCGGTAATGAGGTACCACATGGACTTCCCCGCTCCCTGCATTGGGCTGAACCTCGAGGCGATGGCATACATCCGTCCGCTGATGGAGCGCTACGGGATCAGTGTAATAGGCAACCACTGGTCATGTCCGAAACCCGGTGATGCGCTCCTTCAACTTGCATACAGGCGTGCGAATGATTTGTTCAAGAGTGTGCCGGCTGAGACAACTCTGATGTTTTTCCGTGCTCGCTTACGTGAACGCGCCACTCTCATCTTCTACCACGCACGCGCGCATCGTTTCTTTCCACTTATCGAACGTCATCCCGGTGAACCCCCAAGGGTGTACATTGGACACAGCATGAGCGAACTGTCCAACATCAGGCAGGACTGGATAATGCCGATGCAGACACGAACCGACGAGGTCTGGACGACTGCGGACTTCTTCGCCACCATCTATCGCCGCAATGGCGTGAACCCTGCCAAAATCCGCGTTGTACCGGAGCCTGTTGACGTGTACGAGTACGACCCGGCCAACTATGTACGGCAGCCAGCACTCTATAGCTGTCCGGATATGTCGTTGTGCGACAACAGACCGAACTTGACCAGAGAGGAGCGGCTGCAGCGGTACGTGTTCTTCTCGAACTTCAAGTGGGAAGACCGCAAGGGATGGGACGTGCTTCTGAAGGCGTACTGGAAGCTTTCGGCCTCTCTACCCCGCCGGAGCTGCGTGAGCGCACGACGCTGGTGATCAAGACACGCATCACCCCGACGTACTCCCCTTATTTATCCAAATATTCGATCCTACACTTCATCGAGACATGGGGACGCAGCGGTGAATTGCCGGGGTTGAGGTCCATAGCGGACTTTCCTCATATTGTTGTTGTCGAAGGCAAATTAAGCGGAACCGAAATTGCCCAGATGTACGCCAATGCGGATGCCTTTGTGTACCCAACCAAGGCAGAGGGATGGGGACTGCCTGCGGCGGAAGCGATGGCGATGGGGCTGCCAGTGCTCATCACGGAGTGGAGCGGGCAACTGCAGATGATGGAACGTGACTCTTGCTTCCGCATTCCCGTCGACGGGCTTGCGGAGATCTTGCCGAACTCGCCCTACGGGTACGCGGAAGGTATAAAGATGGCTAATCCCAGTGTTGAAAAGACCGCAGAGCTGATGCAGTACGTCGTGAAGCACCCGGAGCATGCGCAGCGTGTTGGTCATCGCGCGCGTGAGTACGCTGTGCGGGAGCTGAGCGAGGAGGCCGTTGCAGACAGGATGGATCGCTTGTTTGTCCGTTCTGTGATTCGGAAGCTACGCGGTTGAATTGCCCGTGACTCTCTTTTTCTTCTTTGTGTTCGGTACGGCGTACGTTTGATGGTGGATGCGCGTTGTCCAGCTGCTCTCATGGCTTCGTGGCTCTGCCTTGGTGCGTGGAGGCTATTGCGGAGAGGATGGACGACCTAATTCTGTCTAGCTCTGCCGCCCGTTGTGCACGTGTGGTGTGCAGACTGGTCGGTATGGATGACAAGCAAATTCGTGGAAGTACAAAGAGAGGCGTCACCTGGTTGTATTCTTGTCAATTTGGTTTTTCTCTATGTCCCCCCCCACCCCTCTCCCTTCCTCTCGCACTACACCATCCTCCCTTTTACCCCCCCCTCTTGTTGCAAGTAAGCAGGTCCCTCTTGGCTCTCTGATGTGTTGCTCTTGGCCTACCCCGCGCACGCTCTCTCTTCCCTCCTCAGACATCAGCGACAGAGTGGAGTGCACGGCGTGTATGCCTTTCTCGATCATCGCCGTCGCTGCCATGTGCCCTCTCTATTCGGTGCGCCTCGTTTCCTCCAGTCTTTTCTACGGGTGTGAGGCGCGCAGATTTGACATTCCCCGGCGATTTGGCTCCTGCGGCTTAAGAATGGGCTTCAGGCGTCCTAAAATGTCCGCACGTTGTCCCACCCCACCCCACCCCCTTTACTTGTGGAGCGGCCGGGCTCCAGTGAAAAGGCAAATACAAAAAGGAGTGCACGCGAGGTTATCGGCTCGCCCCTCACTCCCTTTCACTCTCTGTGTCATCGTCGTCGGTTCCGTGTCAGGCGTTCGTTCATTCGGCTCTCCTTCCCTCCCCCCCCCTTTTACTCGCGCGTTGTTTGTAATGACGGAAGCGCCGATAGAGCTCGTTGGCACCCCAGACACAACCTCCGGTCTCTGTTGCCGCAGTAGTACCAGCCGCGCATCACCGTCCTCATGCCTGCGGCTAACTGCGTCGGCAGTGGGATTATAGAGGGCGTGAAGCCGTGCTGCGACTCATCTGTCTTGGTTCCTTGAGCCCGTTATGTGATGCAGCCAAGTCATCGGTAGTTCGACCCCCCCCTCTCTTCACGCGCCACCTCTTGCATCGTTGAATACACCAATGAAGTGACGGCTAGGATAAGACATGCAGCCGTCTCACAACCCGAGAGCACGACCGAATTGAATGACTGACAAGAGGCGAAGCTGCTCTAGTGCATGAACATCTTTGCACAGCGCCGCTTCGTCATAGCCCGTCAACCACTTTGTGTGCCCTTTTTGTTTTCTCTCTCGAGCTGCTGTCCTCTTTCTCCTCTTCGTTCGCGCTTCTCCGGTTAGTCTCTGGCCGCTGTCACCTTCCCCCTTCCACCCCTCGCCGCCCTATCGCATCACCTCGGCCCACTTTAGCTTCCGTAGAACTGGTCGCAGGTATCGCGTGAGAGAGGACTTCTATTTTCTTCCGCCATTCGAGGAAGCATCAGTGCTAATCTGTGTGAGCGTGCGCTCGTCTGCTGTATCCTTGACGATCACCCTTAACTGACATTGTCTTCTTTCGTGCCAGTTGTTTTGCAGTTACTTGTAAGCTCTCATGTGCCGAGGCAGCGAGAAAGGATCCACAATAAGTGCTGAAACAGTTGTCGGCTACTCATCGCAACCAACGACTGGTGCCCTCTTTCCTCAGCCTCTCCCTCAGAGTGGCTGTGCGTTATGGCTTGGGAGGCCCCCAGCGCGAATCATCTGCGAGGGACAACACGCGATGGCGATGCGCCGCACGTCGACGTGCCCTTCTTCACATGCTTAAGCCGCGTAGAGATGGGTGTCTTCTCAGCTGCCCTTATCTCATGCCTCTCGTTACTTCGCTTTCACCCGTCGTCTCACTCATCTTATTTTTCTTTTGAAATCCCTCGTGCTCGTCTTTGGCAGATCACGTGGTGATGCTCAGTGCTCGCTCTCTCTCGCAGCCGCCTCCCTCCAGACGTGCAAAACAGGGGGTAGAGCACGAGCGGCTTCTTAAGTACACCGGTGACTTCTTGTCGTCTCGCCCCAGGAAGCGATTCTTCTTTCCTTCTCTGTAAACAAGCGTTGCCATGCGGATGCAAGTGGGCAGAGGCAATGTGCATGAGCATGGCCCCCAATAGCCACCCCTCACCTTCGTTGCCCCGCTCCCCCCCCTTACCCCTTCTCTGTAACGCATACGTGGCCCAACTGTCGAGGCTCTTCCCTCTACGCTTCTTCTCAAAGGGCCCGAACGCTGCTCTTCTGCGAGCGTTTCGACCGCAGCACGCTCGGCGATCACCACAAAGAAAAGGGCATTTTTCGCCTGGCGGTCAATCACGTCAGCACGCCTTTATTCGTCCTGCCGCTCGAGAGATTGTCTAATGGCGCCGCATCCTCACCTGGGCGCTTTGTGGTGAGACCTGTGCAATCCATGCACCGACTAAGGCTGTAAACCCTTTTATAGTAGCTCCCCAGTCGTTTGTAAGTGCCGCGCTGCTGCTCTTTCCCCCAACACACACTAAAGGCTTCCATGGGAAAGCGGTGAGGAGCAGTCTGTCGAACAGCAAAACACGAAGCCGTACAACGGCAGATGACAGCAACATCAGGTGTTTTGACTCGCCGTGCGTGACTCTCGACCCAGGTATCCTCGTGTCTCCGATGATGGGTCGTAGCATTTTGGGAAGGCTATCAAGAGCGCGCTCCCTGCCCCGCGTCTAGGTGGGGGACGACGCAATCAGCTGCGCATGCATGAGCGACAACGCGCCTACAGCGGACTCATCGACTTTGCCCGAACCATTTGTGGGAAAGGCGCCTTAGCCCTCCAGGGCAACTATCGTATCGCGGCGCAGCTCTACGAGGAACTGGCGGACGTCTTTGAGGGTATTGCCAACTACTGCGCCACCTGCAGTGGTGATGACGGCGACGGTGGCGAGGGGCATGATATATCGATCTGCTACGACTACTACCCCATGGAGCAGTGCAGTGGTGCGGTCAGTAAACAGGCGCGAGAGCTTTTTCGTGCGTGCAATGACTACGACGGACTCCGATGAAGGTGAAGAGGACGAGTGCGGGACGCTCTTGGGCGAACGCAGTCTGCCAGCCGTGATGAGAACGGGCGACAGCAGTCTTGGCGTAGGCGGTGGGGGTGCATCGCGCCACGTTAGGTCCTGCGGTGATGCAGCGAGTGGCCGAGGTGGCACGACTGCGATGAGAGCAGCAGCGCGTGCAACAGCCGCAGGCGCAAATGGCCCTGCAGAGTTTGTCGGGCATCTTTCGGGCAGGACCTTTGGCAATGTCTCCCACCCTCATCATGCAGACTCGAAAATGTCCAGCGCATTCTCGAGCACTTGGTGCTGTCTGTTTGAGGAGGACCCAGCGGTGATACGCGTGGATCGAGAAGAGGAGGGAGACACGGACACTCAAATGATCGGAGTCGGGAAATCGACTCGAGCACCCGATGGCGGGAACTTCTCAAGTCCACTGCGCATCACCTCGTCGATGACCACCGTCGCATGTTTGAATGAGAGCGCACGCCGCTGTCTGCGTGTGGCTCTCTCCTCTGTCTCTAGTGCGCTGCCCCTTCCTGCGTTGGTATGTACGTTTGTTCTTCTCTTGTCCTCTCCCTTACACTTCCCTCGCTCTTGCTTGTCTGCATAGCGGTGAGACATGCCCCGCCCCCGTGCACTCGTCTGTGTGCGCCACATGACGCCAGTGCACAGCACTTTCCCCTTGATGACTCGTGTTGTGCGTTTTTCTCCTCTCCTTCGAGCGCGGCTAGCCACCACTCAGGTCCCTTCTTGTTTACTTCATGCAAAGAGAGGCAACGCAGCTGTTTTGCTGTTGTGCCCTGGCGACGTGTTGCGCCACTGGCACGAGCGCGTTCGCTCTGATCATTCGCGCAATCGCCACTCGAGCACAAAAGAATAGCCGATTGGTCTGACTCGGGGAACGTCACTGCAAACAGTGCCCCTCTCTCGTCCTCGTGGGCGAGGGGGGACGGGATGTAGCACCTCACAGTTTTGTGAGACCCTAGTCAGCGGCAGTGCCGTCAATCGCGCTGCTGGTGGCTGCACTGCTGCCTCACACACGCAGAAAAACGCTCGTGTAGAGACACCCCCGCCGGTGAGCATGACCTGGAGCAAGCTCAGGTCGGTAATCTCATCGCCATGCTCTGCTCTGCCTGTGCCCGAGAACTCTTCACATGTTTCCCCTTTACAGTCGTGTTTCCCCGCATGATGAACGAATGGTGCGCTTTAAATCGAGATGTGCCTCTCTTCCTCCCCCTCCCCGTCTTCTACTCCCTGCCACAACTCGCCTAGGACTGATTGCGACGAGCACCCAAGGAAGGGCACTCTATGCCGCTCCTTCTCTTAGTGATCGCGAGCGCTTAAGCAGACTCAGACTTCTCGACTGCCCAACCACAGATCGGTCATTATTTGTGCAGGTATTCCGTATGGATGAGAACACCGGCGCTGAAGTGTCCCCCCAACTCACCACTGGCATCATTCTCACGCTTCTTTGCGTAGGTTCGATACTCGTGTGTATCATCGCCTTCTACCTCTGGCACAAACGAAGCGTACAGCGCTGGCGACTAACAGCGAATGCACAGACTTCTCCGCCGGAAGCAATCCCGTACGGTGATTCGAGATCGCCCGTTGGTAGCTTTCATGGAGAACAACCAGTCGCGGATGGCGCGGTGGTCGTATTTCAAGAAGCCCCCGTCGGTGCTGCCGACTCGGGTGGTGAACGACAAGCAAATCGCAGAGTCACACTGAGCAGTATCCTTTGGCTTCTCCCTAATCGTGCACCTCGGCTGTATCCTGGAGTAGTTGTCGAGCAACAACAGCAGCCAAGCACGGTGGCGGATGCAGAGCTCGTGTATGGTACGGCGTCTTACTATGCGCAGTCGAACACGTAGCAGAAACGACGTACGGGGCCTGTGAAACCTCTGTGAAGCGAAGCAGTACGGCACTTCGCGCTGCACATAAGGGAAATCTATCGGCCTTGCCAAACCACACTGTATGGTGGCTCCCCGTCGTTCCTGCACTGCTCTCTAATTTCCTCTTGTATCTTGCCGTGTTTATTGGTTAGTCTGTGGTGGTGATGTTGATGGGTGACACCGCCCGTGTGTTTGCCTGCTTAACTGCCCACAATCGTTTAGTTCGCTCTCTTTTGTTTCGTTGCGGCGGCACGCACACGCCCGCGCTTTTCCCACCTCATCGGTGCCAGGTGGGTTGTATATGTCTACCAGCTGGAGGTGGTGTCTCGCCCCTCCCCTTACTCTCTCTCTCCCCTCCCTCCCGCCACCCGTCCCTCAAGCACACGTATCACGTTAGTTTCAGCTCCGCAACTCGTAGTGACCATTTTTATCCGCGATCCCTCGCTTTTCTTCTTGCGCCTTCCCGCGGTTTGCTCAGCATTCGATGGCTTTCTGCTCGTCTCCATCCTCTCAGCCCTCTCCTACCCCCCTCCCCGAGCAGTGTGTCCTCCACATCGCGCGCACTGGTAACTTCTTGCATCCGTACGGCATAATCGTATGTTCATCAGTGTCCTTCTCTCTTCTTTACGTGAGCTGCTTGATTGAGTAATGGTAGAGCTGTAGCGAGTCCAGTGGACGCCATTAAGGTGTGGATACCATGCCGAGCCGATCTCTCATTCGTCGGTGGATTATGTACCGGTATTTTTTGTGTGTTTTGATTTTTGCCACATTGGCTCGATTCCTCAGCAGCTCTCTTCGCGTCAGTTATGTTGGTGTGTGAGGTAGCACAGTCCCTATGAGGAGAGAAAGGTGCTCCTGCTGTCTGCTCTACGCCACTAGACGCGCCTCCCCTCCCTTTCCCTCCACTAAGACTTGCTTTACTGGAGGCCACCGACTCTCTTCCTTGCGATTCTTTGTTGCTGGAGGTTTGTCCTATTTTTTGCAAGATATCGAAGCGTTCCGCACCCACCCACCCACCCCCTCACCTACCGCCTATCAGGCCTACACACGTGAAATCGTCTTCGTCTTCCCTCAACATGGCTGGCGAGTTCTTGCCCACCCCCTCCCCTTGTGTTTCTTCTTCTTCGGCTCCGTGTACACATCAACTTACGCTCTTCTGTATGGAGACAAAGCGCACGAACGCTGGTTTCTCTTGGGACGCAGCATGACAATGTGGCTACAGGCACCTGCTGCTGGAAAGAGTCGTTGCATGAATCCCCCAAGTACCTTGCATGAGACACAGTGGGCAGAGCAAGTAGAACTCACTGGCATTAACTCCCATTGTCGATCGGGCCTTTGATTCCAGCCTCGCAAGTATTTTGGGGTCACTTAGGCGATCGCCTATGTTTTGTCAGCTCCTTGTTCGCCGCTCTCACAGCGATGGCACGCTCTCCTTTTTCTTTCTTACTCTACTCGCTGGATCTCTCACTTCTCGTCATTGTCTCTCCATCACCACCCCCAACCCTGCCCTTTCTCTCTCTCGCTCGCTCTCGCTCACTTTATCTTTCAACGCCACGACTGGCTCTTCAACTAGTGATTTATTAGAGCAACTGTTCTATGCATATCAACCACTCTCTACTCCTCGCGTGTTGGCCCGCCTCCAAAGCTAATAACATGCTAAAAGCAGATGTGGGAGAGACTAGGCCATCTACTGCAGTCGACGTACAGAGAGAAAACTGAGCAACGCTTGCTGCTTCAAACACCACAGCCACTTTCGCTTGTCTCCGTCAGAGGACATGCGTCTTTTACACGCTTCTGATTTGAGTTGGAGTACTTCCAGTTGCTCGGTCATTGTCCAGCGCTGACACCGTCTGTACGTCTCCGTCACGGGGGGGGTCTTGGCACATACTTTATCTGCTTTCTAAAAAGCTGAGCAGACCCAAACGAGGGGAAAACGGAAGAGGCGGAGCGACTCAGCCACGTTTCCTGCTCATTGTCCACCAGCGACTGCAGTTGTGCTTCTCCCACTTCGTCTTTCACCGCGCCTCCCCCCCCCCACACACACACACTCATCACTTTTACCCGCACCCCCTTTTTCTCGTTGATTTGTTCTCCATATCACCAGCCACGGCAGCCGTAAGCCGCGACTCGCACGAAGGCGTATTCGACACCTCTCCGGCACGGATTTCCGGCAGTGCATCTTCAACATCGTCTTTGGTGGGTGTCCAGGTATGATGTCTCTTGCCATCGTCCTTTGCTGCTCGGTTCAAAGCTGATGAAAGCTGATTCGTAGTCGTGGCCAAACCAGCACCGCACCGACAGAACTGACTACCTTTGTTGGGCAAACTAGTGAAGAGCCCTGCGGAGAAGCCACGTTGGCAGCACAGCTGCTCTTGCCGAGACGCCTCCGCTGGAAGCGATCTAATCAGTAAGTGCGCCGCCTGCATCGAGTGCGCCAATTTGCGGCGATCGAGACCCTCCTGCCGCCTGGATAATACCCTGCGAGTTTGCAGGGGCGGTAATCGAGCAGCAGCAGGAGCTCCGCACTGTGGCAGACGCGGCAGGCATGTACGGCGCCGATGTATACTGCATGCCGCCCCTCAATGAGAACTAAGAAGCTACTCGCGTGAAGGGGACTGCTGCTCCTGTGTGGCCGCTGTGGAGGGCGGGTGGGGGGCGAGTTGCGTGAGTCCCTCTCCTCTGGCCATGGAAACACGGTGCCGGGCAACACTGATCCAAAAAGCTCCGAAGGGGGGCCATAGCGGTGTCTTTGGTAGGGGGTGTTGCCTTGTGTGCGCGCAGCTGGAAGAGGGCCTTCCTGCTCCGCACCTCGTCTGCACTGCGACGCGGTAGGGGGAGGGGGTCGGGATGCGGGAGTACGCGTGGACTTGATTGGGGGCGCCTCTCTGCAGACGCATTGGGGTGCTGTCGCCGCCAGACCTCGAGCAGCACCTTTCGCCTCGTTCTTCTGCACCCCTGCAGCCCCCTTGCTGGAACGCTGATCGTTTCTCTGTTTCCTATGTTCGCCGTCACCGCTGGCAGGGTGTTTCTCGTGTCTTCCCCTTCTGTGTGTGTGTGTGGAGGGGGGTGCTATGTACACGGAGGTCTGTGGAGATGAGAGGGGGAGGGCCTGCGTCTCTTCGGTTTCATTTCAGCCTGCTCTAGTCGCCCGTTCAACCACACTTCTCTGGCTCGCTCCATAACGCACGAAAGACAACAACAAGGAGAGCAGCCCCCTTCCATGCTTCTCTCACCCCCTTGTCTCTCTCTTTATTCTTCCCGTGCCTCAGCTGGGCCTTTGTGTGCCTCCAAGCCGGGTGTCTTGCGCATCTGCACTCGATTTTTTGCTTTCGGTTATCCGTTGCGTTGCGAGTGTTCTCTTTTAACTGCGCTTCCGCGCCTGTGCACGCATGTGCGTTCTCAGTTGGAAGTTACTGTCTTTCATGGGGTTGTCGCCGCTCCCCCTCTCCGATTTTGCCCCTGCTGTGGCAGTCCGAGTACGACCATACTTGAGTGAAAACACCATATCCCGTCCGATTTGTGAAGTTAAGCACTCACAGGCTCAGTTAGTACTGAGGTCAGTGATGACTCGGGAACCCTGAGTGCCGTACCCCTCTCCTTTTCTCTGGTGGTGACAGAGTCAAGCACCTGCGACGTGAGGAGGCCAAGCCACCTTACTGCTGTTGATGTCGACGGTGAGTTCCTGAGTGGTGCTGTGTCACCGCGTGCGACGCACCAGGCGGCGGCCGTGCTCAGGCGACTGAGTCGGCGCATTGCTGTAGCGCCTGGCTAGGGCTGCTTCACACGACGGGATGGACCCGTGACAGGCCGGGAGTAGCGTGCCGGTGACGTCATGCTGTCTGGCAGAGAATGGGCACATTGGAGAAAAGGGCTTCGCAGCGGTCACCATTGACGACAAGCTGCACGACAAGGCGATGAAAGTAGGGCTGCAGGTTGTATGCGTAGCACTCTTGTAGACTACGTGTCCGACTACCTCTCGGCTCTCTCCCTCTCCCTCTGGTTCTCTCTCTTCGCTGTGCGGGCACACTGGCATATTTTGCTTCCATTATGATGTCTCCGTTGTACTCCTCTTCCCCTCCCGCCTCTCGCCCATTGTCCCGGCAAGGGGTAGCGTCACGGCCTGTCCTTCACAGTCGTCTCTCTCCACATCCCCGCACGCGTGGCAAAGTAGGAGGGAACGACGACGTGGAGTTGTCGCCCTTTTTGTTTCTTCTTCCGTGGCCCCGCTCGCCCCTCCCCCCTCCGCTTGGGTCGCACCGCTACTTTTCCAGGCTTTCTTTTTCCGCTGGCGTGGTTGCTGGTGTCTGCCGGCGCCACCTTTACTTCGCGTTAGCCTATCGAGCTGGGCGCATTCGATGTTGGTTTTGCTTTCCTGCTGCTTCGTCCGTTCTCCGCTCTGATGTGCCCGCCTCGTTAGTCTGGAATGCAATGGCTGCTGAGGGCCGACACTACCGTCTGTTTGACGCTCTCACTAGAGCACAGTGAGGAGAGGCCAGGCTTGATCGATGCCTTAGGTGTTTCACGCTGGCGCGCAGACGTTTCCACAGAAACGCAAAGATGTCCCATTCCTCCTGATACTGCGGTTTTCGACCTTGCACAACGCAGAGTGACACGTGTGGCCGTGGTGGCTCACCAAAAGGGAATGCTACACTGCGCTGCATCGGCCACGTATGTTTCGATTCCTCCCTTACGACGCGTTCGCGCATCTCGCCTGGCATGCACCGTGGCACTTGCTCGCTTACTGTACGAATAACCTCTCTCTCTCTCTTTCTCGGCGTTACACCTACGTTTTCCTCTCTTTGCCGCTCATCTCGTGCTTCCCCTCCCCGTGTTCTCTTAGCAATACACACCATAGCGGGTGCCTACCACTCCCCTCCCCTCCCCCCCTCCCCTCCCCCGCCCCACACACACACTCATCACTTTTACCCCGCACCCCCTTTTTCTCGTTGATTTGTTCTCCATATCACCAGCCACGGCAGCCGTAAGCCGCGACTCGCACGAAGGCGTATTCGACACCTCTCCGGCACGGATTTCCGGCAGTGCATCTTCAACATCGTCTTTGGTGGGTGTCCAGGTATGATGTCTCTTGCCATCGTCCTTTGCTGCTCGGTTCAAAGCTGATGAAAGCTGATTCGTAGTCGTGGCCAAACCAGCACCGCACCGACAGAACTGACTACCTTTGTTGGGCAAACTAGTGAAGAGCCCTGCGGAGAAGCCACGTTGGCAGCACAGCTGCTCTTGCCGAGACGCCTCCGCTGGAAGCGATCTAATCAGTAAGTGCGCCGCCTGCATCGAGTGCGCCAATTTGCGGCGATCGAGACCCTCCTGCCGCCTGGATAATACCCTGCGAGTTTGCAGGGGCGGTAATCGAGCAGCAGCAGGAGCTCCGCACTGTGGCAGACGCGGCAGGCATGTACGGCGCCGATGTATACTGCATGCCGCCCCTCAATGAGAACTAAGAAGCTACTCGCGTGAAGGGGACTGCTGCTCCTGTGTGGCCGCTGTGGAGGGCGGGTGGGGGGCGAGTTGCGTGAGTCCCTCTCCTCTGGCCATGGAAACACGGTGCCGGGCAACACTGATCCAAAAAGCTCCGAAGGGGGGCCATAGCGGTGTCTTTGGTAGGGGGTGTTGCCTTGTGTGCGCGCAGCTGGAAGAGGGCCTTCCTGCTCCGCACCTCGTCTGCACTGCGACGCGGTAGGGGGAGGGGGTCGGGATGCGGGAGTACGCGTGGACTTGATTGGGGGCGCCTCTCTGCAGACGCATTGGGGTGCTGTCGCCGCCAGACCTCGAGCAGCACCTTTCGCCTCGTTCTTCTGCACCCCTGCAGCCCCCTTGCTGGAACGCTGATCGTTTCTCTGTTTCCTATGTTCGCCGTCACCGCTGGCAGGGTGTTTCTCGTGTCTTCCCCTTCTGTGTGTGTGTGTGGAGGGGGGTGCTATGTACACGGAGGTCTGTGGAGATGAGAGGGGGAGGGCCTGCGTCTCTTCGGTTTCATTTCAGCCTGCTCTAGTCGCCCGTTCAACCACACTTCTCTGGCTCGCTCCATAACGCACGAAAGACAACAACAAGGAGAGCAGCCCCCTTCCATGCTTCTCTCACCCCCTTTCTCTCTCTTTATTCTTCCCGTGCCTCAGCTGGGCCTTTGTGTGCCTCCAAGCCGGGTGTCTTGCGCATCTGCACTCGATTTTTTGCTTTCGGTTATCCGTTGCGTTGCGAGTGTTCTCTTTTAACTGCGCTTCCGCGCCTGTGCACGCATGTGCGTTCTCAGTTGGAAGTTACTGTCTTTCATGGGGTTGTCGCCGCTCCCCCTCTCCCACTTTGCCCCTGCTGTGCAGTCCGAGTACGACCATACTTGAGTGAAAACACCATATCCCGTCCGATTTGTGAAGTTAAGCACTCACAGGCTCAGTTAGTACTGAGGTCAGTGATGACTCGGGAACCCTGAGTGCCGTACCCCTCTCCTTTTCTCTGGTGGTGACAGAGTCAAGCACCTGCGACGTGAGGAGGCCAAGCCACCTTACTGCTGTTGATGTCGACGGTGAGTTCCTGAGTGGTGCTGTGTCACCGCGTGCGACGCACCAGGCGGCGGCCGTGCTCAGGCGACTGAGTCGGCGCATTGCTGTAGCGCCTGGCTAGGGCTGCTTCACACGACGGGATGGACCCGTGACAGGCCGGGAGTAGCGTGCCGGTGACGTCATGCTGTCTGGCAGAGAATGGGCACATTGGAGAAAAGGGCTTCGCAGCGGTCACCATTGACGACAAGCTGCACGACAAGGCGATGAAAGTAGGGCTGCAGGTTGTATGCGTAGCACTCTTGTAGACTACGTGTCCGACTACCTCTCGGCTCTCTCCCTCTCCCTCTGGTTCTCTCTCTTCGCTGTGCGGGCACACTGGCATATTTTGCTTCCATTATGATGTCTCCGTTGTACTCCTCTTCCCCTCCCGCCTCTCGCCCATTGTCCCGGCAAGGGGTAGCGTCACGGCCTGTCCTTCACAGTCGTCTCTCTCCACATCCCGCACGCGTGGCAAAGTAGGAGGGAACGACGACGTGGAGTTGTCGCCCTTTTTGTTTCTTCTTCCGTGGCCCCGCTCGCCCCTCCCCCCTCCGCTTGGGTCGCACCGCTACTTTTCCAGGCTTTCTTTTTCCGCTGGCGTGGTTGCTGGTGTCTGCCGGCGCCACCTTTACTTCGCGTTAGCCTATCGAGCTGGGCGCATTCGATGTTGGTTTTGCTTTCCTGCTGCTTCGTCCGTTCTCCGCTCTGATGTGCCCGCCTCGTTAGTCTGGAATGCAATGGCTGCTGAGGGCCGACACTACCGTCTGTTTGACGCTCTCACTAGAGCACAGTGAGGAGAGGCCAGGCTTGATCGATGCCTTAGGTGTTTCACGCTGGCGCGCAGACGTTTCCACAGAAACGCAAAGATGTCCCATTCCTCCTGATACTGCGGTTTTCGACCTTGCACAACGCAGAGTGACACGTGTGGCCGTGGTGGCTCACCAAAGGGAATGCTACACTGCGCTGCATCGGCCACGTATGTTTCGATTCCTCCCTTACGACGCGTTCGCGCATCTCGCCTGGCATGCACCGTGGCACTTGCTCGCTTACTGTACGAATAACCTCTCTCTCTCTCTCTTTCTCGGGTTACACCTACGTTTTCCTCTCTTTGCCGCTCATCTCGTGCTTCCCCCCTCCCCGTGTTCTCTTAGCAATACACACCATAGCGGGTGCCTACCACTCCCCTCCCCTCCCCCCCCCCTCCCCCCCCCCCCCACACACACACTCATCACTTTTACCCCGCACCCCCTTTTTCTCGTTGATTTGTTCTCCATATCACCAGCCACGGCAGCCGTAAGCCGCGACTCGCACGAAGGCGTATTCGACACCTCTCCGGCACGGATTTCCGGCAGTGCATCTTCAACATCGTCTTTGGTGGGTGTCCAGGTATGATGTCTCTTGCCATCGTCCTTTGCTGCTCGGTTCAAAGCTGATGAAAGCTGATTCGTAGTCGTGGCCAAACCAGCACCGCACCGACAGAACTGACTACCTTTGTTGGGCAAACTAGTGAAGAGCCCTGCGGAGAAGCCACGTTGGCAGCACAGCTGCTCTTGCCGAGACGCCTCCGCTGGAAGCGATCTAATCAGTAAGTGCGCCGCCTGCATCGAGTGCGCCAATTTGCGGCGATCGAGACCCTCCTGCCGCCTGGATAATACCCTGCGAGTTTGCAGGGGCGGTAATCGAGCAGCAGCAGGAGCTCCGCACTGTGGCAGACGCGGCAGGCATGTACGGCGCCGATGTATACTGCATGCCGCCCCTCAATGAGAACTAAGAAGCTACTCGCGTGAAGGGGACTGCTGCTCCTGTGTGGCCGCTGTGGAGGGCGGGTGGGGGGCGAGTTGCGTGAGTCCCTCTCCTCTGGCCATGGAAACACGGTGCCGGGCAACACTGATCCAAAAAGCTCCGAAGGGGGGCCATAGCGGTGTCTTTGGTAGGGGGTGTTGCCTTGTGTGCGCGCAGCTGGAAGAGGGCCTTCCTGCTCCGCACCTCGTCTGCACTGCGACGCGGTAGGGGGAGGGGGTCGGGATGCGGGAGTACGCGTGGACTTGATTGGGGGCGCCTCTCTGCAGACGCATTGGGGTGCTGTCGCCGCCAGACCTCGAGCAGCACCTTTCGCCTCGTTCTTCTGCACCCCTGCAGCCCCCTTGCTGGAACGCTGATCGTTTCTCTGTTTCCTATGTTCGCCGTCACCGCTGGCAGGGTGTTTCTCGTGTCTTCCCCTTCTGTGTGTGTGTGTGGAGGGGGGTGCTATGTACACGGAGGTCTGTGGAGATGAGAGGGGGAGGGCCTGCGTCTCTTCGGTTTCATTTCAGCCTGCTCTAGTCGCCCGTTCAACCACACTTCTCTGGCTCGCTCCATAACGCACGAAAGACAACAACAAGGAGAGCAGCCCCCTTCCATGCTTCTCTCACCCCCTTGTCTCTCTCTTTATTCTTCCCGTGCCTCAGCTGGGCCTTTGTGTGCCTCCAAGCCGGGTGTCTTGCGCATCTGCACTCGATTTTTTGCTTTCGGTTATCCGTTGCGTTGCGAGTGTTCTCTTTTAACTGCGCTTCCGCGCCTGTGCACGCATGTGCGTTCTCAGTTGGAAGTTACTGTCTTTCATGGGGTTGTCGCCGCTCCCCCTCTCCCACTTTGCCCCTGCTGTGGCAGTCCGAGTACGACCATACTTGAGTGAAAACACCATATCCCGTCCGATTTGTGAAGTTAAGCACTCACAGGCTCAGTTAGTACTGAGGTCAGTGATGACTCGGGAACCCTGAGTGCCGTACCCCTCTCCTTTTCTCTGGTGGTGACAGAGTCAAGCACCTGCGACGTGAGGAGGCCAAGCCACCTTACTGCTGTTGATGTCGACGGTGAGTTCCTGAGTGGTGCTGTGTCACCGCGTGCGACGCACCAGGCGGCGGCCGTGCTCAGGCGACTGAGTCGGCGCATTGCTGTAGCGCCTGGCTAGGGCTGCTTCACACGACGGGATGGACCCGTGACAGGCCGGGAGTAGCGTGCCGGTGACGTCATGCTGTCTGGCAGAGAATGGGCACATTGGAGAAAAGGGCTTCGCAGCGGTCACCATTGACGACAAGCTGCACGACAAGGCGATGAAAGTAGGGCTGCAGGTTGTATGCGTAGCACTCTTGTAGACTACGTGTCCGACTACCTCTCGGCTCTCTCCCTCTCCCTCTGGTTCTCTCTCTTCGCTGTGCGGGCACACTGGCATATTTTGCTTCCATTATGATGTCTCCGTTGTACTCCTCTTCCCCTCCCGCCTCTCGCCCATTGTCCCGGCAAGGGGTAGCGTCACGGCCTGTCCTTCACAGTCGTCTCTCTCCACATCCCCGCACGCGTGGCAAAGTAGGAGGGAACGACGACGTGGAGTTGTCGCCCTTTTTGTTTCTTCTTCCGTGGCCCCGCTCGCCCCTCCCCCTCCGCTTGGGTCGCACCGCTACTTTTCCAGGCTTTCTTTTTCCGCTGGCGTGGTTGCTGGTGTCTGCCGGCGCCACCTTTACTTCGCGTTAGCCTATCGAGCTGGGTGCATTCGATGTTGGTTTTGCTTTCCTGCTGCTTCGTCCGTTCTCCGCTCTGATGTGCCCGCCTCGTTAGTCTGGAATGCAATGGCTGCTGAGGGCCGACACTACCGTCTGTTTGACGCTCTCACTAGAGCACAGTGAGGAGAGGCCAGGCTTGATCGA
This sequence comes from Leishmania lainsoni, assembly GCA_003664395.1. Lineage (NCBI taxonomy): Eukaryota > Euglenozoa > Kinetoplastea > Trypanosomatida > Trypanosomatidae > Leishmania > Leishmania lainsoni. The sequence continues at coordinate 78,477 of RAIA01000127.1, forward strand.
TGCCTTAGGTGTTTCACGCTGGCGCGCAGACGTTTCCACAGAAACGCAAAGATGTCCCATTCCTCCTGATACTGCGGTTTTCGACCTTGCACAACGCAGAGTGACACGTGTGGCCGTGGTGGCTCACCAAAAGGGAATGCTACACTGCGCTGCATCGGCCACGTATGTTTCGATTCCTCCCTTACGACGCGTTCGCGCATCTCGCCTGGCATGCACCGTGGCACTTGCTCGCTTACTGTACGAATAACCTCTCTCTCTCTCTCTTTCTCGGTGTTACACCTACGTTTTCCTCTCTTTGCCGCTCATCTCGTGCTTCCCCCCTCCCCGTGTTCTCTTAGCAATACACACCATAGCGGGTGCCTACCACTCCCCTCCCCTCCCCTCCCCTCCCCTCCCCTCCCCTCCCCCCCCCCCCACACACACACTCATCACTTTTACCCCGCACCCCCTTTTTCTCGTTGATTTGTTCTCCATATCACCAGCCACGGCAGCCGTAAGCCGCGACTCGCACGAAGGCGTATTCGACACCTCTCCGGCACGGATTTCCGGCAGTGCATCTTCAACATCGTCTTTGGTGGGTGTCCAGGTATGATGTCTCTTGCCATCGTCCTTTGCTGCTCGGTTCAAAGCTGATGAAAGCTGATTCGTAGTCGTGGCCAAACCAGCACCGCACCGACAGAACTGACTACCTTTGTTGGGCAAACTAGTGAAGAGCCCTGCGGAGAAGCCACGTTGGCAGCACAGCTGCTCTTGCCGAGACGCCTCCGCTGGAAGCGATCTAATCAGTAAGTGCGCCGCCTGCATCGAGTGCGCCAATTTGCGGCGATCGAGACCCTCCTGCCGCCTGGATAATACCCTGCGAGTTTGCAGGGGCGGTAATCGAGCAGCAGCAGGAGCTCCGCACTGTGGCAGACGCGGCAGGCATGTACGGCGCCGATGTATACTGCATGCCGCCCCTCAATGAGAACTAAGAAGCTACTCGCGTGAAGGGGACTGCTGCTCCTGTGTGGCCGCTGTGGAGGGCGGGTGGGGGGCGAGTTGCGTGAGTCCCTCTCCTCTGGCCATGGAAACACGGTGCCGGGCAACACTGATCCAAAAAGCTCCGAAGGGGGGCCATAGCGGTGTCTTTGGTAGGGGGTGTTGCCTTGTGTGCGCGCAGCTGGAAGAGGGCCTTCCTGCTCCGCACCTCGTCTGCACTGCGACGCGGTAGGGGGAGGGGGTCGGGATGCGGGAGTACGCGTGGACTTGATTGGGGGCGCCTCTCTGCAGACGCATTGGGGTGCTGTCGCCGCCAGACCTCGAGCAGCACCTTTCGCCTCGTTCTTCTGCACCCCTGCAGCCCCCTTGCTGGAACGCTGATCGTTTCTCTGTTTCCTATGTTCGCCGTCACCGCTGGCAGGGTGTTTCTCGTGTCTTCCCCTTCTGTGTGTGTGTGTGGAGGGGGGTGCTATGTACACGGAGGTCTGTGGAGATGAGAGGGGGAGGGCCTGCGTCTCTTCGGTTTCATTTCAGCCTGCTCTAGTCGCCCGTTCAACCACACTTCTCTGGCTCGCTCCATAACGCACGAAAGACAACAACAAGGAGAGCAGCCCCCTTCCATGCTTCTCTCACCCCCTTGTCTCTCTCTTTATTCTTCCCGTGCCTCAGCTGGGCCTTTGTGTGCCTCCAAGCCGGGTGTCTTGCGCATCTGCACTCGATTTTTTGCTTTCGGTTATCCGTTGCGTTGCGAGTGTTCTCTTTTAACTGCGCTTCCGCGCCTGTGCACGCATGTGCGTTCTCAGTTGGAAGTTACTGTCTTTCATGGGGTTGTCGCCGCTCCCCCTCTCCCACTTTGCCCCTGCTGTGGCAGTCCGAGTACGACCATACTTGAGTGAAAACACCATATCCCGTCCGATTTGTGAAGTTAAGCACTCACAGGCTCAGTTAGTACTGAGGTCAGTGATGACTCGGGAACCCTGAGTGCCGTACCCCTCTCCTTTTCTCTGGTGGTGACAGAGTCAAGCACCTGCGACGTGAGGAGGCCAAGCCACCTTACTGCTGTTGATGTCGACGGTGAGTTCCTGAGTGGTGCTGTGTCACCGCGTGCGACGCACCAGGCGGCGGCCGTGCTCAGGCGACTGAGTCGGCGCATTGCTGTAGCGCCTGGCTAGGGCTGCTTCACACGACGGGATGGACCCGTGACAGGCCGGGAGTAGCGTGCCGGTGACGTCATGCTGTCTGGCAGAGAATGGGCACATTGGAGAAAAGGGCTTCGCAGCGGTCACCATTGACGACAAGCTGCACGACAAGGCGATGAAAGTAGGGCTGCAGGTTGTATGCGTAGCACTCTTGTAGACTACGTGTCCGACTACCTCTCGGCTCTCTCCCTCTCCCTCTGGTTCTCTCTCTTCGCTGTGCGGGCACACTGGCATATTTTGCTTCCATTATGATGTCTCCGTTGTACTCCTCTTCCCCTCCCGCCTCTCGCCCATTGTCCCGGCAAGGGGTAGCGTCACGGCCTGTCCTTCACAGTCGTCTCTCTCCACATCCCCGCACGCGTGGCAAAGTAGGAGGGAACGACGACGTGGAGTTGTCGCCCTTTTTGTTTCTTCTTCCGTGGCCCCGCTCGCCCCTCCTCCCTCCGCTTGGGTCGCACCGCTACTTTCTCAGGCTTTCTTTTTCCGCTGGCGTGGTTGCTGGTGTCTGCCGGCGCCACCTTTACTTCGCGTTAGCCTATCGAGCTGGGTGCATTCGATGTTGGTTTTGCTTTCCTGCTGCTTCGTCCGTTCTCCGCTCTGATGTGCCCGCCTCGTTAGTCTGGAATGCAATGGCTGCTGAGGGCCGACACTACCGTCTGTTTGACGCTCTCACTAGAGCACAGTGAGGAGAGGCCAGGCTTGATCGATGCCTTAGGTGTTTCACGCTGGCGCGCAGACGTTTCCACAGAAACGCAAAGATGTCCCATTCCTCCTGATACTGCGGTTTTCGACCTTGCACAACGCAGAGTGACACGTGTGGCCGTGGTGGCTCACCAAAAGGGAATGCTACACTGCGCTGCATCGGCCACGTATGTTTCGATTCCTCCCTTACGACGCGTTCGCGCATCTCGCCTGGCATGCACCGTGGCACTTGCTCGCTTACTGTACGAATAACCTCTCTCTCTCTCTCTCTTTCTCGGTGTTACACCTACGTTTTCCTCTCTTTGCCGCTCATCTCGTGCTTCCCCCTCCCCGTGTTCTCTTAGCAATACACACCATAGCGGGTGCCTACCACTCCCCTCCCCTCCCCTCCCCTCCCCTCCCCTCCCCTCCCCTCCCCCCCCCACACACACACTCATCACTTTTACCCCGCACCCCCTTTTTCTCGTTGATTTGTTCTCCATATCACCAGCCACGGCAGCCGTAAGCCGCGACTCGCACGAAGGCGTATTCGACACCTCTCCGGCACGGATTTCCGGCAGTGCATCTTCAACATCGTCTTTGGTGGGTGTCCAGGTATGATGTCTCTTGCCATCGTCCTTTGCTGCTCGGTTCAAAGCTGATGAAAGCTGATTCGTAGTCGTGGCCAAACCAGCACCGCACCGACAGAACTGACTACCTTTGTTGGGCAAACTAGTGAAGAGCCCTGCGGAGAAGCCACGTTGGCAGCACAGCTGCTCTTGCCGAGACGCCTCCGCTGGAAGCGATCTAATCAGTAAGTGCGCCGCCTGCATCGAGTGCGCCAATTTGCGGCGATCGAGACCCTCCTGCCGCCTGGATAATACCCTGCGAGTTTGCAGGGGCGGTAATCGAGCAGCAGCAGGAGCTCCGCACTGTGGCAGACGCGGCAGGCATGTACGGCGCCGATGTATACTGCATGCCGCCCCTCAATGAGAACTAAGAAGCTACTCGCGTGAAGGGGACTGCTGCTCCTGTGTGGCCGCTGTGGAGGGCGGGTGGGGGGCGAGTTGCGTGAGTCCCTCTCCTCTGGCCATGGAAACACGGTGCCGGGCAACACTGATCCAAAAAGCTCCGAAGGGGGGCCATAGCGGTGTCTTTGGTAGGGGGTGTTGCCTTGTGTGCGCGCAGCTGGAAGAGGGCCTTCCTGCTCCGCACCTCGTCTGCACTGCGACGCGGTAGGGGGAGGGGGTCGGGATGCGGGAGTACGCGTGGACTTGATTGGGGGCGCCTCTCTGCAGACGCATTGGGGTGCTGTCGCCGCCAGACCTCGAGCAGCACCTTTCGCCTCGTTCTTCTGCACCCCTGCAGCCCCCTTGCTGGAACGCTGATCGTTTCTCTGTTTCCTATGTTCGCCGTCACCGCTGGCAGGGTGTTTCTCGTGTCTTCCCCTTCTGTGTGTGTGTGTGGAGGGGGGTGCTATGTACACGGAGGTCTGTGGAGATGAGAGGGGGAGGGCCTGCGTCTCTTCGGTTTCATTTCAGCCTGCTCTAGTCGCCCGTTCAACCACACTTCTCTGGCTCGCTCCATAACGCACGAAAGACAACAACAAGGAGAGCAGCCCCCTTCCATGCTTCTCTCACCCCCTTGTCTCTCTCTTTATTCTTCCCGTGCCTCAGCTGGGCCTTTGTGTGCCTCCAAGCCGGGTGTCTTGCGCATCTGCACTCGATTTTTTGCTTTCGGTTATCCGTTGCGTTGCGAGTGTTCTCTTTTAACTGCGCTTCCGCGCCTGTGCACGCATGTGCGTTCTCAGTTGGAAGTTACTGTCTTTCATGGGGTTGTCGCCGCTCCCCCTCTCCCACTTTGCCCCTGCTGTGGCAGTCCGAGTACGACCATACTTGAGTGAAAACACCATATCCCGTCCGATTTGTGAAGTTAAGCACTCACAGGCTCAGTTAGTACTGAGGTCAGTGATGACTCGGGAACCCTGAGTGCCGTACCCCTCTCCTTTTCTCTGGTGGTGACAGAGTCAAGCACCTGCGACGTGAGGAGGCCAAGCCACCTTACTGCTGTTGATGTCGACGGTGAGTTCCTGAGTGGTGCTGTGTCACCGCGTGCGACGCACCAGGCGGCGGCCGTGCTCAGGCGACTGAGTCGGCGCATTGCTGTAGCGCCTGGCTAGGGCTGCTTCACACGACGGGATGGACCCGTGACAGGCCGGGAGTAGCGTGCCGGTGACGTCATGCTGTCTGGCAGAGAATGGGCACATTGGAGAAAAGGGCTTCGCAGCGGTCACCATTGACGACAAGCTGCACGACAAGGCGATGAAAGTAGGGCTGCAGGTTGTATGCGTAGCACTCTTGTAGACTACGTGTCCGACTACCTCTCGGCTCTCTCCCTCTCCCTCTGGTTCTCTCTCTTCGCTGTGCGGGCACACTGGCATATTTTGCTTCCATTATGATGTCTCCGTTGTACTCCTCTTCCCCTCCCGCCTCTCGCCCATTGTCCCGGCAAGGGGTAGCGTCACGGCCTGTCCTTCACAGTCGTCTCTCTCCACATCCCCGCACGCGTGGCAAAGTAGGAGGGAACGACGACGTGGAGTTGTCGCCCTTTTTGTTTCTTCTTCCGTGGCCCCGCTCGCCCCTCCTCCCTCCGCTTGGGTCGCACCGCTACTTTCTCAGGCTTTCTTTTTCCGCTGGCGTGGTTGCTGGTGTCTGCCGGCGCCACCTTTACTTCGCGTTAGCCTATCGAGCTGGGTGCATTCGATGTTGGTTTTGCTTTCCTGCTGCTTCGTCCGTTCTCCGCTCTGATGTGCCCGCCTCGTTAGTCTGGAATGCAATGGCTGCTGAGGGCCGACACTACCGTCTGTTTGACGCTCTCACTAGAGCACAGTGAGGAGAGGCCAGGCTTGATCGATGCCTTAGGTGTTTCACGCTGGCGCGCAGACGTTTCCACAGAAACGCAAAGATGTCCCATTCCTCCTGATACTGCGGTTTTCGACCTTGCACAACGCAGAGTGACACGTGTGGCCGTGGTGGCTCACCAAAAGGGAATGCTACACTGCGCTGCATCGGCCACGTATGTTTCGATTCCTCCCTTACGACGCGTTCGCGCATCTCGCCTGGCATGCACCGTGGCACTTGCTCGCTTACTGTACGAATAACCTCTCTCTCTCTCTCTCTTTCTCGGTGTTACACCTACGTTTTCCTCTCTTTGCCGCTCATCTCGTGCTTCCCCCCTCCCCGTGTTCTCTTAGCAATACACACCATAGCGGGTGCCTACCACTCCCCTCCCCTCCCCTCCCCTCCCCTCCCCTCCCCTCCCCTCCCCTCCCCCCCCCCCCACACACACACTCATCACTTTTACCCCGCACCCCCTTTTTCTCGTTGATTTGTTCTCCATATCACCAGCCACGGCAGCCGTAAGCCGCGACTCGCACGAAGGCGTATTCGACACCTCTCCGGCACGGATTTCCGGCAGTGCATCTTCAACATCGTCTTTGGTGGGTGTCCAGGTATGATGTCTCTTGCCATCGTCCTTTGCTGCTCGGTTCAAAGCTGATGAAAGCTGATTCGTAGTCGTGGCCAAACCAGCACCGCACCGACAGAACTGACTACCTTTGTTGGGCAAACTAGTGAAGAGCCCTGCGGAGAAGCCACGTTGGCAGCACAGCTGCTCTTGCCGAGACGCCTCCGCTGGAAGCGATCTAATCAGTAAGTGCGCCGCCTGCATCGAGTGCGCCAATTTGCGGCGATCGAGACCCTCCTGCCGCCTGGATAATACCCTGCGAGTTTGCAGGGGCGGTAATCGAGCAGCAGCAGGAGCTCCGCACTGTGGCAGACGCGGCAGGCATGTACGGCGCCGATGTATACTGCATGCCGCCCCTCAATGAGAACTAAGAAGCTACTCGCGTGAAGGGGACTGCTGCTCCTGTGTGGCCGCTGTGGAGGGCGGGTGGGGGGCGAGTTGCGTGAGTCCCTCTCCTCTGGCCATGGAAACACGGTGCCGGGCAACACTGATCCAAAAAGCTCCGAAGGGGGGCCATAGCGGTGTCTTTGGTAGGGGGTGTTGCCTTGTGTGCGCGCAGCTGGAAGAGGGCCTTCCTGCTCCGCACCTCGTCTGCACTGCGACGCGGTAGGGGGAGGGGGTCGGGATGCGGGAGTACGCGTGGACTTGATTGGGGGCGCCTCTCTGCAGACGCATTGGGGTGCTGTCGCCGCCAGACCTCGAGCAGCACCTTTCGCCTCGTTCTTCTGCACCCCTGCAGCCCCCTTGCTGGAACGCTGATCGTTTCTCTGTTTCCTATGTTCGCCGTCACCGCTGGCAGGGTGTTTCTCGTGTCTTCCCCTTCTGTGTGTGTGTGTGGAGGGGGGTGCTATGTACACGGAGGTCTGTGGAGATGAGAGGGGGAGGGCCTGCGTCTCTTCGGTTTCATTTCAGCCTGCTCTAGTCGCCCGTTCAACCACACTTCTCTGGCTCGCTCCATAACGCACGAAAGACAACAACAAGGAGAGCAGCCCCCTTCCATGCTTCTCTCACCCCCTTGTCTCTCTCTTTATTCTTCCCGTGCCTCAGCTGGGCCTTTGTGTGCCTCCAAGCCGGGTGTCTTGCGCATCTGCACTCGATTTTTTGCTTTCGGTTATCCGTTGCGTTGCGAGTGTTCTCTTTTAACTGCGCTTCCGTGCCTGTGCACGCATGTGCGTTCTCAGTTGGAAGTTACTGTCTTTCATGGGGTTGTCGCCGCTCCCCCTCTCCCACTTTGCCCCTGCTGTGGCAGTCCGAGTACGACCATACTTGAGTGAAAACACCATATCCCGTCCGATTTGTGAAGTTAAGCACTCACAGGCTCAGTTAGTACTGAGGTCAGTGATGACTCGGGAACCCTGAGTGCCGTACCCCTCTCCTTTTCTCTGGTGGTGACAGAGTCAAGCACCTGCGACGTGAGGAGGCCAAGCCACCTTACTGCTGTTGATGTCGACGGTGAGTTCCTGAGTGGTGCTGTGTCACCGCGTGCGACGCACCAGGCGGCGGCCGTGCTCAGGCGACTGAGTCGGCGCATTGCTGTAGCGCCTGGCTAGGGCTGCTTCACACGACGGGATGGACCCGTGACAGGCCGGGAGTAGCGTGCCGGTGACGTCATGCTGTCTGGCAGAGAATGGGCACATTGGAGAAAAGGGCTTCGCAGCGGTCACCATTGACGACAAGCTGCACGACAAGGCGATGAAAGTAGGGCTGCAGGTTGTATGCGTAGCACTCCTGTAGACTACGTGTCCGACTACCTCTCGGCTCTCTCCCCTCCCTCTGGTTCTCTCTCTTCGCTGTGCGGGCACACTGGCATATTTTGCTTCCATTATGATGTCTCCGTTGTACTCCTCTTCCCCTCCCGCCTCTCGCCCATTGTCCCGGCAAGGGGTAGCGTCACGGCCTGTCCTTCACAGTCGTCTCTCTCCACATCCCCGCACGCGTGGCAAAGTAGGAGGGAACGACGACGTGGAGTTGTCGCCCTTTTTGTTTCTTCTTCCGTGGCCCCGCTCGCCCCTCCTCCCTCCGCTTGGGTCGCACCGCTACTTTCTCAGGCTTTCTTTTTCCGCTGGCGTGGTTGCTGGTGTCTGCCGGCGCCACCTTTACTTCGCGTTAGCCTATCGAGCTGGGTGCATTCGATGTTGGTTTTGCTTTCCTGCTGCTTCGTCCGTTCTCCGCTCTGATGTGCCCGCCTCGTTAGTCTGGAATGCAATGGCTGCTGAGGGCCGACACTACCGTCTGTTTGACGCTCTCACTAGAGCACAGTGAGGAGAGGCCAGGCTTGGTCGATGCCTTAGATGCTTCACGCTGGCGCGCAGACGTTTCCACAGAAACGCAAAGATGTCCCATTCCTCCTGATACTGCGGTTTTCGACCTTGCACAACGCAGAGTGACACGTGTGGCCGTGGTGGCTCACCAAAAGGGAATGCTACACTGCGCTGCATCGGCCACGTATGTTTCGATTCCTCCCTTACGACGCGTTCGCGCATCTCGCCTGGCATGCACCGTGGCACTTGCTCGCTTACTGTACGAATAACCTCTCTCTCTCTCTCTTTCTCGGTGTTACACCTACGTTTTCCTTTCTTTGCCGCTCATCTCGTGCTTCCCCTCCCCGTGTTCTCTTAGTAATACACACCATAGCGGGTGCCTACCACTCCCCTCCCCTCCCCCATTCTCTTCATCTACTCACTTGCACATGCCGTCCAGAGCACTGTGCGGATGAACTCCTAATGCTGCTCTAAGAACGCCAAGCCGCCAGACCAGTCTTGTAGAAATTTAAACTAACTGCCACACCTGCGCACTTCAAGGGGGCTCAGCCACTGTGTCCGCGCTTGTACGAGCTCCGCTGCTCGTCACCGTCTTCGCGGCTCTTTCCCTTTTCGCAGTATAGCCGAAAAAGGGGCACGTGGAGGGGCTCTACGGAAGGGCGGCCCTGATAGCCTCTCCTTTCCGTTTCGCACGTCACATCAACCCTCGTCAGGGCGTCACGCCGCTCGGCAGAGCCGTTTTTCTTTGGTTTGCCGGCCGCATCTTGTCAGATCCATCAGACACAGCGCAGCCCCCGCCATCTTTAACTTTGAGCAACCATACCACGCACGTACGCCACGAGGAACTTTTATTTGCATAACTCCCCAGAGCGCAGCGTCGCCCGTGGCACAGGGTAAGCTGACACGCTTCATATCTGTTGTGGTGATCCTTGATCTCCTCACTGTCCCTCGCATACATACGCACGCACCGCTGAAGTAGTAGCCGCAGCAGCTTATCGCTGAAAACATGACGCTCTCCCGCTATGTCTTCCCTTATTTCATGTTCGCCACGACGTCTGCTTGCGCCTCCCTGCCAGAGATGGTCACTACTACAAGCACTGATGCGCCCTCAACAACGAAATCACCTGTGGCGACAACAAGGCACCCAGTTAACAGTGAGACAGCTGATCCGGTTAGTATTGTTGTTTCATTCTCCATCGCTGTTTTCTGTGCCTTCATTGCGTTGGCGGTCGTCTACTACTACTTTGGGATATACCGCGAGCGCATGGCGGCGGAGAGGGGGGCGCGGGCTCACACAAGCAGTGGCGGCAGTGATACTCAAGTCCCTCGCATGATTCACGTCATCGAGGGAATTCCGATGCACTACTCCGAAGCTCCAGATGCGCAGCGTGGCTCAACTGATGAGGAGTCGTCCCTACAGCGTCTGGCAGAAGCCACCCCGGCAGTCATTCCTCAAAGCGGCACGGCTCGCATCACATATTATGTGCTCTCGAGAGGCCAGGCCAGAAGAATCCGCGTGCGCACGTTGGATGCCGACCCACACGTCTTTAATCCACTTGTTCTATCATCCAGCTCCGCTGAGGTGCGGGCTTGTGTGGGCCATGTCGTGGCAACGGGCGAAGAGGAAGACGAGAGGGGGCAGCAGCTCCTAGGCGGAAGGGAGAGATGCAATCGACTCCATTACGGGTCAGCAATGTACTACAGCCGCCCTGCCGAGGAGTACCAGCACAAGGATGGCAGTGAAGGGGGCGACAGCGACGACGACATCGTCTTTCGCGATGTTTCTGAGCATTCATCATCAGTTGGGTAGCGATTTCACTGTGAGGGCCTGTGCGAGACAACGCGAGCAATGCCACGTTTTCCGATGCCTTTTGGGGTGTTTTCTTCGTGTGGTTGCCGTTGTGCGACACGCCGGAACCTCCGCGGCTCTCTTCGCAGGCGTTGAGCGTTTCCCTCCCCACTCCCTCTCTCCCCCTCTCCCCTCCTACGTCGGGTATATCACGAATGGTCCACAATAATTTCATGCCGCGATGGCACAATGAAGCCACTCCGGCCTACAAAAGCTCCTTTGGACTGCCTTGCGCCCTCCCTCTACTCTGACGTAGAGGTGCGGGTAAAGAAAGCCCGCGTTGGTTAGGGGATGCGACGCTAATTTTCCCCTGTTAATCCCCTTGTTTATGCGGATGGCAGTGTCACGCCCTGTACAAAACACAGGACTGACTCGCCACGACCGTTGCCCCTCGTATGCATTGCGCTGCATCCACTCCTCCCAGGTGCGGTTGTAGCCTTCCTACTCCCCCCCGCTCGTCAGAACCGTCACCTCCCTCTCAGCCTACTTCAACTCTCTCGATGGTCTTCTTGCGGTTGTCAAGTTGGCGCTCCCCCCCTCTTTTTCCGCATTCCCCTTTTCGCTGTTTCTTTTCGGTGCATGGGCATCAGCGCGCTGCCTGCTCGCGTGTGTTTTGGCATTTCGATTTCAGCGCGTAGGTCCGCGAGTGAGCGAGAGGGCCTGCGTGTCGGTATCTACGACGAGCGCTAGGTACGAGTAATATCCTCCCCTCCACTTGCTCGATTTCACTTTATCACCTTCCTGTGGATTTCCCTGCGTGTAATGATCTTGTCGCATTTCTCCCTCCTCCTCTCTCATCCTCCGCAAGGGCAGCATCAATGCATCACCGCCACGCCGTCATTGTTTTTCTCTATATTCTCCCTTGTCTCCTCTCTTTCACTATCCTCCCTCTTTTTCTTCTCTGGCAACTCTCTTTATCTTTCCCTGCCCCACCCTCCTCCTCATCATGTCGCTCGCTTTCACCCCTGGTGTCTTCCCCCCCCCCTTGCTCTAATATCCTACAGTTACCCCCCCCCACTTCTTCCTGAGAATCCCGCCTATAAGCCCCATACCCACAATCCCGCGTGCATCGATTTCGCACGCCAGTGTTCCACAGCCCGCGCGTCGCCTACTACTTGATGATCCTCTCCTCTGAAGCCCCCGTACTCCGCACTCAGATCAAAGGGGGCCAGGAGTCCTGGAGTGTGGTCTCCTTCTGTTTTCATTTGTATTACGCTACCGCCCTCTTAGTCCTTCTCTCGTGATGTTTCACGTGCCGCTGTACGTCCTCTCGCTCAACAGCACTTCCCTCTTCACTTCGCGGTTTGTGCGTGGACTCTCTTTTTCTATGGTACTGCCGCCTCGCGGTTTGTTTCCCCTCGGCCTGGGCGTCTGTCCGTATCGCTGACTGCATGCATACGTGCAGCGTCAGTGGAGGCTCCTTTCGCGGTGTATTGCATGTCTTCCTGCTGGGGCCCCTGCGCATCGCTGCTGATGGAGCAGCGCGTGTGAAGTTTCGTGATGCCCTCCGCATTGCGTGGTGCTCTCCTCTCTCTCTTTTATCGTATGCGCTGGCGTCCTCCCGAGCTCATGTCAGCGCTCTCTTTTCGTTATTCGCTTCGCGCATCATCCCGTGGCCCTGATGAAGAGGCGGGGTCGCTTTCATGTTTGCGTCTTGTCGCCGGCTCGCAGCACATGGTGGAACTGCGAGGCGTCGGCCCGTGCAAACAAGGCAGTCAGACTCAACAAAAAGAAGAGGATGGGTAGCCCCCCCCCTCACTGCCCGATTCGCTCCTCTGCTGTGTGACGAGCACCTAATACCCACATGCGTCGACACAACGCTCAATACAAAATACCCAAATTCTGGTTTGCCGGACAACGTACTCGCCCTGATGACGCCGCACATGACGTGTACGGGTCACCGTGCTGGCCACGTGCCTCCACCACTCGAGTTGAGTGGCTCGTTGTCTCCCCTTTTTCCCTTCACTGAAAGTCCCACCTACGGTAGCACGCACCTCTTCCATGCACTGCGAGTGAATACTGTTGCAGCTGCGTGTGTGCGCCTCTGGGTCTGTTGGACTGCCCGTGCGGCTTCAGATGGCCTCCTGCTCCCCTTCCTGTGAGTCAGCACTTTCTTTTCGTTCTTCTCTCGCCCCCCCCCGCCCCGCCCCCTCGGTTGCCTGTGCCACACGGACGTTTTCTCTGTTACTCTGCCGAACCAGCGCAATCCTCGCGACCCGCCTACTGGAGCGTTTTGTCAGGAGGATACGTTGCGCAGTGCCCCTCTATCGGGAGACCACACCACACAGTCACACCTCACACCCACCACCCTCATCATGAGAGTGAGGATTTCCGTGTCAACTATGCTACCTCTATACGTGCACCACGCCTCACGCTGCTAAAGCTATACCACTGCCATCTTCATCAGCATCAACGACAGCCACGACGGCAACAACAGCGACAACAGCTCTAACATCAAGTAATCCCCCAACTCAACGCTACCAAGTATCGGCTGTGGACTCTTCACTGCCGTTACGCCTGGTTCTCTTCTCAACTACGATCGGTGCTTCCTGGTCTTGTTGCGTTCACCGCCAGCACCAGAGCTATTCCGGCAGAAATGAAGATCCCTATGGTGCTGCTCGATGGTGGCGATGATGGTCCTTGAGACAGAGCTATTCGCGCTTAGGACAGTGCTCTAGTGCATTACACCTATACATCATCGGTAGCAGGCAGCGAAAGGCAAGACCAGGGGCATCTCAGTCAACTTCTAGAGGAAGGGCAGGTGCCTTCTTCGGGCGCAAGTTTTCCATCTGCATTGTGCTGAGGCTTCCGTAGACACTTTTGCCTTTGCACCCTTCCTCCATGAAATCTAGCTGCGGACTAACGTACCGGCCCATGGTAGCATTGATGAAGTTGAGGCACTCGAGCAGCGGCAGGAGGGTGGAGACGCACAGGGCACGGACAGCAAACTGGACTCTTGGTGCGGCACTGCGATGTACTAGAGTTCTGACAAGCTGCAGGTCGAGAAAGGAAGCAAGGACGATTCGGGAAACTGTACTATCATTTCCGAGGACTTCTCGAAGATGCCACTGTCTCCTGAAACTTAGTGCCTCGACGCTGTTCTGTGGGTGTGGCTATCCCTTCCATAATGATGCTGAGCCATCAGAGGGGCCACAAACATCGCACCGGCGAGGACCACGCAGCTGCTATTTCAGCGACATCACCGTTACAGTCTTCTTTTTGCGTTTTGCTTTCCGCTTGAATACTCTTCGCTCACTAGCCTCTCTACCATCTTTAACAACTTCCACCTTCATCCTCCTCCTCCGCTTCCGCTATTTCCCCCCCTCTCCCCTTCCTCCTGCCTCTTTGCGTCTCTCTGTCAAGAGAAGCATCCTTCTCCTCCTCTCGCTCCACCTTTCCCTGCTGTGAGTGTGGATCCCCTTCTGGGCCCGCGTTGTCTCCCTCTGCAGTTTGACCGATGTGTAGGCGAGACGTCATTAGCTCGGTTGCCGCTGCTCCCCCACAAGGAGCCGCCTAGGCAGGAGTCATGCATGACGACTAAAAATGCCATCCACGCCGACCCAAAGGAGATGTGCGCAGGTCAGCCACTCGTGGCGCAAGCACGCTTAAGCACCTGTAGGGAGTGGCCACTCACATCTGCGAATCAGTCGCACAAGGTGTATCGGCCACCTCAAAGACATCTCGCTCTAGTCCATGCGTAGCAAGTGGGAACAAAACAAAGCGGCGCTCCTGCACCAGCGAAGTATCTTCCGGCATGTCCCCGCCCTCCCCTCACTGCTCTTTGCCTTCTTTTTCGTTCGTCTTCTCCAGCGTATCCTCTCCGCTCACCCCCTCTCCCTTCCCTCTTGATTACCTTCAGAGTCACACTGCAGGAACTGAGCAAGTGGACTACCGTCTCGCCCATCCTCCTGTAATCCCCCTTTTCCTCCGAGCTAGTCTGCAGATACAAATCGGCGGCGTTCTCTTCACCTGCTTAGCACTAGGTGCCTCTTTTAGTTGTAAATTCGGCCGCCCCCCCCTGACGCTGTGCGCAGCGCCACATCCCTCGTATCCTATTTGACATTCCTCTCCATCAGCGGACGCCTCCGCGGCGGCTTGCTGCTCACACGCACACGCCACTCAGAGAGCGCTAGGGCAGAAGCTGAGATGCGCGAGTATTTCTTTTTAGCGCTTTTCGGGATAACCCTGGGGCTCTTAGGCGTCGCTTGCTGTATCGGGTGCAACGCAAAGCGACAGCAGCGACTGCGGAGCTTGCAGAGGGAGTCTATCGATGCTCGCTACAACACCTATGGGGAAGGCGGCACCAACAACGCTGGTGGCACTTCTAATGCTTTGGGGCAGCAGCCCCGTTGGCCAACAGACCCCTCCCAGGAAATTTACTACCAGCAGCAGTACCTGCAAGGTGGTGGCTACTATGGAGGGGATCTTCGCCCCGGAGCGGCAAACGTGAACCATTATGGGGGTCGCCCACAGGGCAGGTCTCAAGAAGTCATTTCCGGCACGGTGCTCTTCGCCGCACCGGCTGGTGCGCAAGCCGATAATGTTAGCTATACGGTGCACTTCCCTGAAGCACGCGTGTTAGGAGTCGACGACCCCGCTAACTATACCTGTGCTAACGCGGCGGCGGGAAATACTGTAAGCCACTCCACGGTGGCGTCACCGTACGGCGAGGCAGACTACGTGTCTCGTCCCTCTGATCCCTCTCTTCAAAAGGGGTCTCAGCGGTCATCGCCTCACTCCCTGAGCACTGCCTCATCGAAGCCTCCAGGACTTGCTTTCCTCCTCCGCAGCATCAGACGAAGCCGTAGCGAAAGACTCGACTGGAATTGGCTCGTAACAGTCAGAAGGACAGCAGTATCTTGGGCAGCGGAAAGGACTTGAACGAGGGTACGACTTCGTTCAGTGGCATTCGTCCTGCTCTTCGCGAGTTGCGGTTTCAGTTGCCTTCACCCTGTGCCTGTGTTGGCGTCCACGGACCCTTGGAAAGGGGAGTGGGTGAAGCATGTGGTGGGAAGTGGAATACCAAGAGCCGTAGCTTGTATGCACACGACTGGCGCCTCTCTCTTATTCGTGGTGGTGGTGGGCTATGGAGCCGCGTTGTGGTTGCGGCCACTGCCTGGGCATCTACACTTTCCCTGTGTGTCTTTTGCTTCGTCTGTGTATGCGCCTTTTGGCCTTCTGTTGTCATTTTGGTCGACTCTTGTCGTTGTGCTGCCCTACCCCTCCTGCTTGTCGTTGTTGTCTGGGTCGATTTCCTCTGTTGCTTTTGCTCCTTTGAATCCGATGGATCTTCTTCTCCCTCACCCCCACCCCCCTCTCTCCTCCCCCCCCCCCGACTTGTTGAAGGGTGTCGTCGTCTGTTCATTCGCAGATATGCTTGTTTCTTCTCTTGGACTCCAACAAAGTATGGCCCGTCTGCGCACGTATTTCGGTACGGCCGTGTGTGTGTGGTGTGTGTGTTCTGCGCCATGCGCTACACAGGCGCTGGGCCGTGTCAATCGACTTTTCTTCTCCGGTATGGTTGAACGAGTGTGTTGGGTCTGTTGGACGGCCGGCACTTCACACCAGTAAGCAGCTTGCACTTTCTCCTCATTCTTATTCTCTCTTCCGAGCACCTTCCTACTCATGCGTGAATGTGTACCTTCGCCGCCCCTTCGTGGTTGCATTCTACTGCTTCTCTCTTTGCGCTTTGAGTTTCACCACCCTTGCCTCTGCTGCTGAAGTGGGCTGTTGGGGTATCGGTAAGAGGAAAGCGAACACACGTACACGACATACAACTCGGTAAAATGATGGTCGCACTCTCCTTCGAACAGTCCCTTCACCCTTTGGGACTGTCACGCGTCCACTCGTAGTGGGGCATCTCTGACGACGTCCTCGAAAGAGCGCAGCGAGTAACGGCAAGGTGCTGTCTGGTGAGACCCTGAAAGCCTGCTTAACTTGACGTGCAAGTGCACCGGGAGACCTTGCACACGTTGCATGCATGTGTGCACTCCAGGTGGGTGTGCTACCCACTGTGCTGCACAGCCACCACCACCACCACTGCCCCTGTGGACGCGTATGCCCATTCGTCTCATCCGTCTCCCCTCTCGTGGGACTACGGCGCTCGTGTGTTTTTTTTTATTATTTAATTTCTGTTCGCTCCTCTCCGCCACTCGCTGCCGCGATGCCCCGCCTTTCCCTCTGAGCGAGTGTTTTGCGCTGTGCCCTCCTAGAAGGAAAAAAAGAAACGAAGAGAACCACATAGGGGATGCATCACCGCAAACGCACCATGACACACGCACCAGCAACTACACGCACAAACACTCGCACGTCTTTCAGCGACTCCTCTCTCACTCTTGTGCCACACCAGTCTTTTCGAGGCTTGGATGCTTTCTTGGCCCGCGTCTTCCTGCACTTTCGGCCCTATCACCACCCCCATCCTCTGAGTGCTTCGTCAGGGAGGATTGGGCATTACGCTTCACTCAATTCAGTTAACGCTCAAGTGGTGGAGAGCGGAGGAGCGAGTTTGTCTCTTCGCAGTCACTCTCTCGGAGTATTAGGACACCGCTAACACAGTTTGGCCATTCTGCATGTAGGCGCCTACTTCGTCTCTCCTCTGTCAAGAGTAAGAGTCTTCATGGCTGCTGACTTTCTGTGGGTAGCCGTCGTCTCGGTTCTGGTGCTCTTCTTGGTCACACTTTGTGCTCTACATGCGCGCCAGCTCGGCTTCCTTCAATCCGTCGCACCGAGAGACGTGGCTGAGACACCGGTCATGGCCGCCACAGTACTCGCGAACCGCGTGAACGATAACGATCTCAACACCCTCACAAGCAGCAACACCGAGGCACACCTGTATCGCGCTTCGGCTGCTGAAGAGGAGCAGTCGCAAGACCAGCTCAACACTCGTGAGCACAGCAGGGTGGAGGCAACGTACCCCAACTACAGAAACCCTTACACGGTTGATAACCTGGCGACGCACTCACCGCCCACGTCCGGAGAAGAACGCAACTCTCAACACAGCAGAAGCGATGCGATACCAGCAGTACGCCACACTAGTCCCCACTCCCACCGGCACGACAACGACAGTCCTCAAAGTAGCCGCAGCACCAGCATGCGCACGACTGAAATCGAGCGAATCCCTGCAGCGCGCTACAGTCGCTACAGTGGACAATATAACCGCCCCCACAATACCATTGAAAGCGACGTCAATGACAGTCTACTTCCGACTCCGCTTACTGTTGGCGGTGCAAGCATTTTGCCGAGCCACGATCGCCGTCGTGAACGCCGTCACTCGTACCCTGTAGCGCGTGATGTCCTGCCGCTCGGTGTCATCAACACGAACCCCCTAGCGCCCATGCGCCTTCTGCGTAACAGCATCAGTAATATGGCTCGGCTTTCGCCTGCAGCGCCGCTTCATAATGCGCATGGTGAAAGCCGCCTCCCCCCGAGGGCTTGGCGAGGTCCTTCAGGAGGCTCTAGAAGTAGTGGCCGCATTCGACTTTGGCAACGACTTAGGCGCAATGGCGGAGACAGTGAGCCGCCCTCGCACAACAACGAAAGCGCAGGGGCCGTGGTGAATGGATACTGCTGTGACGAGCACGGTAGGCGATTGCAGGACGACGAAATTTACTACGGCAGTGCGCAGTACACCTCCCGTGGGCCGGGGACCGCTGCGGTTGTGGAAGCGCCTTTGAAAGAAGTGAAGCAAGAAGATGGCGCCAGCCTCTCCGTCTTCAGTGATGCCAAACCCCGTACTCCTGACCATGATTGTGAGTAGTCGACAACGATGGCAGTGGCCGGCTGTTCTGGATCTTGGCGCTTGTGCGGGGATTCACAACGAAGTGAGAGAGAGAGTGGTGTGTGTGTGTGTGATCCCCCGTCACATCGTGGTTTGGTCGCCTATTTTGGATCTTTTCTTCCTGTGCTGCTACGCAATCGCACAACTCAGATGTGGATCGTTTTTTCTTCGTCAGTGTATGCTCCTCTGCTTTCCTCCGAGCAGCTCAACGGTTTTGGGGAGGGGGGGTTGCCGATGCACCAAACTCACTGAGAGTTTGGGGTGGAAAGATGGTGTACGGCCTATTCTGCCATCATGGTTGCGCAACGCTTCAGGCCCCCTCCTACCACCTCCTCAGCTCTCTCCTCCTGCTCCACAGTAGCCCTCCTACTGTCGGCACTTGCTTTCTGGGAATCATCTCACTTCTGCTTCTTATCACTTTCGCTCCTCAAGGGAGGGTGGCACGGATGTTGGAGCTTTCACACTGCGCCTCGTGTGCGATCGTTGCCTCCTACTTGAGATGCGTTGCTGTATCTTGATTGCATTCTTCTGTGCATCTGCGCCTCTCGAGGCCCTTCTCAGGCCGACGGAAGCGCGCGCGCCCCCCCCCTCCCTCCCTTGTGCGCTGGAACGATATGGACTGACTATTCATAGCTCTTGACATCATTTGTACTTGTATGCTGCCACTCTGGAGGTCGGGGGATCAAGGTAAAATTGCAGCTCTTCGGCACTAAAGGTACATGGAATGGGGTCTCGCGTTGGTGTGTGTGTAGGTGTCAGCCTACTACTTTCGACGTTCTGCTCGCTTGTGTTTTTCTCGCCATTTGGCCTCTTTCTGCCTTCACCTCCACCCGTGGCGGCGGAGGGCGTTTCCACTGTCTGTGTACGGGGGCAGAGGCGTTGTTTCTCTCTGTGTGTAGCCCTCTTGTTGCTCGTGTGGCACTGCAGGCTTCGGTTTCTTTTGTTGTTTGCAGTTCTCTTTCAGCCACCGCCTGCTCAGTAATACAGCACAGTTGTGTCCACACGTACACCTCTGCTCCTCTTGCCTGTTGCCTTCTCTCTCCCTCACACCCCCTTCTTCGCCGCTCACCCCGCGGGCCCCCTTTCCCATGTTCCTCCCCCTCTCCTCTCACTCCTGGGCGGGCATTCGCCTCTTCAGCTTTGACGCACAGATCCCCTTCCGCTTCCTCATCCTTTTCTTCGACTCGACGGCTTTGTTTCTTGCCACGCCTCCCCATGCACCTCCTTGGCGCTTGGAAACGGTCAGCAGCGGCGGCCTCACAGTAAACTGGCAGTCCCCAAGCACGTCCATTACGTCGGCATAGTACCTCTACGGTGGGTGTGTGTGGGGATGGACGAAGAAATGAAAATGAGTAATACGCGATACGGACCTCCTTCCCTTCCCCGCGCACTCTATCAATAACTTCGTGTAGAGACGAGAACTGCGTGCCTACTGCAGAGCCAATCTTCATACCAGCACCTCACAGCATGCTGCATGTGCCCGGCACATCTCTCTCACACGCCTCCCTACCTCTATTCTCTCTCTCTTTCAGACACGCACGAATCCCCCTTCACCCTCTATTAGAGCCACTCCGCCTATGTTTGGCAGACCAAAACGCACTTCATCACCCAAAGGTGTGGCCCATTTTTGGCGGCCAGGTGTTCATAGTGAGGGATCTGTGTTAGCTTCGGCCGTCTCTCATCTTTTTTGGGGGGGAGGCATGCGAGCAATCGCCGCATGCACAGACAAGTTGCGGCTTTTTCCCTCACCTCTCTTCTCTTTTTATCCACAGCGTTCGCGTCAGCGCCACATCACGCGGCGTTTACCCCTCTTTCGCACGAGCGCCCTTTCTGGACTCGTCTCACTTTCCCCTCCACGTCTGTGGTAAACACGCAATTTCAGCAGCGATTGTGTGTGTGGGGGTGGGTGAAGTCACATAGCATACTCTCCAATCCGAGCAAAGTCTGTCTCACACGTACGCGTCTTTGGGCTCTACTGCTGTGACCTTCTCACCCTCCTCGCCATCGCACCCAAACTACACAACTCTTGCACTTCTGGCGATTGTGGTTATCTTTATTGCTGCGACAATCGTCCTCCTTCCATCCGCGGCTTCGCTCTACGGAGACATAGCGATGGTCGACGCCACGCTGAAAAGTTCGGGGCCTACGAATGCTAACCAAGCACGCGCGAGTGGAACACACTTAAGGCTGGTAGATTTCCCGTCATTGTGCTCGTGAATGACGCACACCCATACGCCAACCAACTGCTGCGGCAACGGCAGACGGTCACCAGCTCGCTAGGGCGAACCCACGCACTCATACCAGCAGTCGCACACGTCAACCCGTAAGCACAGCAGAGGAGAATACTTGTGGAAAAAGAGCAGGGCTGGCAGCTCGCCGTCTTGTAGCCCCCCTCTTTGGGTGGGATGGGTGTCACTCACAAGGCTCAGAGTCTTTATGGCGTCTGTGCTGCCTAAGTAGTGGTAGCGGGCGCTTGCCAAGTCGCAATGGCGACACAAACCTCAGAAGAATAACCGCACAGAGAGCGGACAACACAGTGGTAGGTTGGCCGCTTCTCTCTAGAGACACGCAGAGTGTGCAACAGGTTAAGCGTAATTACTACCACCCCGCCCATATCATACGCTCTCCTACGGTGAAACGCCCCACAGACACTTTGAAGCCTCCTCTCACTTCCACTGGACACCCCTACAGAAGTGGCCGCGTCGGTACTGTCGGGCTTTTCAGAGTCGGAGATCAGCTGAGATGTCGCCGCCAGGTTGGCGAAAACTCTGCGAGGGTAGTGAGGAACAGTGACTGTTACTCCGCTGCAGAACGCCTTGTCTTTCCTCTTTCTCTCCGCTGCGCAATCTGACAGAGTTGGTGTTGTGAGTCTCTCGTTTGTGTTTTTTGCTTGTCGTGAGTTTTCTTCTGATCGCGCTACCTCGACTCCTACTGCTGCCGCTTCTGGACGCTCCTGTGCCTAAGTGTTCAGAGTCCTGCTTGAGTACTCGCATTACCTGTGCATCTGTGTGTGCGTGGGTAGGGGGAGGGGGCCTGAGGTACGGGGGGAAAACAGCAAGCCGGTCTACGCCGCCCTTCTCAAATCTGCGCAGAACTCCCCCCCCCTTCTTGTCCGCCCCGTGTGCCGAATTCGGTTGTTTGTGTTTTTCTCTTCTCGGCCTCTCCCTCTCTTTGTAGAGATGCGGCTCGACACTGCGTGCTCGAGCGGTGAACCCACTTTGTCGCCCAGTACGACTGAAAGCAAATTTCTAGACTCCCTCCTCCCCTGGGGTGCTCGCCTACACTTTACATTAGCCGCTCTGAAAGTTTCTGTGGATACTCGCCGCTACTATTTATCCCAAGCAACTCCACCTTGTATCGTGGTGCGTCCCTCTCTCTACTGTGTTCTCTCTCCATCAATTCCCTAACCCCTCTCTCCCCTCCATCTCATGTATGCCTCTATCCCAGCCTGTGTCGAGCAGAAGACGTTTGCAGGGCGCTCACAGCGAGCGACTCATGCAGACAAAGAGGGGTACCTTCCGCACAAGAGCATAAGAAATATGCACCTGGCGCATCGTGCTCCCTCCTTGGAAGTCGCGACTAAGACACAGCTATACACACTCACACCTCACTTTTGTTTCCCTCTCGTCCCTTGGGATCATCGGTTTGCTCATTTTCTCTCTCCTCCTCCTTCCCCCTCCCGCTGTATGAAGAGCTGCGGCAATGGCAAGTAACAGTCTCCCTGCATCTGTGTACTTCCTTCTCATCTCCATCGTAGTCACGGTTTTTCTCCTCGTCTTCCTCTACTACATAATGAGCAAAGATGACGAGGAGCCTGCAGAGCAGAAACACCTGAAGCAAGGGAAGAGGTAGACCCAGGCAACAGGCTCACACACGACGACGGTAACAGCCGAATGCTGTACGAACCACATTACCTGCAAGGCTACGAAAGTGAGTACGAACAGCACCACTTGGGCCGCTACAGTCACGAGCAGCCGGTAATGGCGACCGTGAGAGACGGTCAGCCGAGCGTTGGAATAGTGGTAGCCGATGGTCTAGTTGGCTCGCCATTAACCGCTCGAGATTCAGTCGAGTACGGTGAAGCCGTATACATATCAGAGCCCGATCAAAATCCAGCTGACATACCCACCACAAAAAGCTGAGGGCCGATCTTAGGTTTTCGTTTCCGCCAATGTACTTCTTGGTGCTCTTCTAATAATCCTCTCTCTCGTTTTTGGCGGCGCATCAATACTTACGCATCGATGAAAGCTCGTGTATTGCCTCTCTGGTGCTCCCATACACCTTCACTGCTATGGTTTGCTAACCTCTGTTTCTGTCGTCTGTGGTGCCTGTACTTCCCTGCCTTGCGCCTCGTCACCGTTATTGACCTCCTATTCGACTGATCGTGATTCTCCTCTCGCTTACACACACACACACACACACACGCGGGCTCTTTCTCAGAGCATCCGTGATAGCCAGCGGCTCAATTTGCCTGTCGCAGCTCACTCCTCGTAACGCCCACCCTCTTGCACGCTTTTATCCCCCTCCCCTTTCATTTTTCTCCCCTTCACTTCGGCCCTCTCCCCCTCCGATATTTCACCAGTCGGGAGAACTCAGCGAGGAGAAGAGTGTCATTTGTGAATAGTGAGTACAACAGCTGCAGTCATGCACGAGCATGAACGTCTATGTTCGGCACTGAGGAGCGTGTATCGGTGCCTCAGCGCGTAACTGTTTGTCTTTTCCGTGGCGTGTTTCTGCCTAAGCACATTCCACGCTGCCCATTGCCCTGGTGTTCGGTGGAGAAACCAAAGTGTTCGTTGCCAACGCTACTCGGGATTCGCCTTCTCAACACCCGTGGCAGTGCCTTCTTTGCCTCCCTAGTCGGTGGGGTAGTCGGTCGTGGGCATCGTATTTTTTTTTTGCTTCTTTGCCGCCGCCGCCGCCGCGCTACGCGGCCTCGCCCTCTCTCCGCAAGCGAGAGAAGCGGCTGCTCGTTAAGGGGTCCTCTGCGCGGCTCCTTGTGTCTCTTCTCTTCTCCTGTGAGCCATATACAACCGTACCTCTGCGTTGAGCGACGTTTCTCGTTTGAGTGCGCGACCGCCGTGTCCGCATCACGTCACGACGTCATTTTCTTCGTCGCTCGCCTGCGCCGCCTCCTTGGCGATGCTCTTTTCTGTTCTCTTGTATTTCACCTTTAACGTGCTTCGTGGTTTGCAGCTCTGTGGAGGGGGAGAGAGGGGGTCTGTGCACATTGGATGTAACGGTGGTGCTGAAGGTGTCTCCCAAGGGCTGTTGGATGGGGAAGGGAAGGGGGACTGCCTGTTCGCTTATTCATGCACTTGCTCGCTTACTACTGGGCGATACGTGTCAACCCAAAAACTGAGAAGAGATGATCGCAGTCCACCCCAGAGGCTGGTGAGCGATCGAAAAGAGGGCGTCACTTATGCAGTAGCTGCTCTAGGGAGACCAGCAAAGCTGTCCGAGAAGATGCCCCGTCCGTCAACAGACTCACGATACACAGCGCTGTCGCTGATGATATCGCAGAGGTGCGACGGTCGAGTATTCGACCCGTGGCTTTTGCCTTTCAATGTGAAGTCGCAGCCCAGCCCCTGCACACCTCTCCGCTTACTGTCAGTCTGCAGAGAACTTACGTGCACGCGAATCCTTCCATTGAACGCCTCGGGTACGGAAGAAAATGCCACATGCGCAGCGCCACATTGAACTCCAGATGTGCTTTGCTTTTTTTTCTTACTTGCACACGCACCTGACTCCGCGAAACCCATGTCCACAGCACTACCTCACTCAGCCCCTTTCATCTGTTTTCGTCGGCTGCCTGCCTGTATTGCTGTGCTTTCGAGTGCTCTCCCCGCCCCCCTCCCCCGAAGCACAACCCCTGTCTGCACTCCCCTATTCATCAAAGCCCTTCCCCTTCATCACTCATCACCGCATATCCCGTACAAGAGAGGGCGCTGTCTCCCACCAGCACTGCGCATCCCCTGGCTTTAGCGGCACAATCACACCCACACCCTCGCCGCCGGTAGAACGCGAAGTATGGCGACCGACAGCGATACGCTGATCGTCATTTTCCTTTGGCTTCTGTATGTTTTCCTCCATGTCTGCTTCAACTACTGCGAGCGTCGCACGCTGCTCCGGGCCGAGGAACTGGAGGCTCGAGAAAGTGCGCAGTCAGCGGCTGCGCGCCTAAATAGTGAACAGAGGAGCTCTCAGCGCGGAATCGGCGCCTCCGGGGACACCATGGCCCCCATCGCCGTCATCGTCCTTGGCGCCGAAAGGGACCCGCACACGAGCCTCGACGAACCGTGTGAGGGCGCCATTGTCCCAGACGCGAATGGGTGCATGCCTGTGTTGACAGAGCAAGCCCACTACGGCGAGGCAGCATACACGATTCGTTCGGAGGACGGTAGTGCCGCAGATCCAAAGGTAGTATAGGAGCTCTCGCCTGAAGCGGCAGTGGATGCCAGCGAAGATCCAGCTCCCTACTGAACTCCGTTAGTGCTGTTGGTCGCTCATGCACCGATCTCTCGCGACGCTACTGATCGGTCTCCGTGCCGTTTTCTATCGGCGCATTATTTGCCTGCTCTCCAGTGGCATATCTGCTGACCTCTCTTTCTCTAGTCTGGCGCAGTACGCCAGCCTTTTCCTCTGCGGAATGGGCCTACGTCCGACAGAGGAATATTACCTGAGCGAGTGTGTTTTCCTTTCTTCTGTTCGCTTCTGCCGTGCTTCTCTGGTGTGCACCAGCTCGACTCCCTCTCCATCTCTCTCTCTCTCCTTCGCTTCTTGATTGGGCGATACGGAAAGAGTAACATGGAACGAAACCTTAAAACCTGGCTCCGCCACGTGCCCTCAGACTCTCTCTCTGTCTGCACTCGAACACGTGGCTATTCAGCTGCGTGCATGACTGTCATCGAACACCTCCGCCTTCCTCCAAAAACTCTTTACTTTCTCTCTTCATATCTTACCCCTGGTGACAGAGGGCGCATCACCGCGGCACCCCAGGGATCCAGCACCCCACTCTCTGCGCGGGGGTGCCAAGCAGCCCACCCCCGATCCCCGCCAATGCCGAGCCACCTCTGGTGGTGACAGAGTCAAGCACCTGCGACGTGAGGAGGCCAAGCCACCTTACTGCTGTTGATGTCGACGGTGAGTTCCTGAGTGGTTCTGTGTCACCGCGTGCAACGCACCAGGCAGCGGCCGTGCTCAGGTGACTGAGTCGGCGCATTGCTGTAACGCCTGGCTAGGGCTGCTTCACACGACGGGATGGGCCCGTGACAGGCCGGGAGTAGCGTGCCGGTGACGTCATGTTGTCTGGCAGAGAATGGGCACATTGGAGAAACAATTTTTATCCTCCTTTGCTCTCACGTGGCGCAATCATGATGTTTCTGACGTAGGAGACTACTGGCACTCAATGAGTTAGCTTTCTGCAGCACAGGAACAGTTTGCTCTCTGCCGCATGCCTGACTCCCCAGAGCTGTGACCTATCATCTGCCTCTGTTCTTAAACAGCAGTCGACAGTCGAACCCCGTAATCTTAACTCCTATTATATGGCTCTCGGCCGCGTTATCCTGCAAATCTGGCACTCTGAAGCTGTGCTTGATAAACTGAACAGCTGAAATTAAGTGGAACTGCACGCTAGCATCACAGTTGAGGATGAGCATGAGAAACCTGTTCGCCTCCACGTGCTCTCGATGCTCTGACGAAGTCTCTCAGATTGCTTGGCGGATGGGGCGAACTTCAGGAGATACAGGCGCGGCTTTTCTGTCAAACGCCTTGCTCTATGTGTTGGCCTACTCCTCAGAGTCGTCTGCTTTTCCATCTTTGCATGCGCCTGTATTATCAGCTCGCTCGCCACGCGTAGGCGAGTGTCGATGAAGCACATGGACACTTGCCGCAGCGTACATGAGCTGCGGCGGGAACCCGTCGTAGCGTGGTTTCATCTGGGGACCCACGGCGAGGCTCATGCACCTTTGGTGTTTATACCGCTGCACCGCCAGCGTCCCCTTCACCACAGAGGCGAAGAACACGCTGGCCACTCTTTGTGCCGTTCTTGTGGCGTAAGAAGTCAGTCTGCACTGCAGGGGATTTGTCATGTCGTCTGTCAGAAGCATTGAGCTGAGCAGCGGCTTGCGATGGTGGTGCACTCGCCTCCCTACGCAACACCGCATTGGTGTCGTTTCGTGCAGCTGCGTCCTTAGCGGTGCCTACGACGCTTATGCTCCAAAGATCGCTGAAAGGAGTGACAGAGCTACCCACCGCTGTCCAGAACATCACGAGAACTATTGTGGATAACCACTTGCGATTGCCAATCCTCTACCAAACAGCGGTGCACTACAACTGCAGTGTTGATTCCGGCGACGAGCGGCCGTCCTCCATAACTTGCTATGCTCAGTCGGCTTCCGCGCCGCTCTCATCAACCAAGGTCTCGATGGCGACAACCCGCTCGTGCTGTCCGACATCTCGGGGCAGTTGTGCGATAGCAACTATAGTGTCATCCCTGCTACTGCAGCTGACCCTATTACATGACTCAACGTAGAGAGTCCAAGTGACCTGCTTACGCACAAAGCACGCAAGCGTGTCCACTTCAAAGCACTGGAAATAAAGGATTATACGAGCAGCGTTAACCTCACAGTGCGACTCACCTCCCCCCACCCACTGGGGCCGCATGCTCTTATGGAACTCGGAGCAGGCCAGTGCTGCTAGTCGTAATGGTCAGCCCACTCGAACTCATCGCAGGACCGCACTGCCGCCGAGCATGCGTCGCGAGGCGGCTGCCAGCGCCGTGTCAGCGCAGGTGTGGCGGCCGGTGCGCGAGTGCGAACACCGCGTGCGTTGGCGCATCACGGAGCCGTTGTATAAAGACTGTATGGACACTGTCGATGTTGACGCAGCCCGCGGGGATGGTCACCACACTAGACGCGTCGGGTGCAGAAACCCAACTCCTGAAGCGCAGCGACGAGCTGCTAAACAGAGCTTCAGCGGTCTATACATACGAGCTGACGCCCACGTTACTGGCTCAGAAAGAGGGCTGCTATGGCGCTAACGTGGCGCGATGGATTCATCATCCCCGCCGAATATCGCAATGTCATTTAGTGTCAGCCAAGGTGGTGACGCTTTCCACTTCATGGTGCCGCTGGCACCTTCGTGGGTGTGTGGCGACGTTGGGCTGTATTGACACCTCTCACGGCCTATTAGCGGTAAAGCGTCAGAGAAGATATGGGGCCATAGTATCACAGATCTTCGCTCAGTTGGTACAATCGCATCTGTGGAATACCTCCTGTAGCGCGATGTGTGCCTAGTCGATAAGATCATACGAGGTGTACCGCTGGGGCAAATGAGGGATACGCTGTGTAGCGCGGCATATGCTTGTGGGCCTACAGCGGTGCGAGATTCTGGTGTTCGTGGTCTTGCGAAACCGATTCAGAGGCTACGGCACCTGGACCTGCTCCTTCTGCTGGGTGTTTTGGGCTGGTGTCTGTGGAAAGCGAAGTGGGGCTCATGTTGCCGCTCAGCCCTGGAGGAGCGCGGCGGGATAAATTTGAGTTGCTGTGGAGTGGTGAAGCACCTCACCGTACTGCGGCGTGGTGTGCCGATCGTCTCAGCTCGTCGGTCGCCTTCACAATGGCCCTCCTGCACGTGGATACTTTTGCTCAGATGACGTCACGGTAAGGGCCGATCGCCCCTACCCTGTGATATGTTCTGCGATGGGCTCATCGCTCTTAAAGCTGTCGTTTGCCAAGCATGTTGGAAATGGTCAACGGTGATTGACGGTCGACCTTTGAGTGCTGCATCAGGACCGGCAGTGTTGAGAAGGTCCGGTGGAAATATTTCGGTGGCGCGGTGGTGCAAGGCCGCGTAGTGGTAAGCACCGATATGTCCGGCGCACCCGAGCTCCTGCGTTGTTTCAGTCAGCCCGCCTTGGCAATGGCGCGGTGCCTCTGTCCCCTTCCTCTGGAGCTTTCTTTCTTTCTTTAAAAAGGCCCAGTGTTATTTTGCTGGCGGTTGTCGCCTCTTGGTGTGCGAAGGGAAGGTGACAGCCTTACTCGTCTCTACGTGTGTTTCTTGCCTCTCGTGCTCACTACTCGCGCTTTTCACAGCTCTACACATGACCCTCTCCCACTCTAACTCCCTGCCTCTTTCTGCGTTGCTCTCTTCTTTTCCGCGGCACTAATCGACCTCCCCCGCCCCCGTCTCCTCCCTTATCTTTCCGTACCCAACGTTTTCCTACTTGGCTTCTTGTTCAGTATCTTCTCCACTTCCTCCCGGACACCCTCGCATACGTGGCTGCCGTTTGCCGTTGCCTGCATTCATACCCCTGCCTCGCTCATCCCATCCACTCTCACCTGCTCCATCTGTCTTACTCTTTCAGTTTTAGCCCCTTCCCCTTGCCCTCTCTCTTTCCCCTCCCCCATTCTGTGTTTCTGCGGTGGGTTGAGAAAACACCTTCTCTCCCCACTCACCGGCCCACCCCCTCTCTTGTTGCGCTTCTTCTCACCTGCTTGCGAGGTATGGCTGTCGAAGGTGATTTGCACGGGCACTGACGCTGCTATGCGAGTAGTATCTTTTCCTTATGTTTTCTCCCAACTTGGCGATTACCTCCATGCACCTCTGTGGGCACGTGTAAGAATGGGTCCGTGAGCCTCTCTCTCTCTCTCTCGCTGAGGCAATCCCATTTACTCTTCACTTCTCTGTTTGGTTTGCTGTGGCTGAGGATCCCCCTCTCCTCAGCATGTGTAGGGGCACAAGCACGCTCCGAAGCTGGAATTGAAAACTCTGAATGGTAAAAGAGGTTAGAGTTGTAGTACATTCCTTTCTCGCCACTCGCCTGCTGTCCTCTTCGTGGGGCGGCTGTTCGTGTTGAGACAGAGATGGATTGGGGGTCTCTTGTTGCTCGATGTGTGTGTATGTGTGTGTGCCCTCTGCCTTGGCTCGATCAACCCTACAGGCGCCCCTGTGACGCCGGTACAGCCCAGGGTGATGAACCGCGATCCTTCAGAACTCTTCCAGAACTTGTCGTGCTCCTGTGCGGGACTCTCCCCTGACCCTGAAGGTCGTCTTCTGCCTAGGTGGAGGAATGCTGAGGTTACGCGAAGAACCTCGGCTCTCCCTTCTCCGTGTAGAACTCCTAGTATAGGAGCGATAAGGTGCGACCAAAGGGCTCTCAGAGCGAAGTTCTCTTCGGTGCTCTTCTCCAGTAGTCACTGCAGCACACCTGAACCACTTTCTGTTTCCTCGCAACGCGTCTTGCACGAGGGGGATCGTGGCAGTTGTGGGAATTGGCTTTCGTATCCCAGAGGCCGTTCGTAGTTTTGGAAGCCCCTGAAACATATTTCTTTCTCCTCCACAAGAAGGTGGGAGGTGTTGCCATGGCGGCGGTGCTCTCTTCTTGGCCAGCCAACCGACACCACGTTCCCTCACCAAACCGCCAGTAACAAAGGCTGCTGCTTTACCTCGTTGCCGTTCATTAGGCCGGCACACGTCCGCCTCTTTCCCCCCCTTCCTACCACACTTCACTGCCTGTCGCTTTATGTCTCCCGTTTCTTCTGTGGAAATCATCACACCTTGTCAGCGCACACACGCACATATACCCTCATCTACGCTGCGCTGTTGTGCCCGCGCCACTCTGACACACACTCCGCTAGCTGAGTCTCCCAATTATTATCTTCCCCCATCAACCTACATCCACCTCACTGCTCTTGTTTGAACCCACAAATAAGCCTCTGCCAAGTACACAGACCCTATCCAGCAAACCGCCCAGGAAGGCAGGCAGGTTCCACACGGCATCGGGCACTACTCGTACACATGGAACCGCATTGCCCTCATCCATCCAGAGGTGCGAGTGCACAGAAGAGGCCTCGCCGTGACACACTTCCACCCCGAAAGCCCGTAAAAACAAGGATTCGCCGCCGTCTCGCGGTGATGAAGAGCCTCCTCCTGCGCATCGACGTCTCCTGGTCTGTCGCCTACCTCCTCTTGCTCCTCTGTGTCGCCGTGCCCGTCCTCGTCGTAACCCAGGTCTACGTCACGCGCATGCTGCTCAGCTCGTGGCACACCGTGCACAACGCCCGCGTGTACTACATCACCGAGCGCATCTCCATCAGCACTACAAGCGTGCGCGACATCGCCAATGGCTTCATGGCACTCAATATACCGGGGAGGTATAGAGGCAGCGACAGCCGTCTCATCCAGCGCCTCTGCTCCTCACTCGACCACTACGACAAAATGGCGCGCTTTCGAGCACTCTCGTTGGTGTCTCTGACGGACGAGAACGTCACGAGCTGCGCCCATGGCATTCCCATCATGGACTCCGTCCATACCCTCACCGGCTACTTCTCACGCGACCACATTATCAACGGCAGCTACCTCATCAATAACGAGACGTACGACTTCGTGCAACCGCTGCAGATGGTGGAGAAGTGGCCGGAGTCGGCGCGCAACATCTCCGCCCTCATGACGACAACCTACAGCAGCAAGCCCATTTTTGAGCTGCTGCCTGCCTACCTGAATGGAACTATGGACTCCATCGACCCGCGCCACCACTGGATCTTCCCTTCAGCCACGCCGCACCTCCTCTGCTATGTACTCCCGCTCGGCTACATCGTCCGCGGTCACGCAAACATCAGCAGCGTGCACTACACCGACTTCACGCAGGTGCAGATCGACGGTTCTCGCATGCTGATGGACTACAACTTCGTGAAGGCTCCGGGGTTCGTAATGGCAGCCTTCATCCACCAGAGCCTCGCCGACGACGACCCGCTCGTGCTGTCTAACAGCTGGGGTCAACCCTCCGTCAGTAACGACAGCGCTTACTTCATTTTTGGCACCACGCCAGTCACGTACCTCAAAGTGAGCAGCATCAGCGACCCACTCATGCGCGCCGCGCTGCAGCATGTCGACCTCGCAGCACTGCAGCTGCAGGATTACAGGCGCACCGTTGACTTCGAGTACTCTGGCGCTGCCGCTATCGTCACAGCACACTCGTACACCACCGGGCAGGGCCTCGTTGTTCCGATAGTTCTTGCCAGCAGCCATGCTGCCATCACGACACCGTACCTTCGACTCGGGCGCATCTTGAATGCCATCGTAGCTGTCGTGATCTTCTTGCTCACTGTGGCCTTCTTCGGCATTGCGCGCCGCCTCATCTCACAGCCGCTGCGGCGCATGACAGCGTTCATCTTGACGAGCCTGCGCGCTGGTCGCCGTGCGGTCTTCTACACAAACAGATACGCAGTTCTACAGTTGACAGAGGTGCACGCGCTCATCCAGGCACACAAGGCCGCGATGAAGCAGCTGCGCGAGATCTACGCCTTCGTTCCGGATGAACTACGTGTAGGCGACAGTACGCGGCGCACCAACAACAGCATCTCCAATACAGCGTCCTCCACCGATATCCCAGCCAGCCGCAAAGCCACGAAGGTGGGAAGTCGCTCTCTCGTCACTCACCTCTCGACCGCCGTGTTCGTCAACATTCAATCCCCAGCACCGCGCGCGGGCAGTCAGCCAGTCGCCCCTATCACCGCCCTACCGCCACCACCGCCAGCCGAGCACGCCAATAAAAAGTCCCGCTCTGCCCGGAGCTTGGTCACTGCGGTAGAGCACGCAGCACAGGCAGCCAACACCGCTAACAGCGGCCCCTTCCCCACCCCGGCCGCACTCACCGCATTCCTCACCGCCGTGCAGGAGCTGTGCCGCACGCACCACGGCACGCTGCATCGCGCCTGCCCCGACGCGTGCGTGCTGCACTTCCACAGCGCCGTGCGCGCCCACCTGCCGCGTGGACAGGGCGCTGCGAGTCCGGCGGCTGCGCCCACCACGAGGCACGGCGTCCCCGCCGCACAGCCGACACCGCAGCCGCAGGCCCTCGCGCCGCCGGAGGAGATGCGGCGCCACGCCGCGCAGGACGCACGCCGCGCCGCTGCCTTCGCGCTGGACCTGGTGAACTGGGTGGACACACACGGCGCCAGTGCGCGAGGCAGTGGTGCGTCGCCCATGCCGGACGTGCACGCGCTGCTGGACACGAGCCTGTTCACGTGCGGGCAGTACTGCCCCGCCGGCAGCGAGCAGATGCTGCAGGTGGCGCTGGGCCGCGACGTGCAGCGCGCGCTGGGCCGCGTGCCGCAGCGCATCGGCGTGCGCGTGGCCATGACGGAGGAGACGGCGACGCTGCTGCGCGCGGATGTGCGCCGCAGGAGCCGCGGCTGCGGCACCGTGGACCACGGCGTGCGGCTGATCCCCGTGGATGTGCTGCGCACGGGCCGCCCGGGGCTGGACAGCGAGGTGGTGGTGCTGTACGAGGCGCTGCCCGGGCGCGTGGTGGGCGACGTGGCGTGGCAGCGGTACGCGCGCTGCTGCTGCGACGGCTTCGCGCACATGCTGCGTGGCGACTACGCCGGCGCGCTGAACGCCTACCGCGGCGTCGCCGAGATCGAGGACCTGGAGCCCGGGCTGCTGCCACCGAGCATGCGTCGCGAGGCGGCTGCCAGCGCCGCGACGGGTGGCGCCGTGTCGGAGCAGGTGGTGCGGCTGGTGCGCGAGTGCAAGCACCGCGTGCGGTGGCGCATCACGGAGCCGCTGTGCAGGACCAGCACTAGGCCGTTGAACCTCAGCCAGGTGTTGAGTAAGAAGCCTTCTGAAGACGCAAATGAAAGAAGTCACCCTGAAGGTGTGCACGAGACTGCGAGAGAAGTGGAGAGAAGCGTTACGGAAGGGCGTCAAAGGCTGTGCATTGGGAAATCCGGGCGGGACTCCAGAGAATTTTCGAACTACCCAGAGATTCACAACCGCAGCGTTGTGTACCTTCAGGAAAGACAGATGACCCTCCGGTGTGTGCTACCCTCGGCGCCCAAGTGGATTCGTGACCATATGGGACTATACTGGCATCTGTCACGCCGCAAGGGCGATGGTGAGGGGATCCCAGTCTGGCAGGGCATGCAGATGGCCCTCGGCTCCGCTGGCTTCATCGCATCGGTCAGCTTTTTCACGTTCCGAGACGTTCATCCTGTGGTGGCCAAAACCATTCGCGATGCACCACCGGGTCCTATGTCCGATACACTTCGCAGCGCCACTCCTGTGTGCGGGCCTTCTCCAACCCAGGAGGCCTTTATGAAAGCTGTCCTTCTCAAGTACCAATACCTCCGCCATCCCAACATCACTTCCCTTATCGGGTACTCCCACTCGCTGGAGGGTGGTGTGGTACTGATTTGGGAGTTCAGCCCTGGTGGTACGCTTCGAGAGCTGCTAAGCAGGTACGGACGGCTGCCGACAATCACAACTATCCGGTTTGGGCTTCAGATGTTGTCCGCATTGTCGTTTCTTCACGAGCATAACGTCGCACACGGCAACCTCAACCTTGATACTGTCATGGTTGACTCGGACGGAAGCTGCCGCCTAGTCGGGTTGTACATGCACGAGCGGATCCCCTTCGTGCTTCCTGGGACGCACTACATGAGCCCTGCCATGGCCACCGGCGCATTACCCACACCCCCGTGCGATCTCTTTTGCTATGGTCTTCTTGCCTTAGAAGCTCTAACTGGTGAGCCCTGCTGGAGGTGGACAACGAATGAAGACGGACAGCCATTCGGCACCATTCCAGAGTTGTTGGTGCTCATGCAGAACGGAGGGCAGGCTTTCTGTGATGCAGTAGTCGAGGGGCGTGTGGTGGCCAACGCAGAGGTGTTCGACACACCAATGCTTGCAGAGAAATACAGCGAGCTCGCACGGAGAACGCTACGCTGCTGCGTGTCTCACACCCCGTCCAAGCGGCCAACTGCAGTGGAGGTGCGTAACGTTGTCAAGATACTCCTTAGCGAGGGCGGCCTAGCCTGCGAAGAGGACGAAGTCTGAGAATTCTCGAGCCTCCCGTTGTTCTCTCTCATTTCGTGGTGCGCACCCTCAAAGGGAGGCCGGCACAGCCCCCCCCCCCACCCCTCCCCCTCTTAGTGTGTGTATCGGCGTTTTACAGCTGCGGTGGATTGCCCGTGCTGCGTATAGGGAGATCCTCAATACAGCGGGGTATAGCGGCTACTCTTTCTCTCTTTCTTCCCCATTTCAGCTCCTTCTACTCGCACGTTGGTGTCTCCACTAGTTGCATATATCTCGGGTTATCTGTATATCATTCTGCTTACTTGTGTGTTTGCCGCTGTATGAGGTGCGGTGCTGTGGCTTCGCATCTGTTGCAGTTTCTCCTGTTTTTTTTTCTTTTTCGCTGTTGTTGACTCCCCATATCTGGAAACTGGGATGCAGGGGACGCACCCTCCAGAGCTGGTGCACCCTGACTCACAGAGAATGGGGGGCAGCGACTGAGGAGGAAAGTCAGCTGTGTAAGCGTTATTTCGAGCTCTCTTTTCGTTTGTATTTCTTGCACCTTCTCTCCCTCTGTCTCTCTGTCGATGTCTCTCGATCGCGTCAGCTTTGCCTTACCGCTACACGCACGAGCAGCATCTTTCTTGTCTTTATCCTTTTTCTTCCCCTTTGCACAGCTTTTTTCTCTTTATGGGATCTCAGCCACGCCATAAACATCCGAAAAGTACCAATGGGAAGGGTGAGTTGCCTCTGTGTGTCTTCTCTGTGTACGTCGCTAGCAGCTCTCTTCCTTCGCCATACGCATCATCTCTCATGTTTCCCTCTCCACCTTTTTCTTTGTGCTCATGTCGTATTTATCAAACTCTGTAATGCCTCCGTGTTGCCTCCCTCTCCCCCCCCCTGTGGCACGGCACGGCACACACCCACACCCACACCCACACCCACACACCCTTTGGTCAGCATCGTGTGTCTTCCTCTGCATGCCGACGCAGACAGCAACACACGGGAGCGGGGAGCGGTAAGAAAGCGCTGCCGGCCTTTTACGCACTTCTCTCCTCTTCTGCGCCACATTTGGACTGCCTCGTTTCATCTGTGCTCGAGGGTGCTGGCTGTTCCGCTCATGTCGGACATCGGGAGTGGAAGGCATCCCCCCCTTCCCTTCATCTCCAATGAGTTTGTAGGTGTGTGGAGGGTGCCTGCATGTGTACATACGCGTCCCAGTCAAACTCTGTTTGTCTTCGCATTTCCATGTTGTTCACCCACCCACCCCCTTTTCTTGCTGCTAGTCGTGCTGGTGCTACTAACTCGTCTTATTGTGCCCTCAGCTTTTACACCAGCTCTACTACGGCTCAGGCTTGTTATTGGCTTTAGGCGACACCCTAGTGGTTCCACCATCTGGCAAGGCATCGCTAATCTCAGTACCTCCTGTGCAGCTCCCCAACCCCTTCCCGTTCCATCCCCTCTGCTCGCAGTGCAGCACCTCAGAGGTCTGATTTTTGTCTGCCTCTCTCCTCCCTCTTTTTTGTGAGGTCGCCTTCTCTGCTTTCACTCTCTTTTCGCCGTCGTTTCTACTCACCATCGTCTGTTGGTTGTTTCACTTGCACTCCTCTGCACAGGCACACGCCCTCTACTTCTCTCCCCCTCCCCTTTCCTCTCTCTCTCTTGATGAGTTCTCGCGCCTTCCTTTCACCTTCCCTCTCTTTGTCCTTCCTTCCTAGACAGAAATGCAAGACCAGCAAGAGTTCGCGAACTCTCCATGTTCCCCTTTTTGTTTGCGCTTTGGCCTTCTACCGCTGGGCATAGTCCTCCGGGCACGCACACACACACACACACACACGCACTCCCCCCTCTGGTTCCTCTGCCCCTTTGCTCCCCTCTCGCTCGCCGATCTCGTCCTCTCTCCTCTTTGTTTGGTAATGTGAGTGGAATTCCCTGCTGTGGATGCAGGCGCACTCAAGGCGAGAAGGCATCGAGGCATTCCATGACGAGAAAAAGGAGCCTTTTCGGGGTGGGGCCACTCCAAAAGCGCCTACTACATTAGCCTATGCCTCTCACGCGAGCACCCCCACCCCACCCCCAACCCTCCCTTGGCTGGTCCCTTCACTGCTTTCACCACCACTCGAAACAGCACGGCTGCACCGCCTTCGGCATTTCTTCACGGCTCTCTCTCCCTCTGAAGGCTTCAAGCCGCCTCCCACCCACGCCGTTCACACCTGCCGTCTTGTGGTTCACCACATGTCCATGCCCATGCACACCTATGCGAGCACAGCCACTTGAGAAGTGGGGTGATTTTTTCTTGTCTTTGCGTGTGTGTGTGTGTGGGTGTGTGTGGGTGGGTGGGTGTCTCAAGAAGAAAACAGCAGTCATGTACTCCCTGGGCTGAGGCTTTCCCGTTGGTAGAGAGCTGACACATAGGGATGCAGGTACACTTACTGCGTCCCTACTACTCAGGGGCATACCGATGGACACGTGTTCACTTTATGCAGCTCACTGCACGTTCGACATGGGCCGCTGCTGAAGTACGCGTAGGTCTTCTTCATTCTTCACACCCACGTGCACATCTCCTTCCTCCTGAGTAAATTAGGACAGAGCGTCTTTTGCTTGAATTGCCCTCTATATATTTCCACTGCGCCGCCCCCCCCCCGCCAGCCCGACCTAGCAGCACATGCGCCACCACTGCCACCGCGATGTCGCTGCAGCCTAGCACAAAGTCCAATAACAGCCAAGGCGCAGTTTTGTGCCCTTTGGGCTTTCAGCTTTCTGCCTTACCGCTCCCTTTCTGCCTCCCACAGCACATGCGGGCAAGCCGTTCCGACACGCCACCTTCCATCGAAGCAACGGAAACAGAAGATGCAGACAGCGATGTTTCCTCTCGAGACGACGAATTCGTCGTGAAGCACATATGACGATCCAATAGTGCGAGCACTACGTGGGTGCTTCCACGCACAGCTGGCGTAGCGTGTCTGCACTCCAACAAAGAATGCAGAGGTCAGAAGAACAAAGGCGATAGACGGAAATGGCGCAAAGAAATCCCTCCCAATCAGCCCCACAGTATGTGCGTGAAGCATGCAGCCTCTCCTAGCCCCGGCTGGGTTGGCTGACGAAGCGCAGGTGCTGAAGACAAGGCAAGACCCCTAATTACATCATGGAGTCTTCCGGACTCTAGTGCGGAGAGCCATAGCGTACAGCCAGACTACAGGGTCTCAGAAGGCCCCGATCTGGGCCTGGTCAAACTTCTCTTTGAGGTCATCCGGCATGCGTCTAGACCACTGCCTGTTACCCGCACAACAGACGCCACAGCCTCCGCTCTCGAGCAAGACCATGAATGCGGCCCGCCTGGATCAGGGCATGCAGTCCACCCAGGTACGTGTAGTTCCAACCGCGCAGTGCGTATCCGAAGAAGGGGGTGGAAGGATCAGAAGAGCCTGTGAGTCGCATGGCCCAATTCAACGGCAGGCCGACTCGTCCTTGACAACCAGGATGTGGTCGCAGTGCAGTAGAGGCATGGGTGGCGTGGTGGTTGTAAGCATGTCTGTTTGTCGACTTGTTCGTGGTGGACTGAACGCGGTGAAATACACGCGCCCACCTAAGTATGTGTGGATGTGTATGGGGGGAGGGAGGGGGTCTGTGTGTTGCTTGGGCGATCTCTTTCTGTAATCTCGCTCTTCTATCGTGGCTCTGTCCGAGCGCCTTCCAGTGTGCTCCCTCAGTGTTCCCCCCTCCCCTCCCCGATGGTGTAAAGAAGTGCGGGTGTTCGTCGCCAATGCATTGCATGGACTAATACACACTCTTTACCCTCTTTCTCCCTATACTGACACGTACAGACACGCAGACAGCCGTACATGCGGGCACTGCGTCTACCGCATTCCGAAGATATTTGTCGCTGTCATTGTCTTGTCAAGTGATACAGAGAGCTGTCCGTGTGGCGGAGTCCCTGAAGCGCGTGCTGCGTCGCCTTTGGCGCTCCCCTCTCCTCCCCTCCCCCCCCTCTGCAATTGCTCGATGCCCCTCACCCCTTTCGCCATCGCAGCTCACGTGGCATAAGAAGATCGCACGACCGCGTAGCTCGTCTCGTTGCGCTTCTTTTCTGTTGTACTGCACTTCTTTGTCGATTGCCAAATGTGAGCAACTGCCGCCCCCTCCCCCCCCTCTCCTCCTCTGTGTCTTCCTTTCTCAGAGCCTTTCCTCTCGACTCCGAGGGCGCGCTGCGCACTATCGCCAACTTGGCCTTCACTGCTCCTCCTCTCGCTTGATCCCTTCGGACCCTCCCCCCCTCCCTCTCCTTCGCCCATTTCACCTCTACCGTACTTCCGCCGGTGTGGCGGACCTTCTTTCCCCTCATTGTGTGAAGGAGCGACAAATCCTCCCGACCCTGCTCCAACCGGCACTCAAGACGCTTTGCTTCTCTCTGTCGTTGCGGACGAGCGTTGGGGGTCGAATCTGTGGGAACTTCGAAGACAAAACAGAAGAACTCAATACGAACACCTCCAATGAACAAAAGAAAGGGGCAGTGGCAGGGGTACGGCGCACGCATTCCGGACCCCATTTGAGTGAACGCTGATCGAACTCGGTGAGTTATCTCTTCTTTCATCGCTTTTTTTTTTTGGACTCTTCTAGGAACGTAAGAACAGCGGAACGACAGTCAACAGAACTGACGCCAATGTCGAGCAGATACCCCTGCTGTCATTGCTTCTACAGTGACGGGCGTTCGAGAGCGTTCCTTCCCTCGAACAACTTACTCGTGCTAGAACCCCCTATCACCTTCCTTCTTCGGCTCCCTAAATCGACTATAAGACCTCTACATGCTTCAAGTTCGGCCGCACCTCCATCCCCCTCATACTACCTCCTCGTCATCCTGTCTCTTCTTCTTCATGCTTACCCTTGATAGATGCTCATATTGTCTGTCTGCTGTTAGTGCTGCGCATCGGTTCCGCCTCATCAGACTTGTTGTAGTGTTACTAACCTTTTATTATAGCCCTCATCTTCCTCCAGT
Source organism: Leishmania lainsoni (assembly GCA_003664395.1). Classification (NCBI taxonomy): domain Eukaryota; phylum Euglenozoa; class Kinetoplastea; order Trypanosomatida; family Trypanosomatidae; genus Leishmania; species Leishmania lainsoni. Next base: position 117,538 of record RAIA01000127.1, read on the forward strand.
TTCCTCTCTTCCGCCCTTCCCCTCCTCGCCTCCCATAGCAATGTGAAGAACTCTCCCTCCCTGGCATCACTTCACCTTTCTCTCTCTCTCGCCCTCATGTAAACCTGGAGACCAGCACTCCTCTGCCACGCGGATTCCTGCCCCCCCCACTCTCTCTCTATGATCATCTTGCGTGCCTGAAGTCATCTAGCTTAGCCAGCGCTCCCGCACGCACGCATAGGCGCTTGCTCTCTTTTCTCTGCTCTCTTCTCACCTTCTCATGCCTCTCACAGTGCTCACCAGGAAGTACTCCGTAGCACGCAGACAGTGAGTGTGTGTGTGTGTGTGTGCACTCGCTGTTGCTCTACAGTCGTTCCTTGCTGTGCAGCTGCTGCCGAAACACCTCGACGTGCGCTCAAGGGAGTGTATGCACGACTCTTTGCTGGAAGCGCACTGCACATCCATTACGGTTGCGCCTCCTCTATCGGTTGTGAAGGGACTCAGCACTGCGGTTGTGCATTTTGCTCTTTTCCTTCTTCGATACGGTTCTTCAGCGCAGGCACATATCGCAGTCGCCATCATCTCAAGTGCACCGTACTTCTACGGCGCCATCGCCTTGGATCACTGCTCCTCATTTCTCTCATCCCGTTCTTTCATTTTTGCTGGCTTTACCTTTCCTCACCCTCACACCCCATTCAATTTCGTCCTCTCTCTCTCTCTCTTTGGATGGTCTCATCTCACTGGCAGCGCCTCCGCTGTCACGACTTCTCCCCCCCCCCTTGCAAAACTCCATATACATCAGTACCCAGGTAAAACTGAGCTCATGCAGCACTCAGCTCGGGGGATCTGGTACACAATAAGCACGGGTATGCGCAAGGCGCTCCTGTGGTGCGGAATGCGGTAATTGCTCTCTCTCTCTCCACATTGTCATGTAGAACAGGCCTTTTTCTCTTCTCTTATCGCCTGTCTTAGTGCATCCCGATTTGTCCGCGACGATTCTTTCATCCCAACCACGATTCATCAGCTTGCACACGCATACACACCTCCACTTCTCCCTATCGTCACTCCCTCACTTTTTGCCCTCTCTCCTCCTCGGTACCAGGCACCTCTACTGAGGTCGTAGCCCCATCAGCGGCAAAGCACATGCACCCTTGCGTGGGTATTCATGCCTGCGCACCCGTCTGCAGCCCCCGTCACTCTTCCCATCGCTGTTTTTCCCTCTTCCTTCACTGCTCGTCCAGCACAACATGGAGCCCTCTCTCAACGCAACGCTTCTCACCACAGCGCAATCTCCTTGCAGTGAAGGCCCGCGAGCAGAGACGTGTCCACCGCTGTACGCGCACACGCAGAACCCGCCCCGCGCCGCAAAGCGCGCCGCGTACTGCGACTTCCTGTGCCGCGTCGACATCCTCTGGACGATTCTCTTCTTCGTCCTCCTCGCCAGTGTCGGCATCTGCACTTCTGTCGTCACACAGACACTCATATCCACCGCGGTGTTTGAACCATGGCAAAAGATGCACGCCCTCCACGTGAATGTCATCAGCAAGCAGCTGAGCCAGCAGATCAGTGCCGCGTACAGCCTTGCCGTCTACATCCTACCGCTGCAAGTACGCTACCCAGTCCTGATGCAGTCCGAGGACACACTTGCAACGCTCTGCTCCATCCTCACGGCGTACGACACGTACACGCCCTTCATCACATTATCAATCACCTCTCTCAAGCTCCAAGAAACCATCGCCTGCATGCATGGGTTTACTGACGACGAGTCGACGGACAGCCTCGCCGGGTACATATCCTACAAGAACACCGTCAACGCCACCTACTACGTCGACAAGGGCACCTACCACTTCCAGCGTCCGCTGCGCGCGGCGATGGTGTGGCCATTTGCTGCACGTAATGTGTCGAGCATTATAAATGAGAGCACGAGCATCGCTCCCATCCCCAGGGCCACCCACAACCCGAGCATCGACCACCGCAACGTGTGGCGTGTGGATCCCATGCTGCCGCACCTCATGGAGATGGAAGTACCAATCGGCATCGAGTACAGAGACCCCATAGCGCCGGAGATTACCTCCACCGACTATGTGCACCTGTACATCAACGCCTCGAGGCTTCTACGTGAGCCCGACGGGATGCAGCGCGCAGGTGCCCGCATTGCGCTCCTCATCAGCCAAAGCCTCGATACCCCCGACCCCACCATCATGTCGAATAACTGGGGCCAACAGTCGATCCTCAACTCCACCATTGACACACCGTTGCTCAGCATCAATGTCACCTACCTCAAGGCAAGCGATGTCCGTGACCCACTCATGCGCACTGCACTCAAGTACGTCGACCTCACAGCTCTGCAGAACGGGGGCAGGAGTACCACTGTTGAATTCCAGCACGACGGCGCACCTGCCATAGTTACCGCATGGGCCTACACGACGTCTGGAGGCCTCTCTCTACCTTTCATCTATGCCAGCATGCCAACGAGCATCACTATGCCGCTGACGCGCATGCGCCACATCAACAACGGAATCGTAGCCTTCACCGTGCTCCTCTTCACTCTCTCTTTTTGGTATCTTATCCGCCGCACCGTCTCGCAGCCCCTCAGCGGCGTGCAGGCAAGCCTGCTCGCCAGCGTCAAGCACGGCGGCCGTCAGCTCTACCACGCTGGAGGCAGCAAGTTGATTCGCTTTGCGGAGTTTCATGCGCTCATCCAAGCACACAATGCCGCCATGAAGCAGCTGCGCAATGTCGACGCCTTCGTTCCGGAAAGCCTACGACAGCGCGTCACGGACAGCACGGCCAGCCGCAGGTATGACAGCCCTTCACAGCGCTCCTCGCGCTCCTTAACTAATCGGAGGCGCCGTAAACTAAAAGCCACGCAGCTGTCTCTCCACCTCTCGACCGTCGTCTATGTTTCGACGACTCCTACCGCATCTCACACCACCGCCCAAACCCCGCCCCATTCACCACTTTTCTCCGAAGAGCAGGAGCCTCTCCAGAACCGTGGTCAGCGACTCATCGCGGCGGCCGAACAAACGGCACAGGCAGCCAACACCGCTAACAGCGGCCCCTTCCCCACACCGGGCGCACTCACCGCATTCCTCACCGCCGTGCAGGAGCTGTGCCGCACGCACCACGGCACGCTGCATCGCGCCTGCCCCGACGCGTGCGTGCTGCACTTCCACAGCGCCGTGCGCGCCCACCTGCCGCGTGGACAGGGCGCTGCGAGTCCGGCGGCTGCGCCCACCACGAGGCACGGCGTCCCCGCCGCACAGCCGACACCGCAGCCGCAGGCCCTCGCGCCGCCGGAGGAGATGCGGCGCCACGCCGCGCAGGACGCACGCCGCGCCGCTGCCTTCGCGCTGGACCTGGTGAACTGGGTGGACACACACGGCGCCAGTGCGCGGGGCAGTGGTGCGTCGCCCATGCCGGACGTGCACGCGCTGCTGGACACGAGCCTGTTCACGTGCGGGCAGTACCGCCCCGCCGGCAGCGAGCAGATGCTGCAGGTGGCGCTGGGCCGCGACGTGCAGCGCGCGCTGGGCCGCGTGCCGCAGCGCATCGGCGTGCGCGTGGCCATGACGGAGGAGACGGCGACGCTGCTGCGCGCGGATGTGCGCCGCAGGAGCCGCGGCTGCGGCACCGTGGACCACGGCGTGCGGCTGATCCCCGTGGATGTGCTGCGCACGGGCCGCCCGGGGCTGGACAGCGAGGTGGTGGTGCTGTACGAGGCGCTGCCCGGGCGCGTGGTGGGCGACGTGGCGTGGCAGCGGTACGCGCGCTGCTGCTGCGACGGCTTCGCGCACATGCTGCGTGGCGACTACGCCGGCGCGCTGAACGCCTACCGCGGCGTCGCCGAGATCGAGGACCTGGAGCCCGGGCTGCTGCCGCCGAGCATGCGTCGCGAGGCGGCTGCCAGCGCCGCGACGGGTGGCGCCGTGTCGGAGCAGGTGGTGCGGCTGGTGCGCGAGTGCAAGCACCGCGTGCGGTGGCGCATCACGGAGCCGCTGTGCAAGGCGCGCCTCTGTCCGCTCGGAATCGACGCAGTGCTACGCGACACCAAGCCGCCGGGTAGCGAGAGCGGCGCGCAGTGCCAGCACGCACCTCTGCACGCTGAAGGAGACGCGGGCGTGCCTCAGAAGGTCCGCCCGAGGGAAGGGAAGTGCACCGGCCCCTCGCTGACATCGCGGCAGCGGTTTCCTGATGTACGGGAGCGCTATGTAGTAGCTATGCCAGACGGCAGCAGCACCTTCCGGTCTGTGGTGCCTTCGATGCCTGCGTGGATATGGGACCATAATGGGCTGCAATGGCATCTTGCACGTCGCCGAGGCGACGTCGAGTCCACCCCAGTGTCTAAGTGGCAGAAACGAGTGTTGGCGCTGGGCTCTGCTGGAGCGCTATGCTCCGTCAGCTACCTGATGTATCGTGAGGTGCATCCTGTGGTAGCCAAAGTCATTCGCGATGCACCACTGGGTCCCATGTCGGACACACTGCGCAGCGCTACTCCCGTCGTTGTTCCCAGCTCAGGCCAAGTAGCTGCGGTGCGACGGTTGTTCGAGAAGCACCAGCAGTTGCGCCATCCAAACCTTCTGCTCTGTCTTGGCGTCTCAGAGTCAATCGAGGGTGGGATGATGTCTATCTGGGAGTTCAGCCCTGGCGGCACTCTGCGTGAGATCATTTTCCGATATCCACGTGTAAAGACGGTGACCATCAACCGCTTCGGTCTTCAATCCCTTACCGCTCTCTCGTATTTGCACGAGCGGGGAATTGCGCACGGCCATGTGTGCCTCGACAACGTGCTTGTTAGCGCGGATGGCAAGTGCCGCTTAACTGGGCACTCAGGTGACAGGAAAGCAGCATGCGAGCTCTTCTACGTACATCAAACGTGCTACATCAGTCCACGAATGGCCACTGGCGCTCTGCCCACCCCGCAGTGTGACATGTTTTGCTTCGGTCTTTCGACTGTCGAGGCATTCACGAAGAAGCCCTGCTGGAAGTGGGCCACCTGCAAGGACGGCCAGTCGTTCGGGACTTCAGAAGAGCTCGCAGAGCTAATGAAGGCTGGCGGGAAGCCATTCAGCGATGCGCTGGTGCAGGGTCGTGTCATAGTGAATGTAGATCTCCTGAGAAGTTCAGATGTGGTCGACAACTACAGCAGAAATGTAGTGGAATCCATCATACGTTGCCTCTCACTTGACCCTTCCGAGCGCCCCACTGCGATGGAGGTACGGGAGACGAGCAAGGAAATGCTGCTGCAGGCTGGGCTCACATTGGAGGAAGACGAATTGGCTGCCTCTACCTCCGACGATGATATATGTGATTGAAGCCGTCAGTTAAGAGCTGGTACGCAAATCATGTTCCTCGAGAGTCGAGTGGAAAGTGTCACTGGACCAGCTCGCAAGCGTTTCTTGCATCTACATGACGTCCACGTCATGTGGCCTGTGCCTGGGTGTGGTAGCGTCTTGGAAATCAATAGATCTGCGTGGATAAGTCTTGGATGAACTGTTCCTCCTCAATTTCTATGTGCGCATCGCCGCTTTGTCAGTGTACAACGCGGCGTCTGGTATTTTTCTTTCTCGTTTTACTCGTGTTGGCAGCCTATTGGCCAGTCTCGTCGTCAATGTGTCACTGGCTCACTGTGTATGAGAGACAGATGTGCGTACGACCACAGGAGGAGAGGGGGGATTAAGGAAAGGAAACTGGCTCTCTCGCTACTGCACATCCCTACACCTCTGTCTTTGTTGTTTCACGTCTGACTTGGCCCACTTTGCAAAACGTAATCACTGCAGCTGAGCAATTAACTCAGTCTATTCTGTTCTCCCTTCCGGTACCTCTTTGCTGGCGTGTGTGTGTGTGTGTGTGTGTGTCTCTCTCTCTGTGGAAAGGGAGGCATGTCCGCTTGCTTCACGAGGCCCTCGCTATCTTTTCCTCCACCTTCCAGTGTGTACGGTGTTTTTCCCCAGGTAACTCTTCTCGCTGCCCAGGAGCGCTTGTTGATCGTCTCTCCCCCTGTGCTCTTCTGCACGGACAACTCTCTCTCTCTCTCTCTCTGAGGGGAGGGGGGAGGGCGCTCAGTATTGTCCCTCTCCTCTGCTGCTGCTGCTGCTGCCCGTCACCGTTAGACACACACCATTTCTCTCTTTTTCTTCGTTTGTAGGACCCCCTCTTCGACGCCGGAAACGGACGCGGCGCAGCTCAAAGGAGGCAAGTGGAAAACAACAATAACAACAACAAATACACAGTAAAAGCCGACCCCCCCGTCCCCGACCCTCTTCTATTCTGCCTGCGCCCTCTCCCATACACGTACTACGCCGAGGTATGCCGTTTCCCTCCCCATCCAACTATATCGACCTCTGTTTTCTTCAGTGAAATGCGCTGCTCTCCTCTCCCTCTACCGGTATTTCTCGCTCAACTTTCATCCTTCAACTACTGCTCTCACTTCCCTTCCCACTAGCCCCCCCCTCCCCGAAGGACACCCATGCGGGTTCAGCTTCCTCTACACAACGCGAAGGGCATCGCTCCGTGACGACTCAATTCGTCGTTACTCCCTCTCCTTCCTTCCCTCCTTCACACCTATACTCTTCGTTAATTCTTTGATGCCTCCATGCTGAGGGGACACACACCTCATGGCGTAGTCTTCGGGGTCCTGTGCTCCACTCTGTGGGTGAGGCACCTACGACGCAACGAGGTCAGCGCAACGGATCGCTGGGGATGCCGCGCTCATGCCCTCGACGGCGTGGCCTGCGGCAGTGAGGTCGTCTGCACCATCCATTGGATGGGCAGAGTGGCAGTGCGGCTCGAACGTGTCCCACCGGGCCCCACTGCCCACTGGCGCGGGGGGCCTGCGCCACCGCATGTGCGGAACCAGGTGGCGGCCGGCACAGCGGGAGCGGCTGTGGGGCGAACTGCAAGGCGGATGGGTGGTGTTTGAGGCAGCGGCCGTGCTCAGATGCCTGAGTCGGCGCCGTGGTGTAACGCGTGTCTAGTGTCGCTTCGCACGACGCGATGCGCCCGCGACGGGCCGGGCCGGGTGGACTTGGACTCGTGTTGTATGGCAGCATGTGTACATTGAAAAGGCCTCATTAAGCAGCGCCGCACAGGTCACCCCACCCCGAGCGTTGGCGTGGAGGAGGGGGCAAAGGGCCTTTCCTGCCCCTCCCCCTCCCGCCTCACACCTCCCCCGTGGACCTCCCCCACCCACGATCCGTGCTTTGGTACGCATGCAGGCACCTGCTCCTCCCTCGCCTCTCTGCGCTCAGGGCGGTGTCGAGCGCCAACGACCCCAGGCGCACCTCTCCCTGTGCCTCCGCTTTCCTCTCTTCCGCAGCGCATTGGGAGCGCAAGGTGGCGCCTGAGACGCGCGCCCGCACGCAATCCAGCGAGTGGCAAACAAGCGGAGGCCGAGAGCGCCAGCTGCGAGCACAGCTGCCTCGCCACCGGGGAGCGCTGGCCGCCATCGCCGAAGCGCACCAATCCCTCCCCCCACACACACGCACGCCGCCAACCGCCACAGCCGAAAGCAAGCAAGGCAACACGTGCAGCGCACCCCTCGCCTCGCACAACCCCACTCGCCCACTTCCTGGCCCCCTCCTTCATAGCATCGGCTACTCGGCACACGCGCAACAGCGCACATGCCTCCCACCTCCCCCTCCGGCGGCCATGGGGAGAGCTCGTCTTGTCGCGGGATGGCCGAGAGGCACACATAGCGCGTGCCCATGACTCGCTCACCGCAGCCGCGCACGTGCCGCGCATATGCCTGCAGCGCCGTATCACTCGGCCCTTCCTCCGAGCAGCAGGCGGACACGCGGCGCTACGGGCGCGGGTGCTTGTAGCTGGCCGCCAGGTGCCGAGCCCTGCTGTGCGAGTGCGTTGGCGTGATGTGGTGCAGCGCGAGTCGGCGCGTGCTTGTTCTCCGGCCACTCCCCGCCCTTGCGCGCTGTCGCCGTCTCCCCCCCCCTCCCGGCGCTTTGCGGCATCGCAAGGGTTCTGTGAATGTGCCGTGAGGCTCTTGCTCGACGTGCGGGGGGGGGGGGGGGGGTGCTGAGTAGAGACGCGGAGAGCTGCAGCCCCGCGGCAAGCGCCCGTGCTCTTTCGAACAGTGGCTCTTTACGGGGCCGTCTTGACCTCCGCTGTAGGGCGCAATGCTACAGCTTTTCCTCAGGCCGCTGTACTGTGCGGCAGATGTTGGAGAAGCGATCCCTCTTTCACTCCCCACAGCGACGCCTCCATGTCCCACGCCATCGAGCCGGAGGCAGCCAAGGCAGAGCAATGCGCGGCTAGTCCCGTGGGCACCAGAGCTCAACGGCGGTGTTGGGGCTCGCACGCACGAAGTCGTCTCCTCTCCGGCGCAGCGCATGCGGCTTCAGGCAAGCCAGCAGGTGACGCTACGCCACGGCAGAGTGTCCTCTCTGCGGCGCCCCATTCGCCATTTCTGCTCCGCTCGCTGCGGGGACCCTCTCCAGCGCCGCTGCCACTCTCCCTGCGCCCCCCTCCCCGGCACCGCCTCACGCACGGGCCGCGGCTGTCTTTTCGTCCAACCCTCTCTCTCTCTCTCACCGTCTCTTCTCTCCTCTGCCCTCAGCGCATCTGCTGGTAGAGACGCACCCAGCATCGTCTTCTGCCCTCTCCCCCAACCCCTCCCTCCCTCGCTTCTGTCTTCCATTCCAAGAGAGTGGGGACTAATGTCAAGCCCGCCACCCGTTAACCCTCCCCACCACCATCGAACGCGACAGCGCGAGGAGCTCTCCGACCGCAACAGCAGCCGCAGCGGTGTCGCGCTGGACTCCCCGCGGAAGAGCGTGACGATGGTAGGCGGCACGAGCACGACTAGTCTTCCGGCGGAGGCGCGGTGCGCAGGGCAGCGCCTCCAACGCCCGTCGCACTCGCAGCCGCGCCGCACGGGATGCCTTGGTGCTCTGCAGTGCATCCGCGACGGCCTCATCAAGGCGGTGTGCACCATCATTCCGCCCGGCGGCATTCTCTCCGCCGCCTTCAACATGGCGAGTGCGTCCATCGGCGCCGGTATCCTTGGTCTGCCGTCGGCGACCGACTCGGCAGGTCTCATTCTCGCCACCCTCTACCTCATCGTCATCACGTACTTCTCCGTGTTCTCCATGTACATCCTGGCACTCTCGGCGCAGAGGACGCACATCAAGAGCTTCGAGGGCATGGCGTGCTGGCTCTTCCCGGCCGGGAAGTACGCCTTCTCCTACTGGGCCGCGTTCATTCGCTGGTTCCACGGCTTTTCCGGGTGCGTCGCGTACGTCATCAGCGCCGGCAACACCCTTACGCCCATGTTCGCCGGTGCGGCAAAGCAGCACCCCGACAACAGCGCGATCCAATTCTTCGCCACCACGCAGGGCAACCGCGTTCTCACAGTCATCATTTGGCTCTGCGTGATGCTGCCGCTGGTCATCCCGAAGCACATTGACTCGCTCCGCTACGCCTCCGCTCTCGCAGTGATGTTTATTGTGTACTTCGTCATTATGGCTGTCGTGCACAGCATCCGGCACGGACTGCCGGAGACGTCCAAGCACGTTCGGCTGTCCGGCAATCAAGTGGACGATGACAAGCTGGAGCACAACACCGTATTTCTTTTTCGCACCGGCAACTCTGTCATCCACACCGTGGGCATATTTATGTTTGCGTATGTCTGCCAGATCAACGCGTACGAGGTTTTCTGGGATTTCAGGCCGGAGATTCGCACGGCGAAGAACTACACGCTGGCAGCGTTCATCGGCATGATGATGTGCGGCACGCTGTACCTGCTGGTGGCCGTGTTCGGCTACCTTGACTTTGGCAGCAAGAACCTGCTGGGCAAGTCGCTGCTGCTCATGTTCAACCCATTCGAGGAGGTGGACGTCATGATCGCCTACGTTGGCATCATGGTCAAGCTGTGCGTCGCCTACGCACTGCTCGGCATTGCGGCACGCAACTCCTTGTACTACGTGATCGGCTTCCAGCACCGCTACCGCAACCGCCCCGCCGCGGTGGTCGCAGGTGCTGTGGAGGAGCTCGGCGCTGTCGATGGCGGCGCCGCTGCTACCGCCCAGTGCAGCGCGAATCCGGTCGCGACCATGGCCGACATCGCCGTCGTCCAGCCCGACAAGCTCGTCGGGGCGGACAACAACCACGGCTCCGCGGAGGCGACGAAGGACAGCAATCCGTCCCTCTCCCTCAACGATGACTCCGTGGACGAGGAGTACGTGGACAACACCGCCGAGGACACGACGTACGTGGACAACATCCCGTTCTGGCAGCACCTGCTCGTCGTGCTCGCCCTCTCCGTCGCGTCGCTGCTGTGCGGCCTGTTCATCCCGAACATCAACACCGTCTTCGGTTTTGCGGGCGCGATCAGCGGCGGCTTCATCTCCTTTGTCTTCCCCGCGCTGTTCGTCATGTACTCGGGCGGCTTCACGGTGGCGCAGGTGGGTTGGTTCACGTACCTGAACACGTACCTGCTGCTGATCTGTGGCGTTGTCGGCATTGTATTTGGCACCGCCGGCACCATCTACATGACGGCCTAGGTGGCGCGGGTACCTCTGCTTCACCTCACAGTGCGAGTAGCCGTGGCTGTGCTCGTTTGTGTATTTGTAGCCGCTCTCGTCGAACATGCAGGCGGCCCCTTCTGTTGGCCTGGTGCAGTGGCCGATGGGCAGGCTGGGGTGCCGGGTGCCGCACGCAGCGTCGGCGTTTCAGTGGCCCTCCGACGCACAAGATGCACCCGCAGGCAGCCGGGGGAGGAGACGCGAAAGGGGACAGCCATGTCATCCTCCGTCTCACTCACCTTGCAGCTGCGCGACCCGTCCGGCAGCAGACGAGTTTTGCAGACGGCGAGCGAACGCCTTTGCCATCGCAGCACCTCGCGCTGTGTGCGTACGTGTGGGTGCGTGTGTGCCTCTCTGCCTCCCCTTTGCTCCCATCGACACCAACGCTACGCGGCGCCGCTGGGCTAGCTGACTGCGCGCCTGCGTGGGTGCGGCCACCGGCACGCACAGCTCTCTTCCTCTTGTCCTGCGTCGGCCCGTTCCGTTCGTCCGCGCACTGCTACACCGTCAGATCTGCACACATGCGCGCATTGTCGAAGAGGACTGGCCAAGAAAGCCCGCGGCATGCTGGCGCGCCGGCGGCTAGGCCACCACCCTTTCGTGCTTTCCTGCCGTGCCCCCTCACCACCCCCCATCTCCCAGACTATATGCGTATTTATATAGCAGCCGCCTCGCCCCCTCCCTCCTTTGGCTGGACACACAAGCGCTTCCCTCTAGTGGGACCGGCCAGCTGCTGCTCTGCTCGCGTGTGTGCGTGCGTGTGTCCGGCCACTGCTGCATCTGTGATAGCGTCTCTCCCTCGTTGCTTTAGCCCCTTCTTTGCGTGCCCGAGCGGTGAATTCCCCGACCGTAGCGAAGAAAAACGGTGGAAGCCAGACGGAACCGCAGCGGCCCCTAATGGCCTCGTCGGTGGAATTCTCCACTCGGTGCCCTCGCCTTTAACTCTCTCTCCCTGCTGTTGCCCCCTTGGCAGCCGCAAGTCTCGCTTTCCTGCCTGAACTCATCTCGCCTGCACTTCACGTGCGCCTCGCAACGCCCTCGTTCGCCTCGCGGAGGAGGAGCCCCTAGCTACCGCCTCGTGAGTCGAAGTGCCCGACCAAAAGGCAGAACGAATCGGCATACGCCCGGAGGTGCTCCCCGGACACTCACGTGTGTATGTGCACGGCCGTCCCTTGGTGGCCTGGTGAGACCCCCAACACCACTTTCTCTCCCCTTCTGTGGAGAGTAGGGAACGGTATGTATGTGCGTATATGTGCCTGCCCCCCCTGCAACCCCCTCCCTCACTGCATTCCTCCCTTCTGCCTTGGCTTTGTTGTTGGACTGCTTCAGCGACCTTTTGTCTTTCCTCTCAAGGCGGTGGCTGGCGAGTGTGCAGTCAGGGTGTACCACAGCGGTCGCTGGTTTGTAATGCGGTCTCTCTCTCTTTTACAGTTGCCCCTGTTGCACACTCATGTGTGGCGCTCGGTTTGTCAGCTCTCTCTATCTTTAGCAACCACTGTCCTCTCACCCACCCCCTCTCACTACTACTGGCAGTGATTCCGGTATCTAGCGACCACGCCACTAACCTGATTCACGCTCATCTGTCCCTCTCTCACAGGGACTACGATACTCACTGCAGTGTCCCAGAGCATCGCGGCACAACCCACCCTGGACATTCCTCCTGACACTCTACCTCACGGGCACCGCTACCGCTCTCGGTGAGAAATGAAAGCTGGTTTACCAGCCAACAAGAAGAGCAGTGGTAGCTGTGGTGTGCTCTGGTGGCCCATTCCGTGCACTGATGTTTACATCCTGATCCTCTACGCTAGATTCCTCGTCTAGGGCTTGCTCGCCTCCTCCGCCGCGCAAGCGCGTGTGTGAGTAGCAGGGATGGACAGCTGACACACCCCTCATGTTGAGCGTGTAGAGGCGTTCGTGGGGCGCTACGAGGAAGGTGCAGAGCGTACACGCCAAGTAGCAGCCGCGGTCACGCCCCTCTGTCGTTTACAGGCTATGGTTTTGCCGCTGGAAGGGACACGAGCAACTCTCTGCAGCACTGGACGAGTTTGTCAATGGCAACCAATTTGGAGGGTCTCGTGGTGACGTCAAGCCCAGCTGCGAGGGGCCGTCAATTGCCTAAACGAAGACGTCGACATTGATCCACAAAGCACGTCAGCGGGCCTATTTCCAACAGCTACACCCTCTAAAGCACCTAATCTGTGAACCCGATGGCAGGCATGCTCTAGTGGATTCTGACAATGGCTGCTAAGCAACCATATAGCGCACATATCGTTCCTACTATCATCTTGAGTAGGTACAGTAGCTGCGTGGTGTTCAAGCTGGCCGATTACTACGGCGCTGGTATTCCGTGCATCGATGCACACCCGACGTAGATTCAGCGAAATATCCTCCCGCATTTCATCGACTTCAGCTTTTTGCCGAGCGTGCGTCGCGAGGCGGCTGCCAGCGCCGCGACGGGTGGCGCCGTGTCGGAGCAGGTGGTGCGGCTGGTGCGCGAGTGCAAGCACCGCGTGCGGTGGCGCATCACGGAGCCGCTGTGCAAGGCGCGCCTCTGTCCGCTCGGAATCGACGCAGTGCTGCGCGACACCAAGCCGCCGGGTAGCGAGAGCGGCGCGCAGTGCCAGCACGCACCTCTGCACGCTGAAGGAGACGCGGGCGTGCCTCAGAAGGTCCGCCCGAGGGAAGGGAAGTGCACCGGCCCCTCGCTGACATCGCGGCAGCGGTTTCCTGATGTACGGGAGCGCTATGTAGTAGCTATGCCAGACGGCAGCAGCACCTTCCGGTCTGTGGTGCCCTCGACGCCTGCGTGGATATGGGACCATAATGGGCTGCAATGGCATCTTGCGCGTCGCCGAGGCGACGTCGAGTCCACCCCAGTGTCTAAGTGGCAGAAACGAGTGTTGGCGCTGGGCTCTGCTGGAGCGCTATGCTCCGTCAGCTACCTGATGTATCGTGAAGTGCATCCTGTGGTAGCCAAAGCCATTCGCGATGCACCAGTGGGTCCCATGTCGGACACTCGGTGGAGATGCTGAAGAAGCTACTTTTCACGCACCAGGCACTGGCGCATCCCAACATCATGCTGGTGTTCACTTACCGAGCGTCCATGGAGGACTTGGTTGTGTCTTCAGTGTACCGCAACCAGTGGCGTTATACACAATCTGCATACAGGCTGCGGACGTCTTACAGACTTGACACTGCTGGTCTCAGAACTAGGTACTCTCTCTGCAGCGGTTTCTCAGCATGTACGTGGCCACGGACACGGCTGCGCGTACGTCGACGGCGTGCTGGGGAAGGCGGATGGCATTCCGTGACTGAAGCAATTCTATCCTTATCACATGGTTAAGCGCAAGTTGTTGAGGATATGGCTCATGTGCTTTGTGTTCCCTGTCATGGCAGCCGGTGCGCTGCCTAAGCTTCAGTACTGCATGTTGTACTACGGGCTGATGTCCTTGGAGGCAATCTCCCGCAAACTGGCGTGGAAGTGAGTAGCTGGGGAGGAGGGGCAGCCGCTGCGCTCTGGGGGGAGGGTCTAATAGGGTCTCGAAAGCCTAACTGATAAGTGTTCTCTGAGGTTGTAGTGACGACTCGCGTTATCGTTCATATTGAGTAACTTTACACAGTTATTAAGAAGTACAGCGAGAGTGTCACGCCCGTGGTGCGCAGACTGCCCTCCACAAATCCCTCTGAGCGACCGGCGTTGGCAGCGGAACGAAACTTTAGCAACGATTCCTGTCCAGAAAATGATTTAGTGTTTACACAAGGTGTGTTTGGATGCTATGTTGTCGAGCACCAGTTTGTAGCCCCTCCCCTCCCCACGCTACCACCACGCGACACCAAGACTTACTGCGACTCAACTACGGTTCGTGGCTGTTTCCCTCGATATTTTCGTGATTACCGGAGCTGTGCGAATGCGTCTGCACCACCCACTTATTTCACTTTTATTCATCGAACTATTTGGGGGGCACACACGCCTGCGTCATCTCTGATGGTGTCACGTTGAGATCTGGTTAATGCTGCTGTGTTCGCGGCCCCCCCTCTGCTTGCTCTTTGATGCTGTTAACCGCGTCATCAACATTCAAGCGCCACTCACACTATAAAGTTGATGTGTGTGTGTGTGTGTGTGTAGGGGGGGTATGCTGCCCCGTTTTGGTTCTTCTCCGCTAGCCGAATGGCAGCCTACGAATTTGCCTTCTGCTTTCTTCTCGCCTTTTTTGTCTTTGCCGTGGGACTCCCTCTGACGGTGCGCCGCCCCACCCCACCCTTCTCAGCGCGCTTTGAAGCGTCCGATTCTCTCGTCCCGTCTTTCTCTCTCTCTCTTTCTCTCGCACTGTCCTCTTGCCTCCCCCCTCCCTCCTCCTCATGCTCTGTGGGCGCTTTGGTTTTGCTTCGTCTCTGCCCTACTCACCCACTCGAGAGGGTGGGCGTGGGGGGTGTGGCTATCCCGGCTCTGCTGTGGTCACTGCTGTTACCTTGGGTGTGGGCATGGCTTTGTGTCTCGCTCCCTTTGCCTGAGAACGTCTTCTCTGGGAGAGCGCCGGAAACACACCCGCACAGGCAACTGTATTGCAGCAGCAGCAGCAGGAGCTGATTCACGTGTGTGTGTGTGTGTGTGTGTGGAGGTCGGCCAGAAAGGAGAGAGGAGTAATAGGCAATCGAGTCAGAGCTCGTGAGGTAAGAAAAAGCACAAGTTGCGTCTGTGGGGGGAGGGAGGAGGGAGGAGGGAGGAGGGAGACTCACCGCGTCATCGCCGTGCTGCTCTCCTGTAGGCCCTTTTTTTCCTTCAAGAGGGATGACTCGATGGCTAAGGGAAGCGCTTGAAGTGCGATAAACCACAAATCCCACTTCTTCATACGACTCTCCCCTCTCTCTCTCTCTCCCACTCACTCACTCACTCACTCACTCACTCGGAGAATTCGGAAGGAAGAACAGCAAGAAAACAACAACGACTGCACAAGCGCACATGGGGGCATCTCAGCCTCCCCCCCTCCCCTTCTTCTTCCAACGCAAGAGCCTCTGTGTGTGACATCTGCTTGTGGCTGTAGCTCAACCTCGCCGGTGTCGCTTGTGAGGGTAGTAGAGCTGCCCACATTTCCTCATTCCCTCTACCCGCTCAATAAAGCGCAGCCGCAGGGGCTTGCAGACCTCTTCCTTGCAGGCAGAGGAATTGAGTCGATTGCGCAAATTCGGCAGTATCGACAAACGTGCCTCCCCTCAAGATCGTTGTATCACGCGGAAAGCGACGTGCCAACGCTCTCGAAGTCCTGTTGGTATGTGTGTACGGTATTCTTCACCAAATCTGCCTCAGGGATGCTGCTGGCACCTGTGTCTATCTATGTAGGTGAAGCCAGTGCTACCCTTTGTTCTCCCCATTCAATTCGTGCGCCATCATTGTCTGCCTCCACTCCCCATCCCCTCCCGCACCCTACACCTTCGGCCTCATCTCCTCCTCTCTGCCCTCTTTCCTCCTTGCATATACTTGATGACGTCGGATGCAACATCATACATCGTCTTTAACGTGGTACTCCCTGGGGCCGAGCATCAGTCACATGCTTCCAGGGATGGCAAGTACACGCAATGAAGCCTACACGTGGTGCATTTCTGTCCTAACGTGCAGGTCAAAACAGCGCACAGAGCCGCAGAACTACACCATGTCAACTCACTGGTGCTGATGTTGTCTTCCTAAGCACCTGCAGTTTCCGGACATATCAGGAACGTCTCAGCTGTCTCCACGAAAAGGGGCACTGTCTTATCGACATGTGGCATCACTACCCACTGCATGTGCCCGAGGATGCGAGAAGAGGGCTGGATGGCAGATATATCGCTTGATACGCCTCCAACCCCACCCCCTCACACATGCATCTCTGCTCCACCAGCGTCTGCCACGCAATGCTCAACCTCCTCTGTGGGTTGGACACTGGCCCCTCAGTGAAAAGGCTAAGAGCCTTCTACACGTCTCTCAAAATGGCGAGTTAAGAGAGCGGCGCGAGGTTCGCTCCATCGGATGGAATGACAATGTCTCGTTACCAGTATTTCCTCTATAGCCTCCTCACCTCATCTCCCTTGATGCGGTAAACGAGATGACACACACACCCTCACCGCCTCAGCACCGCAGCAGGCAAGAGCGGCGTGCTATATTGTCCTGATGGTTGTATACGTAGAGTCACGCTACCTACACTCTATTTCGACGGGCCTATGCTAAGCCATGGAACTGATTCTTGAGGGTGCTCGGGTCAGCAAGGCCCGGGGCTCCGGCCCTCTCTCTCTCTGTCGGTAGTCAAGAACACATTTGGCGAAGTGGGTCTTTCCGCTAGCTTTGCAGCGCCGTAGCCTTCGAGTAGACACGCCTGAAAGAATAATGAATAAAATTCACTGACACCTCTTGATATCTTCGATTCCTCTCCGCAGAGGAGGTGCCTCTACCCCTCCCTCCCCCCTCCCCTGAGGCTTGTAAAAGTCAAGCACCGGTCTCGTCATGAGCTTGATTACACTCTGTCCATCGACCACAGTCGGGGATGGCTAGGGAACAACCATGACTACCGTCCGCTAACTTGGTACGCACGACAGTACCATACCAGGCGCAAACGAAAACATATACGTGCAGTGGAGTGCTGCCCTGCTACACTCCTTTACCGATTAAGAGCGATTATGGCTCGCATTCAGCAGCGGACTTCTTCCTTTCTTTCCTGCTTTACTCACTGCCTCCTCCCCCACTCACCGACTGCTTCGACCAAGGCGAGATGGTGTCCCCTTGGTGTTGGTCATGTGCTCGGGATGTCTTCTCGTGCCAACGAGGAGCGGATTGCAGCAGAGCCTCAACCTTCACACTTCCGTACTCTAGACAATCTTTACCGAAAGTTTGGCGACACAAACCAAGGGAGGTGGCACGACATCTTAGAGTGGCTGTCGGAGAGAAGGCCTTTTCCCTCCGCCACACGTCTACTTGTATAAATCCGTCCAACAACTGCGCGGCCTGTGCTCAGGCCCGCTTTTCTCCCTCCATTCTCACACTTTACATGCCTCTCTCCCCTTCGCGTCCGTGTTGCGACCTCCGCTGCTCCTCTCCTCTTCTCTCACGCCTCACGAACGATCTTTTCACCAACGAAACGCGGACTCACTCTTTCAACGTTTCACACGCCCACACGCTACCAATACGTGCCAAGCTGCATGCGCCTCCACGTAACGTCCCCCTCCGCGCAGCCACCACCTCCACTCGATCTCTTTCTCTCGACCCAGCACCCTGCACCCCTCCCCACCGTCACTGGAAATCGTTTCCGCTTCCTCTACCCATTGTGAATCATCTCTCCCCCCCCTCCCACATCTCTTTCCACCTCTTTTATCCCTTCCACCTTCCCGAGGGGTACCTCGTCCTTCCCTGTTTTCACTCCGGGGGCGCCTTCCTTCACCTCCTCTCTATCTCCCCAAACTTCTTTGCCTTCTTATTTCTTTCCGTCTGGCAACGCTCCACACTCTACCACATCAATTGTACCGCTGTGTAAGATGTCCAACCACGACAGCATGAGTAACGGGGAGACACACCGTCCGTACGGTCCTGTCCACAACCGTCAAGAGCACACTCACCATGCTCAGAACAAGACAGAGCAGCCTTCACACTCGCAGCCGCGCCGCACGGGATGCCTTGGTGCTCTGCAGTGCATCCGCGACGGCGTCATCAAGGCGGTGTGCACCATCATTCCGCCCGGCGGCGTTCTCTCCGCCGCCTTCAACATGGCGAGTGCGTCCATCGGCGCCGGTATCCTTGGTCTGCCGTCGGCGACCGACTCGGCAGGTCTCATTCTCTCCATCCTCTACCTCATCGTCATCACGTACTTCTCCGTGTTCTCCATGTATATCCTGGCACTCGCGGCGCAGAGTACGCACATCAAGAGCTTCGAGGGCATGGCGCGCTGGCTCTTCCCGGCCGGGAAGTACGCCTTCTCCTACTGGGCCGCGTTCATTCGCTGCTTCCACGGCTTTTCCGCTTGCGTCGCGTACGTCATCAGCATCGGCAACCCATTACACCCATGCTCGCCGGTGCGGCAAAGCAGCACCCCGACAACAGCGCGATCCAATTCTTCGCCACCACGCAGGGCAACCGCGTTCTCACAGTCATCATTTGGCTCTGCGTGATGCTGCCGCTGGTCATTCCGAAGCACATCGACTCGCTCCGCTACGCCTCCGCTCTCGCAGTGATGTTTATTGTGTACTTCGTCATTATGGCTGTCGTGCACAGCATCCGGCACGGACTGCCGGAGACGTCCAAGCACGTTCGGCTGTCCGGCAATCAAGTGGACGATGACAAGCTGGAGCACAACACCGTATTTCTTTTTCGCACCGGCAACTCCGTCATCCACACCGTGGGCATATTTGTGTTTGCGTATGTCTGTCAGGTCAACGCGTACGAGGTTTTCTGGGATTTCAGGCCGGAGATTCGCACGGCGAAGAACTACACGCTGGCAGCGTTCATCGGCATGATGATGAGCGGCACGCTGTACCTGCTGGTGGTGTGTTCGGCTACCTTGACTTTGGCAGCAAGAACCTGCTGGGCAAGTCGCTGCTGCTCATGTTCAACCCGCTCGAGGAGGTGGACGTCATGATCGCCTACATTGGCATTATGATCAAGCTGTGCGTCGCCTACGCACTGCTCGGCATTGCGGCACGCAACTCCTTGTACTACCTGATCGGCTTCCAGCACCGCTACCGCAACCGCCCCGCCGCGGTGGTCGCAGGCGCTGCGGAGGAGCTCGGCGCTGTCGATGGCGGCGCCGCTGCTACCGCCCAGTGCAGCGCGAATCCTGTCGCGACCATGGCCGACATCGCCGTCGTCCAGCCCGACAAGCTCGTCGGGGCGGACAACAACCACGGCTCCGCGGAGGCGACGAAGGACAGCAATCCGTCCCCCTCCCTCAACGATGACTCCGTGGACGAGGAGTACGTGGACAACACCGCCGAGGACACGACGTACGTGGACAACATCCCGTTCTGGCAGCACCTGCTCGTCGTGCTGCCCTCTCCGTCGCGTCGCTGCTGTGCGGCCTGTTCATCCCGAATATCAACACCGTCTTCGGTTTTGCGGGCGCGATCAGCGGCGGCTTCATCGCCTTTGTCTTCCCCGCGCTGTTCGTCATGTACTCGGGCGGCTTCACGGTGGCGCAGGTGGGTTGGTTCACGTACCTGAACACGTACCTGCTGCTGATCTGTGGCGTTGTCGGCATTGTATTTGGCACCGCCGGCACCATCTACCAAACGATTTGATGACGGATTGAAGTTTTAGTTTGTTTGTTTTGTTTTTCTCTCGTTTTTTTCCTTTGTGTTTCCCGTGTTGGTGAGCGACTGTGCCGCCGCGCCGACGGTGCGGCTTGGGGTCGCCTGCCAGGGAATGTGTAAGAGAGATCGGCTAACGCCCTGTACTTATTGTTTTTGCCTCTTTGGTTTTTTCCTGTTCGATGTGCCGCCGTACGTGTGCAGTCACGTGGGCGGGTCAATCACTCCGGTGGAATAGAAGAAATGGAAGCGAAAGTGTTTCAGTGGGAGTGGAGGGGGGGCTAGGCGGATGTGTGCGCCCCGCGTGTATGCGTTGTTTCCCGTGGCAAATCTTAAAATAGGGTGCAACACGTTTCTCGTGGTGGCCAGCGCTTGTGTCGCGGCGCACAGGCGCTGCCACTCACTCCACTGCGCTTGTCACCCTTTATTCTTTTCTCTTTTCGAGAAGCCAAATGCGCTCACCCTTGGCGTGTAGCAGCTGTGCGTAGACCAGCGAAAAGGTACGCTCGGGTGAAGTGCGGAGGACTGGTCCTTGAATATCTTCGCCCCCGCACGTGATTGTGTCTGCCTGTTGCTGATAAGTTGTGAGCACGTAAGTCTGTTCGTAGGAAGATTAAGAGGGGGAAGAAAAAATGGGAAGCATAGATTATTCATTCATGTCGCCACCTTTGTTCATCTCTCCTTAAGATGCCGCTCGTCTTACTTCCTCGACCTCGCGTACCCCACACAATGCCGTAAGTTGCAACCGTGTTGTCTTTGATGTTGTCATCCGTTTTGGGCTCCTCTCAGAACAAAACAAAATGAAAAGAAACGCGGAGGTGGAGTGGGCGAGCGTGTGTAATGGTGGGCTCTCTGGGCTGTGGTGATGATTTGTTTGATTCCTTCTCTCCTGTTGTAAAGTCTACTTGGAGTGCATCTCGCGTTCTCCACATGTGGTGTGTGTGTGTGTGTGTGTGTGTGTGTGTAAGAGAGAGAGCGGAGAGGGGACGCATGATGGCACTCCTTAACAGGCCTCAGTGTCGGTTTCCCCCCATCTCGTGTTCTTCGCAGCCCCCTGTCGGCGTGTTGTACATCCCCCCCCGC
The DNA here is from genome assembly GCA_003664395.1 of Leishmania lainsoni. Classification (NCBI taxonomy): domain Eukaryota; phylum Euglenozoa; class Kinetoplastea; order Trypanosomatida; family Trypanosomatidae; genus Leishmania; species Leishmania lainsoni. The sequence continues at coordinate 138,399 of RAIA01000127.1, forward strand.
GGAGTTTTTTGTCTGCCGAACACGAGGGCGAGCGAAGAAATTTTTAAAAACCAAAAAAGGCGCAAAGAAGTGCGCCGCACTGCGCCTGTCTTTTTCGCGTGGTGAAAAGGGGGGACGGTGGCGGTCGCACACGGCTGTTAGCCCACATCTCTGCTCACATCCGCAGAAGAGGAGCGGGTCATTGACGAGTGCGGGCGTGTTGGCGCGGTTGAATGGCGCATATCCTTCTCTGCTCTGCCCTCTTTTTCTCACCGCAACGTGACTGAGCTACTTCCTCTCTGTAATCCCACTTCCGTGCATCCCTTCTTCCCAGCCCCGCATGTCGGCCTCTCTTTTCCACTCACGTTCACAACGCTCGCCTAAGACTTCCAGCTGTAGAGACACACTCCCATCACTGGAGAGCATCAAGAGACTTGGTCACACACACACATGAGCAAAAGGCGATCAACTTTCATCCGGTGAAGGGTAAAGCGGCTTGTGAGCCCCACGCAAGCACCCTTCGACTTGGTGAACGCCACAAGACCGAAAGACCTCACCTTTGGCAGTGCTGTGTGTATCTGTCTGTAAACCTTGTGTGTAGCACAGTTGAAGACCTCATGAGCAACGGCACTACAAGGAGAAATGGAAGACCGGGAAGCTTGAGTGAATGAACCGAAGCCCGAAAGCCTCCATCACCCAGGTGTCCGCGACACGTTCTTTCTTTTCAGCACTTTCTCTTCTCACTGTTCGGAATGCCTTTGACGCTTGAGCACGACACTGGTCAAGTGCGTGCAAGTGCACTGCCGTCTCTCCGGATTCGGTAATCTCAATTTTGACTCCGCATTTTCACGAGAATACAGAGAGACGTCTACGGTAGCGAGGCAAAAGGACTGCAACTGGTTTTCCCTTTCTCCCCCTGCCTCGACGTATCACCTCCTCCAGGCTTAACGCGTGAAGTTGAACATCACAACTCTTCCTACCATCACACCCACAAGCGCTCAGTATGCTGCACGTAAGCAAGTCGTCATTCGTTCTCTACAAGGACAACAGCGCCTCGATGCTGAGGGGACACACACCTCATGGCGTAGTCTTCGGGGTCCTGTGCTCCACCCTGTGGGTGAGGCACCTACGACGCAACGAGGTCAGCGCAACGGATCGCTGGGGATGCCGGCGCTCATGCCCTCGACGGCGCGGCCTGCGGCAGTGAGGTCGTCTGCGCCATCCATTGGATGGGCAGAGTGGCAGTGCGGCTCGAACGTGTCCCACCGGGCCCCACTGCCCACTGGCGCGGGGGGCCTGCGCCACCGCATGTGCGGAACCAGGTGGCGGCCGGCACAGCGGGAGCGGCTGTGGGGCGAACTGCAAGGCGGATGGGTGGTGTTTGAGGCAGCGGCCGTGCTCAGATGCCTGATCGGCGCCGTGGTGTAACGCGTGTCTAGTGTCGCTTCGCACGACGCGATGCGCCCGCGACGGGCCGGGCAGGTGGACTTGGACTCGTGTTGTATGGCAGCATGTGTACATTGAAAAGGCCTCATTAAGCAGCGCCGCACAGGTCACCCCACCCCGAGCGTTGGCGTGGAGGAGGGGGCAAAGGGCCTTTCCTGCCCCTCCCCCTCCCGCCTCACACCTCCCCCGTGGACCTCCCCCACCCACGATCCGTGCTTTGGTACGCATGCGACGGCGTGTACGCGAGTGTATGCCACTGCGGTGAGGGCGAGCGCATGCAGGCACCTGCTCCTCCCTCGCCTCTCTCCCCTGTGCCTCCGCTTTCCTCTCTTCCGCAGCGCATTGGGAGCGCAAGGTGGCGCCTGAGACGCGCGCCCGCACGCAATCCAGCGAGTGGCAAACAAGCGGAGGCCGAGAGCGCCAGCTGCGAGCACAGCTGCCTCGCCACCGGGGAGCGCTGGCCGCCATCACCGAAGCGCACCAATCCCTCCCCCCACACACACGCACGCCGCCTACCGCCACAGCCGAAAGCAAGCAAGGCAACACGTGCAGCGCACCCCTCGCCTCGCACAACCCCCACTCGCCCACATTCCTGGCCCCCTCCTTCATAGCATCGGCTACTCAGCACACGCGCAACAGCGCACATGCCTCCCACCTCCCCCTCCGGCGGCCATGGGGAGAGCTCGTCTTGTCGCGGGATGGCCGAGAGGCACACATAGCGCGTGCCCATGACTCGCTCACCGCAGCCGCGCACGTGCCGCCGCATATGCCTGCAGCGCCGTATCACTCGGCCCTTCCTCCGAGCAGCAGGCGGACATGCGGCGCTACGGGCGCGGGTGCTTGTAGCTGGCCGCCAGGTGCCGAGCCCTGCTGTGCGAGTGCGTTGGCGTGATGTGGTGCAGCGCGAGTCGGCGCGTGCTTGTTCTCCGGCCACTCCCCGCCCTTGCGCGCTGTCGCCGTCTCCCCCCCCCTCCCGGCGCTTTGCGGCATCGCAAGGGTTCTGTGAATGTGCCGTGAGGCTCTTGCTCGACGTGCGGGGGGAGGGGGGTGCTGAGTAGAGACGCGGAGAGCTGCAGCCCCGCGGCAAGCGCCCGTGCTCTTTCGAACAGTGGCTCTTTACGGGGCCGTCTTGACCTCCGCTGTAGGGCGCAATGCTACAGCTTTTCCTCAGGCCGCTGTACTGTGCGGCAGATGTTGGAGAAGCGATCCCTCTTTCACTCCCCACAGCGACGCCTCCATGTCCCACGCCATCGAGCCGGAGGCAGCCAAGGCAGAGCAATGCGCGGCTAGTCCCGTGGGGCACCAGAGCTCAACGGCGGTGTTGGGGCTCGCACGCACGAAGTCGTCTCCTCTCCGGCGCAGCGCATGCGGCTTCAGGCAAGCCAGCAGGTGACGCTACGCCACGGCAGAGTGTCCTCTCTGCGGCGCCCCATTCGCCATTTCTGCTCCGCTCGCTGCGGGGACCCTCTCCAGCGCCGCTGCCACTCTCCCTGCGCCCCCCTCCCCGGCACCGCCTCACGCACGGGCCGCGGCTGTCTTTTCGTCCAACCCTCTCTCTCTCTCTCACCGTCTCTTCTCTCCTCTGCCCTCAGCGCATCTGCTGGTAGAGACGCACCCAGCATCGTCTTCTGCCCTCTCCCCCAACCCCTCCCTCCCTCGCTTCTGTCTTCCATTCCAAGAGAGTGGGGACTAATGTCAAGCCCGCCACCCGTTAACCCTCCCCACCACCATCGAACGCGACAGCGCGAGGAGCTCTCCGACCGCAACAGCAGCCGCAGCGGTGTCGCGCTGGACTCCCCGCGGAAGAGCGTGACGATGGTAGGCGGCACGAGCACGACTAGTCTGCCGGCGGAGGCGGAGGCGCGGTGCGCAGGGCAGCGCCTCCAACGCCCGTCGCACTCGCAGCCGCGCCGCACGGGATGCCTTGGTATTCTGCAGTGCATCCGCGACGGCCTCATCAAGGCGGTGTGCACCATCATTCCGCCCGGCGGCATTCTCTCCGCCGCCTTCAACATGGCCAGTGCGTCCATCGGCGCCGGTATCCTTGGTCTGCCGTCGGCGACCGACTCGGCAGGTCTCATTCTCGCCACCCTCTACCTCATCGTCATCACGTACTTCTCCGTGTTCTCCATGTACATCCTGGCACTCTCGGCGCAGAGTACGCACATCAAGAGCTTCGAGGGCATGGCGCGCTGGCTCTTCCCGGCCGGGAAGTACGCCTTCTCCTACTGGGCCGCGTTCATTCGCTGGTTCTACGGCTTTTCCGGGTGCGTCGCGTACGTCATCAGCATCGGCAACTCCATTGCACCCATGTTCGCCGGTGCGGCAAAGCAGCACCCCGACAACAGCGCGATCCAATTCTTCGCCACCACGCAGGGCAACCGCGTTCTCACAGTCATCATTTGGCTCTGCGTGATGCTGCCGCTGGTCATCCCGAAGCACATCGACTCGCTCCGCTACGCCTCCGCTCTCGCGGTGATGTTTATTGTGTACTTCGTCATTATGGCTGTCGTGCACAGCATCCGGCACGGACTGCCGGAGACGTCCAAGCACGTTCGGCTGTCCGGCAATCAAGTGGACGATGACAAGCTGGAGCACAACACCGTATTTCTTTTTCGCACCGGCAACTCTGTCATCCACACCGTGGGCATATTTATGTTTGCGTATGTCTGCCAGGTCAACGCGTACGAGGTTTTCTGGGATTTCAGGCCGGAGATTCGCACGGCGAAGAACTACACGCTGGCAGCGTTCATCGGCATGATGATGTGCGGCACGCTGTACCTGCTGGTGGCCGTGTTCGGCTACCTTGACTTTGGCAGCAAGAACCTGCTGGGCAAGTCGCTGCTGCTCATGTTCAACCCATTCGAGGAGGTGGACGTCATGATCTCCTACGTTGGCATCATGGTCAAGCTGTGCGTCGCCTACGCACTGCTCGGCATTGCGGCGCGCAACTCCTTGTACTACCTGATCGGCTTCCAGCACCGCTACCGCAACCGCCCCGCCGCGGTGGTCGCAGGCGCTGCGGAGGAGCTCGGCGCTGTCGATGGCGGCGCCGCTGCTACCGCCCAGTGCAGCGCGAATCCGGTCGCGACCATGGCCGACATCGCCGTCGTCCAGCCGACAAGCTCGTCGGGGCGGACAACAACCACGGCTCCGCGGAGGCGACGAAGGACAGCAATCCGTCCCCTCCCTCAACGATGACTCCGTGGACGAAGAGTACGTGGACAACACCGCCGAGGACACGACGTACGTGGACAACATCCCGTTCTGGCAGCACCTGCTCGTCGTGCTCGCCCTCTCCGTCGCGTCGCTGCTGTGCGGCCTGTTCATCCCGAACATCAACACCGTCTTCGGTTTTGCGGGCGCGATCAGCGGCGGCTTCATCTCCTTTGTCTTCCCCGCGCTGTTCGTCATGTACTCGGGCGGCTTCACGGTGGCGCAGGTGGGTTGGTTCACGTACCTGAACACGTACCTGCTGCTGATCTGTGGCGTTGTCGGCATTGTATTTGGCACCGCCGGCACCATCTACATGACGGCCTAGGTGGCGCGGGTACCTCTGCTTCACCCCACAGTGCGAGTAGCCGTGGCTATGCTCGTTTGTGTATTTGTAGCCGCTCTCGTCGAACATGCAGGCGGCCCCTTCTGTTGTCCTGGTGCCGGGTGCCGCACTCAGCGTCGGCGTTTCAGTGGCCCTCCGACGCACAAGATGCACCCGCAGGCAGCCGGGGGAGGAGACGCGAAAGGGGACAGCCATGTCGTCCTCCGTCTCACTCACCTTGCAGCTGCGCGACCCGTCCGGCAGCAGACGAGTTTTGCAGACGGCGAGCGAACGCCTTTGCCATCGCAGCACCTCTCGCTGTGTGCGTACGTGTGGGTGCGTGTGTGCCTCTCTGCCTCCCCTTTGCTCCCATCGACACCAACGCTACGCGGCGCCGCTGGGCTAGCTGACTGCGCGCCTGCGTGGGTGCGGCCACCGGCACGCACAGCTCTCTTCCTCTTGTCCTGCGTCGGCCCGTTCCGTTCGTCCGCGCACTGCTACACCGTCAGATCTGCACACATGCGCGCATTGTCGAAGAGGACTGGCCAAGAAAGCCCGCGGCATGCTGGCGCGCCGTCGGCCAGGCCACCACCCTTTCGTGCTTTCCTGCCGTGCCCCCTCCCCACCCCCCATCTCCCAGACTATATGCGTATTTATATAGCAGCCGCCTCGCCCCCTCCCTCCTTTGGCTGGACACACAAGCGCTTCCCTCTAGTGGGACCGGCCAGCTGCTGCTCTGCTCGCGCGTGTGCGTGCGTGTGTCCGCCACTGCTGCATCTGTGATAGCGTCTCTCCCTCGTTGCTTTAGCCCCTTCTTTGCGTGCCCGAGCGGTGAATTCCCCGACCGTAGTAAGAAAAACGGTGGAAGCCAGACGGAACCGCAGCGGCCCCTAATGGCCTCGTCGGTGGAATTCTCCACTCGGTGCCCTCGCCTTTAACTCTCTCTCCCTGCTGTTGCCCCCTTGGCAGCCGCAAGTCTCGCTTTCCTGCCTGAACTCATCTCGCCTGCACTTCACGTGCGCCTCGCAACGCCCTCGTTCGCCTCGCGGAGGAGGAGCCCCTAGCTACCGCCTCGTGAGTCGAAGTGCCCGACCAAAAGGCAGAACGAATCGCCATACGCCCGGAGGTGCTCCCCGGACACTCACGTGTGTATGTGCACGGCCGTCCCTTGGTGGCCTGGTGAGACCCCCAACACCACTTTCTCTCCCCCTTCTGTGGAGAGTAGGGAACGGTATGTATGTGCGTATATGTGCCTGCCCCCCCTGCAACCCCCTCCCTCACTGCATTCCTCCCTTCTGCTTTCCTGACTCTTGCTGAGGAAACTCCGACAGAAGCTGTGGGGGCGACCTACTTGACGTTGTGGAAGGTACGTTGTGGCCTTTTTGCTGTTGTTTTCGTCGATTTATGTGCGTTGTGTGTGCAGGTTCGTAAGGGCGTGTGTGTGTGGGTGGGTGTGTGTGTGTGTGTGTGCCTCACCCATTTCAGCGAAGCGTACGGAGCAGCGTCGAGCACACTTGTTTGTGAGGAGATCAGCACATTTTGGTTTTATTAGTGATATTTTCTCCGTGTCCCTGTCATCTTCCCCTCGTCTCGGACGGCCCACCTCTCTATGATCTCCTAGGAGAGGCACAGGACCCATTGACCCCCCACTCACTCGGATGCATCCGAATGACGCCAGAGACGCAGGCCCATGTACAAATCGGTGCGTTCATGCCGGCGGGTGATGTCTTCTTTTCTGGTCTGCCGTCTTGTTCGATTGGAGAATGCAACCTTCGTTCTCATTCTCTACTCATGTGGTATTCGTGCCACGTCCGTGCCGATAAGCGAGGATGAGATGGCGTCACGGGTGATATTGAGGCGTGATGGTGGAGATTCCGGCGGTGCGCCTTTTGTTTTTGATGTCACCTTTCCGCCTCGCGGGGAGAGGAGAGAAGAAAATATCGCTGTGAGTCAGTGATAGCCTGGGTGATGTGAGTGGGTGATGTGTGTGTCGGTGAAGAGCACACTGTGCCTTTTTTTCACTTTTGCCCCCCCCCACTTCATCCGCATCTCCGTTCAGGGCGCTGTGCATTCCTCGCGTCGTTTTTCCCAAGTCGCGGCCATCCTCCGCCTTCACCACTCTCGCTCTCATCACTGAAGAGAGGGGAAAAGGAGTTGGCCTACGCAGGATGTCTTCGCTTTCTCGTTTCCTTCTTTTTTTTTGTTGGCCTATGTGTGGGGATAGGTGTGGGCCGGGGCTCTGTGCTTCACGCCCCTGCAGACAGCACACACGTGCACACACCCTGTACACAGCATCTCATCGACAGGAGGCACAATCCCTCCCCCCTCTTCCGGCTACAATAGGTCTTTGAGCGGCGAGAGAGAGAGTGTGTGAGCAACACCTCCCCGCCTCTCCCTCTCAATGAATGTTGTATCTCAGCAAAGGGGAGGAGCGAGACTCTGGAGTAGTAGGAGAAGCGCCGCATGCGATAGCCAGATGACGAGCGTACTCCCTCTCCCTCTCTCTCTCCTCTCTTATACTTGGGATGCCAGAGAGTCTTACGGCGACTCGCCTCTACCCCCTTCTTCGCCGTGGTGTGAGCGGTTCCGCATTGAAAGAGCTCGTTCCTTCTCTTTCGTATGCACCTACGACCCCTCCCCTTCTCGTCTGCTACTGCCCATGAACACCCTCCCTCGCCCCTCCCCCCTTCCTCACTCCCCACCATGCCCATCGAAAACAAACACACACACACACACAATATCACTGACGGGCACAGTTAGAAGTGCACACACATATGCATTCGCACCGGTGTACGCTTAGCTCATAACGGCGATAGGAATAAGAGAACCGTGCCTGGCTTCTTTGCCCATCATTACCTCCTCTCTTCCTCATTCACACACCCACACTCACACGTACACACACGCATATATATATATATATAGCCTAGTCTCGTCTCACGTCCGCGTATTGGTCCTTCGATAATTCCTTGCTCACTCCCTCTTGCACTTTGCGTGTGCTCTCTCTCCCTCTGGTCTTACCGTACGCCTGAGGAGAGGAAGGGGTGGAAGTACCCACGCATGAGATAGAGTCTCACGTGCCTTTTTTTCTTTTCCCCACTCCTCCTCTCTTCTGTCGCACAAGGTTGTGCGCTTGCGCTTCTTGGTGCCCCATCTTGGTGTTCCCTCTGCCGGTTTGTATCTTTGTCTGCGGTGGTGCCCTTCGCCCCTCAACTTAACAGCGCCTCTTTGTTCTCCTCCTCCTCTGTCCGCGTGCGTGTCTACCTGTCTGAGTATTTGGTGTCGGCTCAGCTTAGTGTTCATCTCATCAGTTCTCCTTGTGAAGGGTTTCCTCGTTGTTGTTTTTTTTCGTTTCTATGTTCTCTCCTTTCGCACATCTACACACACCACACACACACACACACACACGCGCACGCACACAGTCACTCCCACACATGCACAGTCATTCCCCTGTCCCTCTGTGACTTTTTCCCTTTACTGTGATTGCGCTCTTGCTTGCCCCTACCCCTTTTCTCTTCTGCCTCACCATAGCCCTTTCTTTTTATAGCTGCCCTGCTGTTGCTACTGCTGAGCATCATGGCGCTTCAGTACTCTGTGGAAACCGTTCGGGCTCAGGGAATCAGCAGCCCCTATGCATCGCCGGCGGAGCTGTATATACCTGATCTAACCAACTCAACCCGTCGCTTCCTGGATGTTGCGGACACCACCCTGCGGTGGTCGGAGATTCCAGGTGCCTTCCTCAATATCAAGGCGTACCAAGACAAGTATGGTATTGGCTGTAGCGGCTGGGGAATAGATATGAGCCTTCTCCCGGCTCTTCTCCCTGCCGTGTACTGGTTTCTAGCCATTATGCTGATCCGCTACCTCTGCTGCGAGCCGTTCGCTCGCTTCGGCATCTATATGGGCGTCGTCACCGAAAACTCCGCCTGCCATCGCCGCCGCATCGCCGCCGGCAGGCGTGGCATAGCCTCCCTCTCGCCAAGTAATCAGAAGAAAATCATAAAGTTTCAGAATCAAATGTGGTTGTCGATATTTTATTTTGCCTCCTCGTGCTTCGGCTACTACATCCAACGTGATCAACTGTGGTTCAAGCTGCCACTCGACAACGAGGCCAGTTTGCACATCCTGTTGCCGCACCCGTACAACCCCCCACAGGAGCTGCTCACGTACTACCACTACGGTCTGGCCTTCTACTCCGCTGAGCTGTGCTCCCTCTTCCTCCTGGAGCGCCACGTGAAGCGGTCAGACTTCTTAGAGTACGTAGTGCACCACGTCATTACAGTGCTGCTCATTTTCTTCTCCCACGTCGGGCTCGAGCACCGCTTTGGCGCTTATGTGCTCTTCATCCATGACACCTCCGACGTCATGCTGTCCGTCAGCAAGTCCCTCCACTACATGTCGCAGGAGGACACCGCGCGCGAGGAGCGCTACAACAAGAGGCAAGCTGAGAAAAAGAGTGGCAAGATATATCAGAAGTCAATCTTCTACAGATACATCATCACAGATCTAAGCGTGAACTTCTGCTTCATCGTCTTCATGTCCCTTTTCTTCTTTTTCCGACTCTGCTGCTTGCCGTTTACGACCAAGGTGTCGTTCCGCATGGCCAAACTGCGTCATGGAAACTTCAACATGTGGATGCTCGTCTTCCTGCTGAACGTGCTGCTGCAGGGGCTACATTTGTACTGGTCAGTCCTCATCATCGCCGTGTTACTGTCGCTTGTGAAGGGCAGGAAGCGCAAGGACATCCGATCTGACGATGAAGAAGATCTCGAGCGCCCCTCGTGTGTTCACTGGGGGAAGTTGACAGAGTCAGACGATGACACCAACGCGAAAGGAGACAAAGTCAAGCGAGCCCACAAGATGTCACCGGCGGGCAATGCCGCACTGACATCGTCCTCCTTCTCGACCCCGGCTCGCAACGGCTCTCTGCGCCGCAACTCCTCCAAGAAGCAGTAGAACGACGAAGGAGAGAAAGGCAAGGCGGAGGGCGAAACAAGCGCTTTCATCCACGTTGCCAATAACAATCGATTCATCTGCCGTGCGTGTTTTTTATTCTTCTGTTCTCTGGTGATTGACCACTTTTACTTGCCTCGTGAAGCAGCCGGCTGAAGGTGGGGAATCGGGACCGGCCACACGAAGGCTGGGGTGATACAGTAGGACTCATTCATCCCCGAGGCCCTCTTACCACACAGCGCCACTCTTCATCCGTCTTCTCTTCACTGAATCGGCTGTTTAGAGCTGCGAAAAGACCGCCAGGAGTATAAACTCACACGTACATATCTGCAATACATGCGTGTGATTAGGATTACTTCTATGGGCGTTCATGAGCGGGGAGACTTCCAGAAGGGAGGCCTCGCGTCTTGGCATGCGTGTTAATGTTTTTGTGTTGTGTTCTGTGGTGCATGTGAGAGCCGATCGCGGAGGCCTCGGTGTGGGCAGGTGGTGGAAGGAAAGCGAAATAGAGGGGAAAGAGAGAGCCACGGCACCTCTTTCCCTTTTCGTTTTCGCGTGATATCGGTGCCTATGGCCACATCATGTGCTAGCCGCTCCGCCGTACCCTCGCAGCTCTCTGTTGCTCGCTCATTTTGTGTGTGTGTGTGTGTGTGTGTGTGTGTGTATCGTTGTTGTTGTGTAGCCCCTCTGTTTCGTGTGTATGTCTCTGCAACAGAGTCACTACTCTTCCATCCGCTTGCTCGCTACTTCTTCAACACCTGCGGAGGTTCGCTGAGTAATCGTTAACAGCCATGTCATCAGCAAGGGAAAAGAAAGTATAGGATGCAGCAATGGGTCACTTGCAGAGGTGCGTCGTATGGATAGACACATATGAATGCTGTCGGGGGCGTCAGAAACCCACTTTCCTCAACGCCCAGATTTCTTTCTCTGGAGTCCCCCCCACATGGTGTACATACACGCGTCACCAGAAATAACGCCCTCCCGACAAACCTGATTCATGCTAGCACGCTGCAAAGGCTAAGTTGCCGACGGTGCCAATGTCCATTTTGTGCCGCCTCGGCATTACCTTGCCCTCTCTCTCTCTCTCTCCTCTGGCGTGTTCACCCCTTTCTCGTCAGAAGGCTCTCACAGCGGTTCATCATACCCTTCACCCCATGACTCACCTTTATCCTCCGTCGGTATGATTTTATCTCCCATATCCTCACTCTCTCCCCGCCCCCTTCTCTCTTCTCCACGCACTGGCCATGTCTTTCACTCTCGTCTCCTCATCACCGCCTTATCGGTGGACTGTGGCAGCTGCATAACGTGTGAGCGGTTTGTATTCCGCACTCTTCGCTTGTAGGCTCTTAGAGTCCTGCGTCATGGAATCGCAAAGTCACCGACGTTGCGCCTCTCTGTGGTTTTCTTGACCTCCCTGACCAAACTTGTATGCCGTCTGCAAGCACTCGTAGGCGGGCGTGTGAAAGCAACAACAAGCAAGAGAGAGAGAGGGAGCGCGCACCTGCTGGATCGTGTTTCTTCCTTGCTCCTTCATTCTCTCCCCCATACCCTGAACGTACCCCTATCCGACACAGATCACCTTCATCACAAGTGCACCGCTTGCATAGCAAATCAGTCTACTTCCTTTTTCCCTCGGTTAGCGGCCCGTCTCTCTCATTCACCTGTAGAGCAGCTACACCGGGGATTTTCCGGATTGCTATCCGACATCTTCCTGCACCCCTTCCTGTAGAGTTACGAAGAGTGGAAGCCGAAAATATTCTCTCTTAAGCGGAGTCTTCGTTGTGCTTCCGCTCCTTCCTCGCACGCCCATCACTTCCTCTTCTGGGCCTCTCTCTCTCCTTTCCGTTTCGCTTTGAGCGCTTTTCAAAAGTGTTGTATTGGTGCACCTGGATGAACTCCCCCTTCACTCCCACTTGGCACAACTCCTTCCACCTCTTTCTGCGGCTTTCAGAGCTTATTTGTTTTTTCTTGAAGCCACTGCCCTCTCTGTCATTCGCCTGCTGTTCTTCTTCCCCCCCCCTCTCCCCATGCCCCTCTCTCCACCTCCTCGTCACAGCTTACTTGTGCTTTCGTTCTTCTCAAAGTTCACCCCGCCCACCGCTCTCTGTCTCTCCTTCTCTCGCTATTATCGTATAATTTGCAGCTTAGTTTGTGTTTTCAGTGATGGATATCTGGTGGCGTCTCTCCTTCGCTTTACCCTTGCACTGCAGCTCTCTTCACCATGTGACTTCCTCTCTTTCCCTCTCTCTACCTTCTCTCCCACATATGTTATATACTCCGTTTTCCTCTGTTTCTACTTCAAGCCTCCCTCGTCTTCGGCTCTCTAGCAGCACGTCGTCGCTTCTTTGACTGGCTGACGGGGTCTATGCTGGCCTTTTCGCTTTCACGCATCTGGTGTGTTTGAGGGAGGAGGAGGTGATGGATGGACCGCAAAGCCTGCGCCTTGTCGCCTTTCTGTGATCTTCGCGGCAGCACTCCATTAATTGACGGCACCCTGAGTGCCTAGAAGTGGAGATTCACCCTGACGCATGTGGCTTCTCGGCATCAGTGGTGGGAAACGGAAGCGAGACCAAACCGCTCTACATATTCGCCCCTCCTCCCCCCCTTCATTCATGTCCGCGTCTGTCTCTTCCGAACGGTATTCCCACTGGAAGTGACAGTGATGGCAGTCGTGGTGCTGCATGGACGAATAGTCGAGTATTCTTCCTCTCTGGAGAGGTAGTGCTCCAGTAGAGCAACAGTTTGAGGGGCATGCGTGCATAGGTCTCTCCATAACTATTGACATTATCGTCGGCATCTCTATCTCATCTTCGCATCTCTGCGCTATCCAATCACCACCGACTCCTCCCCTCATCACCATCACGAATGCCGATTTCTGCCGCTCCTACTCAGTCTTCTTACTGCTCTTCTCCTCCCACTACTACATGTCCGTTATCGCGAACAGATAACGGTACGTTGAGCGATAGCATGCGCGCACGTACTCGCAGGCATAAGCACACATCGATCCGCCACATGGCCCCCCCCCTTCTATTCCCGTCACTATGCGCCCATATTTTAATGATTCTTTCTGCTCAGCGCTCTGGTTTCACATCCACACCCTCCCTCTCTGCTGACCTCACGCAAAGACGTTCTATTGCATCAACACATGTAAATACGGGAGAACACTTCGACTCAGTCCTCTGCCCCCACGCTCCCTCTTCGCCTCTCGCTCTCACAGATGGCTGGCGTTGCCCCCTCTCCCCGAGATCACCCAAGTCTCTCTGTATCCGCTAGCATGCACACATCCCCGGTGAAGATCGATCCGGAGTGATCGATTACTGCACCATCTGCCACACACACTGTCCCCACCCCGCAGGCGTCCGTGGAAACGCTGAGCTCCCTTGCAAATCGATCAGCGGTGCCACGACATCGGCGGTAGACTGCGCCCACGCTTTCCCGCAGACTCCCCCCTCCGTCTCTATGATGCTGACTATCGGTCACGTTGTGTGCGGCAGTAAGATCACGGTACCGTTCATGACAATGCACGCAGCTAAAGAGGTACTCGCGCTTCCGCCGCCGATCATGGCCTCTACCGTAAAATGGACGATGCTCGGCGCTCACCGAACCAAATAACAGGTTCCCTCGTCGTCTGTGGCGACAGCGAACTGGTAGCAGAGAACGCTGGTGTCTCTGTGAAACCCGACTGCACCTGGACCACAGAAAAACTGAGTTTAACGTGTTTGCAGCAAGCTGAGCACCTGCGCGGACAGCGCCGCAGCCCTCATGCACCGGTGCCGGTGAGGATGAATAATCCTCTGGTAACACCTCTGAACGATGGCAATTTGGAATTGATGGAAACGGAGAGTCCCACTGATGCAAGCGCTGCCGCACCAATTATGCGGGTCGATGTGGCCAACATCCTACCCGGCCTATGCGCGCTCTCCATCCCTCAAGCGAAGTATATCAGCAGCGTCCTCCAGCACCACATGAACGCCCTCCAAAGGCGTATCAACGCGGCTCCTACAAAGGTGGTAGCTCCAGCTCTTGTGCACGCTACCACGACACTAGATGAGCGGTCAGAAAGTTACCGCGGCAAGCGTCGCCCAAAGCACAAGGATAAAACCGCCTCCAAAGAGGCATCGACACCCACGACGACTCCAACGGCCACATTTCCGCCTTCTGGGAAGTCCTTCACATACGAGGGTCTTGCGCAGAACTCCCTCCTGCTGACTGCCAAATAACGCACTGGCCATCGCGCGGAGCTGCTGCGCCAACGCATGCTGTCCGAAGATGTCTACGGGTAGCCTCTCCCATGCATGCGCGTACACATACAGAAAAGGGCACAGACACTCACACACGCACTTCGTACAAATGGGAGAGCAGGGCGTTCGTGGCTGTGCTCACGTTTGCACGTCTTTCTCAGCCTACGACTGCTGCTGTCCATGGATTCGTTGAGTCTCTCGATTTACCACAAGGACGCGGAGAGGTGAATGAGAGGGAATTGTGTCTTTCTTTCAAGCGCATCTCCCCCACCCACCCACCCCCTCAGTCTTCCCTCGATTCATCATCATCTCTCTCTGCGGCGTCTTGCTCCTGCTCGATGGTGTTCTCCTTTTGGATCGATTTGTTTGGAGGTGTTATTTTGTTTCCTCCCTTCTGCGTTCTAACGCACACCCACTCACCGATATGTACATACCCCATGGTGAAGGCGTGCCTCGGACTGTGAGCGTTGACGGCTAACCCTCACCCTGTCTCCTCCCCTTTACCGCCTCCTCCCTCTCTCCTTCCTACGCCGGCAAGTGAGAGCGTGTCGGTCACTTCGACGAAAGAGCGCTGCTTGTCGTGTTCCCTACGTTTGTGCTCTGCTCGCACGCTTTTCTCGGGACATCAGCGGCGTGGCGAGATCGGGGCAGCAGTCGAGGTCTCTTTTGTGGCTTCCCTCGCCCAGTGCGAGATCGCTTGTCTGCCCCTTAGTGCCTTCCTAGTTTTGATTTTGGCTGATAAGAGGCCCAGTTGCCTTACGGTCCCTTCTCGCCCGTTGCTTCCACTCTCCGTGTCTCCAGCGTAAGTCTCGCCTATCCAAGCGCCTGCATGTCTCCACCTGGTGAGAGGGGAGCTGGGAGAGTTGGCGGCCCCGCACTCTCGCCCGTACACAAGAACAGCGTAGGGGTGTATCTACGCCCCCCAATGAGACGCACTCTTTCCCTGCCGGCGTGGCCTCGGCGTAAGCGGCGCAACCGCACAAACGCCTGAAGTCGGATCGATTCAGACGGATGCGCTCACTCCCTCATGGCCTCGGTGCAACTCTCCCCCCCCCTCACGCTGGCAAAGAAACGTGTGTTCACAAAACACAAACACACAAGCGTCGGAAGAAAAGGTTGCGAAGCGGAGGCGCAGGTGGACCTCATCCGAAGATGCGGACAGGCAAGCGAGCTCACCCGTGTCTCTCGCCCATCACTACTCGTTAGATTTGTGGCACTTTTGCTTCTGTGTTGTCCCCTTCTCATTAAGGGAATATTTGGCTCCTGTATGGGGATTCCCCTCACTCTTCTCTTTACCCCATCACGCTGAGGGAAGAGGGTGATGGATATCCTCTAGAGGGAGGGGTGGGGGGTCGTATGAAGGGTGAACGAAACACACATGCACGCACGAAATGATCCCGTTGCTTTTCTGCAGTGTCGGTGGGGACAGCGAGCACGCGCACCTGCAGGCCCATTCTACTAGTTCTATTCCTCCCTCTCCCTCTCTGGCTTGCTCACTCGTCCAGATCCAGGAATTACAGGAGGGGCTCTTTTCACCTCTTCCATTTTGTAGTCACACCTGCCACGGCTTCTCCTCTCTTTGGCGTTTTCTCCTTGACACGCATGCTCGTGGGCATATGGCGGGCAGCTCATTCCTCCTTACGGACTCCCTCCCTTACCACCCACCCCACACTGCAGCGGCAGCTGTAAGGCGCTGCATGGACACACAGTGAGTATATCCAAACAACAGAGAGTGTTTTTCACCACTCCCTCCCTTTTTCTCTTTTCCCTATCGCTCTTTCGCATGGTCAGCCGTCTGCACGCCGCACATGTGTTTTCCTTCGTTGTCTTCTGCATTCTTCTTTGTTTGCTTTTGATCTTGATGCATGGTGCCGTGTTGCCCACGTCCTCCCTCCCTGTGGCGCTCACTCTGTTTCTCTGAGATTTGCACCCATCCCTTCTCTCTTCGTGGATGAGCAAGACGTTCTCTGCTGCCATCGGTCTTTCTCTATTTCTCTTTTTTCCTGTAACAACTGCTTTCACCACCCACGACCACCACCCCTTCAGCCGCAGCGTTGTGCTTGTTTGTGGCGCCTCTCGTCACCAGTTGGTTTCTTCGACGTAGTCTATGGCTGCTCTGGGAGGAAAGGAAGAAAATAAGTGCGAGGCTAGCCACAACATAAGGAGCTCAGTGCATCTGGAGATTGCCTCCTCTGGCCCTAGGCGACTTGCACGCTCACCGTCGTTCTCACCTAGAGGTGTAGCGACCACCAGACTCGCCCCTTCAATGTAGAAGGGACGGTGTGAAGCACAGAGGATATATATATAGCTTCTGCACACCCCGTAGACGTTCGGCGTCTTTCGTTCATCTCCTCTTGTTGCTTGTGGACTTCGACGGTGTGCGTGCTTGCGTGTGCCTATGCTGCTCAGTTGCTCTCCCCTCCCCCTCCCTGTGCAGTGGTCGTCTTGTTTGCTTTCCTTCTCTCTACTTCGCTGCTCTTCAACTCTCATTAACTGTTTCGAGAAGAACACTTAGGTATGCGAGGGTAGGTATGTGTCTCCGGTGTGCAGTCCTGGAGCGGCGATGGTGATAGGGGGTGGAGAGGTTGAACAAGGAGAGAAGCTAAAAACTAAAGTTCACTCTTGCATCGGGCGCACACCAACACCCGTGTCTAAGCATGCAATTGTGTACTTGCGCGAGTCTACGGTGGACTATGTTGCCCCTATGCAACCACGCCGTCTCACCACCCCCACCCCTCTCCCTCCTCCCCACGCCCATAGGAGCACATGGGACGGTATAACCCTCCCCCTTCCTCTCTTTCCTGTTTGAGTGGCTCATCTCTCTCTCTCCCTTGTGCCAGCTGATGTTCTCTTCCCTTTTCTGTATATGTGTGTGTGTGTGTGGAGAGGTGTCTGGCAGGTCGCTCTCTTCTTTGCCAGTGTGCACCGGGCAGTCGCCGCATAAAACTGCCGCCGTGTTCTGTGGGCGTCACCTCTTCTTTTCTCTTCCTTCTCAGAACGCGTCGTCCGCCATTCTCCTCCCCCCTTCCATCCCAACTTCATTGGTCATCACGCATCCCTTCACTTCGCATGTTTCTCCCTCACGGATGCCGCTGAGTGCTGGCGAATCTTACTTCCCCTCTTCCCAAAGCTCGTAAGTTGTGTGAGGTGTCCCACTGTGCAACGCAAGAAAAAAGGAACGCTGGTTTCATCGGGATGGCGTCCAGAGGGCTGATTTGCCACTCATACATCGTGGGATCACGCGTGCAGGTGTTCCCTTCTTTTCTTTCCAGCTTTTCGTCCACACCACCACCACCACGAAGCTCGGTGCTTCTCCCCTGCCCCTCCCTCCCCTCCCCATTGCAAAGGCTGCTTCGCCCTCCTGTATGTGTCTCAGCTATTTCTTCCCGGCCTCTTCCGGCCGCGACGTGCGGGTGTGGGTGTGGGCCCGGAGGCTCTCTTTCCTCTCTCTTGTGCTGCGGAGGATGCTAGGCGGGTTTGCCGCCTTGTCTGTGGGCTCGCGTCAGTCCCACAGGCCCAGCCCCTATCATGTTGGCCGCCGGGCGTGACATGGTGGATAGGAGAGGGGCAAGCGCTGCCTTTGCGTAGAAGGGGCCAAGGAGATAAACCGCAACTCCGTAAGAGCAGCACGCCGAATCCGCTTCCCCCTCCCTACCTGGTGACGTCCGACACGGCTGGTGACATTGCTCCATCGCGGGCTAGCAAATGGGCTGGAGCGCCTCAGCTGAAGAGGTGCCTTCTTCCCCTCTCTTCTCTCTGATCTCACTCTATCGAGGGGCCGGTGGCATTCACAGGCTTACAAGTGTAGATGACGGGGAGGGGACCAGCGCAACGAGGAAGACAGAGGCCCTGGTAGGGACTCTTGGGCGGACCCACGACTAAACTTTTGGACCCCCTCCCCTCTCTTCACCTCGTCTGCCTCTGCCCTCGCCAGTTGTTTTACCTTTGTGCCCCCTGTTGGCTCTCGCCTCTTTGCCTTGAGCTTCCTCGTCTTCTCTTCGTTAGACGTCTACGTTGACTTCGTAATGGGGGCGACTTCACCTGCCCGCGCCTACACGACACCTCTGCAACATTTCATCAGAGTGCCTTTCTTTTCTCGTCCACATGGACCTCCCTCTACCTCTCTCGCTGAGCTGCATGTGCGTGCGTGTAATCAGTGGACAGTGTTGCGACGACTATTCCCTTTCTGTGTGTGTGTGTGTGGGTGGGGTGGGTGGGTGGGCTGGGTGGGCTTTTGCTTCTGCCTCCCCCCCCTCCTCAGCGCAGTATCATTTCTAACCTCGACCCACCCTCCCCCCATCCCCCCCACCCCGCACTCCTTCACTTCGCCTATGATCTCCTCTCTCGCTCTTTGTATCGCCTTAGGAGGCATCGAGAGGAGCCTAATGATTCTCTTCCATTTCTCTTCTCCTTCAACTTGTCTGAGTTCTCCCGTGGCGCGTGTGTGCCATGGGTGGGTGCCGAAAGGGGTACGTCTCCTCTCACGGCTTCTTTTTTTTTTTGGGGGGGGGGGCGAACTCCCAGGCGCCTCGGCCTTGCCACGGGCCTCATGTCTCGCGCTCTGTCCGGGGGCGCACGCCTCTTTCTCTTGCCATTTTTTTCTGTCTCGTTGAAGTCTCTCGTGAATGCGCCTCTTCCTGGCATAGACCCTCGATGCGGGGCGTACACTTGAGTTGGTAGGAGATCCTCCTGTGTGGTCCCCCTCCCTCTCTCTCTCTCTTTTACCTTCGCCCCGCCAAGCGCCTTTCTTCTTCTCTGTCTCGCTCACTGACTCACACAGTGGCAAAGTAGAACGAATCGTTGACACGTGTGTCTCTATCGACGGATAAGTACACACAAAACATAGAAAAGGACCCGAGGCACTTCCCCTGGTGAGTGCGGAGTATACGATGGCTTGACGAACAGTGAGAACTCCATCGCGCCGCTATTGCATTTAGTCGGGCCACCATCAAAGTAGAGCAACGTACATGCGCGTGCTCAGCTGTGTTGCCGAGGCGTGACTCTTGTAGTTGAGGGAAGAGAGGAAAAAACAAAGTGCGAGTGCAGACTTGCTCACCTCAACCCTGCCCTCGCACTATCGGCCCCTGATATGTCATATGCCATCCAAGAATCCCTCCGGTGTCTATGGATGGGGCGTGCGCCACCGCCCGAGGAGTTGCTGTGCAGTCCAAACCATACCCCCTCATCATCTACTTACTTGCAGAGCGTACATCTACCTTTCTGTTTTCCTTGACTCTCTCTCTCCCTCCGTCGTCAGCATCGCTCTTTCTTCGATTGTCATTTCCGCTTTTTCCCTGGAACTCAGCTCAGCGCATCTCTTCCCCACTTCTCTCCCTTTGTCTCGATCATACAGCTTTTCTCCTCAGCACCTCGCCATTAGAAACAATGCCGTCCCAGGTGCACGTGGACCCGATGGCGCGCGCCGCCAGCGATGCCTCGGAGACGAGCAGCAGCGAGGTGGACATGGTTGCTGTCATGACGGAGATGACCGTCGCGGAGCGCCGCCGTGTGTACGCACTGCAGGGTCTGCTGAAGGAGTACTACGACGTGCGCAAGCGCATGCGTACCGAGATTGCGGCGCTCGCCAACGAGTGCGCCGCAGCGAACCAGAAGCTCTTCGCTGCTCGCAAGGAAATCGTCACGGGCGCTCGCGATATCACGGCAGAGGAGATGCAACGCATCGGTTTTACTGAGACGCCTATAGCGCCAGAGAAGGACGCGGCGCCTGCCAAGAAGGGCGTGAAGCTTGTTGATCCGGTGGACGAGAAGCAGAACAACGCACTAGTGGAGGCAGCGGCAAGCCCGTCTGGTGGCATCCCGGCGTTTTGGCTGACCGCCATGAGCAACTCGGAGGCCGTGAGCAACATGATCACGGAAAAAGATCGCGACGCCCTAATGCACCTTGTCGACATCGAGCACGGGTTCATCGAGGGTGATCCGGAGAAGGGTGACCGCCTTACCTTTCACTTTTCTCCCAACGAGTACTTCACAAATGAGACCCTCACGAAGGAATACCACACCGAGTATGACGAGGACCACGGCGAGCCGCGCATCACAACTGTGGTTGGCTGCGACATCAACTGGAAATCCTCGAAGAAGAACCTGACGGTGACGGTCAAGCAGAAAAAGCAGCGCAACAAGAAGACTGGCCAGATGCGCGTCGTGGAGCGCGAAGAGCCGTGCGAGTCCTTCTTCAACTTCTTCTCCCCGCCCGATCCGGATGACGATGATGACGACGACGACACCGATGAGGACTTCCTCGAGCAAGAGATGGAGATGGATGTCGAGGTCGGGACGGCGCTGACGCAGGCAGTCGTGCCGCGCGCCATCTTCTACTACACTGGTGAGGCCGTGGTTGAGACTGGCAAGGAGTTGCGCGAGCAGTTTGGTTTTGGAGAGGAGGAGGACGAGGAGACCGACAACGATGAGGACGACGATGAGGACGACGACGAGGATGACGATGGCGATGAGGATGAGGAGGCAGCTGGCGCATCGAAGTTTCGCAACATTGTCCGCCAGCGCGGTGGCGGTGCTGCGTTTGGTCGCCGTGACGGGGGCAATACTGCTGCAGGTCAGAAGCCACCGCAGCAGGAATGCAAGCAGCAGTAGCGAATCAATCGAAGCGTAGTGCGCCCAGTCCCTCCCTTCCCAATGGCCGCTCTTCTTTTATTAAACGACGCCCACAACCGCGGAAAGGATAAATTCTAAGCGAGTTTTTATAAGTACACCTCCGAGACACACACACGCACAGGGTGACGGGGCGCATTCACGTGAGACGAATCCAAAGACGTGGACCAGGTCAAGTGGCCAATCTTCGTGTTGCCCTTCCCACCCCATACTGTCTCTCTCTCTCTTTCTGTGCTCTCTATTGTCATGGACCGTCTCTGCATTCGGCAAGCAAACCAAATCAATGCGACCTGCGCTTATCCATACACTTTTGCTTTCCTGTTCTCTGACGCAGAGCGCGTTCTCCGGTGCTCATGCCTGCGAGGGCCACCACCTCTTTCGCATGGAGGCCTGTCATGAATGAGATGCGGAGCTTTTTTGTTTAGCCTGTCGAGCAATCCAACACCGGGAGCCTCTAGTTCAGGGCAACCCCAGCGACTCGTTTCCACCTTCTTCTCTGTTCTTTCTCTCTCGCCTGCTATCTCGCCCGCTACCTATAAAATCTCGGCCAAACTCGGTGGAGAGGCAACGCTCTCCTCATTCCTCCACCCCACACGGCCACCTCCATATCCGCCACCGATGTCCACTATGCTCCCTATATCATCATGGACTCCAATCGGGCTGGTGGCCTTCTATCGTTGTGTCTGTGCCTCCCCATTTTTCTCTCGCTGAATGCTTCCCTCTGACCCTCTCTCATCCCCCCACTTGAGCATTGCGGCACGTGAAGCGCAGCCGGGAGGCGCTGCACATACAGATGCACAGACACACCTCTTCCACAACGGTGCAGCTATCCTATGCCCACTACGGTTGACCCACCACTCCGTCGTCGCAGCAGTAAGTGCCCCTTGCACGTATCTCACCCTGCACCTCTTTCTTCTTTTCCTCTGCTAAACATTCGCCTGTCTCAGCGCTGCGTGGGCATAGAAGTATCTGCCTTCACCTCCGCTCTTCCGCAACTCACCCCTCTTTCTTCAGTCCCTACCACCTTCAACCTCAGCATCCGCACGTCTATCTTCGTCTGGACGAGACCGAAAAGTGCGCAGTGATGCGCAATGTGGAAGCTGTGCGTGGTCAACCCTTTTTCTCTCCTCTCTTTCCCACAGCCACTTATGCATGTGCTTCCCCAAATACTTTCTGCCCCTCCCTTCCCCCCCCGCGCTCGCTATGTTACTCACTTTCACTTCACTTCTACACTATCATGGCTCTCTCTGATGAGCTGTCTGTCTGTCGTGCGCTTCTACGGACAAGCACTCTCATACCACAGTTGATGTGCACAGCTGTAAAGAGTCGGCCGCCATTATAGTCAAGGAAGGGTCTGTTGCGGCGCTCGCTGCATTAGTAGAGATGGGCCGTCTTGAGCCTACCGGCCCCACCACCTTTGCCAGTCCACAACCGACCTCCTACCCAATATCCTATCCGCGCGCTACGCATCATAGTTTCCCCACATGAGCCATCATCTTCATCCCCATCTGCGGCACTGCGCAGGTGCTTACATCCCTCCTACCGGCTCAGTCTGTGTTGCTTTGCGGTATTACATCAATATCGAACACGTCACTCGCAACATCGCCAGTACATCGCGCAGATAGAGCTTCCCCTCAAGACGCTGACCAGAGCAAGCCCAACCCCCACCGTCTAGGCAACAGTGCGGTCAAGCCTCCTTCGCAGATGGCGCTGGAAATATTGTGGTCTACGCGAGAACGCTGGCAGGCGTGCCAGGCTGTCCCCACCCGTTATGCCGCGCCTCTCGTGTATGGCAAACAAATTCGATCCGACAGACAATCATGGCGCCTACGTGTAGCACCGCATGAAGTCTGCACAGCACCCCTATGAGGACAGAGATCGCTAAGTGCTACTGTGAGAGCAACAACAACAACAACAGTGATGAGCAGCGTGCCGGTGGTGAAGACATCGACGCTGACAATGATGCGGTGGTGTTTATCCCAAGCCTACCAGGTAGGAGTAGCCCCTCAGTGCCAGTGGCAGCCGTTGCCACTCCAACACCCATCTCGCCAGGGCGCATATCCATTGCACCGCGTTCTCCTCTCCCGCGTGAGGATCTCCATGCGTCTATCGAGGCAGCCTGGATGGCATCGGGGCTACCGCCTCGCTTTTCCACCACTCCTCTACCACACCCCTCAACGCTCAACGCTTGTCGTCCACCATTGCAGAAACCTCACCAGCGACAACGTCCAGCCACGCAGCGCTATAGAACTTGTTATCGCACTTTCAGAGGCGGGAGAGCGCCTTGTTCACGCTGCACGAGCCACCAGGAAAGGCAAAAGACGGCAGCGGCACTGGCTCGGTCAAGAGTCCTATGCTCCACCACAAATGGTGCACAGATCTTCCGTGTCAGGAAATGGACGTGTATCCCTTCCGGCGACGTATCCAACGAGGCAGCAAGTTGTAGGTTCATCCCCACACAGGCGGGTGCTCCTTCACAGCAACCAGCACCTCTGCAAATATCAGAAGCAGCAGCTGTAGCAGTAGACAAGGCGCCGTGGCACCTGCATCACCTTCAGCCAGTGCACACACGTGAGGGTTTCAGAGGTGCAGTGCAGCACCATCCAACGTGTGCGTTTCCGTAGGTCAGAAGGCGAATGAAAGATGTCCCTTTCCTCTTTGTGTGTGGCTACCCCGACACATCTTGGAGGGGGGCACTTGCACTGTCTTGGAGCTCAGTGCTTAATCTCTCACGTTCTTTTTGTTTTAGTGCTGATTGTGGTCTCTTCTGCTGTCATTCCCCGTTGCACGTGATCGGGCGTGTGCGTCGATGGCAGTGTGCGGTGAGCAATTCGCCAACATGGATGCTCACCTTTATCCCACCTCTCCCTCTCCCTATCCCTCATACACTTGACGGGTCTCTGTGCTGTGCACGCGACGTGTGCAGGGCATCAAGAATGCGTTAAAGCGGGAACAAACCAAACACACTTGCCTAGTTCTCCTGTGTCCTATACTCAACCTTATCCTAAGAGAAAGCTCCCGAGCTTCCTTCAACGGTGCAGGTGATTCTTCGTTTCTTATTCCCTTTCCCCTCCCCGCGCGTATTCCCTGGCGATGGGGGACACCCCAGCCTGGCATCAGGGTCTAGTACCCCATCCGTGTGGAAGCCAAACATCCCCTATCCCTGCCAGTACGGAATAACTTCCGACAGTCAGGGCCTGGATGGCGTTGTGTCAGAGCGACCTGCGGCTGTGCAAATATGTGCGCTATCCATACAATGAGTGGAATGCCAGCGTGACGCGCACGCATTTCACATGGCCCTTGCTGTCTACTGGTGTGTACCAGCCCGAGCGATGTACCGCGTGGCAACCGGTATAATGGGTGCGTTTGTGAGGCTACCTGCAGAGGAGGTGAGTAGGTAGGGTTTGAAGCAGGGTCCATGCTGTGGTGACTGAGTCGGTGCATTACTGCAACGTGTGTGTCTAGCGCTACTTCTCATCACAGGATGGACCTGTGGCAGCCCGAGGGAGAGTGGAGTTGGACGCATGTCTTATATGGAAGAGAGTGGGCACAGTATAAGAAATGTTCTCGTCTCTCCTAACAAGTTACTGTTTTCTCGTAGTTCCTCCAGCGCCAACTCCTCTCCCCCTTATGTCCTCTTCGTGGTTGGTCTCTCTTTTCTCAGTCACGCAGTGTTGATTTCGATCCCTCCTCACTCGCTCATTGGATGCACGAAACTCACGCCGACTTCATTCAAGGTGGTGACGAGCTCTAAGCTCCTCTCGCGCGTGTGATGTGGTAACACCTACGTATAACGGATTGGGTGCTGTAGTACGTGCGTGCGTGTCGATGGGCCGCTGTGAAACGCGCGGCCTGACATCGGCCCTCTTTCCGTTGAAGTACTGCGCGTACGCTTTGCTCTCTCTCTTCACTTTGGTCAAGGAGATGAAAGTCTGCAGTACGCACTACAGCATATGAAAGGGTGGAGAAGGTTGCAGACTGTTCCGGCACCCACATAGGCGTAGTGGCGGCTCTTATTGTGAAGGAGGACTTGGAGTGAGAGCCATGGGGTGAAAGAGAAGGCTCGATTTATAACTGACGATGCATCTTCGTTTTGGGGGGGGGCGTTGACTTGCAGGCTAGCGAGAGGACCTCTCTGTGTGTTCTTTCCGCACCCATTGAGCACCTCTGCCGCGCCTCTTTAGCGCAGCGTGAAGCACCAGAACGCTCTCTTGACTCTGCCGCCTGAGATCTGCCTCCCCCATCTAGGCCGTTTGTCTTTCGTCCTGAGTACAGTATTGTGCATTGGCTTCACACACGCGCACACACGCCCATGGTGCCTCTTGTGTGATACGGTCACACTCGAGCTGAAATGGCCCATTTTTTTTTCATTTTTCTTCGGTATACTACCGCGGAGTGCAGAGCACGTGCGCTGTGGCGGTGTGAAAAGTAGGCGTTGCGCTCTCTCTCTCTCCCTCTGCGTGTCTGCACTACACGGCACTCAAACTGGGGGTGTGCTTTCAAGCATGTCGCTATGACGCCGGGCTTTTGGAGGGAGGGGGGCTTCTTGGCGCGCTTTACTGTTGTTGTTGTTCTCGCCTGATTTTTTTCGGCGTCTTTCGTTGTGAGCGGACTCTCCATCTCTCGCGCCTTTTCGCTACTCTCCTCACCTCGCTGCCTCGCGTCTTTTCCATTTTGTTTTTGTTCTTCGCTCCGCCTTTTCCTGTGTCATCTCTCGAAGTGCCTCTGCGGGTCTGTTGTGCATACGTGCGCCCCCACCGCACCTGCTGGTGCACCCCATGTGACTGGCGGTCCTCGTTTTTGTGCCCACGCCTGCAGTCACGAGAGCACTGCGTTGAGGATTTGCGCATGAAGTGTCGGCTGGTGCGCCTGTGCCCCATCACCATCATTTGAGGTGCTTATCTTCTTCACCCTGTGCCTGCTATGCATTTGTGTATTGGTGGGATGTCCACGACTGTGATTTGGTGTCCCTCGCTGCCCTCAGCATGAGTATTCTGCTTTCACTTCCCTTCCTCCTTGTCCTCCTCCTCCTCCTCCGCGCTCTCCTCCTGTGGGCGTGCTCAAATGTTTTTGCGAGGATGTGTAGGTAACCTGTAACTTCTCGGTCAGCGGAAAGGATGGTGCCCAATGAAGCGCCGTCGTGCGAACTCTCGAAAAAAAAGGGGCGGGCAGGGTAGTCAGACACGACCGACTTCATGCGTCTCCGCATTTCGTACAGCCCCACTACTGCGCCTTCATCTGGACGCGTGCTGCATCATGTTTGGCTGTTGTGTCCACATCTCACCTACACTCACTTTCACCCGCGTTACTCGTAGCGCTGATTCACTGAGTCCGCGAGACTGCCGAACACACCTCGTCTCCAGGACGGGTCTGCAGAAGAGGTATAGAATCGGAGCTTCGTCAGCTGGAGCTTTCTTGTTTGCTTATTGGATTGAAATCGTGAACGCGATCGCTAGTATGAGACGTGGTCGGTTGGTAGCTCCAAGACCTGTACCATACGCAGTGTATGTGAGTGCTTCTCGGGAATCACTTCAGGTGAGTCCCACCACAAATACCCTCACCTCAGTGGCGACTCTCTCCCTCCTCCTACTCCCCTCCCCTCTTTCCCATCTTTTTCAGTCATTGGCACGTGCACCCCTCCCCTTACAACACTTTCGCAGGTCTGTCTTACGCTGGCAGCCGGGGTGCGTCCTGCCGCTTGCCGCACTCACAACCGCATACACATAGGCGGGACGCCATGAGGACGACCCCTCGCCTTTCAAAGGGCACATTGCATCCACAATCAAACCCCCTGCTCTTCCTACCCACCTTGAGCCTCTTCCTTCATCGTCCTTCAGCAGTATGTCCGGCTTTGCGAACTGTCCACGCTTCCACCATTACGCAGCGCGCATGCGTGTCGCTTCTCTTACTGCGCCGTCACCTTAGCAGAGAGAATGGCAGCCACCTCCCTCCTGTTACCCCTGCGGTCGAAGCCGCGGACGGTAGCCCAACAGGTGAAGAGGACGATGAAGACTTGAAGGTGGAGACCTACCGTCCTCAGCTGTCCCCTGAGGATGCAGTGCGGAAGGCGAAAACGGATTTATTTGTGTGCCTTCTGCTCACCCTCCCTCGTGATCAGGACTGGAGGGATATGCTGGCGGCCGCCTTCCGCGCCGGTACCTGGAAGTCTCACCACCTCAATGCCGTTCTGCATGGGGTGCAGCTCAACAAGTACAACGATCCCGCTGAGTGTGCAGTCAGCTGCGCCGCCTCCTTGCCTTTTTCGTGCTCATCCGCAGTTCGACACTCCATCGTCGATGCTTCCAAGACTGCCCCTGCGTCCTCGACACCGTCTACACGTCTGCAGCGCGCCAGAGACATTTTGATCTTCTGCACCGAAGAAGGTGGCGTGCACGCAGCGCCACCTGCTGAGGGACTCTTCGCTGGTGTCTCTAAAGCACCGCTGTCATCAGCCGAAGAGGCCAGTAGACCCTCTAAAGCCTTCGCACCGTCAGCAGCGGCTGCTCACCACTTACTTGTTCTTCTCCTTCAAGCAGCTCAGAGAGGTGCGAGTGCGACATCTCCTTCAGACCCGAGTACCACTACGCAGCCTGTGGCATCCTTCCACGACGTGTGGAGCTTCTTGGCCTGGATGGAGCTGCACGAGTACCATATACTCTCCAACGCTGTGCTCGATGCTCTGGAAGCGG
The DNA here is from genome assembly GCA_003664395.1 of Leishmania lainsoni. NCBI lineage: Eukaryota > Euglenozoa > Kinetoplastea > Trypanosomatida > Trypanosomatidae > Leishmania > Leishmania lainsoni. Next base: position 165,869 of record RAIA01000127.1, read on the forward strand.
TGGTAGATGAAGACGGAAGTGAGGCCCGCGCTGAGGCTGCAGCAGGACTGAAAAGAGCCGCCGGCTTATCATCAGCGTCCCTCGCCTCACCTCTCAAATACGCAGTGGTGTCTCGGCGCGTACATCGGCTAGACTATCTGCGCAGCGAGCGTGCTCTGCTACGAGAGTCGATGAAGAGCGCTGAACAAAGTGCTAATGGAGCTCGGATGAGCACTGACGCTGTTCGAGGAAGTAGGTGGCGAGATGCTCCACGAACAGCTCCGGTGCATACAGAGTAGCGCTCTCGTCTATTGTAGAAGGAAGAGAGGCGTGATCACGCACAAAAGTATCATCAGCATTAAAGGCGAATCTCAACCTTTGATGGCCCCCATTATCCTTCGTTGGTGTGAAGGGACTTGAGATGGTCCACTACTCCTCCCTCCTTGCGGCTCAACGGCACGCAGCACGACTACGCCTACTCCACAGAAAATCCCCCAACAAACCGCACGACTGGCCGCCACCGTATTGGCAGCGGACTTTTATACTGCCGCTTGCGCTGGAGGCACTCTCTGTCTCCCTCCCTCTCCCTCTCTCTTCGGCAGTAGCGATAGCTGAACTATCAACAGAAATAGTCCAGCATCTGCCTCTTATGTCTGGATAGACATATAGCAAGTGTTTCCCTCCCGGCTCGCTACCTCATCCTCACAGCACCTCCTTTTCCTCGATCTGTCACCGCCCCACTCACCCACGTCTTCCCACTCCCCCTGCGCGCGCGCAGTCGCGTAACAGATCTAACAAGGCCACACACACACACGTACGAGGCAAGTTAACCTCCTCTCTCTCTCGCTGTGCCTACGCTCACGCAGGGACGCGTACATCTGCACGGTACTTCACACAACATCTGCATTGACTCTCGGCGCCTCCCTCCCCTGCCTGCACTGATACACGCCCGCATATCCGTATATATATACGGGCACGTGCTCAGCAGAGCAGCGTACAATCATATCGGCTTCTTCGTGTCCATCACAGTTGTTCTCTCTTTTGTTTATCAGCTCCTCTGCCTCTCTCTCTTCTGTACTGCGAGGAAACAATCGTACTGGTTCCTGCTTCACGTGCGTATTTGTGTAAGATACCTGTGCAGGTGTCTTCGAGCTCGTGTAGCAAGTGATCCCCCTCTGCACCACCTTCGCGTAGGCTGCCGTTGTTGTTCTTGTATGTTTTGTTTATTTCTCTTTTTCGAACATCAATACGCATCTGCCTCCTCCGTGTTGTGTTGCTCGCTCGCTCTTCTCCCTTCTACCCCCAACACTCAGTGAAGTAGCTCTGCCGCCCAGATCCAGCCATCTTCCTTGCTTTCTTTCTCTCCCTGCCTGCGCGTGTATCGGGGTAACCTCGCCTCCGATTGCGCATTTCTGCTCTCCGTCTTCCTGAGAGACCTCGCGCCACCTCTCACGGGCCTACTTCACCCCCCCCTCCGCCTTTTCTGCTTCGATATTTTCCTCTTTCAGTTTTCCTCAAATCGCTCCCTGCCCCCTACGGATTGCGTTGCAAAGTTCCATTCACGGGGGGGAAGCGAAGGTTTGTTGTTGTTTTGCAGGAAAGGGGACATCCGGATTTGTAGCTCAACCCCACGGTGTATTGGCCCACCTTATTGCTTTGTTGTGTGTGTGTGTGTGTGTGTATGTGTGCTGGCGTGGGTCCGTTCCTCTACTTGCTTGGGTGTCTTCCGTCTGTGCCTCTGGCCACTGTCTTGGTAGAGGCGTCCGAAGTGCTAGCTGGGCCTGTCGCCTCCTCTTCGCTTCTTGCGCTTTTCTCGTCCGCTCCCCCCCCCCTTCTGCACTTGCCCGGACGTCTTTTTTATGTTCGTCTTCGGTGCGCGTCTATTCTCAGTCGTACTTCGTTTGTTTGTTTGTGTCCGCGCCTCGTGCCCTTTTCATTTTCGCCGTCGTTGTTGCCGCTGTGTGCATCCGTGCGTCTCTCTGCGTGCTTAATTGGGGGGGATTGGCCTCCCTGTACGTGGGTTGGGTAATGGTGATTTCGCGGGGACACAAAGGAAGGTATACGAACTTCTCCCCTGGATTGGGGCTGAGCGCAGCGCGTGGTTTGCCGCCTCTTTCGTCTCTGTTTAGTATTACTATTTGCTGCTAACCCCTAGTTTGAACCCCCCCCTCCTCTTCTCTCTCCCTCTCCCTCCCTCCCTCCCTCCCCCCTCTGTGTGTGTGCGTGTGTGTCGGGGGTGTGGGGGTGCAACATCGTTTGGCAGATTCTGCCGCGGTCTTTTGCGGCACTTTCCAATCGAACAGGGACATTAAAAGCAACGCGTGCTGCCAGCACAGCGAAAGGGGGGAGACCCGTGCAGACACGTTTGAGGCACTAGCGGCACACGAAGCAGTGAGTCCTCAGCCGCCGGCTCAGCAGCTCATATGGCATCCCAATCCTCTGTTGCCATCGGTGTAGGTATCACCCTTGCGTTATTCGTGTTATTTGCCATCTTTCTCATCATTTTCGGAATCTGCAATAGCGATGCTAGTGCAAACAACTTCAGTCCCGATATGGAGGCGCGCGTGGCGCAGGCGCGACGGAGGCACCAGCTGGAGCAGGAACAGTGGCGTGAACGGCGGCTTCGCGATGTCGTTCTGTTGCTAATTGAGCGTGGCGAGGCTCAAGAAGGGGTGTCGCTCGCGTTTCAGCTCCCAAATCGGCCAGAGGTCAGCGCCAGGAGAGCACTTCGCAACCGCCGTGGCCTTAGCACAGTGAGACAGAATCTCGCGATCGAACTCGCAAACGAGCAAGAGAACAGTCGTCTTGATCCAGAGGCACTAATGATTGCCCATAGGCCCCTAGAGGAGCTTCTTGCGAACGGACGGCCAGCGGATGCCGAGCCAGGCCCGGATGTTATGCAGATGCTGCTTGATGGGCAAGAAATTCAGCAACACACGAGCAGTGGGGACGACAGCGATTTCTACACCGACGAAGACGAGATGAGGATAACGAGTACGACGCCGTTCCTGAGCCAGCAGGTGAACGACGAGGCGCTATTGGGCAGAGGTGGTGGCAGACCTAGCGACAGCGGGAGAGCCTCACCAACACCGTCGTCAAACCTCGATCCAGCGCGACAGCGACAGCAGCAGGGCAATGGCGCTACCACCAGCAGTGCTGTGGGGACAGACGCCGATATAGAGACGCGTACTGCGGCCATGCTTCTGGAAGAACAGCGGCTCCGCGAGAACCGCGAGAAGGCTCTTCTGATTGAACTCGACCGTGAGAAGCGACGCAAGCATCGAAAGCCGGCGGAAGATGTGTATGGCGAAGGCGCTGATTACGAAGCCAACCCTGCAAACAAACGCTTTCTGCGTATCGATGCGTCGGAGAATCTCAGCTTTCACACTCCGTTGATGCGTTTCCTCTCCCCACTCAAGTCGTTTCGCGGAAGCCGATCTCGTGGCGGGCTGAAGTCCGCCTTCGAAGGCCTCTCTCCGCAGGAGTCGTACATTCAACAGAGAGAAGACACGGCGATGACAAAATCTTTCGCATCACGAAAGTCAAAAAACCACAGCTTCAGGGAGCCGCACTTCTGAAGAGCCAACCAGTGGCGCGAGAGTCAGGCTTCGTCAGTGGGCTCCCCCACCGTGTCCACCTTGAGCCCTCATGTAGACGAGAGCAGAAGCGCTTCTGGAAACAGCGCGCATTGCCAACACTATTTGGGGGCCTCACTGCAGACCTGCAGTGGCTGTGGAGTGACAGCCACCAAAGCGGTCCGTATCCGTACTTCTTTCACATCACGCAGATGGCATAACCTCGCGCTGTCGCCGCTCACCGTCTCTCACCCATCTATGACCGCAGCAGCGGCAACTGTCCCGCCAGTGATCCCCCCTCGCCTGCAGTAATCCTTCCCAAGTGGGAATAGCTAGCAGCATCCAATATCACGAGCAAGCGCCGCCTGCACCGCAGCGCTACTTCTCTGCAAACTGTATGATCAGCGGGAACCCTGTGGCCATTGCAACTCAGATCACCATCGTGCAAATGCCGCTGGGCCAGGCAGCCTCGCTCACACACGAGTACAGTGATGCATCCCCGACTGAGATGCCGAGGCAGGCGACGATCAGCGAGAGCACCGGTCTCGACAAAAACTAACCCATCTTCCGCAAGTAGGGATAGCCAGTGATCTATAAACCCAAAACGATTTCCCCTTTTTGGCGCTTTTCATCGCGAGAGCCCATCAACAGATCTGCTTTGACCTCTCTCGTGGCACTACTCCCTCGTTCGGCTGCTGGCTCGTTCAGCGCTTCACATTTCTTTTCATTGTTTCACTGTATTGTTTTCCCTGTAGTGACATCTCTTTCATCCCCTTCCCACCACCCAGAAGCGCGCCCTCCCATGTCCGTCCCAACGCCAACGTTGGTGTAGCCATGTGATATATGGTATCTTGCTTCGTTTCTCTCACTTTTGTGTGTTCTTGAAATTCGTAAGCGGTCAGTAGTGCAGCCCTCGGCCCCCTCCAAGAAGCGCGGTAACGTAAGTGCGTACAGTCACATCTCCGTGAGCACGATCAGGCGGAGCCAAAACTCATCTGTACTTGACCACAACGGCACTCTTCTTTAGACCCCTTTGAATGTATGTGGATTGTCAAGGATGTTCAGGCGTACTGCCTCCTCTGTCTGACGCCCTTGAAGGGTATCCCACATGCAGTCCCATGCAGGTTCGCATCGAGTCACGTTTTTTTTCTTCATTCGGCATCGCGGTCAAACGTCTTTCGTGTATGTGCGTGTTGCGTGCGTGACCCTCTCCCCCTTTTCGTTTTTTCTTGCCTTGCGCGGAGGGGTTTCATCGATAGGGTAGGCGCTATATTGCTTCCTTCTCTTATGCAAATTCTTGTTGAGCCTCGTTCTCCTTCCCAATGCACAAGACGCACACCTTAATCGCTCATGAAGAGGTGAGTGTAGAGGAGGGGGGGACACTGCGATGTGGAAGTGTACAGAGACGTGCTACCGAGGTACGTGCCTTTGGGTCGCCGCCATCCCTTACCTCTTTTCTTTTTTCTCTCCCGCACGCACACATAATCGCCAGCATTAGCTTCGTTGCTGCATTTTGACCGACAGGCTGCTGCTTCCCCTCTCTGCCTGGAGGGGCTGTAGCTCCACCTCTCTTCCGCTAGCGTTGATTTGGCTTCTGCACGACGTTGCACGAGCTTGTGTATATTCGGGTATGGTGTTTGGATACGGCAGAGATAACTTATGCGTAAATCTGCGGTTTATGTGCCTTACATGCCCGTGTGCGTGTGCGTGTGTGTGTGTGTGTGTGTGTGTTTCTGCTTTTCTCTTCCTCTCCTTTCTCCTCTCTCTCTCTGAGCGACCACTTGCCTCGCTAGTACGTATTACACCTATAACCCCCTTAGTCCCATTCAGGCGATCGTCTTAACCTCCCTCCCTACCGCTGACACCCTGGCCTTTCTCGCATGATGATAGCCTACGCTTCAGACTCCACTCCCCCCCCTCCTCCTCCTCCTGCTCAGTGCTGGAGCATAATCGAACTCGTATGTTTCTTTCATTTTCTTGCTTTCGCTTCATTTGCTCGTATCTTTTCTGGGAGTTTGTGTGCATCCGTGTGTTCATCATGGCGTGTAGTGGTGCCCCGTGGCCTTCTCTGAATATTTTCCTCTGCAGTCCCTTTGCCTCTCACTTCACTTTGCCTCTCTCCCACTGCGTGTGTGTGTGTGTGTGTGTGTGTGTGTGTGTGTGTGTGTGTGTGTGTGCGTGTGTGGAGAAGTGCAAGGGGGGGAGGGTGTCTTTCCCTGTTCGGTCTTTTATCGCTCTGTACTCCCGTGTGGTGCAGCTGAAAAGGCCACAGAAGGGACCTTTCAAGGTGGGAGCGCCCACTTGAGAGAGTTCGAACTCAAGGCATGCGAGCACGTACGCCCACACGTATCCGTGCAGACTAAAAGGCAGCAAAAAGAAAGAGGGGAAGAAGTCAGACGCATTTCCTGCCGCGCCCTGGTGGACATGCCGAGCTGCATACTCACCCAAGCTGTGTGTGTCCCATCAAGTCCATCTCCCACTCTCTGGGTAGGTATGACTTCTATCCGTAGGCCTCGACCAGAACCACATGGAACGAAGGCTCAGGGAAGGGGGGGGCAGTGTGGTCCAGTGACGTCTGCTGTTCTGCACGAGGGGGTGCGAAGACGAATGGTGCGAGTAGGAGAGGCAGCTGGGTGCTAGAGAAGCCTTGCGGCTTTTCTGGTATTCTCTACAACACACCACCGTTTCACACCCACATCACATGTACGTGTGACCCCCGCCTCTCCTCTCTCGTCACCCCCGATAGAACGCACATGCACACACACACACAGAGAGAGAGAGACGCATAGCCATCTGAATAGCAGACTCGCATGGACTGTGACAGGCAACAATACAGAATGCTCTCTACAGTATCAGTGCATTCCTCCCCCCCTTCCTTCTTCATCGCGTTTGGCTGATGTATGAGCCATGTCTTGCCTCTGGAGCATCGCCGCTCACTCACTCCCTTACCCCACTCTCTCTCTTCCTCTGGCTCCCTCTTGCCCACGCCGCTGTCGCGTTACCTATCCTTGCACACCAGTCTTCTTCGGTCCTCTCGTGTGGAGCGCCGAGGTTGGCACGCGCTGCTTGTCAGCTTGAAGCGCCGTTCATACGTCATACCCGCGCCATAGACTACTCTTTGCCTTCTGTCTTCCGGTAGTCATTTTTGCTCCCCCTCTTTCCTTCCTGTTGGACGTTCGCTCTTGGCGTCCTGTGCCTCACTCTTTCCTGTCTCTTCACAGACAATCACGCACACATACAAGGACACACGCCCTTCTCTCTACAGTCTCCTTGGTGAATGACCCACTACAGGTCAGTGGTCCCGGCGAGAAACCACGGCTCCTTTGATCCTCTGTATCAGGTAGTGATCGTGCCCCTTCCGTCCCTCACCCCTTAACACACACACATACACTGGCAACAGCTACGACCATGCGCTTCGGCACCGATTTCACCGAGGAGGAGCTGGCAGAGCTCAAGAAGCTAGATATCATCTACGACAAGCTACTCCCTAAGCGCAGCTCCGAGTGTAAAGACGCGAGCACCTCTATCACCAACGGGCCAGGTGACTACGGCCGAATCCCGCTTCGAGACTTCTTTGTTTCCTCCGCTGGCACGCCATCAGTAGCACGGATTGGATCAAGTCCACCAGGGATCGCGGCGAAGTGGCAGATGATGCTGCGCGAGATGAACGGTGAGATGGTCGTGCGCAGCGGCCAGAACATCCGCAACACACGTGCCGTCACCAACCGTATCCTCTCTTGGTCAATTACATTTCAACAAGCAGATCGCGCAGCAGCAGCGGGGAGCCTAGGCCACGATGGCGGGCGTGCTTTGGCGCGAGAGTGGGTTCGTGGCATTGTCGTTTACTTTCAGGAGCGCATGGATAAGTCGTTTGCCGAGCTCAACATCACCGCACAGGAGGAGGCGTTTGTAGGAGAACTTAAGCTTCCTGAGATGGATGGAGCCGACCTTGTGTCGCGATGTGTAGAGGCGGCCCGCACCGTCATTACACCTATGCTGACGATGAGTCCATACTTCATCCGCATTGTTCGATGCTGCCGTGAGATGGTGCTCGCACTTAAGGTAGTGCAGGGGCTTCTTTCCCACATTTCATCACACACATGTCTCATGCCACCCACAACCGTGGCAATCACCCCGAATGGGCGACGCAACGTCCTTTCGATCTTGACGCTCGGCGATGACTTCCTCGAGTCGCTTCGGACGCCACTATGGCTCTTCCGATCTGTCCTTCTCTTTCTTGGCGCGCTGGAGCTTCAGCAGTCCCCGCAGCGCGAGATCGCCATCAGCGAGCAGCACCTCGACCACTCAATTCACTGCATTGCCTCCCTCGTGGCGGAGATCGAATCGAGGAGAGACGGCAGCACCACAGCAAACCTGGAGGTGCGCACCATCCTGGACGCACTCGTTCTCGGACATGTCAAGAACGCCTGCCTATCACGCTTCCCCCCAAGCAAGATGCTGAAACTCCTCGAGCACGAGCAAGGTGTGCTGGCGGATGTGGCAGCCCCTGACGTCGCCAACAACCTCTTCGCACGCTGCGGCCCAGTGTTAAAGCAGCTCCTGATTGACTACCCCACGTTCATGGAGTCTACAGCGAAGTTTGTGGAACGCAACGAGATGAGTGACTGGGGTACCTCACTCATGCTGGTGCAGCTCTTCTGCTGGGACGTGAAGACGCCGCCAGACTTGGCAACACAAGCTAAGCAACCGGTGCTCTACCATGTTCCAAAGTTGACTGACCCCTTTCCACATGGGTCGACGGTGCTAAGCGCCATGGTGCGTGAAGTGCTGCGTCCACTGCTCTCTGTGCTGCTCTCAGGAATTCCATCGGGCACTAAAGACGATGGCGCCAGTGGTGGCGCGACTGGAACTGAGATCGACAGGAGGGCTTCCGATCAGCGCGCCGTGGCAAACCCGAGCCACCCGTCCACCGCAGGTGGTTGCGACGCTCCGCTGTTGCTTTCCCCCTTCGAGCAGAAAGTTTGTGCTACACTTCTCACGCTGGCAGCGTGGCTCCAAAGCCTCTCTTTTCCTGCGGGGCCCCGGATGCCGAAATGGGCATCTCTGGATGTGGGCGACCAAATCATGCGAGAGTTTAACCTCGGTGAGGGCTGCTTTAAGAGCGTGCTGGGAGAGGTACTACATGACGTTATCGCCGGCGCTCTGTGTCAGGTGGAGAACAACTGCAGTCACCGCAGCGCTACCGGAGCAGCAGCCGCTCCGGAGACGGACGACACCGCGTCCGAACTAAGCACCGCAGTGCTGCAGTACCTGCTCCGTGTCGAGCGCGTCTGGAACGCTGTAACGGCGCACTCCCTTGAGTTGTGCCCGTCTGCCTTTAGCGATATGCTTGCGCTCGGTGCTGAGATACCGTCTTCGATCTCTACCGCGTCAACCTTTCACGCCACTTCGGATGCCAACGCCACTGCCGTGCACGCCAGCTACACTACTGGCTTATTCGGGGACTGCAAGTATCTCTTCTATGATACTGTGCAAAACGTGACGAAGACGAGGTGGCCCAATAGGTACGCGGATCTTCTCACCGATCCTCTGCTCCATAGCGTGCATGTGTACTTGCTCCGAGCCGAGAGCACAAGCCAGCGCAGCGGGGGACTCCGACCTGTTTCCCCCAGCGTGGCACAAGGACGACCAATTGGGGCGAAGCGGCCAAAGCCACTGCCGGAGCAGGCGTCAAAGGAACCTGCACCCCATCCAGTCAGCCCAGGCGCTGCAGCTGCACCCGCTCGTGGCTCTCCCCCCAGTGCGGTAGAGCAGAGTACAGTGGTTCTCACGTCTAAGGAAGAGCTACACAGCGCTCTCCGCATGGTGCGGTGCATCAAGAACCGCGACCTCTTCGTCAGCCGCTACACCGTCACGGTTCGAGAGCGTCTTCTGACTCGACCGGCCCCCGACGTCATTTCCGATGCCGAACTCCAGAGCAACAAGAAGCGCCACGAGCAAGAGGCAATGCAGTTTCTCGCCTCCTGGCTCGGCGATGCATCCCTTCTCAAGCCTGTCCGCGAGCTCCATATGAGCTACTCCGCGCAGAGCGAGCTTTTCAAGCCCGCCTCCAAGGGTCCTGTAGAGGCAACCGAGGTGCCGACCAAAGGCATTAGGCTCACCACCACCATTCTCGACTGGCGTCTATGGGGAGACAAAGAGGCGGCACCGGCAACAGCCCCCGGTCAAGCGAGTGAGAGCGGTGCGGCACCTTCTCCTTTTCCAATGTCTGCGGTGGAGCTGGTCGCCCGTGCCGAGCAGGCACTCTCCATGGCCACGTCAGCAACAGCAGCGTTACCCTTTCCGAATGATGCTCTTGTGCAGCTGGAAAAGGTGGAGCTCGCGTACAATGAGAAACACTCGAACCGTATTCTGCGGTGGGACTGGAACGACCACGCGTACACGACCTTCACCCTGTCCTACCCCAAGGAGGGCGGGCGCGTGACAACCATTCACGGCACACTCTTGCTGCAGCGACTCTTCCTCGCAATTGCCGCGTATGGCCGAACTGGAGTGGAGTTGGCGACGCTAGCAAAGCGAGCAGGCATGGATGAGCGGCGCATTGCTGCTATTCTGAGGCTGTGTCTCGACCGCGACAAGCTATTGGTTCGTATCAGCAATAGCTGCGATGGTGTGGGCGTGGAGGCTGCTTCCGGTAAAGTGTGCATTGCCCTCAATTACGACTATACTCGCCCGCCTAGCCGCCTGCGTGGTGAGTTCACATACTGGCCCAACGCCGAGCGGCGCCGCGTGGTTCCTGGCACTATGGATCAGGATTCTACAATCACGAAGCGGCGTAACATGATCAAGACCTCCATCATGCAGGTGATGAAGCACGGGCAGCGCATTAAGCACGATGAACTGTACAATACGGTACGCGAGAAGAATTCAAAGGTGTTCGATGTTACGGTGCGTAACTTCAAGCAAGAGATCGAAGGGCTAATCGGGCAGGACTTCATGGCACGCTCAGGCACAAACTCGAATGAGTATGTGTTTCGAGCATAGGGCAATGGTGAGGCATACGTACAGCGTACTTCGTTTTTTTGCTTGGCTGAGAAGCCGTGCGTGTTCGGCCCCGCACTCCCCTCCCCATGTGCGCGTCTCCCCATGCTGTATCTATCTTTTCATTTGAGTAAAGACACACACACACACATGCACATGCCGTGAGTGAGCTGCGCGCGGGGGGCCCAGAGTGTAGTTTACCTTTTCTTTCACCTTATCTATTCCATCTATGTGTGTGTGGTGTGTGCCCTGTAGCTCACTTGGTGTGCCGCCTCGTTTTCTGCGGTTCACTTTTTCCTGTATGCGTGTCTCTGCCTGTCCGTGTCGTGTCTTTTCTCTCCCGCACTGTCACACATGCATGGGCATGCGTGTTGTGTATTCGATGAGGCCATTTGCCTACAGTAGTCCACCTGCAGGACTCCACCTCTTCTCCCTCCCCTCCTATTTACTCCTCATGGTGTGTCTGTGCGTGTGTGTGTGTGTGTGTGTCTGTGTGTCTTAATGCTGCGACCCTTTTTCATTGATGCACCGCTCGCTCGCTCCGCATCTCCTGGCGATTGCCCTGCCGCAAAGCAGTGCGTCTTCCTGTGGCTGTTGCTTTAGACTCGCTCATCCATCAATGTTTGGGGGGAAAGTGGATTTCTCTGCATGTACTTTGTGTCCGCTCTTTCTTTTCTGTCATTTATCAGCTTCTCCCTACACAATGGTGAGACAAGGTGCGGCATTATGAGTTAGGCGTCGTCCGCTCGAGTTCAGTTTGTGCCTTAGGGCAGCTATAGAAGCGCACTTCCGGTCGTTGGTCTCCCTTGGGAAGACAAGCAGGGGATCCTTCCTCCAGACAGCTGTCGATCGTTTTCCTAGAGTGCCTCTTTTATGCTGTGAACAGGGGAGCCTGCAGTATCTCTGAGTGTATCTTGAGCACATGCGCTGTCCCTAACATGCGCAACTCGTCCTCCGCCTCACCGTGACATTTCCACTGCTCCCTCTTCACTAACCAAAACGTTTGCTCGTGTGCGCATCCCGCTGCAGCACTACAGTATCGTCATAGGCCGTCTGATGCTTCTCCGCTCACAGCTGTGTAAAACTACCCCACACTTGTACAATCCTAACCTAACTAGTTTGCATCTCTCTGTCTCTCTCTTAGGGCTTTCTCTGGGCACTCTGCTACCATTAGGAGGCCCGCGGCAGTCATGCAAACCGAGTCTTCCTCGATGACCCCGGCGTCTACCCCAGAGAAACGCCACCGCCGACTCGTTGCGTCCACACCGATGCCACCGTCGAACCAGTTGGCTGACAGAACGATGTCGATCATAGATCTTTCTCCGAAAAACCTGCGAAGAACATCCGTAGTGGAAGAGGCGGTCACCAGCCGTGTGGAAACGGCGAGTGCCATGTTGACCAGCAAGCCACACTCTGCTTACGCTAACGGAGAGTGTGTTGCGCCGTCTTCTCTTGGCACACCGTCTCGCGCCATGGTGGCCTCGCACGTCCCAGCACTCGTGGTCGAGCACCTGAACACTTCTGCGCCGCAGCATGGTACCAGCAAAGAATTCTCCCCAAGGACGCAGTCGCCTCTCAAGAACAAAGCAGCGGCACCTACCTACAAAGCTGTATCCCGTACTGTAGCCCACGTTGGGGCGTCGACTGTGCGTCGTATCCCAGTGACCTCCAACCCCATCACGCCTCGTGGCACTTATCGCGCACCGTGCATACTACCTTCGTCAGGTGCCGCTGAAAGAGGCAGCCGCCTTCAACACAACGGCACCTCACCGCCACTTCCAAGCTCCGTCGCCGCATCTGTGCCGTGCGCCCTCTACGACTTGCATCACGCGCTCCAGCACCGCCTTGTCGAGGACCTCGGGTGGTCCCTCTACTGGTACCTGGACACGGAGTCGGAGATCAAACAGGTGGAACTTGGACATGAGACCAAGGTCCCCTCTTACAGCGAGAACGTCAAGGCGACCACAGCCGCAGCGAAGAGAAAGACGAAAGAAGCGGTGATGGACGGTGGAAATCCAGGATCAGCGGTTGTGACTCCTCATGTAAGCCACAAAGCGGACCGGCAGGGGAGCTCTACATCATGGGATGTACTGAATAGCAGCACCTGCTCTGCCGTGACGGCATGCTACAGCGACCCCAGCACCCCTCAGTACCACCCTCGCCTCGACGCCAATGGTCGAGAGCTGCCCTTCTCGGTGAAGGAGTCGAGGTTCGGCGTCATCACCAACCACCTCGACTGCTACATCTGCCATGATCTGTCCGCTGCAGCTCTCTCTGCTGCATCGAAGCTACACCACTCGAAGCTAAACCGGAGCCCCTTCGAGTACCGTCTAGCATCCCTGCAGCGGTGGCTGCGCAAGCGCGGTATTGAATCCGCCAGAGATAAACTTCTTACCTCCTGTCTGTCACTGGAAACGCAGCGCTACCTGGCCTACCTCGGCTTAGCAGACTGCTGGACATCGCTCTTTGTCACTGCAGAACTCCCGGTGGTCACGACAGTGGCGGCCAGCTCTCCAATGTCACAATGCACGACATCTCCGTGCCTACCGACAACGCTCTCTAGAGCAGCATCGCGCTTCGGCGGCATACCGCTCAGCTTCCACGTGTTCCCGGCATTGTGTCGCTGGAAGTGCCTGACGTCGTTCCGCCGTGATAGGATTCTGCGCGAGAGCGTGATGCACCCCTTTCCGCTATCGGAGGCATTCTCACAGGATTATAGCGGCACACCTTCGGCGCAGCTGCAAAGCGGTGTGGGAGCAAGTGAAGTGCAGACAGCGACAAAAGAGAGGTCATCCTCGCTGCCTCCGCTGACCTTCTTCACCATACAACAGAGGTCTCTCCTGCCAGGGCGACGACGCTCGTCTATCTCTTGCAGCCAAGTGGCTTCTCTCGGCGAATCCTGCGCGTGTGACGTTTACCTTGTCGCAGCAACGGGAATGGGTACCGAGGACGGTGCAGAGACCGTGGACGTCATCGCATCTGTGTGGGGCTATGTAAAGAGGAAGGACGCCGATAGCCGTACCCCTTCTCTGGTCTCCTCGCCGGCGGTGGCGGCACAACAGGGCGGTGGCGGCACCAAAAAAAAGACAGCGACAACCACCTCCGCCAAGTTCTATTCCGGGGAGCTCTTCTATATCGCCAGCAGCGTTGAGAACTACCTTCGACTGGGCTTGGTGTTCGGGTGGGTTTATGGGTGGCAGATGTGCTTCTCGTCAACCGGGCCACCGCCAAACTCAGTGCTGTGGCTTCGCTTGGTAAACAGCTCTGCCTACGAAGCAGCACGCGCGACAAGCAAAGGCACGTCACCGTAGCGCCCTCAGGTGCAACTGTGCATCACACATCCTTGTGTCCGCGCGGTGCGGCTTGTTCTGAGTATATTTCTCTCTGATGGAGAAGCCAAGAGAAGCGTTTGGCTGAGGGCCACCAGTGGAGACGAATACCCTCACCTACACGCTAGAGCGTGTACGTTAGCCTGTGGGCGTGGCATTCGGAGCACCTCATAGGGCGATGTCGTAGAGCCTACGCTCACCTACATGGCTCCGTTTTTCACGCTGGTATTGTCGTGCCTTCACACTTCCCCAGTCCTCTCGCCCCCACCCCACCCCACCGCTGCACTCGCTGCCTGCGCAACCACACCTCTACTGAGGAACGAGGGCGGACTCTTTTTTGTAGTGCCTACTTATTCTCTTTCCTCTCCTGTGTTGCTGGTCATACTGCACCAAATTGTGAAACCCCCCCCGGTCGAGGCGCTATGTCGTCGCTCTCTCTTAGAGTTCGTTGGGGTTGACCGTTTAGCCTCTGCCCTCTAACCTGATCTGTGTGTGCTGTGTGAAGGAGCAGGTGTCTGTCCCATTCTCTCTTTCCCCCCTCCTCCCCCCCCAGCAACAAACCATCTGACTGTTATCACAAGTCGATGCTGCAACGTGCGCTTTCCATACTCCTCTGTCCTTAACTTCTCATTTTTTGGCCGTGCGGCCCCTCTCCCTCCCCCCTCATCCCTCATCCCTCTTCGCCTTGGCTAGTTGGACGAGAACACACGTTTGTGTTCGTGATGACACCGCGCGCTGCTATCCTTCTGCCGAAGACCTCTACACATCATCCGAAGCCGATGTACGTCGATTTCTTTCACTCCTCTGTCTTCGCTACCCCTCCTATATCTCTGTAGTGCACCTCTGCTTACCCCCATCTCTCCTCCTCCTCCTCCTCCCATCCGTACCGCTTCTACTGTTTCTCTTCTTTACCTTCGCACCACCCCTTTCACTGAAGAAGCCAACAAACACTCTGTGCATAGACTGGTGACTCGCTCTTACTCCCAGCACAAACCACCGGTAATGCACCAGAGACGCTTCCGCGTCTGGCGATGCAGTGAACTGGGGCAGCTGTGCAGTTCTTCCCTCTATGCCCTCTTGCTGGGAAGCCGGCCTGTCTGCATTCGATCCTCTAACCTTCTCAGATCCCATTTCATTCCCAGACAGCACCGTAGCCCTCGCAGGGCAGGCGATGAACCGCAACCCCAGCGCCAGTCGAAGCTGTCCAGGAGTCCTAAGAAGGTCTCTGTAGATACACGTGACAGAGAACAGCGACTAGCCCAGCAGACTCCCTTGTCACGTGTGACCCCCTATCACAATGACGTCCATAAAAGCGCTTCAAAGCTCGTTAATCGTGCGAAGACAAGCACAGATCGCTCGCAGGTGATGTCTTCAGAGACGCTACTGCGCTCCTTGAAGGCGCGTAACTCGCCGTACGTATCCACACTGTGCAAGCGTGTTATGCCGAGACACACCGGCACGCACGGTACCATCCAAGATCTCAACTCAGCGCATCAGTCGGATGATCAGCGCCGTGCAGTAGCAGACCTCCGCTCTGAAGAAACACGCAGCATTGAGAGCGACGGCTACGACCCCGCACTGGTAGTGCACGTCGACTCTCGCCACCGCCAGGTGCGGCTAAATGACGTCCAGCGCGAGCTTATCTGGAAAGCGCGGCAGACGCAGTACCACAACCTGCTCCAGCGGATTGTTGCCTGCCTCCAGTCCCACCGCAGCCCCATCGAGAAGTGTCAAACTCTCTACGGTCTTCACAACGAAGTAATCGAAAAGCATCTGCGGCTGCGCGCCGACACCTACGAGGACATCTTCCACACACTCTACAGTGTCGGTGTGAAGCGAGGCGGTGGTGCTGGACAGCCTGGCAAGGCATCACTGAGCTCCAGCGCACAGCTTGTCAGCGGCGGTGCTGGATGCGAGTACTGGAACTGGCAAGAAATCTCACTCATGGGCAGCGGCGGGACACTGCCTGCCGAGCTCGCACGCCTTCCGCAGCCTCCAGCATCGTGTTGAGTCCCCGCGGCATGGAGAATGTCTGGGAGATGTACCGCTATCTCGTGGATAGCGGCACTGACCCGACACCACGCATTCTTCAGTACGTGATGGGCCTACTGGAGCATGCCTCCGTCTCCCTCGCGGTGGCACGGTCGCACACCCCCGCGGACTCTGGTGGTACTTCCATCACGCACGGACGTCATCGCGCGCGGAGTTCTGGCCTTCTACTCGTCGAAGCCAAGGCTCACTCTCTCATGATGGACGCAGATCGTTTTCACCTGACCCCGACCGAGTACACCGTCAACTCATACATTGCCATCTGCGAGGCGTGCGACGTGATGCACCTCGCCGTGGCTCGTGTAACGGACTACCAGACAAGGCAAGAGCGGCAAGCATCCCCTGGCATGTATGCTCGTCTCCTGACAGGGCTTGTGCGCTGTAGCCACTACACCGATGCAATGGCGGTAGCGACTACAATGCAAAACGTTGCGATGACGACGTACCTCGTGAACGCTGTCCTCCAGGCAGCACGGCACTCCCATGACCCCGCAAGCGTCTTTAGCTTTTACCGCTCTCTCTTTTTTGCTCCGCCGAGCCCGCTACGCCTCGGTGAAAGCGGCAGTACCTCACCAGCGCCGGGTCTCCGGCGTGTCAGCTCCACTTCTCGATCTGCCACTGGCTTGGTTCCCTCCCTTGTCACCTTCTCTATCATGGCAGAGGTAATGCTACAGACCCAGGACTACACTGAACTAACGTTTGTGATTTCCGAAATGCAGCACTACGGCGTGAAGGGAAACGGACTTCTCCTGAACAAGCTCTTGAAGATGATGCGCACCGCGGGGCGTCCACAATCGGAGGTGCAAGCTCTTCAAAGTGCCATGGAGGCGAAGCAGGTGCGTGTCTTCGATGAGAACAAAGCGGGTGGTCCTGTGCCCTCTCTGGAATGAGTCACACATGGTGTGGTTGAGCATGCGCCCTTATGGTTGGCCGGGGATGAAACTCACCGCCTTTACTCCGCACACACACACACACACACCACCACCACCACTCGCCGTTTGGACTGCAGCCGAATCGCATATGTTCTGAGGTTTGTGCTGGAAAGGAAGGAAGGCGCAAAGAACGCATCTCCGCACTTTTGTGCTGGCAGTGGTCATGTCAGGGCATGACGCCGTGTGTCTGACTGGAGGGCAGGACAGCGACCACTCCTGTCTGGGCCCTCTCCCCCTCCCTTCGCCTTTCGACCCTTTCCCGTGGCACTTGGTGTCTCCCTCCTCCTCTCTCGTATTCGATTCCTTTCCGTTGCAACGCTCCCACCCTTTCCACCCCCCTCTCTCGTCGCCCGCCGCCTCTGCAGACAAGGTATGGAGTGGACAGAAGTGAAGCAGGAGCAGCTCCATCGCTTCTTGGAAGCCTTCACTAGCCCAGACCCGGCGGTGCAGGCCTTGAACCTAGAACAGCTCCAAGCCCTGTCGCACCACCCGTCCGCGCTAGTGTCCACACTTGCTATTGTCTGTGATGCGACAGTCTCCGTCACTGTGCGGCTCTCTGCCACTACGGTGGCTCGTCAGCTGATGCACTGCAGCGACCGTCTGCCTCTCTACCTCAGCGCTACAGGGAAGGATCCAACAACGGCGGTGCAGTCTATAGCGGAGACCCTCTTTGACGCCGCTCTCGGAGACTCATCCTCGCTATCATCGGCAACCGTGGCCGCACCACTACAGCGGGCCACAGGTAATCTCATTGCCTGCCTACTGAGTGGATTGGCTCACACAAGCCTGGCAGCCACCGCCACGGCAGTCTGGTCCCGCATTATATCCTCTCTCCTCCACCGCACAGACCCGGCCATGTGCATCGTGAGCGACGCATTTGAAGGCGGTCGTCGACACACACCTCAGCATGAGGACCGGTGCGCTGCATTACTGCGCGTGATATGCGAGGGTCCGCTTTCCACATCGAAGGTTCTGCGGGAATGGGTGGGTGGCCAAGCAGCCGAGAGCTTCGCCCTCTGCTCCCTTTTCTCGCAGCTGCTGCAACTTCTTGAAAGACAGATGGAGACAGACCAGGCTGCAAGCGGGGCTGTGGCGCGTTTCAATGCACTGTGTCTGGAGGAGACACTCGCTGGCTTTCGGGCGTGCATGGAGTCGGGTGTGCTACCTTGTGGGCCTTCAGACTTCTCGAGTGCATCCGCTAGTGACCACCCTGCCATCCCGTCCGGTACGGACAGCGGCAGCACCAGCTGGGGTGAGGGGCCTGCTGTGCAGGCACTTCGCGCCGTGGGTACCGCGGTTCTCAGTGTTCAAAGTGCCGCTCAGGACCTCATTCTCCGCCACGTACTGGGGCGTCTGGAGATTTTGGACAGTCAGAGGGCTGACAGTGTTTTCCTGCACGAGGCTGTTGTGGTTGCCGCTCCTTTCGTGGCAGTTGGCATGCGGTACATGACTGACGCCGTCGCGCTAAACGCTATCGCGCCCCTTCATGGTGCCTTTCACACTACGGTGACTCCCCTTCTTGCGAGATTCTGCCGTGCAGCGTGCCTTGCTGAGCTTCAGTATGACAATGCTGGTGAGTCTGACAGCGTTCACGCCGCCGTCTTGGCGTGCATAAACTATATGACGGAGTGGATGAATGCAGAGAGCGCGCGTCTCATAACCCCCTCAATCCACCTTACCGCGCCCTCAGCGCATCCCTCGACGGTGACCGCATCAGCAGAAGGCTACGTCTCCTGCCTCTACAGCATGCTAGTAGACGCAGCTACCCTTCCATCATCGGTAGCTGATGGGCTAGAAGAACACACAACACACCATCCGGACAGCGCAGCTGAATTTCTGGTAAAGTCCGCCACCGGGCGGCGTCGGGGGCCCCGCGGCAGTCACACCCCGAAAACTTACGATGGCTGGGCTTCGATTGCTGTCGAGTCAGCCGAAGGAACGGTGAATGCATCAGCAGAAGTCCCGGCGAAGTGTGACGATGAGGAGGAGGAGGACACCTTCCGTGCAGACGCGCTAGAAGTCGCGCTACCGGACAACGGGACACTACGGCAGGCTGTAGCGTTGTGTGCGCTTAGTCTCTCGTCCCAGCCGGAGTGGTGGATGGCGGTTGCCCCTTTTGTTGTGCGCCCCGTAACAACCCTCCCGCCCTCAAGCCTCGCCGCAGCCTGCACTGTCGAGTCCGTTTTGTTTATGACGAATGAAGTCCTCGATGGTATTCTTGCTGACGACAAAGTCAGCGCCTCTCTTGCTGCAGCGACTCCTGAGCTGCTCGAGGAAAACCTTGCAGAGCAGCTGCAGTCTATCCTGAGCCTCTTTAGCCCACTAACACAAGGTGACCTTGGCACTCGAGCTCCATTCTTTGTGCGTATCCAGGCCGTGCGGTATCTTGGAAGACTTGTGGTGGGCTTACTCAACGCATGGGAACACACTTTCGGCGCTGATCACGTGGCTCCAAGCAGGCTGCGCATTGTAGAGCGTACTCACAGGGCGATGCTTACAATTGGTGGCCTGGAGAAACTTCTTGACCTGGTTCTCGGTTGCCTGATCACGGAGGTTAATAAAGCGGCTCAGGTGGAATGCGTCAAGACTCTCAACTCTACTCTCACCTCATACCTGAAGGTGATGAACCAGCTGATGCGCAGTCCTGTGAACGACGAGGATGCATCTGACCTCGAGGAGGAATCCCTGGACAGCACGAGCACCAGCAGCAGTGGCGGCATGGATGCGGGTGAGGGCAATGAAGAGGATGCTGGCCATCTTTTGCACAGCGACCATTGCGAATGTGCCCGCGTCTTTTTCCAGTCCTTTGGAGCGACAACGAACGTTCGCGCCATTGTGGAGGTGTTGCGTGTTATTTCTTCACACTTCCCGTCCTTCCAGTGGAGCGTCCGGCAAGGTGTGTACCATCTCTTCAGCGAAGTACTGCCCTCACTCTGGCAAACAGCACCATTGGTGGACTCCTTGTTTGCAAGGCCAGCGGATGGCACTGACTCATTAGCATCGTACTCTGCTCGCTTCGTGACTGCGCAGGTTTTGGAGATGCTGGCTCAACACTACACGGAACTCCTCCGCATCTCTTCTCTCTCCGACGACGCTTCTCCGATGCTCGAGATGGCGACGCTGCTGACGTCGATGGCAGATGTGGCGAGTGCGATGGATGGTGGTGCACTGGAAATGGTTGTGCCGTGGATTCTGCAAGTTGCTCACCACATGCTCAACCTCTACGCTCACTATCTCACCTGTCGTGCACACTCTAACCACTCGCCCATTGCTGAAAGCGCAGGTCGAGTTGTGGACATGACAGATATGTGCATGGTGACCCTCGATCTTGTAAGCTGCGTGTGTGATGGTGTCATAGACCGCGACGAACTCTTGAAGCAGCAGCTGCGGTCGCAAGAAGCTGGCGGCGCTTTCGGAATCATTGATGCGCGCATGATGGCCCTTACATCGTCGATGCTCCTCCCTCTAGCCGCCAGCGGCATCGGATGTAATGGCACGCTGAGCAGTTGCAGCAGTGCTGAGGCGCTCCCAAATCGCTGCATGGCTCTTCTGTCCGTATGTCAGTCACTGCCAGAGCATCCAACCCATGTCTCGACAACGCCAAGCAGCATGACTACAGATGAGGGTGTTGAAGATGAAGCGCTTTGTCTTCTGGATGAGTTCGGTGAAGTGCGCCGAGCCTGCTTCGCTATCGTTTATGACTGCGTCTTCCTCGTTGCGTACCCCTCCTCCCTTTTTCGGACTCTTGATGTGGCTCTAGCGCCAGGCACTGGACCGGTGAGCAGCCCGAGATGCCTTTCCGACTCTCTTGGAAGGGATCTCTTTGCGTTGTGCATGCGCGAGGTGCTTCCCTCTATTATGCCTTTGCCTCCAACACCTAGTGAAGAGTACAGGGCGCACTTCCGCCTTGCCTCGACCCACAACGTTGCAGCCTCCGATGCCTGGCTTTGTTTGGGGTCTCTTTTGAGTCTTTGGGACCAGCAGCACTGGAAAACGAGACGCAGCGCTCCGAGTTGTGCCCAACCCACGTGCGAAGGCGAACGCGGCCCCTGCTCAGTATTTTACCTCTCTGAACTTGAGTCCACTGTAGAGCTGCACTCGCACTGTCTGCGCACTGTGAACGAACTCTTGGCGCTCCTACAAGACAAGAAAGCCACTGTCATGTCCAACATGAGGCTGAACATGATCACCGCCGTCTGCGGTTTGGCAGTGCTGCTATGCGCGCCAGGTTATTCGCACACCAATTGGGGTGCGCTGGCACCAGTGGGCGCCCTTCCCTTCGAGACCATCTCTGCTGTGTTTTTGGTGGCCTCGAGCACTCGTATACAGGAATACGCTTCCGGTGCCTCGTGCGGCGACCTGGACGGCATCAACGAAGCTGCCCACGTGCTGTGGTGCCTTGGCCGCCTGTGGCAGGAGATGATACAGCCGCTTCCTCATGACGCGTTGTGCACGTTTCTGCGCTTGCACGGCAAAGAGACGGCTAAGACGATTTCGTGGTGGACACGGTGTGTGTTTGGGTCGAAGAAGCGGCTGACACCTGCTGAGCCCCCTGCGTCAGCATCGGCCTCCTTCTGGGGATCCCTCCTGGAGCTGTGGCGACCTATCGCGCGCACACTTGTGCAGGCCGAACAAGGGAAAGCACTCTCACTGACACAGGCACAGCTCTCTCTGCTGAGTGAACTGGAGACATTATAACAAGAGAGAACAGCCTAGTGTGAATAACAGAAAACCGTGTCGCTGCTTTTCGGCTCTGTCTGTAGCCAATTTCTTTTTCCCCTACCTAACGCATGTGCAACTATCATTCTAATCCGGACTTCACCGCCAGAGACGGGGCGTTTTCGCTTTAATGGTAAGGGGCCTGGCCCAAGACACAGCCTCTTGCAGTGAGTATCCCCGAATGCTTATCTACACCACCTCACCGTCCCACGCACAGCAACAGCAGCGCCCCTTCTCTTTTTCCAGCTGCCACCGAGTACACTGCACCTACGTGAAAAGCGCGCCAGGCATGCCTTTTGGTGGCGACGCTACTACGAAGATGGGCAGTCATTATTTCTGAGCGCTGTGTTCCATGTGTACGTCACCGTTCACTGACCCGTTCCCCCCTTCTGAGGGTACTTCATGCATCGACCCTTTGCCTTTCTCTTGCCATTTCTGGGTTGATCCAGCTTCTCGTGTTATTCACTTGCATTGTGGTCTGTGCACTGTTGCATCCACTCCACTCCTCACCAGCCCCCCACTTCTCTCCACTCTGTGACCCACAGCATCGTACACACACACACACACACACACGCGCATACCTCTATAATACGGCCAAGAGACATGCCGTCACCCCCCACCTGCCAGTACGGATCGTACCACCAGTGCGAGTGCTACGGCCACAATACGGAGCTGCCCAACTACCGCCGCGACATCAGCAACCCGTGCACACTGCAGGGGTATTACGCCCCAAATGGTGGGTGCCCTTGCCCTGCCAAGTTCGGCGCGGGAAAAAATGGACTATACTGCTCAGCCCGCGGCGCAGACCCGTCCGCGATGCCTAAAGTGACCTTTCGTGCCGCAGACGGCCCCCACACGGTTCACACGGCCGCTAACGTTGACGGACACGGCCGCGACACGGCAACAAATACCCGCACCGCCTTTCCCAACTCGCGCAACTACGGCGGCACGGTGGCCCAACGTGGCCCCACCACTCTGAACACGAGGCCGCAACTCGAGGCATCTCGCAAGGCACGTGCTGAGGCCAAACGCGAGGAACGTGCACAGGAGCGCAAAAACTTCTTGCGTAGTGTCCTGCGAGATGAGATGCTGGCCCGCATGGATGCAGAAGGGAAGCGGGCGGCATTAGAGGCGGAGACAGGCCTCATGGCCACCCATCACGCCGATGAGTACGAAGCGAGTCAGCGGATGGCAGGTAATATCCGTGGCGGGCTCGGCTCCACATCACATGACCAGGACACTGTCCTCACTCTCGGAGAGCAGTACGGCGAGATTATGGACGAGCTGGAGTACGTGGCAGACCAGCCTGTCGGCTCCAAGTACAACATCATCCGTCTACACTACCTCGTGGAGGAAGAAAACCGGCTGAACCGGCTCCGCTGGCAGGAGCGCATGCGGAAGGCGGCGGAGGCAATGCAGAACATAAAGTGATGGATATCGCTCTCCTGGTGTTTTGCTCTTCTCTTGTGACTCAGCAAGTCTGTGGAATGCGTTTTCTTCATCGTGTTTGGCAAACGAGTGTCTGCCCGCCCCGCGACCAGCCTGCCCACACATGCAGGAGCACATGCCCATTTATCGCCAGCACTGTACCCTCCCCCCTCACCCATCTTGTTCTTTTCATCTTTTATGCTGAAAGCGATTACTCTTGTTCTTTTTCTTCTCTTCTCCCGGTCACTCTCACCTGGTCTTCTCTCCTCCGATGTTGAGCTCTCATGTACAATGCCGTGCCTTCTTTTGCCTTCCCTTGGCTGCAGAATCGAAGTCGCACACGCACACCTTCAGCCCAGCCCCTTTTAGCGGCTCAGGAAGGCTTTTCACCCTTGTAAATTGCGCTTTCTTTCTTGGCACCTCGCCATGTGTTCTGCGTTCCACGGTGCGCTTGTGTGTGTGTGTGTGTGTGTGTGTGTGTGTGTGTGTGCATGACTGCGTTAGACGTGTGGCGTCCAAATAGGGCGCCTCCATAGGACCCTCTCGCCTGCATGCATCTCAGAGCCGCATCTTTTGTATAGTACCTGGAAACGCAGAAGCCCGCCTCCTGCACCTACACACATACACACCTCAACAGGTACATGCAGTTACACCTTCACATCAGGCTCTAACCGCCGCCAAAGGGTGTCTGCCCTCCTTTTTCAGTTTTCCTGGTTCCTCTTCGTGTGAGAACACCCCCCGTGACGGAGCAACACGCACATACCCTCACCCCGCTCATGAGGTCTCTCATTGCTCTTTCCGAGTGTGTCTCGTCCATACTGTCTTCCTCCGTTGATCTCACTTGCCGTCCTTGTTGCCTCCCCCATCTCTCTCTTACGGTTCCCTTCCTCCTCCTCTCCCCTCAGTTGGTCACCGCGTGACATCCTGTGCGTGGTTGTGTTTTGCATTCGCATTCCCTTTTTCATCCCCATCTTGAACGCATCGTATCACTGCACAGTGGGCACATAAACTGCCACTCTCATCATCACTCTTCTCAGAACGCACCGATGAGCACCACCACAGGTATGCTGCCTCCAGTGAAGGGTACCTCGGCCAAGAGGTCGCTGCAGAAGAGACAGCCGGCAGACGCCAGGGGGAATGGCACCAGTGCTGCAGCGGACCCTCATTGCTACCACAAATGCCGCTGCTACGGCCATGACGAGACACTCCCCAACTACAACCTTCTCGCCATTCCGCGTACTAACAACTACTACGCAGCCACTGGCGGCTGCCCCTGCATTCCCCGCGTAGCAGCCCATCCTGGTAGCTGGCGACTGAAGGAAGGCCAGCTGCGCTCCTCCACCTATCGCTGCGGCACTGGGTGCACAAAGAAGAGTGCTGCAGCGACTTTGGGGTGCTGTAACCACAGCGGGGACCAATACGGATGGCGGCGGGGGCCGCACAGAGTTCTGGATAAGAACACTGCAGCAACGGGCAAGTGCGACACGTTCGGCAATCTCGCCTTCAAGTCCACCTCCGGCGTGTACTGCGGCATGGACGGCGACGACCTCAGCGACGTGAGCAGTGCGTCTCCACAGAAGCTAGAGGATCTGGAGGCACTCATTCTCGAGGAACACCAGCAGCGCATGCGCGTAGAGGAGGACGTCGATGTGCTGGCTGGTATCCAGCATAACGGCACAGCGGACTTGTACAAGAAGAAGCACAACGACGCAGCTCGCCGCCGGCTGCTCGCGCAGATCTCCGAAGTGGAGCTACAGGAGCTCCTGCGCGATGTGAAGAACATTGTGGACCGCCCGCTCAACCAGACGAACATGGATCTTCTGCGTCGCATTCTGCACCGCCAGGAGCACCTCCAGCGCCAGCGTGAGTACTATGCTTCTCAGGTGCAGGAGTGATGTAAAGCTGCACTCCACGGCCCAAGGATAACTCAGAATGCCAGAAAAGACAAAGGGGGAGAAGACAGCACCGTCGACCTTACCTGTCGCATGTCTTTGGGTGCGTCGAACCACGGCGGAGACGCCAACGGATTTCACGCCTCCGTCTCGCTCCATTGCACGCGCCATGGTGACCGAACCTAGCTGTGTTCTTTCTTTCCTTCTCCTCTCCCTCCCTCTCCCTCGTCCTCTGCGGTAGTTTGTGAATCGATGCCTCAAACCGTGGGAAGGACATCTGCTGCTGCTGATGGGACTTTGCCTCCCCCTCCCCCTCCCTTCTTTCTTTTTCACTACTTCGTAGATGTACAGCGGCACCTCTCCCCCTTCTCTTTTCTCCTTTGTCAATCACGCATTTGTATGGTGCGGCATGCCTCCGCCCCCACTCCCCCTCCCTCCTCCTCTCCCTCCTGTACTCGTTTACGCTGTTGACCGTGATGCGTGTGTGTGTGTGTGTGTGTGTGTGATTCGCCTCTGTATGCATGGCTGTCTGCGATAAATGAAGTTGACTAATACTCCCCACGCGTTTATTCGGCGCGCAACGCGCTGCGGCGGCAAACATTCAGCGGTCGAGGGTCATGTGTATGTTCTTTTCTCTGCCTGTCTATCTGCCTGTCCTCTGCGTGCGTTTGAAGCAGCGGTGTCCCATGGTGTGTGTGTGAGTGTGCAACATCCTTTCTCTGATCTGCACTAGCTCCGTAAAAAGCTACCAAAGCACCTCTACTAGTCACTCACTGGCCCGTACCAATGACTGAGTGGCCACAAACATAATCACGGCTCCTCTCTCTTCACCTCCACATCCCTTGTCTTTTCCCACGCATCCCAGTGTCGACTCAGGTGCCAAGACTCTGGTGGGCCACTCCTCACAGCTGCGAGTAGCCACATCACATACAAACGAAACCATCGACATATT
The DNA here is from genome assembly GCA_003664395.1 of Leishmania lainsoni. Taxonomy (NCBI): domain Eukaryota; phylum Euglenozoa; class Kinetoplastea; order Trypanosomatida; family Trypanosomatidae; genus Leishmania; species Leishmania lainsoni. The sequence goes on from RAIA01000127.1 coordinate 191,726, forward strand.
GGTCTTTCCACCTAAAGAGGACTCTATAGACTCACACTCGGAGGGCCCCACCACTCAACTGCACATTTACTCATAGAAAACCCGACGCAGAACTGCGCATACACGCTTCCCTTGCCGAAAGACGCACACCCACCGTTCGTCAAACTCTTCTTCTTGGTGACTTTTACCGCACCCTTTCTGACCTGGACACACCAATGATCCGCAGCTACTTTAATCTAGACGACATCGGTGCCTACGAGGAGCCTGTCGTCGTCACCTTCGCTGTCCCGTCGTTCAATATGGGCAAGGATCTAACCGTTCGCACCCACGAAGGCGAAACCGTTTCCGAGGTGGCAGCGGGCTGTGTGGCAACCGTTCCTTTGTGGGCTGCGACGGCTCTCCGCACTGAGGGCTACGTCAGCGTCCATCCACCTCACAAGTTCTCCCTTGCCACGTTTCGCGAGTTTAAGACGGACCCACTTGCCCCCAGCCTTCATCGCAAGTCACCCTACTTCTACCAAGCCGGACTGCAGCTCTGCCGGCTACTGAGCAACCCCACGTCGGGCGGTCACATGAGCGCCGAAGGCAACCGCCTTGCCGCCCAACTCTTCCGTCTCTACCAACTTCGCTACCTGCGCATCATCTTCGCTGCTGCAAAGAAAGGGTTTGACCTTAACGACATTCGTGACAAGCTGGAGGAATCGGAGCGGCACCTGCTCGACTCATACCTTCGCGGCCAGGCAGAAGAAGCCCTTTGGTACGCGAAGTTTTCCTAGCACTATGTGAAGGGAAACCTTAACCCTGCTGTGACATCCCTGCGGCTGGTGGTGAACACTCTACTCAGCCAAGTGGAAGTCTTCCTCGAAAAGGTGAGCGCGCTGCAGTCAGGCGATCGACTCGGTGTTGCATCACGAATGACGCACGCTTTGCGGCCCCATCTTATTCTCACCATTCATGGTGTTGTTGTTTGGCCTCAGCAGATGCGCGCCTAGCACGCCATTGTCGTAGGGACCTGACATGGCACGACGCACCTCCGACGCTTCAGTCTTCCGCTCTCTTCATCCAGCTCTGCCCGCACACGAGTACCGCTACTGTATGCAATGAACCTAGCAAATCCACTGCCAGCATCCTCCCCCCTCCGCCCTCTGCCACACCTCTCTTCCTCAGATCCACATCCTACTCACTCAGAAATACTCAGCCGGTGTGTCACTCTCTACCCATCACCGGTTTCTTCCGTGTTTCCTTCTCTTCTTGTACTCCTGTGCGCACTATGGCAGACCAGTCACGCGACTCCTCCCCCGACACAGCAGACGACCGCCCGCCGGTGAACCATGACTCCGTCTTGCGTTACCCATTTCGAGAGATGCGGATGGACTGGTTTGATGACTACATGGATAACATCTCTCCGTCGAAGCGCGTTGCGGTGGCGACTCGGCTGATGGACTGCCTAATGGCGCACACGGTTCTCCATGAGGACCCGTTCCTCGAAAAGGCGGTGACATTCATTTACAACCGCGTGGCAACTCACGAGACGTTCCGTAACATGACTGGCGTCTTCGGCGAGGCGCACGACGTCTTCCGGATTGTGTGTATGACCGCCAAGTTCACTGTGTCAAACGCTGGCGAAAAAACTGCGTTGCTCAACTTGCTGGACCAGCACTGCACACGCTTTCAGGCAGCGGCGCAGAAGGTGAAGTCCGACAACTCCGAGACCCTCGCCGCGGCTGCCGGGAACGTGACGGAGTGTGTGGGCTTTCTGCGCAAGAACATGACCTCTGCCGAGGCCTTTCGCCGCCTCATGGACTCCATCAAGTTTCTTTTCTTCACTGTCAACACTCGCAATGGTGTTTCCCCGTACTCGTCGAACGGTAAGTTGCTCTTCAACACCTTTGTGTGCTGCGATGGATGCCCTTGCTACACAAAGCTGCGCACCGGCCCGACCGTCTTCCTGCGCGACATGGAGAAGATCAAGGTACTCGACTGCGTCATGATCGCCGCGGTCAACGCGAAGGACGCACGCATGCACGACACCACATCCAAGTTCCTGCACAACTTCTGCAAGGACTTCATGGAGAACCCTCACCTGGACGACATTGGCCACCTCGTCCACAACGGGCGACTCTTCTACTGCCGCACTGCCCTGTTCGACGCCCTCGACAACATCGAGTCCATCTCGTCCCCGCAGAGTGACATCGCAGACTTGCCGAGCGCGAAGACGTTCACACTGGACCGCATCGTCCTGGCACTACTGTGGGTGAAGAGCGAGGTGAAGGAGATCCGGCTTCTGTGCAATCTGGTTCCCATCTTGAACGAAGCCCTCTCCTCCGCCGAGGCCGCCTATGGCCGACTAGACTGCGATGATGTGCTGCAGGTGCTCTACACCCTCAAAGAGCACATACTGACCGTGTTTCTCGCCCTCAGCGCCCCCGAGTATCACCTTGCAGTGCACAGCCGCGACGTGTTTGTCGGGAAACAGGCCGACATGAAGTGCGCGAACCTGTCTTGCCCCGATACCACAAAAGACCTCCTCAAGTGCAGCGGCTGCGACGTCACATTCTACTGCTCCTCCGAGTGCCAGAAGGCGGACTGGGACAAGCACAAGAACTTCTGCCACGAGATGGAGTCCCGCCGCACCCAGCCGACATCGCCAATGGCGGTGTTCGGCACAGTCCAAGTTTTGAAGCCGGTGCCGCGTTGAGGCCGTTATGGATTAGCGTTTTGGCGAAACCGAGAGCCCGCCGGGGCCCCTTACTAAGCGCGAAAGGGAAGATAACGAGCAACCCCACCTGCACGCAAACCCCGAAAGCAGACGAACCAGACCATGGCCGCCCCGGGGTGCCCCTGGATGGAGAAAAAACCTGCGCGCCTGCCTAGCGCGCACCCCACCCTGGCCCTCACCCCACCCCACTTCCCTCGAACACCATGAACCGGGCACCAAAAAAAAAACCCCGGCCCCCCCCCCGGCCCGCCGGCTATCCCGCGCGGGGAGCCCGGGCACCCCCCTGCGCGCCAGGGGCAGGGCCTGCCGGCGGGCCCCGCGCCCCGCCCCAACCCCGCGGGGGCGGGGGGCCCGGCCCCCTCCCCGGCCGGGAGGAGGCCGGCCCCCCCCGCGAAGCCCACACACCCCAAACAGCAGACGACCAGGAACCCAACGAAAGCAGCAAACACCCCCAGCGATGCCCAAGCCGAACCGCCGCCCGCCCGCGCTGGCGGCCCCGCGCCGGGAAACCGCCCGGCCCCGGGAGGCCGGGCGCCGGCGCTGGGCCGCCCCACGCGCCGCGAGCGGAAGAAAAAAACACCCCGAAGCCCCAACGGGGAAGCACAAGCCAAACATGGCGGCGACGCTTGGAATTTTGCCGTTTTGCCTGCCCGCATCTTTCTCGTGGCGGAAAATTTGGCACGCATCGCCCGCACGACTTTATTGGATGCGCCAGGCTGCGCCTGTTTGGCCAGGCTATCTCAAAATGAGGGGGGGCGATCAAAGTTTTTGATTGCAGTGCCGAGATTCGCCAGAAAGCAGAAGCGAGATCACCCGGCAAAAGGGAACGAACGCTTTGCCGCCTCACCCGCAGCGTTCCTCTGTGGGAAAAAACCAAGCCATCCCCAGCCCACACCCACCACATTGTAAAGAAAAATGGCAATCAGGTGACAGGGGGAGTGTCTGTGACGACGAAGGCTTTGCGTAACCAACAAGAAAAACTTTACACGAAGCATGCGCACACCATGCGCAGTCGTTTCAACGCCGTCCACAAATCAACCCCTGAAAATGCTACAAAAAAAAAAGAAAGCACTCCCCTCACTATCGCAGATCAGGGTAGAGGGGTGTCATTCTTTTTCCATCACTGTTTGTTTTGTGCTGCTTGGGAACGGGGCTGGCGCCCGAAGGCAGGGTGGGGGGACCAGGCCCGGAGAGCCCTTGCCGACAACTACACAAAATGCAATCCCCGAATGCCCAAAAAAAAAACAACAAGTGCGTTTGCAAGCTACAAGGGATTCTTTAAGTAACGAAAAAGGACTTTCCAGCGTGAACGAAAAATTATGGATCCGGGGTGTTTTTAACGCCTCGGCGCGGCCTTCCGCCGCCCCTGCTTCTTCGAAAGGCGTCCTCTTCCCCCACGCTGCCGAAGCCTTGAGGCCAGTCATTTTCATTTCCTTTAAAAGGCAGAAAAATATCTCCGGCGGCTGCATGTTTCGGTCCGGATATTGCTTCACGGGATGCTCGGAACAAACGCACCCCCTACAGCGAACTAATTTTTTAGCAGCGGGCGGCGCTTTTCAGGTTGGTGTTTTTCTGCTGATTGAGGGCTTCTTACGATTTGGGGCGGCTTCCTTCCAGAGCGCAAGGGACGTGCGCCCGCAGAAGAAGCCTACGTTAGTGTTGGTGCTTTTCATGATTGCTTTTCTGCTTCGAGCCCATTGCTTACGTGGGTTGTGGCTTAATAACGCGTGCATCTCGGGGCGCATCCCGGGTTGCTTTGCATAGCGTGGCGCCGCCCCACGTTCCATCCAGAAACCCCCATTCCGAAGGACTAAATAAGCACTGAAAGTGATCTTTGGGTCGATGTTGCTCTATTTTTTCGAAGGCTCTAAAGTAGGACTTTGTGATGGTGCTTTGGCGCCGGGAAGTTTTCTTTTTTCCTTCTCTCCCCGCGTTTGCGGCGGCAAGGTTGATGGCTAGCGGCCTGCGTGGGTCAACGGGCGGCTTCGGGAGAAGGGAAAGAAGAGCTTACAACTGGGCATTCTAAACGAGACTGCGCTTTTCCCGCCGGGCAAAGGGGAAGGGCGCCGGGCATGTGGATGATCGGCCCACCCTCTCCCCAGAATAAGCAGGGCCAGGGCCGTACTTTGGCTGGACTAGGTGGGGGGAAAGCTTAACAGAGTGCGGCGTTGTCTTAGCACGCGACCGGGTTTGGGGAGGCGCCACATCCCACGATTTCTTAACCTTTTCTTGGGGGTTCGCGGGGCCGTTGGACGGACACAGGGTTCTCCCACAAGCGGGGTATGCCGCCGCGTGCGGGTGTCATGTGGTTTTGTAACACCTGGAAGCGGCCCGCGAAGATTCCACAGTGCGTTCGTGTTTGTGAAACCCCGCGGGTCCTGCGAGGTTTTCCCGGCCACCCATTATCCGCCGACGGCGCGCCGCGCAAAACCATGGCCTGTTCCTGAATGGATTTCGCCAACGGCAGCGATCGGCTCAGCCTCTCGCATCTGGGAACAGCCGGCCGGCGCGGGATGTTCGCCGCGGCGGGTTCCCGGCAACGCCCCCCCCCCAACGGCCCGCGCCCCCCGCTTTCCAGCAAGCACGCCAGCAATGAAAAGGCGGGGTTTATTTTTTGGCGAGGCATAGGGCCTTCAGTCGCCGTTTCAGCCGCGGCTGTATTGGCCACCTCGTTTCAAGAATCGTTTCGCGTGTGCGTGCGAACGCCGTGGTGAATTCCCCACGAGTTGCTAATAAAGAATGGTGGGGGGGCGGGTTTTTCATCCCAATGGTGGGTTTTTTTGGAGAAGGACCTCTTTTTAAAGCAACTGGAAGTGATTGGCTGTCAGCGGTGGTTGCTGGTGGTGTCGTTTTTGCGCCTGTTTTGTCGCCGGCACTCCCCGCTGGGCTGGTGCAGGGCTGGGCGTCTCGCTTTCCGGATCCCCGCGCCGCCGGGGGGCGGGCCTTGCCTCTGCGCTCCCGCCGGAAGGGCGGCGTTCGCCAGGTCCCTTTCCGGGGTGGGGGGAAACGGGGCCCCGCGCCGAAAATGATGTGCTCCAGGGTTGTGTCTTGCCACCTTTCTCTGAAGACCAAAAGGTGTTTGGCGTTGCTTTTCTGTTTGGTGATGCGGTCTCGGCGCTTGGTGGTTCGGTAAAAAGGGGCGGCTGCTTTGGGGAAAAAATGTGTCACGCAGGCGCTTTTTTGGAGGAGTTATGGCTGATTTAAAGAATTGAAACGTCTTTCAGTGCTTCGGGGCGCTCCTTTGCCCGTGGCCCCTGCTTGGTGGGTGCGGGGGCCCGGGTCGCGCGAAAAGGGGTCCTTTTTTTCGCCGGCGCCCCTGCGCCAAGGTGGGGGTTTCCCACCCGGCCCCCCACGCAGAGGCGCACATTTTTTTTTTTTTGGGGGGGGGTGATTTCCTGGCGTGGAAAGATCCGGTTCTCCACGAAATGGTCGGGAAGCGTGTGTCGCATAATTGAGTGGTTTGCAATTATTTATTGCTTCGTGCGGGAGGCGGCCGCGCCACATCTTGGGTGGGTGGGGCGTTTGTTCAGATATTTCTGTGAAGGGCGGTTGTGGTTATCGTGGGTGGGGTGTGGGTTCCGCGCCGGCGTTGTGAAAACAGGGCGGGTGTTTGGGGTATGATGGGGCCTCGTTTCTTGGTGGGCGGTGAGGGGCTATCTTATTCAGTCGCTTTGGAAGAGTGCGCTGCGCCAACTGGGTCGCTGGCCTCAGAAAAAAGGGGAAATTGTTGTTCTACTTTTGCACTTTTGTAACTGTTTATTCAGGAGGCAGTCAGCGTTTTTATTTCTAATCCACCCGAGCGGCCCGGTAAGCACCTCATTTCTTGGGGGGGGGTGTCTTCCACCGAGAGTCTCCTGGATACTGGCCGGGCAGAGTTGTTGTGTGGGTGTGGCGTTTTTTGTGCAATTCTGCGCCAACCATCCGACGTTTACCTTGTGAAGGGGATTTTGGAGACTTCAGCGGCCGCATTGTCACGGGAATGGTCAAGAGTGGCCAGTAAATGTCAAATGGCCATGGTGCGCCGGTGCTTGTGGCTATGAGAGTGGGCGTTGTATGCGTGTATGTGTACTTCTGAAACGCGGGGGTTGGAAAGCATAAATTATGCTGATTGTGGTCTCGCCGGCTCGTGAATTGTAGTGAAGCAGAGGTATCAGAGGGCGTTTCGAAGCGACCCGGATCCCGTAAGGGGTGTTGCTCTGTACGCTCCGCGCATGAGAGTTGTAGGATGCCAGTTCACAGTGTTCAGCGTTCGGGCTAAACAAACTCCTTTGGAATAAGAACTGTTGTTAGAGTTTTGGGGTTATTGCTCTGATTTATGTCTTTGCACTACGGTACGTAATGCTGTGCTCAGACTCCATGTCTAGTAGTGCTCGCTATAAAGCTACGGGCCTCAAGGGAGCACTGGACGGCACAAAAGAAGTACCCATAACCCCTTCACTTGGCACGTCTCCTTTTTCCACCTGTCCTGCTTCATGTATTGTGAGTTGACTGCAAAGGCATCACTTAATATGGAACTCATCCTCTACTTTTTTCTCCTTTTACTTTTGATCACTCTTCAGCTCATTCAGTAGAAAAGCCACAACCTCTTCTCTCTACCAGGTATGCATTCGACTCGCCATGTTTTGCGCCAACGGGCGGTTTTCGTCACGGGTGTGAGGACGCCGTTTGTCAAGTCCTTTGGTGCTCTGATGAAGGCAGACACCCTGCAGCTGGCCAGCGCCTCCGTAGCTGGACTTCTCCACAAAACGTCATTGGATCCCAATGAAATTGATCACATTGTCTGGGGAAACGTTGTGCTTCAAGGAAACGCACACAACTGCGCACGTGAGATAGTGATTGATCTTAACTTGCCGACAAAAATCACCGGGAATCTCACAAGTATGGCATGTGCGAGTGGACTCAGCTCGCTCTCGCAGGCATGCATGCTGGTCGAGGGTGGGCATGCCGATGTTGTCATTGCAGGTGGCAGCGACAGCGTCAGCAACGCAGAGGTTCCACTGCCACGGTCGGTGACTCACGGGATGATGATGGCTCAGAAGAAGGGGATTATGGGATTCTTCAAGGAGGCGGGGTACAATCCGTCCAAGTGGTTTCCAAGCGGTGTTGCACTGACAGAACGGAGCACTGGAAAAACCATGGGGTGGCACGGGGATGTCATTGCGGAGCTGAACGACATCTCGCGCAAGGACCAGGAAGCTCTCGCTGTGGCGTCACACACTAACGCTGTCTTGGCTGAAAGGGCGGGGTACTTCAAAGACGAAGTTGTCCCGGTCACGGTTGATAAAGGAGGCAGAAAAACCGAGGTGATGCGCGACGACGTTCTGCAACGCGACACCGATAAAATGAAAGGCAAGATGCCGACGCTGAAGCCAACCTTTCGCAAAGACAAGGGAACAATCACGGCCGCTACATCAAGCACCTTGACAGACGGAGGTAGCGCGATGCTTGTCATGTCCGAGGAGAAAGCAAAGAAGCTCGGATACCAGACTGACGTTTCTGTCAAGAGCTTCTACTTCTCCGGGATAGACCCTTATCCGCAGCTCCTCCTTGCCCCTGTTCTCGGGTGGGGCCCAGCGCTGAAGAGAGCATGTCTGACACCGAAGGACATAGATCTCTACGAGATTCATGAGGCCTTCGCGGCTCAGGTGCTCGCAACGATCAAGTGCCTACGGTCGCAGGAGTTCTTCAACAGGTATGCTAGCGGCACCAAACCTGTTCTCACGGAGGATATTGACCGATCGAAGCTGAATGTGAATGGGGGGTCTCTGGCACTGGGCCACCCGTTCGCTGCAACTGGTGGTCGGATCGTGACTTCACTCGCCAACGAGCTGCGACGGTCTGGCAAGCGTCACGGGCTTGTGAGCATTTGCGCTGCTGGGGGCCTCGGTGGTGTGGCCATTCTAGAGCACACTCCGAAGAAGTGAACTCTGTGAAGGTAGGAGAAGCTGCGCAGACTTTAACTTCCCATGTAACCCACAAGAAGCGCGTACTATTTTCGAAAAAATTGCTTTCACTTGCACTATATATATCTTTTTTGATGCAACTGATAGCGTTTTGAGAACTTATTACCTGAAAAAGAAACATGACAATAATTCAAGCATTTTGGCCATATGCGCACAGAGTGGCAGGTTCCGGTTTTCCTTTTCAATTCCAATGCAATTGATGTTTCCTCTTTCTACATTTCCCTCTCTTTTTTCGATGATTGATGACAATTTCATATCTCTACATTGACAGGCACAAATATACATTGCTTGCCATGCCACTTTTCTGGGGGTTGTCTTTGTGACCAGTGTTGAGACTTAGTTTGAGAAGTTTTAAGGTTCTTTGTCGGATGCAGACACCCTGCAGCTGGCGTACGCAGCAGTTGAGGGCTCCTAAGGAAGACAAGGGCTGGTACAAGGAGGTGAACAACATTGTGGAGGGCAACATGATGAGAAGCGCAATGCCCACAACTGCGCGCCAGATATAATGCTCAGCCGCCAGTAGGCCATGAAGGTCACTGGTAATCTCACAAGTATGGCATGTGCGAGTGGACTCAGCTCGCTCTCGCAGGCATGCATGCTGGTCGAGGGTGGGCATGCCGATGTTGTCATTGCAGGTGGCAGCGACAGCGTCAGCAACGCAGAGGTTCCACTGCCACGGTCGGTGACTCACGGGATGATGATGGCTCAGAAGAAGGGGATTATGGGATTCTTCAAGGAGGCGGGGTACAATCCGTCCAAGTGGTTTCCAAGCGGTGTTGCACTGACAGAACGGAGCACTGGAAAAACCATGGGGTGGCACGGGGATGTCATTGCGGAGCTGAACGACATCTCGCGCAAGGACCAGGAAGCTCTCGCTGTGGCGTCACACACTAACGCTGTCTTGGCTGAAAGGGCGGGGTACTTCAAAGACGAAGTTGTCCCGGTCACGGTTGATAAAGGAGGCAGAAAAACCGAGGTGATGCGCGACGACGTTCTGCAACGCGACACCGATAAAATGAAAGGCAAGATGCCGACGCTGAAGCCAACCTTTCGCAAAGACAAGGGAACAATCACGGCCGCTACATCAAGCACCTTGACAGACGGAGGTAGCGCGATGCTTGTCATGTCCGAGGAGAAAGCAAAGAAGCTCGGATACCAGACTGACGTTTCTGTCAAGAGCTTCTACTTCTCCGGGATAGACCCTTATCCGCAGCTCCTCCTTGCCCCTGTTCTCGGGTGGGGCCCAGCGCTGAAGAGAGCATGTCTGACACCGAAGGACATAGATCTCTACGAGATTCATGAGGCCTTCGCGGCTCAGGTGCTCGCAACGATCAAGTGCCTACGGTCGCAGGAGTTCTTCAACAGGTATGCTAGCGGCACCAAACCTGTTCTCACGGAGGATATTGACCGATCGAAGCTGAATGTGAATGGGGGGTCTCTGGCACTGGGCCACCCGTTCGCTGCAACTGGTGGTCGGATCGTGACTTCACTCGCCAACGAGCTGCGACGGTCTGGCAAGCGTCACGGGCTTGTGAGCATTTGCGCTGCTGGGGGCCTCGGTGGTGTGGCCATTCTAGAGCACACCCCAAGTGGGGAGATTACAATCGACGTCTTCGCGGTGCTTGTTTCTTTCCTCTGGTATTGGCGAAGCCCGTACACGAGGCATTGCATTTCCCCTTCTCTCACTTTTTATTCTTCCGCTTTTTTGGTGGAAAGTGTATCAACAAGAATGATATGACCGAGGTTGAACAACCCTCTCCATGGGGAGATCCTGCTCTCACCGATCAGCTTAAAGATGCTGCTTCACACTCTTTGAGCTCTTCGAATCATTTCGCACTTCTCTTTTTTATTTTTAAGCCTCCTCACTACGCGGCGACGTGCAGCCAAGAACCACCCGATCAGAGTAAAACCATGACTGTCTGGGCTGTCGGAACAACAAATCGCGCCAAAGCGGATAGCGTTATGACGGTCGTTAACAAGTGCTTTCCCGGCGAGGCCCATGAGGTATGTCTTTGCAATGTCAGCTCCGGGGTCAGGGATCAGCCAATGTCAGCAGAGGAGACCCAGAGAGGCGCTCTAAACAGAGCCAAGGCAGCCCTGGAAATAATTCCTGGCGCTGATTACGGTGTCGGGCTGGAAGGTGGCATCGAGGACATTGCTGGCCGTTGGTTCGAGTGCGGGTGGATGGTCATTGTGGAGCGGAAGACGGGCAAGTGCGGGATCGGATCTTCTGCGCGTTTTGAAATGAGCGAAACAATCATGCGGCCCATCCTCAACGAAGGCAAAGAGCTGGCGGAGGTGATGGACAATCTGACTGGTGAACAAGATGTGCGCTCCGGCCTTGGTGCGATGGGGGTGCTGACGGCTGGTCATCTTGGCCGTGCAGCAGCTTATGAGCACGGACTGGTATTCGCGCTAGCTCCGTTTCTCTCTGACAGCAAGTACTGGTGAGTGCTATCGATTCATGTTTGAACTTAGGGCGGCGATAGTAAACCATGCCAAATGTATAAGCGGCGGACCCCTCAGCGCCGCCATCACGTGTACATGCAAGCTACTCTGTCTCCGTGAGAGGGTTTCCTGCTCCCTGCCTTCCTATCGGGTGTTCGAAGCCCACGTGCCTTCTTTCTTCAGAACCTACTTCCATTTCTATTCTTCCACTGACCCACCTCAATTGCCCTGAGGCTTTGTACTCGTGGCGTTCTGCCATAGCATTCACTGCAGATGTTCACCTTGGTCGGGATTGGCCTTGGCGATGCATCCGACATCACTATGAAGGGCATGAACGCTGTCAAGGAGGCGGATATTGTTTTTCTAGAGGCCTACACCTCTTTCCTCATCAACAGCAATGCAGAGGAGCTGACTGGCATCTACGGCAAACCCGTTGTCATTGCAGACAGAGAGATGGTGGAGAGCGGGGTTGTTCTGGACAACGCGAAGGTGAAGAAAGTGGTTCTTCTTGTTGTCGGCGACGTTTTTGGTGCGACAACGCATTCGGACCTGATTGTGCGCTGCAACGAGCAGGGAATCGAGAGCAAAGTCGTCCACAATGCCTCCATCATTAACGCTGTGGGTTGTTGTGGTCTGCAGCTTTACAGGTTTGGCCAAGTCATTTCCCTGTGTTTCTGGACAGAGACGTGGCGTCCAGACTCCTGGTACGAGCGTCTACGGAGCAACAGAGCTGCCGGGATACACACTTTAGTGCTCCTCGACATCAAGGTAAAGGAGATCTCTGACGAAAATCTTGCGCGTGGGCGCAAGATCTACGAGCCACCACGCTACATGTCGATCAAGCAGGGCGTTGAGCAGATCCTGGAGGTGGAGGGGTACAAGCAGGGTGGCGCTGTAGCCGCAGATGGCTCGACGTTCGCGGTGGGTGTAGCACGCATCGGTTCCGCATCTCAGCAAGTGGTAGCGGGTACGATGAAGGATCTGCTCAGTGTTGACTTTGGCCCGCCGTTGCACTCCCTCGTCATCGCCGGTGACGTGCACGAGTGCGAGCTGGAGCACGTTAATCTTTTTTGGATGACAAAGCAGTGAAGCGAAGTGAACGTGTAAGCCACCCTAATGACATAGACGAAAAGTGAAGCAGGGAAAAACAGCTTCCACGTTAACGGCCTGCGCTCGGTGGCTGAAAAACGCTTTTTAGTAGCGCACCATGTCTTATGCGCCTCTTTCTCTCTTGCATTACCGACAAGCGCCACATTTGTTCTTAACACTCCAACTTCCCTCGCTGTTCTTTGGTCTTTGCGTTTCGCGCATATTTCGACTCGTAGAATCGAAGACTGTAGCTTTTTCCATGGACTACACCTCTGCGGACGCATCGATACTCATTTGGGAGCACCTTCCCGGCCAAGACGGGGCCTGGATGTGCTCTTCACCTCAGGCGCGCAGGTCAAGAGAGAGGCCGCCGCAAGGGCTATGTCTCTCGTTCAATGGGTTCAGGGTCGCAACTCCCACCACCTTGCAGCGAGGCAGTCGACCACGGCTTCGATGCGATATCAACGACGTCCAAGGTATGCGACTGTGCCATTGGTGGCTACTGAGGTGCTCTGGTGCCTCTCGACCAGCATTGAGCACCGCCTGTGCGGACGAAGCCACCCCTGGATTAGAAACGGTTCGGCTGCCTCCGTCATTCAAGCTATCCAAGTGCATGGAGTGTTCGTTGTCGGTGTGCTGCTGAGGAAACCTTCACACATCTGTGGCGTCGAAGAGCGAGACCGCCAGCATCATCGATGTACCACGGCTGAACTTCGCTCTAGGGGAGTTGCTTTCTCTGGGCCGTGTAGAGTTCTTGGAAATCAATGGCTCAACTCTCTCCCCCACACCACCGGAGCGCCTGTCGTGTCTGGCCGTTGTGCAAGGGCTCGAGGAGCTCCGAATCAAGGCAGCCAAAGTCCCCTTGAACGACCTTCTGTCGGTTCTGTACAGCAGCGCTTCTACCCTGCGGGTGGTGATAGCCAGAATAGGTTTGCTGTGGCTTCAGCTGCTCACTCTCGCACTATGAATCGAGGAACTGCTGCTACACAACGTGGCAGTGCACCCTCACTCTGTTGTGATGATTGGCAATGCAGAAGGACAGAGAGACGAGGAGCCATTGCCGCCATGGAATCGGATCTCACTTTCCGACTTGGGCGTCCTGCAACAGCTGTGCAAGCTGGTCATGACGAACTGCACGGGTAACTTTGACTGCGCAGGGATTGAACGATGCTGCTCCTTGCGCACTGTGCATTTGAGCGGCTGCAACGTCAAGGACGCAGATGTTCCACACGTCGGTCAGTTGCCATGTTTGGAGGAGCTGTTCCTTGCGAGGACGCGCATCACCAACGCCCAGGGCCTCGCGGCGGAAAAAGAGCTGCAGCTCGTTCAACTCTCAAACGCGCAAGTCACCTCAGACGGGGCAGACAGGCTGCACACGTTGCTCTACTTGACCAGACTTGATTTGTTCTCCACGCTTGTGAGCGATGTCAAGTGATTGGGGGAGAGCCAGAGCCTCATCTACTTGAATCTCACCGAGACCCATGTGGCGAGCGAAGGCATTGCTCGCCTGTCACGCCTGCTGACGCTCAAACACTTGATTCTAGACAACAACAACATTCATGATATTTCCTTTCTGGCAGAAGCTCGCTCCCTCAAGACGCTGTCGCTGCAGAGTACCTTGGTGGACTCCGCTGGCCTGGAGGGATTTGGGCGACTTCAAATGCTGCGCGATTTGTCATTGGCACACACCCGTGTCACCAACGTCACGGAGGTGCAGCACTGCCGAAATCTGTGGAGTCTTGACCTGCAAGGTTCGTTGGTCGACCAGGCCGAGGTTGCCGGTCTCGAGCGGCTTCCAACGCTGCGCCTTCTTCTGCTGTCAAATACTGATGTGACCTCGCTGAGGGTGATTTTGAAAAGGACGTCCCTTCAGCGGCTCGAGGTGAAGCTCAGCCGCTTGAGTGAGAAGAGGGCTTTCTTCGGTGTGACGAACGCATCGGCGCTGACGGACGTGACGTTGACGCACTACGACGTCTCCGATGTCAACGATCTGGGTGTGTGCAAGGATCTGCGACTGCTCAACATGTGATCGTCCAAGGTGACTTCGGAGGGCATTGCTGGGTTGTGCGACGCAAAGTCGCTGCAAGAGGTTGATCTTGTCAAGACCTCGGTAGCTGACATCAGCCCTCCTCTGAGTTGCACGAAAATACATGGACGAGTCTTGTACAAGTCTTCAGTGAGATCCCTCGACAGGATAGGGACGCTCCAGCAGCTTCGCCGCCTCGACATCGCCGAGACGCCTGTCTCGTCAATGTAGTGTCTGTCGGATTGCAAGAGCTTGGAGATCTTGAACATTTCCAGCACTTCTATTGACGATGTCGGATTTCAAGGGATCGGGCAAGCGCTATCCATCAAAGTGTTGTTGATCTCGTTTACTGCTATTACTCAGCTTGGACAGCTTGGACAGTGTTCCCATCTTGAGGAGCTGCACACCCAATCGTGTCCGGTGACATCGGAGGACCTCGTCGGTCTCGAGAAAGCCTGGAACCTTATCAACCTGAATCTCTCGTACACCAAGATACCGGGTGGCATTCGACGTTCCACCAACTGCCACAGGTTGCTGAAGCTCAACGTCAAGTTCACTGAGGCTCCATATGATGAGGTTGCCTACGTCGAACGCCACCTTCCCGGTTGCCGCGTGCTGAATAATGCAGCGCAGCGCATAGCGAAGGGGGGTCACCTTGCTGTCCTAGTGACAAGACAGACCCTGACACAGCCGTCGTGTGCGCATCAGACCAACCACCTGTGCTTTCTATCATTTTTCTCTTCGACCATCTTTCAATTACTCAAATCTCTGGGGACACCTCAGCGTAGCATCCAGGCACCGGTACCCACTTTCTGTGGGAAAGCCAGGCAGCTCCCCTCTCCTTCCCAATGCCAAAACGCTTCTGGTGGTGGCAAGGCCAAGCGACTAAGACGTGGGGAAGTCAGAGCGATGTATCGCTACGGATGTTGGCGCTCGGGGCCTGGAGGGTGCTACGTCGGAGCGGCCTGTGGCAGCGAACACGCTTTTGTCATCTGTACGATGGACAGGGTGTCGGGGTGAGTCGGGTGTATCGCACCTGGCTCTCACTGCCTACTGCTAGAGGGGACCTGAGCCACCCCGGGAGGAGGCACCGAGCGGCAACCGGCATAGTGAGAGCGGCTGACAGGCAACCTGCTGGATGGGTGGTGGGTAGCACTTGAGGCCGCGGCCCTGCTCAGCTGCCTGAGCCAGGGTATTGGTGTAACACGTGTTTGCCGCTGCTTCGCACGACGCGATGGGCCTGTGGCAGGTTGAGTGGTATGAAGTTAAGCCTATGTTTTACAGCAGAATGAATACCTTGAAAACAATATTTCTGGCGTTGCTGTGGCTCCTTCTTGAGGATATTATAATCGTTGCCTTTTATACAGGCTGGGGTTTAGCTGGCACACTTGGGGTCCCCATTGAATGTGTTTCAGCTAAAGAGCGGCGAAGAAAAGGAAGGGGGTATATAGGTGATTCTTATCGCTTATTTTCTTTTTCGAATTCGTATTCCTCTATGAAGTCAGGCCCTCTTGTATTCCTTTTTCCTCCACTCGCAACAGAACGTGGAGAATAAACCCGTTAATTGACGCCTACTGGTTCACACTGATGTCTGCTTGACAGAAGGGGTGTAGTGCCATGCATACTTATTTTAGCCGCTTGGATGGAATGCGTATGCCCAACACTTCTGTTCCTTTCGTTTTTCTTTTGCTCTCCTTTTTTTCCCTCTCTTCCCATCCTTTTTTTTTCCCGGTGCCTTAAACTCTCTTCGGTGAAAAGACGCTCTTTTCCCTTTGGCTGCTCTTCAGTTCTCTCTTTTTTTTCGAGTGGGAGGGGCGATTGGTGCCGTGAACCACTTTAAGTTTTTCTCGTGATTATGTATCGACCGAAACAGCATACCGATCGGGTGATGAAGTTGCAGGGATGGGCCTTGGTTCCTGCAATAGCGGCGCGATGAATCATGTGTCAATGACACACAAAGTTCTTCCTCTGGTTTCCTGTGCTTCCTTGTTCATGCTCAAGCCCTTTTCCAC
This sequence comes from Leishmania lainsoni, assembly GCA_003664395.1. Taxonomy (NCBI): domain Eukaryota; phylum Euglenozoa; class Kinetoplastea; order Trypanosomatida; family Trypanosomatidae; genus Leishmania; species Leishmania lainsoni. The sequence continues at coordinate 207,962 of RAIA01000127.1, forward strand.
TTGCTAGAACCCTGTTCGGTTTGGCAAGAGGCCGGCCGAGACCCTGATTGAGTGTCTGACTTCTTTCCCTTGCTGAGCGAAAGCGGGTAGAAAAGAGGTGCCTCAACAATTCTCTCTTACATCTCATCGCTCGCTTTTCATCTCTTCACTGCTGCTTCGACACACACAGGTACATGCACACACACACACACACACACACAACGGCACCTTGTACTCTGTTGTCCGCGTGCGGTATTTCAGAGTACAAGGTAGGTGCCAAGTAATCGTGAGCTGATGCTACGTTGTACGCCATCTTCGCGACAGGTGCTGCGTGCAACGGCACTCAAGCTCAACTTCTTCCCGCTTGGGTACACATGTGGCCCAAAGAATAAACAGGTACTCTTCCCGCCAAACAACCTGAATGGGCGGATGACGCATCACATGAGGAAGCTGCAGGGATCAACGGACAAGCACCCCGGCTTGGTATCACGCAACAAGCTGAAATTGCATTGCGAGTGCTGCCGCTTTCATTGGGTTCAGGACACGCTCGTCGTGCGTTGTCCAGCGAATCCAAAGGAGCACAATCAGCGCGAGATTTGGCTAGAGCCGACCTGGACTTGGGGAAAGCAACAGCCATACCAGTACTACAAGTACATGCCTGTGAATATAAACCCACGGACGGGCATGCCACTTGCTCGCGAGGACGCCAAGGGTATGAACAACGAGCGCCGGTCGCAAGGTCTGTCAACTAAGACTCGTCTCTTGGAGCGGGAGCGACGAGGCATATCGAGGTCAATCACGAAACTGGGGATATACAACCAGCGCTGGCAGACGCGATTCCCGTTTGCGACGTGAAACTAGAGATCGTCTTCGGACGCGTCTTTGCTTGCATGCCGGCGCGCTTTTGTGTGAGTAGCAGCGATTTGTGCGCTGAAGTATTCGTGGTTGCGCTTTGCTCACATGGTTGTTTGCCGTGTTGTCCTTTCTTGGTACTACACACAAACGTTTATTTTACTTGATCAGCCTCTCTCGTGTCGTACACATCTCCACTCTTAGTGCCTCTGTGGTCAGACAAACTCTTTTTCTGCTGCGAACTTCCGTGCACACGTGCACCCTCTGGCTCAGCCGCCTGGTTGGCTTTTAAGCCGCAGCTGTTTGTGCTTGTCCCCTGTTACGCCATCGTCTTGCAGCACCGTTCAGCCTCCTCCCCCTTCCTTCTTTCTCTTCGTAGCCTCTGTGTTGTCGCTTTCGACAGGTAGCCTTGGCTCACCCTAGAGGTGCGAGCTAATCGCCTGCAAACGTCGTGCAACTACACTTCTATCAAGGGCTGACTCTCACGCACAGGGATACTATAATCGAGTCATGAGTGCCGACCCGGAGGCGCCAGCGAACCCGTCGCGCTTTAGCGGCGGCCACATTGTGCGCAACATGATCTACGCCCACGATGAAAACCACAACCTGGAGATTCTCTCAGGGTGGTCGGAGCAGGGAACACGTGAGTACGATCAGGAAACGGTTCGACCTGGCAACACGAACATGGACAAGAGTCACCCATGCTTTTCACTCAACCAAGATCTGCTGCGGTGTTCCTACCGTTGCCCTGCCGAGATGAAGCTGGGAGGGCGGACGGCCACCTGCAATACGGAGCGCCAAGTACTCATGCAGTGCCTCGTGAAGAATAAGCAGTGGCGACCCAGTGAGACAGACAAGAGGCAGTGGTATCGCTTCTGGTGATCAAGTGGTGCATCAGCTGCTGTTCTTCCTCGCTCTATCTGCGCTATCGATGCGCCTTTTCCTGCTAATCTCTTCAAGGATTGAGTTGTTGTTCTTCCACTGAAAGAGAAGAGCAGAGGTGGCTGGTGCTGTGTAAAGCGGGGTGCTAAGTCCCCATTCTCTGAGGGTATCTGTCACATTCCTTACTGTATTTCGGACGTGAAAAAAGACCTGCGTTCTGTTCCTCAGGCTTGACCGGAGCTGCCTTTGGCTAGCTCGGATCTCTCTTTGTCACGTCCGAGAAAAGCGCTGCACTCCAAGCCGGGGACTCCCTTTCTTATGAAAGGGAGAGGCAGAGTGAATGACGATAGTCTGATGCTTCCCAGATGCTGAGGTCTCTCTCTACCTCATGCATCCTCTGCCTACACTCCTCTTTCCCTTTTCTACCGACTGTGTCCGTGCTTTATCTTTATCCACAACGCCTTTGGTTTGTAAAGAGCTCAGTCACACTTGCGCTCTTCTTCCCACCTCAAAATAGCTCGGAGTTCTCTTCCGTTTTTTTTTTTTCGTAGAAGCGGAGCTTATACTAACTCAAAGGCCATGCTGCGCCGCACCGTCCCCGCCGTGAGCTTCACGGCGTCACACCGCGCTCTCATGATGCGTCCCAGCCGCCCCCTCCTCGGCGGTGACATGCACTCTACCGACCGCTTCAAGGCCGCCTGGGACGAAATCCCGTTGCACATGCTGGGCGCCTCCCATAAGCAGATGTTTGAGTGGTACTGGCGTGCCATGTACCAGCTCGGTTTGCGAGATCCCTACCGCTTCACCAAGCTGCGCTCCATGATCAACTGGGCTGGCTTTTTCTCCTTCCTGTACCTGACCTATATTTCTGTATTCTACTCATCCTTCTACCACGTGTATATGATGGACTGGCCGGAGCACTTCAAGCGCGAGAATGCCCGCGAGTACGCCCTCTCGCACGGCCACGATGTGTGGGCTGGCGACGGCAAGTTCATTCGCCCGTACTTCCACATCAACCCGCCGATGCTGACGATGACGGCGGAGGACATCTAAGTCACTTTCTCACGGCGAAACGGCAGTGGTTCAAGAGTTGTTGGGTAGGCTCAGGCTTTGTGAATGTGTAAACTGAGGACGCTTAAAGCTTGTTTTCGAGGGTTTGATAGGATATCCTATGAAACGGTACCCTTTCGTTTCCAAAGCGATTCTCCTTTCATCTTTGTCTGCGTCCTTGTGTTCTGAAGTTAGCACTACGTTTGTTTTTCCTTCCCTTTCGCAGTCCATGCTGGTGTACTTTTTTTTTCCAAAGTCAAAAATAGACAAACAGTGATGAGGATAGGCAATGGAGAAGCTAACGCAGCCGTGTGGCCTCGCTTCGTCTGTGCTGTTGAATACCGTCTGACAAGTGATCCCAGATAGCTTACCCGTCTTTTCTTCTTTGCGTGCCCGAGCGGTGAATTCCCCGACCGTAGTAAAGAAAAACGGTGGAAGCCAGACGGAACCGCAGCGGCCCCTAATGGCCTCGTCGGTGGAATTCTCCACTCGGTGCCCTCGCCTTTAACTCTCTCTCCCTGCTGTCGCCCCCTTGTCAGCCGCAAGTCTCGCTTTCCTGCCTGAGCTCATCTCGCCTGCACTTCACGTGCGCCTCGCAACGCCCGCGTTCGCCTCGCGGAGGAGGAGCCCCTAGCTACCGCCTCGTGAGTCGAAGTGCCCGACCAAAAGGCAGAACGAATCGCCATACGCCCGGAGGTGCTCCCCGGACACTCACGTGTGTATGTGCACGGCCGTCCCTTGGTGGCCTGGTGAGACCCCCAACACCACTTCTCTCCCCTTCTGTGGAGAGTAGGGAACGGTATGTATGTGCATATATATGCCTGCCCCCTGCAACCCCCTCCCTCACTGCATTCCTCCCTTCTGCCTTTCCTGACTCTTGCTGAGGAAACTCCGACAAAAGTTCTCACTTCCGAGGTGCTTCTCTACTGGTTCATAGATCGGAAGAGGAAAGTGAAAAAACTAGGTGATTGTGCAGCAGAGGTGCGGCACTGCCTGCTCATTGAGTACGCTGCCACTGGCACCATTAGTCGGCGGTGTTATGGGGAGATGCATCTCGATTATGGAGGAAATAAACATCACTACAGAAGTTCATGTGCGCTTTCTCTCCTGTATTTGATGCCACCCTTACTGAAGCACAGCGGCGCAGGCTCTACGTTGTGCCTCAGGTGTACGCTCACAGCGTGCATGCGTGTCACGTGACGCACTCTCCTCTTGCTGCGGCCAAGGAATGCACGTTTCTTTCTCTTTCCTTCTTCCTCCACACCTCTGTGTATTTGCTATTTTTTTGTGTATTTCTGACCGTCCTGTCACTGCACACAAGGACGGAATTCGCTACTTACTGCGCCATCGTGCTTGTGTCTTGGCAAGCACGCTGACTTCAGCGGACTTGTTTGTTCTAGACCCCTGGCCTTGCCCCCTCTATCCTCATGTTTGCCATAAGATGTCCTGCGTCCATGCTTTGGCACCCCTCTGTGCACCACAGTCTTTTGTTGCTCCGCGCTCTTGAGCAACCCCATACGCTTCTCCTTGATCCACACACCACCTTGCGAGGTCGTCTCTCCGTTCCTCTTCTCTCAGAATGTGCAAGAGAGGTGCGCATTAAGGCACCACCCGTTCATCACGAGGTCGACTCTCCTGCTGGTGTTTCTACAGAACGTAGTGTAGTGCTGTACAGAGCAGAGGACTTGGTTCACGTGGTGAACCACCCGCTTTGCTCTGGGGGAAACCTTGGCGCAGCCTCCCCAACGCAGCTTGGGGGTTTTGCATCGCTACTCGAGTATCTCGAGGCATCGACAGTGAGCAGCCACGTGACATCGGCCATCGATGCTCTCCTGGTGTCTCTGAACACGGGCGACATGGAAACGATGCGCCAGACTCACGCGGGTGTGATGGAGCTGATGGAGAGGTTGGAAGCCTCCATCACTGATGAGAGCCTGAGTGAAGCACATCAGATGAACCAGACAGAGCCACTAAGCACCTGGCCGCTCTTCTGCACGCTTCAGTTTCTCATTGAAGAAGGGGGTATGCTGACGTCGGCCTTTCCTCGGACAAGCAAAGCGTACGCACGACTCTGTAGCTCCAGCAAACCTGTGGCGCAGCACCGAAGGCTCGTTCAACGTACTGTGGAGCAGCTGCTCGGCGTTGGCAGCAACTCCGATACGGATGTCAAGCAAGGAGCGCGGGTGGAGATGAACTATCCGATGAAGGGTTTTTTGCGTGACGTCCAACGTCATCTGGCTTCGTACAATCGGAGCATGGAGGAGCGCACCATAGATGGGGTGTCGGGTGAGAAAGGGCCGCTGAGCAGTCGTGCAAGCGGTGGGCGGCTTGGTATTCAGGCGGTTCAGGCTCGCCTACCTTGGACGCTACAAGCATGGCCACTACGCAAAGGATAGGCGTCGACTCATACTGTACCACGGCATGCATCGACCCTTCTCCTGGCGGTCGATGAGGCCGTATGCAGTGCGAGTCACGCCTCTATGTAGGCGGTGCTGCATCACAGCTCCATTGCTGCCTGTAGGATATGTCAGGGAGGAGGCGTATGCATAGCCTGTATCCCTTGCATCGTCGTCTCCCCTTTTTCACAGGCATGTAATCCATAACACACATGCCATCGAGATATGGAAAGCGGCTCTTGGACTGCATATGTTGTGCAGCTCCACAGTGCGTCACTCTCGTAGACGTGCTCTCGACTGCATGCACCCCCCTTCCCCTTCACACCTTGAGTGAGATCGAGTCTTTTCCTTTCCAAACTGTTTTTCAGTCGCAGGAATCTCGTCCGACGTGTGCGCTCTCCCTGGTTAAATTCCCAACTGCCTGCTCGATTCTTTCACTTTCTTTCGTTCCTCTGTTCTCCACGCATCCTTCTCTCAACACGACGCACGCGTACAGAACCTTTTCTCCATAGCGAAGTAAGGATGAGCCGCAACGGTGAGCTTTGCTTGAAGAAGATTATCGTGTCGTATAGCCCCAACAAAGGGAATCCGGCGATGCGGCAGTTCATGGCCACCTACCTGCCCGAGTTCTACCGGCAGTATCCACAGGTGAAAATCGACATTCGTCCTCGGCAGTGGCCGGAGAGTAGCATCACCGGTGTCTACCGGGATGGAAGCGAGAAGGCGTACTCCATTTGCTTTCTCAGTTCAATGGGGATCAACGTTCGTTTCCATCGTCTGGTGAACGAAGGAAACGACTACAATCACTCCTTCTCTGCTTCTCATCTGCACATGCAGCGCAGGAGCGTGCAGGGTGTCTGGAACCCATATCTGTGGAACTACGAGGGTACCCGTGCCCGCCACAAACCGCCGGCGAAGTGGAACCGAAAGCTGACGGAGAGGGAGTGGGACTACTACATCCAACAGTACGGAGCTCAAATGAAAGCGGAGGAGGACACGATCGCCGATCGTGTGCGTCGCTACACGGACATTCCAGAGGCGAGCACAGAGGAGGTGCAGCAGCGCTGGAAGGAACACGTGATGCCGCGCCTGCAGACTGACCTAGAGTACAACCTTAGTCACTGGAAGAAGCAGCACCTCTCCGGAGCACGTCGGCCGTCGCTACCGACGCTAAAGGAGTATAGCCTTTTCTCCGTCCCTGATCACTATAGCCTTGGGCAGGATGCCATTGACATGCTGCGCAGGCGCGAGGCTCAGCGTGAGGAAGAGTGGTGGCGCGAGCGGAAGGGTCAACTGAAACCACCGAAGTGAACGCCGGTCATCTTTTTCCTTCTGGCTTCACGACGTGTCGGGTGTAGGAGGAGGAGGAGAGGCGATGTGCTCTCTGGTTTGTGGTCACATTGTTGTGCGGCAAAGTGTCTCGGTAAGGCAGAGAAAAGAGAACAAACAAAAGAGGAGAGGCAGCGCGGGAAACGGAGGCAGGACATCGGTGCACCACGTTTAGTGTCGTTCACAGGGAGGATCGGCGTTGTGGCGTACCCCTATAGGCTCTCCGATTCCCTCATGGGTGGAAAAGAAGCTCTCACTGGTAAGATGGAGGGAATCGAGGCCTGATCAAAATGGGTCCTTTTTTTTCTCTGCAAGTGCATCACGTGTGCTTTCTCTTCACTCGTTTCCCTTCTCCATGCTCTCTTCAACTTAATTCCTATTCTTCAGCACGCACGCGAATATCAGCGTATGACTGAACAAGCATCACAGTAACTGCAAATAACGCCTCGGGCTATCTCGACGATCACTCTTTCCAACACCCTCCATTCCTTTTCTTAAACGTCACAGGCTTTGGCTTTAACAACGGCTTACTTCTTCGATTGCTGTTTTTTTTTTCTTCTTCCCTTTCGCTCATCGGAGCACTGGGCGCACTCCCTCTCTCATTTTCGCGCCTAACGAAGACACCACGCCCGATCGTCTTCTCTTTTTGTTCTTGCCACGTTGTGTATGCGTGTTTTCCGCGTCGCTCTCTTGTCTTGGTGCTTATCTTGCATTCTGTTTATTCCCCCCTGCTATTCTTTCGCTCCTAAGCATGTAAAAGCGGTGCATCTCTCTCTTTCTCCCAGTTTTCTCCCAGCTTTATACTAGTGAAGGCGTGCCTCGGACTGTGAGCGTTGACGGCTAACCCTCACCCTGTCTCCTCCCCTTTACCGCCTCCTCCCTCTCTCCTTCCTACGCCGGCAAGTGAGAGCGTGTCGGTCACTTCGACGAAAGAGCGCTGCTTGTCGTGTTCCCTACGCTTGTGCTCTGCTCGCACGCTTTTCTCGGGACATCAGCGGCGTGGCGAGATCGGGGCAGCAGTCGAGGTCTCTTTTGTGGCTTCCCTCGCCCAGTGCGAGATCGTTTGTCTGCCCCTTAGTGCTCTTCCTAGTTTTGATTTTGGCTGATAAGAGGCCCAGTTGCCTTACGGTCCCTTCTCGCCCGTTGCTTCCACTCTCCGTGTCTCCAGCGTAAGTCTCGCCTATCCAACCGCCTGCATGTCTCCACCTGGTGAGAGGGGAAGCTGGGAGAGTTGGCGGCCCCGCACTCTCGCCCGTACACAAGAACAGCGTAGGGGTGTATCTACGCCCCCCAATGAGACGCACTCTTTCCCTGCCGGCGTGGCCTCGGCGTAAGCGGCGCAACCGCACAAACGCCTGAAGTCGGATCGATTCAGACGGATGCGCTCACTCCCTCATGGCCTCGGTGCAACTCTCCCCCCTCACGCTGGCAAAGAAACGAGTGTGTTCACACAAATACACACGTTTGTGCTTTACTGTGCTGCAGCCAACCGGTTCATTGACGGATGCTTCCATACGCTGGCCTTCTTGCTCCTCTCGTCCTTCCACTCCTTCTGCTAGGGGCACTCGAGCCCCACTGACAAATTCCCACTCATACACGTGCGCCTACACCTACACTGCACGGCGAGATTTGCACCACAGGACATGCTTTACAGTTGCGTTCATTGTAGAGAGCTCTCACGTATTCCGCCTCTCTTATTCCCATCCTTCCTCTCGAGCGCTTTTCACAGCATCTTTTTTTTTGGCTTTCTCTCATCCCCCCCTTTCTCTTCACTTTGTTGGCGTTTTATTTTGTCTTGCCAGTCTTCAGCTCCTCTTAGTGTTTCCTCTCTCTTGTTTCGGCTTTACGTTGTGCGCGTGTTTCTCTCTTTCGTGTTGCCCTGGTTGAGCGTTGGCACCGAATCCCCTACCAAGCGAAAGAAAACGAACGCTTTTGGGCCATTAGGCTTGTCTTCTCTCTGCTCTTATTTTACTTTGAGCCACATATAAAAGACTCTTCTCGATTCAGAGCATTGCGTGTTTTTGTTCTCCCTGTGCCTGTTCCTCGCTCACCATCTCGCGCACAGCGAATTGTGCAAAGGCAACAAAACAAAGAAAAACACACTAACATCACCATGTCGATGTGGCAGGCTTCTTCTGTTGATGGTCTCTGCGACAACGATCACCATAACTACAACGCCTTTGCGTGGCAGCGACTGCTCAGCAACCTTGAATTCGAGAGCAAGTCGGAATCCACGAGTGTGGATGAGCTGAACACTGCTCCCGGATCCTGCCCTATTCCCACGATTGGCTCCAAGCAGAGCAACGCAAGTGCAAAGGATAGAGTTCTGCCAGTCAAGCTTGATGCTCACCGCACTTCCTCGTTTGCCGGCAGCACGATTGCCTTGCAGGACGACGGGTACTCGAGCGAAGAGGAGCACGACTCCCCTGATGACCAGGTTGCGTCGGGCAGAAGCACCACACCCTTCTACTCGTCGCCTATCACTACTGCCATCACTAAGGGTGGCAGCGCCGACTGTGTCGCATCAACACAAAGCAGCAGTGACGCTACCGTTCCGTGCTTCTTTGTAAATGGGGTGCGTCACAGCATCGAACCTCTTCGCAAGACGCCGGACTGGACGGCGGTGCCATCGTTATCGTCTGCTTCACAAGCGAAGACGGTTTCCATGGAATCCCCTCCGTGGGCCAGCGCACACATTGACCCGTCTACCACCCCACCGAAGACAGTTGTGGCAGGCAGTCACTCTGGCGCTCCGTCTGAGGGACTGTGCACGGCAAAGTCGACGACGCCGTTACATTCCTGGATGACTCCGCCTCTGTACGCGAGTCCTGGGGCCCTTCCGACGAGGTACGCGACACCAGCCTCTCTGCCGTCAAGCAGAATGGGAAATGGAGTCCAGAGCTCATTTACTCTGCCAGTGAGTTCGACCGCTTACATGGCAAACACGGTTTCCATCATGCAGCCGCTTCCTGCGTCCGCCATGCCTGTGGCTCAGCAGGCTAGCACGCCATCTTTCTTTTTGAGCAACGGTAGCGCTGCGAGCACAACGGACTGTCCGGCCTTGGATTTCGTCTTCATGGATAGGGAAGGTTACTTCCACCTCGCTCCGCAGGGCTGCGCTCCTCCAGCATCCGTCCTATCGGCACTGCCCATGATGCACGTCTCTGGCGGCGTGACAGCATCCCCTGGCATGCCACAACTGCAGTGTACCTCAAGCACCGTACAAGCTCAGTCGTGGCGACCCACCGCATCGCTCCCTTGCACTGCATCCCCTGGGTCATGGGGGAGCACCAAAGCATGGGTGTTTCGTGATGGCACTTGGACCTCATTGTTGGTGTGAACATCGAGGCCGCTCTTCTTTTCATCCTCTCGCTCATTTTTTTTTTCGCTTTACCGCCTCTCTTCGTTAGTGGTTTCGGGGGACTTTGTCCATCACATTTGTTTCACCCATTTCCTGCTTTCTTCCTCATGTGTGTGTGTGTTTTTCTTCCCTCTCAACTTCACTCTCTGGCCTCCTCCCCTCTCTCTTCTTTTTTCTTCGCTCTCTCGATGAAGATCGAAGTGTGCTGATCTTTTTCCTGCCGTTTTTTTTTGTGTTCCTTTGTGTGCTGCTGCCTCCTCTACACACACCTCACCACTCCCCCGCACTCTATCATTTCACCACCGTTTGGCCCCATCTTTCTCTCTGCTCCTCAGGTTCATTTCTGGCGAATGGACTTCTCCCGATTGTTTTTTTTCCTCAGATACTGGCCTCTGTCCCTTCGCTAAATGTTTCTTCCCATTCTCTTCTCTTTCACATTCGCTTTGGTGATTACATGTGATTTTAGTCGACCAAACAAATCCCATACACTGACGCGTCGACGCTTCTTCTCGATTCTCCCTCTCCAAGGCAACAGAAAGGATGGTACCACGCTTCCATGTCACCGGTAAATCGATCCGCTATTTTTCTTACCCCCTACTTGATCTCCATATCGTTGACTCGCTCGCTCCCCCCTCTCCCTCTTCTCTTTGTTCTCTCTTCGTTGGCTCTCGCCTCTTGTCGAGATGTAATACTTTTCACTTACTGTCCGTGCGCGCCTTTTTGTGCCGTTTGCATGCGCCGGGCTTTGGGTAACTGTGCCGACAGACAGACACAGCCGTCCGTGTGTCTTGGTTCGGAAGGGACAGGTGGCTCTCTGTCTGCCCCCCTCCCTTGTTTCGCCTCTTCCTCTTTATTTTCGCTCGTTGATTTTTTCTAGTTTTTTTTTTTCTTTTCCCTTTTCACTTCTGTTGTCCTGCAACAAAGGTGATCGGCTAGGCAGCGCTCGTGAGCACCTCAGCGTATGACGTGCTGAGTAAAATGTAATGCCTTCCTTTTTCCATCTTCGTCTCTTCTCTTGTGTCTCCTTCTGCCCCTTTCTCGGAGAGACGAATTGCTCATATGACGTTCTGCTTTTCTGAGCCTTTTTCTTCCACCCCTTTCCGTGCTTGAATGCGATCGCGTCTCTCTCTCTATTGAGAGAGAGTATCGTGCGGACCTTTTTCTTGGGCTACCTAGTCTCTCTGTTCGGGTACTTACGCGTGCATGTCTGTCCGGGTGTCTTTGAGCAAGCGCGACTGCTCAAGTATTTGTGTTTCGAGAAACGAGCGCACTACGAGCTCATGGTTCTTGACACGTAGGCTCGTTTGCTAGGTACTGGTGGTGCACCGGAGGGTTAGAGCACCCAACGTGCGCCGGCGCATTATCTGCTTTCCATCGGTGTATTTCGCTTCTCCGAGTTAGTATGCCTGCCTTCACTTCTTTTTTATCCAAGTTCCTTTTGCCTTTTCTCTTTGCTTGCATTGGGTGTGAGGAAACTCGAGTTTTCTGGCCCTCTCTCTCTCTCTCTCCCCTTCTCAGCATCCACCAATCACTTTTCCTTTCCAGCCACTGGGGTCATATGTTTGGTTCGTTTTATTTATTTTTCTTCTTCTTCGTCCAGTCATCATTGTCACCCGTTTTTCTGGGGGTTTCCCTCTTTTCTTTTCGTTATGTCGCCTCTCTCTCTCTCTCTTTTCTGTTCTTTGACATTTACTAATTTTTCATTCGTCTTTGCGTGTATTTAGTGCTCTTCGGTTTTATTATGATTCAATTTCTGCAGCTGCGTGTTCGTGTCCTTCAGTTTTTCATTTTAGTAGGCACTCACTCAGATGCTGCATGAGTGCCATTTTCTTTTCGCCCATTGTTCTTCCCTTCGTGTTTCGAGAAACAAAAGGGTGGTGTGTGTGTGTGTGCTTTGCCGCTCTCCTGCGTTTCTTCCCAGGATGCCCATTGAAGTCTTCGGAAAGGCGGAGTGGTGCAAGCAAAAATGGAAGCCTGACGAGAGTTCAGGGGGAGGGGGTCTAACCTGAACCCCCTTGTCCAAATCGATCGGGTTCTCTTCGATCAACGCAAGGCACACACGACGTGTGGCAGGCACAGGCAGCTGCCGAGCCGCCAGCGTTCGATGTTTGCAGTCGTTTAGACGCCCACTGAACACCCAAAGGAAGTGTGAAACCCCCAGTGGACAACCAAACGGTGTGTGTCCTTGCGCGACGTATGCGAACCGCGTTTATGTCGAAAGGGACGCGTTCTTCATTCTACATGATCCCAACATCTTTCCTCTTTCAATCAGAAAATCACCAAAGTTATGACGTATACAGCAGCGTAGCCTAGCAGAAGCCTCAGCTTCTTTCTTCTGTCGTTCACTGTTAACGACCTACACTTACTCTTCCCTTTTCTCGATCCGATGTTCTGCGTTCTCCTTTAGTGCTTCTTCACTATACCAGCGTTCTTTTCCCTCTCATTTCTCCCTCTTAACAGACATAAAACAAACAAAAGTGCAGCAGCATAGCGAGGGGATACGCACGCCGGCTTTTGTGCACTCTGTCGGGGTCACAACGCTGCCTTTAGAACCACGTTGACATACGCCTTTCATTTTATTATTATTATTATACATCTGCGACCAAAGAGACTAATCCCCCCCTTTCTCGTTCATGTCTGGCTTGCGTCTTTAGGTCTCTTGCTTCATCTCCCTCCATGTTCTCCTCCTTTTCACCTGTTCGGTGCTGGTTCCCTGTAGCGTGCGTGACAACCGCGCCAACGCGCAGCTAGAGGCACCTATACATGCTGATTCACAGAGAGCCCATACCATTATGGCAATGTGTGATAGACTGGTCGAGGAAGAAAACACAAAATAGCACCAACAGGAGTGTTTTCTTGTTTTCATTGTTTATCTGAAAATATAAAGAAAGCGAGACACCTTTGCAAGTTTGTTTCTGCTCATCTCTTCACTTTTCTTTTTCTCTTAAGACATGGTTGCGTGGTGGATGTTGCTCAGCAAGCTCTCACGAGTAATCCCTCTTTGTATTTCTGCTTTGCCTCTCTTCAGCATTTTTCTTTTTTTTTCTTGCCTAGTGCTGTTTCTTTCATTGACGCGTAGGCCGCCTCCACACATATATGAAGCCCCCCGCTCCCCACTACCTTCGTTTTCTCTCTCTTATCAGAGTTATTGCCCTCGGGTTCTCTACGCTGCGTGTGTGTGTGTCTCTCTCTCTCATGGTGTCATAGTAAGCCAAAGCTATGCACACACGATACAGGCCTGCAAACAGCAACAGGATGCGCAGAAAGAGAAGTAGGCGTTCTTACCAGAGACGTTTTATCATAATCGAAACGGCAAGTAAACGAGCAAACAAAGAAGAATCCCAAGGAAGGGTTGCACGGCCCGCACCAATACACAGTCGTCTCATACAGACACAGTCCCCGGCACAAGGCAATAAGAAAAAAGGGTAAAGCGCAATGTGACAGGGAGGAAAAAAGAGAGAACGAAATGTAAGTCTCTTAGCTGGAGAGAGACGTCCCTTTAATAGATCACTTTAAAGCGCAGACACACGCCACCTGCACAGAATACTGATACGCTTTTTAAGTGTTTTTTTGTGGCGAGGCTCAGCTTGATACGGTGGCATCTGCTCTTCACTGAAGCAAGAATGGAGGCAATTCTCGTATGAAACGGCTGGCTGTCTGCTCTTTGGTTTTCTTTCCCCAAGCTTTATCTCTTCCCTTTTCTGTATGTGTGTGTGTGTGTGGAGAGGTGTCTGGCAGGTCGCTCTCTTCTTTGCCAGTGTGCACCGGGCAGTCGCCGCATAAAACTGCCGCCGTGTTCTGTGGGCGTCACCTCTTCTTTTCTCTTCCTTCTCAGAACGCGTCGTCCGCCATTCTCCTCCCCCCTTCCATCCCAACTTCATTGGTCATCACGCATCCCTTCACTTCGCATGTTTCTCCCTCACGGATGCCGCTGAGTGCTGGCGAATCTCACTTCCCCTCTTCCCAAAGCTCGTAAGTTGTGTGCGGTGTCCCACTGTGCAACGCAAGAAAAAAGGAACGCTGGTTTCATCGGGATGGCGTCCAGAGGGCTGATTTGCCACTCATACATCGTGGGATCACGCGTGCAGGTGTTCCCTTCTTTTCTTTCCAGCTTTTCGTCCACACCACCACCACCACGAAGCTCGGTGCTTCTCCCCTGCCCCTCCCTCCCCTCCCCATTGCAAAGGCTGCTTCGCCCTCCTGTATGTGTCTCGGCTATTTCTTCCCGGCCTCTTCCGGCCGCGACGTGCGGGTGTGGGTGTGGGCCCGGAGGCTCTCTTTCCTCTCTCTTGTGCTGCGGAGGATGCTAGGCGTGTTTGCCGCCTTGTCTGTGGGCTCGCGTCAGTCCCACAGGCCCAGCCCCTATCATGTTGGCCGCCGGGCGTGACATGGTGGATAGGAGAGGGGCAAGCGCTGCCTTTGCGTAGAAGGGGCCAAGGAGATAAACCGCAACTCCGTAAGAGCAGCACGCCGAATCCGCTTCCCCCTCCCTACCTGGTGACGTCCGACACGGCTGGTGACATTGCTCCATCGCGGGCTAGCAAATGGGCTGGAGCGCCTCAGCTGAAGAGGTGCCTTCTCCCCTCCTCTCTCTGATCTCACTCTATCGAGGGGGCCGGTGACATTCACAGGCTTACAAGCGTAGATGACGGGGAAGGGACAAGTGGAGTAAAACAGCGAAACGCGTGCTCTGGTGTTTTTTCCCTCTCTATGGCAGCTTACTCTTCTCATTTTCTTTGCTCGTCATGTGCGGCGACCGCTCTTTAGTTTTTTTTTTAATTTTCTTCTGCGACTCCCTTTTTTTCCTCCTTTTCTCTTGTGGTCCCCGAGGGCTATAGAGTGCGAGATCCGCTGTCCTCAATGTGCATGCCCGTTCAGTAGAGGGTTCTCCTTTTCTCTTCCAGCTGTTTTTCTGGCCTCACTGTTTGGCTCTCTTCTTTCTTTTTCCTCCTCTGTGGATTCCCCGGAGGAAAAAAAGGGTGCCACAAGGGGAGGGGCGTTTGGGGGACTCAAACAGCCGCAAATGTGTGAAAAAGGGCGAACATTTTCGTCTCTTTCCCTCTCCCCTACGTTCATTTATAGCGTTGCCCTCTAACTCCGTTTTAGGCGTGACGTGCGAGTGGGATGGGCAACAGGGAGGGGGGGGGAGGAGGAGGCGAAGAAAAAGGCACACCGCTCTACTGTTGTGTAGTTCTTTTGCCTCCCTTTTTTTCGCCATTGCAGTCGAGTCTTATCGGGTGTGCGCCTCTCAACATCTTCGACGAGGCGGATCCTCTCCTGATTTTCACAATGGAGACGAAAAAGGAGAGCGCAGACGAAGTAGGAGGTAAGTAGAAAAGAAACACAGGGCTCAGCCGCTGAGTCGCACCAAATGATGGCGGCGCGAACCCATAGTTTTCTCTTTGCTCCTCATCGACTTCTCACTCCCCCGGCAGTTGTGGGAATCCAAAGCTGACGTATGGGGTTGAGGGGAAAATGAAAACGGTCGGGAGAGTACTACGCGTAGCAACTCTTCACTCTTCCACCTGTGCCTCGCGGCAGCAGCAGCGCCTCTTTCTTGACGGTGTCTTTTCCATTGGGCATATCTTCGCTGTAGTGTTCGCATCGGCTCTTGTCCGCTGTATAACAGAGTTTGAGTAATGAGCGAATGATAAAGAATTTACAAGGGTGACTCACAGTGACGATTCTGCGTGTGTGAGCATACAGCCGCGCTTCGTGCCGTACTGGAGAGGGAGGTCGTTGAGTCTTATTACCCATGTCTCTGCAATTTCCGTGGCGCATGGGTCGACCAGGTAGTCGGTTTAGTTTGACTTTTCCCTGTGCACATCTGCTCCTCACAGACTCTGCTCGTGTCGGAGGGGAGAGGGCAATATCAGCTCTGGAATCGCGTATGGGGGCTAACAGGTTGGTTGCATGCGACGCTCATCTTTCCCTCGTTGTATGGTGAGGAGTACTTCGTTGTCCTCTGCAAGCAGTTTTCTCTACGTCTCTGTGCCGCACTGCTTCTGCGCGCTCCTCAGCAACACCCCCTCCACGCCTCTTTTTCTCTCCCCTTTTTTTCGATGTGTGTTGTGTGCCACTTCTGCCCTCCCCCGCAATCCAGAAAACAGCTGCGTTTGCCTGACCTTCACCTCTCTCGTGCAGGTGCGTTTCCGTCTTTCTGCCTTAGTGCACGCTCTTGGGTAGCTCTGTGCGCGCATACTCACACACACACACACACACACACACACACACACACACACACACAAAGACCCTCCTCCTCCCCACGCGGACGGAGCTCCCCTTGCTGCGAAAAGACCGACGAAAGTGTGTGTGTGTGTGGGAGGGAGGGAGGTGCCGACAGAGCCATAGATACGGACACACGCTTTCCCCTTGTAGAGTCCCAGTATCTGCAGTTAAAAGTTGGACGGGGACGGGGTGGAGGGGGCTTGCGTGGCTGTACGTTTACGGCGATTCTTTTCTCTTTTCCCCCTTTTATCTTACGTGACTTCCCCACACTTGTAGCTCAACCACACTTAGTAGGGATGCTGCAGGAGGGAGCTGTGGAAACGGCGCCGTCATCCCAAGTACATCACCCGGAAGTTTCTGCAACAGTGTCTTGCGGTAGCTCTGTCGACCACTCCGTACCTGTTAGTGTGTCTGATTCCATATCCGCTGTTGAAGATTCAGTGAGTGCGAAATCCTCACCACATCGGGAGCCCCGAAGCAGTAGCACCAATAGTCCCAAAGAACTTAGGCGTAGTAAACGATGCTACGAAGGTGCTAAACCGTGCGAGGTCTTCTCTACGCTACCCATGCATGAAGCAGTCATTAATGAAGAGAAGAAGCCCTCTCTCCTGCATGCACGGTTGGCCTGCAGCTCTGACATGCAGCTGCGAGCCACACAGGCAGTCTGCACATGTGTGCCTGCACCAAATGAACACATGGAGATCATTCCTCACCTCACCTCACAGTCACCGGTGGAGTCGCTATACTCGAGTAACCCCGCCGCAGCTGCCTCTATTCCCACTTTAGATGACTTCTCGAAGATTACGATGACATCCGTGTCATCACTCAGTCTCAACGCCGATAGCGGGATGGACAGCGAGTTGAACTTGCGCACCAACTCACTAGTGTATTACAGTCCGCATATCCGCCATGACACCAGCGTTGAGAGCCTTGAGACGGACGCTGAACTGCACAGAAGTCACGCAGTGATCTCGTCCCCTATTTCATGCTTGCACGCGTCCTCCGGGGTTGCGCCACGTGCGGGAGGATCGTCCCCTCTTAGTTCTCAGGGCACACAATCAATGACGCTGACGAAGCTGC
Source organism: Leishmania lainsoni (assembly GCA_003664395.1). NCBI lineage: Eukaryota > Euglenozoa > Kinetoplastea > Trypanosomatida > Trypanosomatidae > Leishmania > Leishmania lainsoni. The sequence goes on from RAIA01000127.1 coordinate 225,119, forward strand.
GGGTAGAGTCCCCCTGCGGTGAAGGCAGTCGAAGCTCGTCACCTACTGTCACGCCTGGCGACGCTTCCTGTATCATCTCCGATATATTCGCGCCGACCACGGATAAACCTGATCGCCTTTCGCTGCGTACGCTGACCAGTGAGGAGGGCGCTTGCGTACCGCCGCTTAGCACTCCCATCACAACGCAGCACACTATCCCACCAATTACGACAACCCAAGTAGCGAAGCAAACAGTAAACGCTAAGGGCGGTGTCATCCCAATTGTGCCGGCGATTTCCCTCCCCGTCACTCGCTCAGCCCCTATTAGCGATTCAGAGCGTAGCCTGGCCAGCATCCCTGTTCTCGGGTATGGCCCGCGCAGCACCCCCAACGCCTGCTCCTTGGCTTCTGCTCGTTCGTGCCGCTCCGCCCGGTCAGCGCGTCACTCCAATCGCTACAGCAGCACACTGCGCAACGACGTGCCAGATCTGAAAGAGCTTTTTCCTACTTTGCCCGAGGAGCTATACATCGCGCGTGATCGACTGTCTATCTCTCACGATAGAAAGCGGCGACTCGGGTCTGGTGCCTACGGCATCGTGCAGCAAGCTGAGCTCTACCCCCCAGGTGTCGAGGTCCCGCGCATCTTCACGCCGACGACGGAAAGTCTTGCGAGCGCGTCGATTGCCAGCACGCCAAGATTCTCGCCAGCCAACGGATGCGTTTCCACGCACAGTTTCTCATCCATTGCCGCTGCTCTCGGAGTCAGCGAGAATGTGGGTGGGGTCAGCAACAGTGTCCACTGTGGGGCCGAGCAGACGAGTGGACCCGGGACTATTGTGCCGGTCGCCGAAACGAGCGGTCACACCCACTTGGGTGCGGTGTCGATGTTCAGCAGCAACAACATCACCCCCGCGGAGCTACGGCTGCATCAGCAGCCGTACAACGAGCAGACCGCATTGTTCTACAACAGCCTTGGTCCCAGCGTTCGATGGAGCAGCGCGGTGGAGTTTGTGAAGGATCCGTCTTGGGCGCGCGCGCCGAGCTTAAGCGACGATCCGACACCGAACGTGACTGCGGTGCAGTCCATCGTGCTGTCGGCGCCGTCAGCCTCCTATGAGACACCGGTGCTCGGTGCAGTGAGCCCCGCTTCGCCTGAGACTCCGGCTAGCGCTCCTCTCTCCCCTTTCTTTGATAGGCCCCTGCGCCGCGAGACCACTGCGGTGACCCCAATTGACTTCAGCGGCCAGATGCAGGGTGACCTTCAGCTGTCGGCGGGGCTGGAGCTACGCATGGGTCAAACTGCTGGCTTGTGTGCGGATTCGCTGACGTCATCGCCTGTCCTTCCCGACCATCCCCGCGGTAGCGACCACAGCGCCGCCACAGCGGTGGGCAACACAGACGACAGCACGGTGCGCACAAGTATATGCGAGGAAGGAAGGGACTGCCCCACTAGCGTTTTAGTGTCTGCGCGTCCGGCTAGGGACGAGGGGGAGGCGGTCAAAGGCGAGACCGAGCCGGACATGGAATGCACCATTACCTCCAGCACCGGCAGGCAAATACTTGAGTCTCCGCTCTCGCCGGTAGAGAAAGGCTGCACCTACCGCAGCGGCAGCATGTGTGTGGGGCATCGTGTCGCAAGCGAGCATGAAGACGAGAGTGAGGGATCGGGGCCGCGCACCTACGCTTCCTTTACTCCCCCAACTACCCGGTGTGATTCCCTAGACACTGCACTGACTGCTGCCACAGAGGGAAGGCAGACGTCCCGCTGCGAGACGGTAGTGCCCCCGGTCACCATGGATGTGTCTCTGCACTGCACTTTGTCGAGAACCCCAAATATTGTCTCCCCCAAGCTCGTTAACGATGTTGACGCGGCTGATCACACGGCGCAAGCAGTAGCAATGGTTGGAGCTGACACAAACGACAAGACGCAGGTGGAGTGTTATTGCTGTCCGCCAAACGTACTTCCCTGTGAAGTTGTGAAGGAGAGCTCTTGCATCGACGCGCCACCGGCAGTCGTGGCACATGCCCAAGTGATCTACATACGCCCAAGCGATCCCTCGGCACAGTCGAGCGGTGCGCCACAGCGCTAACTGCGGTGGGGGATAGGGAACAAGGGAAGGAGGATGAACCTGCGGATAAGACGACTGCGGGGCTGGAGAGCCAAGGCACAAAGGCGCGGTGGCAAGGCATACAAGAGAGTCGGGAGGTGAGCGGGGCCTCTTTTCTGATGAGAGTCAGCTGCCCCGAGCTCCAGCTCACGTGTGATGGCGCAGGGGATGAGATGCTGGCGCCGACGGCACAGCAGTCGACCAAGCGGACCGTGCAGGCGGCCCGTGAGGAGCACCGGTGCACAGTGAATCAGACGGAGGAGATGGAGAAACCATCGAGAGCAGGACTTTCCCTTAGACGGAGGGGGCATGGCAGCAGCTCTGCGAAGTTGGTGGTGCAGGATGAAGCGCGGTCCGATGGTGAGGGTGCAACAGCGATTTTCACCGATGTCGTAGTGACGGCAGCGGCGCAGAAGGCGGAGCGGGCGACGCAGCGCTTAACGCACCTCAGCACAGGTACCCCAACTCTAACCTCAGTCCCTACGGCGAAAGGCACAAACACTGGCTTTTTTGACCCCCTCATACATGTGCGAGGTGGTGCCGGTGCCAGTGAGACCCTTGGGGGGCAGGTGGCTCCCAGCAGTATCTCCACTCATTGATTTCAGGCAGTACGATTATCACCGGTGCTGCCTCTACCACGTCGACAGTGTCCGCGACATCAACATTGAGGCCAGGGAGCCTTGGTGGCGTGCTTCTGTCGAGCGGCATTACCAACCCGTTGCAATCCTCCTTTGACTTTTCGCGTAACCCGATCGCTCGCTATGGCGTGAACTCGTCGATGATGTCCGACGCACTTTCCAACGGCACTGTTCCGTTCCGCTCAGTCGCCACCAAAGTGATTGAGAAGATGGACCTCGCCCGCAATACCATGAAGCTGAACGCATTCCACAACGAGCTGCGCATGGCAAGTCGGCTCCACCATCCATGTCTGGTGAACATCTTCGGCGTTGCCGAGGATGCGGAGAACTTCTACCTTGTCATGGACCTCGCGGAGAAGGGCAACTTGGCACAGTATCAGGAGCAGTTTGGGGTAGGGGCCACACGCGAGATGGCGCCGCGATTCATGGCAGACGTCGTACTTGCCCTAGAGTACCTTCGCGACGGGTCGCAACACTCGTACTGGATGACGCCATCCCACGACAGCGCAGGGGACATTCTGCTGCACGACCGCAGTCGCAGCACATCCCGGAAGGTCGGGATAAGAGGGGCCACAGGCGCGGCAAGCACCATGGAGCCACACGACTTCCCCGGCTCCACGTGCCTGCATTCCTCATATCAGGACAGCGAAAGGACTGCAGCGGCAGCGGCGCCGAAGGGACTGGCGCTGTGCGCTTCGATCACTCCACTGCCGTCGCAGCATACCGGCGAGACTGAAGGCACTGGTGACATTGGAGAGGATGTGTGTAGTAGCGCCTCAGTCCTGGGGCTGGCTTGGCAAGAGTCGCTGTGTGAGCCATCAGAATTGCCTTCGCGCACCTCTTCCATAACTTTAGGACATGAACCCCCTGCGCCTCCTCACGCCCCCACTTTCCCACGGCAGCATAGCGATACCGGCGGGTTCCTCGCGCTGCAGGACAGCATCATAGTGCACCGCGACCTCAAGCCGGAAAACCTGTTGCTAACATGGGACTTTCACGTGAAGCTGGCCGACTTTGGCGATGCGTGCTTCTATGGCGACGACGAGGCGAACAACTTTGGTGGGACACCGTCCTACATCTCTCCGGAGGTGGTGGCGCGTTGCAAGGCGAGTCCGTACAGTGACTTGTGGGCCCTGGGCTGTGTGCTGTACGAGCTTCTGGTGGGCGAGCGACTCTTCTCCGGCTCGCTGGTCGAGGTGGGCAATGCTGTGCAGAAGTTCAAACCCGAGTCGCTCGTGTTTCCTGACTTGCTGATGTCCACGACGGCGAATTCGTCAGGTGCAGAGGGGAAGGGGGCCCAGGGAAGAGGCAGCGGAGCTGGGGCCGCTATCTCGGAAGCGGCCAAGGACTTGGTCAGGCAGCTCCTTCAGCCGGTGCCTGAGGAGCGCCTTGGGTCGGCGGAGCGCGGCGGCTTTGATGCCCTCAAGGCACATTCCTTCTTTGCGGAGATAAACTGGGAGGAAGTGCTGCAGACGACAAACATGACGACCACTAACACCAACTACACGGCAGAACTGGCGGAGTACCTTGAGCCGGCGGAGATGATGGTGTACTGTTCCCCGGTGAAGTTGTTGCCGAACGTGGAGGGGGGTAGTTGCAAAGAGTACCTGAGTGGCAAAGGCAGCAGCACCAACTCCCGTAACACCCAAGGCATGCTGGTGATGGTGCTCACGGATGCGCCGCGGCTGTTTCTGGTAAACCGTGATCTGGGCATGGTGCAGCTTGAGATTCCCTGGTCGATGGAGCTACACGTCTGTGTACTGCGCGCCGAGTGCTTCACCATCACTGTCCCCGTCAGTGATGCCCTCAGATCTCTCTTGACGCCGCCTCCAGAGTCACCGCTGTCGCCGAAGACGACATCGGGGACAAATCGGATGCCCTCGAGCAGCAGCTTCAGTGCGGCTACGGCAAGTACGATCACCTGCACCTTTTTCGACTTCAACCGGCGCGCCGACTTGTGGGGTGTTAAGATCCATCACCTGCAGTCGATGTGCTCCGAGAGACCGGCACCGGGCAGTGCGGTCCGGGCGAGTCTGTCACGCCACTATTCCTCCCCAGCGATCCCCATGGCTGGCGAGGGATCTCATTTTCCACTGTTTGTTGCCTCCTCTCCCCCGCAGCCGCAGAACCAGAAGTGCCGTAGCACCTTCACCCCTTCTCCACATTCAGGCAGTGGCTGCTTGCAGCCGCTGCGCGGAACCCCTTGCACCATGTGGACTGGAAGTCTCGGCAACATGACGATTTCCAGCAGTGAGCACAACATTGGTGCGCCACGCAGCTGCGCAGAGCTGAGCAGCTACGCGTGTGGTGGTGCTTTGTCAGCGCGCTTCACGCCGGTAGCTCGTGCACGTTTCTCTCCCCCGCCCACTGCAGCTCAGTCTCCCCGTCGTCTGCCTTCACTGTGAGCAACAGTGCTGCAGCAGCGACACCAGGTGCGTCATCAGTCATGTTACGCTCATCTGAGTTGATACAGCCGCCGTCGTGCATTGGAGCGGCTCTCCCGTCTTGTCAGCGCCCCTCCAATATTGTGACCGTGACGATTGCGTCCTCAATTGCGAACGACCCACCTCGCGGCTTTCTCCACACCTCGAATGTAAATGTAGGCAGCACCGAGAGCGCTGGTGGCCCAAAGTCACCCCTCGGCTTTGGCTGTACGAAGACTGAGATGTGGGTGGGGCATGCTACCCCTCCTGCACTGTGCAATACCACCAACACCTCTGCCATCACCACTGGAGCCTCTACTACGAGTACAATCGTCATTCCTGATTGTTATGAGGACTCACCGCAGTCTGTTGTGAATCTGAGTGCGACATGCTGGAGTGGCTGCTTGCCGACGCCTGCAACTTCGGTGTGCACTTCGGCAGAGGTCTTGCACTCCTTGAGTTTATCAGCTGCGACGGCTTTTGTGGCTGGATCGGTACCGGAAATGGTGCTGAGGCTATGCAGCAGTGGTGACGTTGCCACACCACCTCTGCTGTGCTGCAGCCGGTCTGACTGTAGTGAGGGTGACAGTCGTCTGGCCAACAGCTTCGAAGGCGCCAACGAGACACAGAGTCCAAGCGAGGACACCCCAGGTCCTTTGAGCACGCCAAGGCAGGTTAGCGGGGCCACCGGGGCCCCAGCTGGCTTGTGGTCGCCGAGTCTTTGCCGAGAAAACGCGGAGGGAGGCACAGTTAGCAGTGGCGCACCTATCACTCCGTTAAGGGCGACAACATCAACTGCAGCTGCCGCTAAATTGCCGATCAAGATGTCGCAGGCGCGTCAGCAGTATCAGCTGACACAGAAGATGAAGAGCAATCCATAGCTAGCAGCAGCACCAGCAGCAGAGACGTGAAACGCGAGTCTTTCCGAAGGTTGTGCTTTTGTCTTTGTTTTTTTTTTTTCCGGCTCCTTTTCGTGGTGAGGGAGGTGTGAAGTGCGCGTCGGCGCTGCTTTCCCCCTTTCCCTTTGTTCCACCTCTACGAAAACAGCGAAGATGTGAAACGGTGGCTCACCACATGTGTCTAGGCGTCTGTGGGCGGATGAGGGTGGGGCGAAATGTTTGGCCATGGGCGAACCGGGGTGGGTTCTGGAGGGGGCCCAGAAGGAGTGAGTCGCAGAGACCGTATGCCCAGCTAGCAGGGCCACTTCCTTTTTTTCTTTCTCCTTTCCCCCAAACCACGCACTCTTCAAGGCACCACAGCAGTGAAGATGCCTCCCCCCCTCCCCACCCGTAGTACTCCCTTCAGGCCCTTTTACTTATCCACGCTCTTTTTCTGTTTTCCCTCCCCCCCCCCCTCACGCTGCACGTGTTCATCTTCCCGCCCCTCTCTTGTGCTTGTTGTGGGCGTAATGCTTCAGCCATGTCGCTTTGCACGTCTTTTGTTTTCACCCCACATTTCTTTCCTGTCACCCCAACCCCACCCGTCTTTTCTGGTTGGTGAAGGTGACAGACGTCCCATACACCTACACAGCAAAGGAAATCGAAAGCAGAGCGTATAGAGCCAGAGATGGTGCTCAGTTTTGTAAGGTCACAGACCCACAGAGCTTAGCGTGTTGTGTTGTGTTCCCCCACATGTGTTGATGAACAGCACGTGTGTGCATCGATCCCCTCCTCTCTCTCTCCCGCCTGCCGATGCGAGGGTGTCGCATTGTTTTCTTGTCTAGGCGCTTAGTGGGCTATGCCGCGTCGATTCTTCCTTTTCGCTAGCCCACGCTGTTTGCTCTGCCTCATCTCTTTACACCTCCTGCAGCATACGTGCAAAACAGAAAACGAAGACACTGTGTAGTTCATTTTTTCACCCCCCTTTGGTATCAGAGCGTGTTTCTCTGGACCTGTGCGGGTGTACGTGTCTTCATCTCTCTTTCCCAGTTGGAGGACGCTCTATTGCCCAGGGGCGCTTTTCTATTTCTGCTTTCTGGCCTCACTTTGCTCGCGTTGACTTGTCTGCCTGTGCTTGTCTCCTTTTTACGTGTACTTTGTGCCGGTGTTGTTTGTGTCGCTTTGCTTGTGCGCCTCTGTGTAGCTGAGGGCTGCTGCGTGTGTGAGTCTTCCCCCCCTCCACCCCTCCACCCCTCTCTTCCTTGTTGAGCGAGAGGCGCGCTCTTCTCCATGTCACTGTATTGTGTCGTTTTTCTTCTTCATTTGCACGATTGTGCCTTTTGTCCACTGCGGTTGGCGCTGGTGGTGGCGCGTGCTGTTGGCCTTATCTTTTTGTTTCTTCGGTCCCACCCCTGCACTTGGATGGCATCGAGTGTTCTCCCAAGCGATCCTTGTTGTGGTGGTTGTTCTTCCTTTTTTCTCATCTTCTGGTTTTGTCGTCCCGTTTCGCTTCTGAACCCGCGCGCTACCTTCTCGTTGTCGCTCATGCGCCGCCCTTTTTTGTCTTTCTCTCGTCTCTCCTGTTGGAGATGTGCGCGTAACCCTCAGACGTTGCCGCCCCACTTTCGAATGTGTTTGTGCACATGTGGGTGCGTCGGCGGTGATGTGGCCAATTCAGCGCCCTTCTTCCTGCACAGTGCTGTCGGTGCCGCGTGCCACACCGGCGATCGATTCTCATTTCTTTTTTTTTTTGATTTTGTTATTCCTCTTTTTTGCTTCTTCTTTCATCATGTTTGCTGTTTTGGTTGGATGTGCTTCTCCTAATACGTATGCGCGCTTCTCTCACTTCCCTTTTAGGTTGTCCTCCTGGAGTACTGCCGCTGTGTCCGCACAAGCGTAAGCCTGTGAGACCAAGTAAGGTAGCCGCCAAGAAAAAAAAGCGGAGATGACGATGTCTGGGGTGGATGGTTCGATGTTGGCCGGTGCCGCTGTGTCTGTGCTTTCGTGTCATGTCGATCATATTGCCATTTTTTTTCGGTTTCTTTTCGATGCGCGGAATTCAGCTTCCGCTCATCCATACACGCCTTTGAATGTGGCGCAACAGCAGCAGCAAAACCGAGTACACAATCACATGCGTGCATATCTGTGCTTGACAGCTCTAGCAGAAGAGGGCGTAGGGGAGAGATGCTGGTGCGAACTCCTACGTCCGCCCCCACCACCCTCCCCTCAAAAAAGAAAAAGAATGATGAACACAGTGGACCTCCCCTTTTTTTTTCACTCGCCCATGGCTGACCACATACATTTCTTTTCGCTATTGAGGGCTCTTCCACCTCCCTTTTCGCGCTCTCTCGCTCTCTCTCTCTCTCTCCTGTATGCCTGGTGTTGTTGTCGATCCCGATGCGCTTGCTTCATCTCCCATGTGTTGTTGCTTCTGCTTTGCCCTTTCTCCCTCTGCGTCTCCACTCATGCGTCTCTCTGCTTTTTTATTTCCCCCCTCCCAACCTTCTTTCCAAACAAACAAACAAAACGGATATTTTCTGTTTTCAGTTGACCTGAGCCTCGAGACTGTATCTGCATGATTCTCCACCTTCACTCCCCTCCTCCTCCTCTCGCAGTTGCCTACACACCGTACATGAGAGGAGCTCTAAGCCGCCCTTCACTGTTTCTCTCTCTATCACATATTCAAAGGTTGATGAGAGAAGGAGTGAAGGGCGTTATCCCCATCCCCCTTCCACTCGTTTCTCAGATTTTTGTGTACTTCTTCCGCCCCCCTTTTCCTTTTCACCTAACCTCATTCCCTCTCTTTTTTTTGGCTTCGCTCTTTCTCTTCCGTTACTCATGTTGTTCCGGTGCATGTATGTCGGTGTGGACTCCAATTTTTTTTTTCTCTCTCTCTCTCTGTTCTGTTTTTCCGCGCTTGCGTGGCTGTCTTATCACCATCTGGAGTGGGCGCAGAGGGACTCATTATCCGCTCCGCTATCTTCGCGCTCTCCCTCGTCGTTCCTTTTCTGTTCCTTTGCCCTGAGGCAATGATTGATCAAGTGAACCCATTGACATATAACGAACAAAGACCAGTAAAACAGCGGAAGCACACTGCGCTAGCAGAAAAGAAATGGCGATGAGGTTTGGAGAGGGAGGACACAGGTACGTGACCAGTGACCAAAAGCTCTTGCAGCCAGGTGCATGTATGTTTCTGTTTGTGCGCGTACGCGGTTCCCGAAGGCGCGAAGTCATTGAGCGATTGCGCTGCCCCCCTGCTGCTGCTACACACTGCCGTACCATTTCGGAGTAGCGAGATGACGACCGTTTCATTGCTTTTTCACATGTCACAGTGAGCTACTTTGTCGACTCTCGTCGTGGTGACACCACCACCACGTGAGTCGACAGGAAATGAAGTGGAGTGTGACGGCCCCTCTCTCCCGCTCCTTGCCTGCCCACCCCCCTGCCATCCCTCTCACTCCTCTCCCCTTATCCTTCACACACGCATGAATGCGCACACATCAACCCAACAATGCATCGTATCACACGCGAATTCCTCAAAGAGCGCCACCTGTCCTCTTTTCTTTCCCTCCAGAAAAGGAACAAACAAACCGATCATTGTTTTCCCCAAGCAACTTGACGTCTCTCTCTCTCTTCTGTTCCTCTCCGCTAATCTACCAGTTTTTCCCCTTTTCTGCCGCCCTTTTCGAATCGTGCCGGCATTCTGAGTCGATCAGCCGGCAACAGTTGCACCACGTCTTCTCTTGTTTGCCCTCTCTGTGCATCCTTTTTTTTGTTTTCTCCTCCTCCCTTTCCGCTTCACTTTTGGTTTACCGTGTGTTTTCGGGGTTAGGCGCTCTGACGGCCTTTTGCGTTTCTCTTTTGGTCCCCGTCTGTGTGTGTCTCTCTCTCTCTCTTTCTCTCTCTTTCTTCTTCGCTGTCTGCAGCTGCTCTCTCCGAGTTGTTGTTTTATTTTGGTACTTCTCCGTTGTTGTTTTTCGTGTTTTTCTTTTTCTTTCGCTGACTGGACGCTTTTGCGTCTGCGCGCAGTTTTTTCGTTTTGTTTTGTTTCGGACTGTGCCTTGTCACGCTCGTCTCCCTCTCCTCCTTTTCTTTTTTTCTCTTCGGTCTCCACTGTCTTGCCCTTCCCTTTAGCTTCTGCGAATCCCTTGCTGCGTTGTGGGTGTTGTGGTTGCCTGACGTCCCTCACATATACGCCGTTTGCCTTTCGGTACGCTTTTTGATCCGCCCCGGAACGGAGAAAAAACAAACAAACAACAAAAAGGGGCGGGGGAGGGGCAAAAACAAAAAGTAAGGCGAACGGCCTCTCACGAACAACTCGTGCGTAAGCCAAAAGAGGGAGCAGAGCCCCTTTTATGCAAAAACCGGGTTCATCCTTCTTAGAAGTGTACAACAAGACCGAAAAGCGGCGATTTCGCACTCACTATCGAGGACGGGGCTTCTGATCGCGTCTCCTTTATTTAGTTATTTACCGACCCAACTCCCCCAGTATCTCATCGCTCTCCTTCTCTCTTTGTCTGGCTCATACGGGGCTCGTGTACCGTGTTCAGTGCACACGAAGCGGATACTGTGGTAGTTGTTCTCTTCGACTCTTCCGTCCTCGTTCTCCTTTTCCTTCCCTGCAGTGGTTTGGTTTGTTCAAAAGGCGCACCTCTAGAAGGAACCGTCTTTTTCTCTCTTTCCCTCTCTCGCTCTCTCGCTGTGTGCGTGTGCGTGTGTGTGCGTGTCTTGTTTGCTGCCGCTCTTTCGCTGCAGGTCGAAGACGCACTCCGTCTTTGTTTTTGCCTTCTCTTTTTCGGCTGCTGCTGCTGCTGTTGTTGTTGTTGTGCTGCTGTGAACACGCGAACGGACGGGGCGTCGTGGTGCACGCAAGTAGGCAACAGCGACAAAGAGGAAAAGTGCATTGACAAGCGGCACAGACTTGTGGTGAGTCGCTAAATCAAATTTTTCGTATGGGAAAGGGACCTTTACAGAAAGTAGAAACGAAAAAGGTGAGTGTAACCCCCTTGCACAATCTTCTTCGCCCCAGTCTCCCAAGGGCAGAACCAGCAGTAAAAGTGATCCATCAGAGTCGATAAAAGGAGGTGAACCACGGACGAGAAGGACAGTCTTCGACTAGGGTACGAAGGCACGAAGAGGGTCTCGTCGTTTCCCTCGCACGAGCAGCCACACACACACACAGGTGCATATACAGCTCTGCGGTCTTCACGTAACCTCGCGCCACCCCCTTTTTTTTTTCGCTCTTCGCTCTCGCTTTGTGGCTGTGCGTATTTCTCAGCCCACACTCCTTTCACTTGAGGTTAGTACAAACAAATATCAAAGAGGAATACAAACGGCTAGCACGACTTCTTCCTCGTTTCCTCAATTCTTCGAAATCGTAGTATTTCAGCCTAAGCCCTCTCTCATTCTATTTTTCCTTCGCTTTTCTTACGTTTCTTTTTATTTTTCTTCGATCTTTAGTGTGCTCTATCTTTGTGTTCTCTCGCCGTTGTCGGTCTCTCACAGCTCTTCTGAATTTTCTCTCTTTTGTAGAGCTTCACTAACCTCTCCGCTCTCTCTCTTTCTGCTGAGAATAACAGCAAGGCGAGAACAACGAAACATCGGTTCAATTCCCTCCTCTTATCCGTTCCTTCTTCTGCTGTTTCATCACTCAAGAGACTTCTTGCTCGTGCACTCTTTTCCCCTTCTTTCCCCATCCAGATACTGAGGCATACTCTTGCGCAGGCCCCCGCCCCTACGCCCACGCTCCTTGTGCTGCTGACACCTTGTGTTGTCTGTGTATATGTTCTCTGGTGGTATTCAGATTCGCAGCTGAAACGAGAACGGGCTGTATTCAAGTACGAAAAAAAAGCAGATGGGCGGATAAAATCAGAGTCCACACACTTTGCCTCTCTCTCTCTCTCTCGAAGGCGCTGTTGGCTTGTGTCCACTAAAACGAAAAGGTCTACCCGCTGGTCGCCCTGGTGATGCGTTTGTTTCTTACTCTTACTGTTTCTCTACACCTTTGCAAAAACAAAAAAATCCCCCATTTGATTTCACGTGGCTCTCCCCCTTCTTGTCTGTTTTCTCCTCTCTTCTCCTAATTCGCAGGGATCGCCCGTTTTGGCTCTTCTTCTCGTGGCGTCTGTCGTTGTCGTCGTTTTTGGTCGTCTTTTCTCGGGCGCTTACAAAAGCGGCTTTTTCTCTGCCCCCTCTTTTTTTTTTGCCTTTTTTCCCCCTTTCCTTTTTTCTTTTGTTTGATCCTCTGCGTTTCCCCCCCCTTTCGCCATCATTGCCTCCTCTTATCTTCTTTCCAACGTGATCTTGGTTTGTCCTCTCTCTCTCTCTGTGTGTGTGTGTGTGTCAGTGTTTCTCAGCTTGTCCTCCTCTTTTGGCTGAAAGAGGGGTTCAACAGTTCCTCTCTGTGCTCCCTTTTTCCTTCTCTCCCTTTCACTCGAACTCGTACTGTTCCCCTTGGCCTCCCTCCCCCTCCCCCTTTTCTTCTTTCTCTGCACCGAACTGTGGCGTATAACTCTGCCATCGTTTTGGCTCTTTGGCAGCGCTACTCATTTAAGACGAAGAGTTCTCTCGCTCCTTCTCCCCTCCCTCTCTCGCTCCCCTCCTCTGTTCGTGAGTTCCACCGCTGTTTTCTTTTTTTTTTGTAGAACTTCGTGTGTGTGTGTGTGTGTGCGTGTATGCGCAAAACAGAAAGTAACGAAGCAACCAAAAAGAAAAAAAATGGGTACGGCGCCGAGTGCGGAGATTGTCTGTGATGCCCCCTTCCGCGCCCCACAAGGCGGTGCACGGCAGGTAGCGCTGATCCCTATCGTCGAGCAGTACTTTCCCACCCCGGACTGCCCGTTGTTCAAGCAGCTGTACGAGGCCTACACGGACCCATCGGTGCGCTACTACATGCGACCCAATTTTGACGGCAAAAGCGGTGACCTCAGTCGCATTCCGCCCATCGAGAACTCCTGTGAGGACATGCACCGCCTTCTGCTTCGGCACACAGCGCAGGGTATGTTTCCGACCAATGCGGCCGTTCGCGAGGTCTACGAGGTCGGTGACTTCTACCGCATCCGCCCCGTGCTATGCGCTGTTGTGTTTCTCTACGAAGGCACAAGCTACATGCCGGAGGGTAGCGTGCAGCTGTCGTCGCCAAGTGGAGGCGCGTCTGCGTTTGCGAAGGTGATCGGTATCATTGGGGATACCTGCACGCTGGTGAATAAGCCGGACGACTTGCTCATCCCTTTTGGGCGCGATGATGTGCTGAGGATCCGCACGCTGATTATGAAGTCGGCGGGAGATCACAACATGTCTCGTGTAGTGCTGCTCGCTGCTTACATTTACTACCACCAGTGCTGCAGCATCATCGGTCTCCCGAACATACCTGCACTGCCATTCAGCTTCATGTGCTTTAAGACCAACATACCGTTTCTATGCTTCCTGCGGGAAATGCGAGACCGCATGGCGAACGTTCTGGAGGCGCCGAAAAGCGCCAAGTTTTTCATTGATGAGTACTGCCTCCACGGCGTGGTGAGTCGCGAGTACGTGGCCAAAATGATGCCCGCTTTTGCGTGCTACTACATCTCCTTCCTGAAGGCGAAGTCAGAGCAGCGCGCCTTGAAGCAGCCGGCGCAACAGCAGCATCTCCTGACGGATTGCGGTGGAAGGACCGTGCCGGGTCGACGGCAAACTCTCTGGTGAATCGCGCTGATACTCATCTTGGCAGCGTCTACACTGAAACAGCCAACAGCCAGGCAGTGATGGCCATCAAGGCGGCAGCGTTGGAGGGTGTGTTGAATGACGGGAGCAACACTGCTCCGAAGATCACCTACGTGGTGAAGGGGTACATCACTCGCTCTGTGACGAGCATCTCAAACTGGAGTCACGCGGCCAATGAGGTTTACGTGGCCTGTGTGGACAGCACCGTGAGGGTGGTGGATCGCACTTCGGTGGAGGCCCGAGATGGGCCAACGCGCACGCCATCGCTGGTGTACCAGGCAGACCCGATCGACGGCGACGAGGCGGCTGGCGACACGACAGCGGCGGTGGAGATCATTCAGGTCCATCGGGGCGATATCCTCTCCTTCTACGTTCCTTTGGGCACGCGCAGCACTGATGCCAGCCCAACTTTTGGTGTCACTGCGTCACAGGCTGTCAACGGGGATGATCATATCTTCTACGGTACGCCGCACCTTGAAACACTGAAGTTCTCGATCAACATGTCGTCGTCTTTGTCGTATGAGGCACCGTCGCACCATGACTCAGCGAGTTTCGCCGTAGATGCGGTGAGGGGGATCTCTGATGAGGTCAACGCATCTACGGAGGCCAACTCCTTGACGGGAGCGACCGGCGTTGACGGCAATGTCACCCCCTTTGAGGCGAAGAAGGGCAGCTGGCGTGTCGACGACAACATCTTCATCGAGAACGTTCTTCTTTCTCTTGTACGTGACGAGTGCAAGCTGGCGCGCGAGGCGACGAGGCAGGACCCCGGGTGGGTCTACGACACTCTCCACAAGTGTCTTGTCCACGACGGCTCCTTCTACGTGTGGCACTTCCGTCGTGGGCATGAGGACTTCTACTACGGCACCGTGCCCAAGTTCGCTAACCCGAACCGGCAACTGAGCCGCAAAAGCGGTGGTGGCAGTGGTGGTAACGTGGAGCAGGGCAAGACTAACCGCGGTGGCGTCGGCAGTGCCGGAGCTTCGAAGGATCCAAGCAGTGGTAGCCGCAACACCACCGCGCGCGGGAGGAATGATAACGCCTCGCCACTGCCGTCTGTTATGAACTCAAGCACGGCACAGGCCGATGCACTGCCGCCAAGTGTGCCGCCGCTACAGAGTCAGAACCTCCTCTCCCAGCCACTATCGCCGCCCCCGCATCTGCAGCACACTGCGTTTCTACCCCCCACCCTTGCGACCACGAGTTCACTCGTTCAGCAGGCATACCTTGCCTCTATCGCCGCTAGCGCCTCGCTGCCACCGCCTCCTGCATACGATGCAAGTACACTATCTGCAGTTCAAGCTGCCCCAATGCCGTTTACAGCCAAGACTGGTCAGCGCCGCCCCAAGAATCCTACGTATGCCACATACTCCGCGGAGGCAGCGGCGATGGCCCCCGCAGGCGTACCCATGATGTACACCTTCATGCATCCCACCCAGGCTCAAAGTCAGCTAGCGCCCGCTCAGCAACAGCACCCATCGCTGCAGGATCTGTACACCTTGCCACCTCAGGGAATTCACAGCCACGAGATGTCCCCTCCGCCGCCGTCTCCTCAGCAGCAGCAAGCTGTGTGGGGCATGCTGGGTACTGACAACGGCCAAGCCACCGCAGCATCATCCCACTCAATCAGGCCGTGCATTGTGAACGCACAGGGCCAACTCATCTCACTGGAGAACGTAATGGGCGGCGGGATCGCACCAGCGCCGGGGCTGTCCTATACACAGCCGGCCGCTACCGCCACACCACCGTTGTACCCGAGTTACGTGATGTTGAATGGACAGCTCTGCGTTTTGCAATCCTCCGCACCCAGTGCCGCCACTGCTGCACCCCTACCGCCGCAACCCAATGAGCAGTACCTGCACATGATGGCCTTCCGCCAGTGATGGGGCGTCACAACGCCAACTCGCCGTTGTCCCTTTCTCGCCTCTGTGCACCATACACGAGCAAAGGGGCGTAGCAGTGAAGGTAGGGAGGGATGGAGAGACAGCTGCGTAGGTCAGTCTTTAAGCATACCCACACCCACCCACCCACCCACACCCACCCACACCACACACACACACAGGCGCACCCGCGGCAACACGCTTTTCACGCTCCCTCCCTCTCTTTTCTTTGTCACCGGAGGCCCTTGTTTTTCCTTCTCCAACTCCCTGTATGTTTATTATTTCTCGCTTTTCTGTCTGTTGTTGCCACCCCCACCCGAGCCAGTCGCTCGTTGCACTCCTGACTTATCAACATGTACGTCTAGCAAAGGGCTGCATATCTTTTTGGGTTTATTAGCAGCATGGCCGCTCTCCTTGCTGATCCACATGAATACACACCCTCAGCACTCTCTTCTCGAACAACAGTGACACATCGATCCGTCCCCGCAACACAGACGGCGCTACAGACATCCGTCTTTGGCACTTGACCGCTGCTCCAGCGCAGGTAGCCGCACATTTCAGTTGGGGGCTGGGGGTGGGGGAAGCAGAGGCTGAGCGGCTAACTACGAAAGAAGAGCAAAGAACTATGCGCTAGAAACGCATGGGCTGACAGCCGACCGACACATGCTGATGATGTTTTTTTTTTGTTTCTTCTTCGCACATCTTTCGTTATTGACCTCACTTCTTTGCTTGTGTTTTTGGACGGGTTGTGTGTGTGTGTGGTGTGTGACTCTCTCCCTCCTCACCCCTACTCGCTGTATCTCTTTCTTGCTCGCTTCATGCGCCGCTTGGCACTTTCTTTTCCATGTCGATTTCCTTGCTACTTCCTGCTACAAGGGTAGTTGATATTACTGTCCTTGATAATCGAGCAGGGCGTGTGCGGGCCAGGACACGAGCTGCATTTGTCGTCCCCCACCTCTCCCCATGGTCATACCATGCACCCCTACTACTAAACTACGTCCTCTCTTTCTCTCCCCACTTTCTCACTTGCTCGATGCGACTTCTTTTCGCTCTTCTCATTTTCTTCGCTCAGCGCTTATGTTTTTTCTTTTTCCCTTTGTTGTTGTTCTTCTTCTTCTTTCCTGTAAGCGATGTACGCCCCCCTTTTCTTTACTGCGCATTCCGCCCTTCTCCCCACTCCCCTTCCTCGCTGGGCGGGCGTGTGTTTCTCGTCTCTCTCTTTTTTTTGTATCGTCTTTCCCTTGCGCCTTTGCGGGTGCCCTTCCCCCCTCCCCCCCTCTCGTGTGCGCTCTTTCTGTTTTGCTCCATCTTCCTCTCTTTACTCCTTCCGACACTTTTTGTTTCGTTCTTAAAACACACATACGCGTGCTTTGCTCTGGCTTGTTGTCTCTCTCTTTTTCTCTCTCCTTCCTTCTTCCTTTTGCCGCTTCAACTCCACCAGGATTGATGAGGAGTCTCCTCCCCCCTCTTTCTCGCTGTCAGTCTTGTTTGAGCTGTTTGCCCCCCTCTCTCTTCATGTCTCTCCGTGCCTGTGCCTGTGTGTGTGTGTTCGCTCCCCTTTCATTCCTTTTTTCTCGTCTTGCTTCGGATCCTCCTCTCCCACGATGACGGGGGTGGGGGGCACACACCTCGATGCGTGGCATATCAGGTGCCCAGCACCCCCCACCCCCTCCCCTACTCTCTGTGGGAAGGCCAGGCAGCCCCCCTCTCCCTGGCAATGCCGAGCCACTCCTGGCGGCGGCAGGGCCCTGTGCCTACGAAGTAGAAAGGTCAGAACGGTGTGTCGCTGCTGGTGTCGGTGGGCCGTGCCTGGATGGCATCGTGTCGGAGCGTCCTGCAGCCGTGCCTAGGCTTGTGCCATCGATAGGATGGGCGGAGTGTCAGCGCGTCTCACCGCGACCCTCGCTGCCCACTGGCGTGGGGAGCCTGCGCTGGCCCGTGGGATGCACCGGGTGTGGCGACCTGCGGGGTGTGGGGTGGGTGGAGATGGTGGTGGGGCTGTGCACCGATGACTGAGCCGGCGCATTACTGTAGCGCGTGTTTATGGCTGCATTGCAGCAGGCGACAGGCCTACGCCAGGGCGGGGCAGGGGTGGGGCTGGACTCGTGCACCCGGGCCGGGAAGGGACACGCTGACGGGCCAAGAGGTGTACTTTTCCTCTTTTCGCAGGCGGGACTTCTCTTTGTTGGTTTGTTTTTTCCTCCTTTTCAGGAAAGCGCCTTTTTGTGGCGCCTGTGCACTCCGCCCTTTTTTCTTTTTCGGAGCTCGCGAGCTGCACTGGGAAGTGAAGGCGCACTTTTTTTTTCAGGGGTGTCGGTGTTTTCCGCGCACACGCACGGGTCTCTGATGCGCCATCGGATGCCGATGTGTGTGTGTGTGTGTGTGCGTGTGTGCGTCTCTTTCTTTTTTTTGTTGTGGCGCTTCGTGTATGTTTTGGAGCGCTACTTCGATTCTGGTCTTGTCGCCTTGAGCTTCCTCTTTTCAGTAGTGCTGAGACTATGTCTCATATCTTTACTACCTTTGTTGTTCTTATCTTTTTGTTTTTCATGTGCGCGAACACCCCACAACTTCCGCCCAAGTTCTGTCCTTTTCCCATGAACACGACCACCAGCCTTTTCTCACGGCTCGTCGAGCCACTAGCACGAGCGGAAGAGAAGAGGAGCTGATGGGTAAGTGGTGCTTACTCTCTTTCTCACTTGTTCGGTGCTGCTTGAGTACAATGTGTCTGTGCGCGCGCACGTGCTTGTCTCTATATAACCAGAACGATGGGAAACAGCAGCATGAAGGGGCTTGCGTGGACGGTGCGATGCTGTTGTGGGGATCAGCTCGGCCTGAGGGGATTCTTCTCTCTTTTGCCGCCTGCTTGTATAGCGCACCAAACACCTCTTTGTCTTTGTCTTTTCGACGCGCGTTTCTCCTTTTTTTTCTCTCTGACAACTGTGAATGTGCGCACTTAACCCTCTTTTCATTTCTTTTTCGGTGTTCGTTGTTCGAGAGCTCTCTCTCTCTCTCCCTTCTATTTATTGTTGTTCGCTTTATCGCGCGCGAATGTGCTTCTTAGTTGAGGAAGAGGGAAAAAAAGTGCGAGGAGGAGCACATCGCTTCATTTAATACAATGGAGGCGAACACAGAAGAAAAAAAAACAAAGCGAAGGAAAGCCCCGCCTACATGAGCCGCTCGCTTTCCCTCTTCTCTCTCTCGCCCTCCGCCATCACATTTTTTTTTCTTGTGTTCTGTTTCGCTTCTTTCCGACTTGTTTGCTGTTC
The DNA here is from genome assembly GCA_003664395.1 of Leishmania lainsoni. Classification (NCBI taxonomy): domain Eukaryota; phylum Euglenozoa; class Kinetoplastea; order Trypanosomatida; family Trypanosomatidae; genus Leishmania; species Leishmania lainsoni. The sequence continues at coordinate 243,995 of RAIA01000127.1, forward strand.
TTCCTCTGGCACACAAAATCCGTGTCTTCAACCCTCCTTTTTCTTCTTCTTGAACCCCTTCTTTGCTCTTTGCTCTGCCCTTGGCTTTCATCATTGTCCTCTCACCACGACTAACGTGTGTCGTTAGTTGTTGCTCTACTTCGCCGTCTCTCCTTTTCAGTCATTATCAGCGCTCTTTCTCTTTCTTTTACGCTCGCCGAATGTAGCAGTCCGTTGTGCTCTTTACCTCCCCCCCTATTCGCTAGGCGTCTTTTTTCATTTCCTGCCTCTGGCTGCGCACCGACATCGGATGAGCAGTGCCACAGCAATTGCCAACGATGTCCCTGTACACCCCTCCTCAACCCCTTCCTCCCTTCCTCCGTCTCCTCCTATTCCTCGACCCACATCGATTTCGCAAGCAGGGACAACAACAGCACCGTGTGTGTTGTAATACTTTTTTTTTGCGTCCCCTCTTTCTCTCTCTTTGCACGCTCGTGAGGCCCGACCTTTGTCGAGGACACGCACGCACTTCACACAAGCAGGGAATCTGAGGAGGCCAACAGAGGACGGAGAGGGGGAGGGGGAAGGCGGGCAAGAAGAAGCGAGACCGCCCCCCTCTCTCATTTTCTCTGTTTTTTTTTTTTTGTTTTCCACTTTGCCTCCTCCGTTAAAAACGGCACGGGAAGACGTTTCTTCATGGCACGCAGTTTGTGTTTCCCCCCTTTTCATCTTTCTCTCTCTTCCTTGTTCACCTTGCAAATGTATTCTTCGCTCTTCAACTACGCACCAAACCGAAGGCGTTGCACTCCGCTGAGGGAACTGCAGAAGGTAGACTCTGCACTTCCTCCCTTTTGCCTTTTTTTCCCCTTGTGCTAAGGGTGTGTGCTTGGATTTCCTGCGCAACTGATCTATCGGATTCGGGGGACCTACGCGGATAGGCGCTGGCTTGCATTGATGATGACAGCATTGCTCATTTTCTTTTCCCCTTGGGACCTTCTCCCCCCAAAAAGCAGATTTGCAGATGAGTGCGAGGGCTGACTAGAGTCGGTCGAGTAGAAGATGAATAGGTAAGCTGTGACACCTGCTGCTGTTGTTGTTCTTGCTGATCGCATCCTCTCTCTCTCTCTCTCAAACGTTCTGTGGGTCTGTCCTTGCTTGTTTTCTCTCTCTACGCTAATCGCCCCTTTAGCCCTCGTTCTTTCCTCCATAGCTCATGTGTGCCCTTTTTGTGAAAGTTGCTGCTTCCCTCTTCCCCCTTCTTCGGCCCTTTCCCATCGCGTTGTGCCCCCCTCCCCCCTTTCCCTCCTATCGGAAGGAGCGGGGCGCTTTGCGAAAGTCGAGGCGGCTGCTCGCTTGCTCTTCTCCTTTACCTCCTTTTTTTTTTAAATGTCTTCCTTCTGTTTCTCATTCCTTCCCACGGTGGAGTGACACTGCCGATGCATGTTGTGTGTGTGTGTGTCTTCCTCAGCACTCACACTCTCGCATAGACTTGAGCGCATCACAGACAGACGGACAGACCAGGCGCCGATCGACTTTTACGCAAATAAAATCAGACAAAATTGCAGTAAAATCTCAGGCAGGCGCACACCTTTCGTGCTGCTAATTAGTTTTAAAGAGGGCGACTACTCAATCGATTTGCTTACTCCCAACGATGTCTCAGCAGAGTCGAAAACTTAAACGAAAAGAGAACCCGTAGCGGCGTTGAGGGTGCGCAATCAGCGGTGATAACCGGCAGAATATACGAGGATATGGTGAATCCAGGCCTTCTCTTAGCCCCTCCTTCCTCTCTTTCCATTCCCCCACTCTGTCGTTTACCTGCGCAACTTTTTTGCTGGACCTTGTCGCTTAGCAACAGCGACGTCCACGTTCGACAAAGCGAGAGGGATGCCGCGTTGCGTTACATGTGTGGCTGTGTGCGTGTGTGTGTGTGTGTGCGTGCAGGTGATGCCTACTTCTAGAAGGAGGAAAAGGCGACAGGACGACAGAGCAGAAGCAGAAGAAAGAGACAATCGAGGACAAAGCACATTGCAGTGTGTAGAGGGCTCCATTCATGCCGAATACAGCTTCTATCTTTTGTTCTGTTCTACTTCACTAGTTGGTTTACTCGCGCCTCTCCCGGTTCTTGTCGATCTTCCCCCCTCGCTCTATGAGTTCTTCGCGGGGCTTGACTGCTTGATGGGGTACCGTATCTTTCCCACTTAGCGGAGAAACAGAAAAAAGGAGGCAAGCAGCTTGTATCCCCGTGAGGAGTGCATCATGATGCACTCACACCAGCGAAGTGAGGGAAAAGTAGAAAAAAAGAAACGAATCTCAACGGAGAATGTGTACTGCAGTGAGCTTCTCTTGTAGTGGACTGTACTGTTTCTCCGGTCTCTTTTCGTGTTTTATTTTTGCTGCTGCTGTCACTGTGTGATCGCGATCTGATGAGGAGGTGGGGGGAAGAGGAGGACTCATAAACTTTGCTACTGTTCTTTCGTTTTTATCCGGTCCACTTTGTGTTGTGATTCATGAAAAACGAATGACGTTGGAAGATGTGAGGCCTCTTTTTCTGCATATGCAGGGGGCGCTTGTGTGCGTGCGTTTGTGCAGTCGTATGGGTGCTAGCAAGGGATGTGGATGGTGGGAGCAAAGGCACGTAGACGCGTGCGCTCTTTTTTGTTCGTTCTTGATTGGTGTGGCATCCCTTCCTTTCCCTCTCTTACATTCCCCCAAAGCGTACACACCCACAGAGGCCGCCACACTCACCTCCTTTTCTCTTCCCCTTCTCCTTACTTTCTTCTGTGTCGCCCCCCTTCTCCCCCTCTCTTTGACCTGTACTCTTCCGCTCCGTTGCAGTGTGTAGGGCGCAGGGCTGAAGGGACGAAGAAAAAGCCCTACACGTGTGCGTGTGTGTCTCGGAGGAGGAGGAGCCGTAGAAAAGTGATTTCGAGCTCGATAGTCAACGTCTTTGCCCAATAGAAGAAAACCCACGTAACCGCCGCCACCGCCGCAGAAAAGCCAGCGAAAAGGGGGAGTGAGAAAACCACAGAGAGCCCCGCCCCTCGTGTTCTCTCCGCGTAATTTTTTTTTTCGTTTTTGCTTGGTTTGCTTTCGTCATTCATGTGTACACTTCTCCTTGCTAAAGGGGAGAAAGCGTACACCAGTGCGCACGCGCGCTGCGATAGAGGCGGATCGGCGAGCAGGTGTGAATGACAGGACCACCTTGTTTGGGCAACACATATAAGCAATCCGAGGGAGCTGTCCAACAGGAGGAGGGGGAGGCGTGGAGTGGAGAGAATCGCTGAGAACAAACGCAGCGTGATAGAGAAAGCGAATGCGAAAAGAAGCCCACGCCGCCGGTGCGGTTAACACAGAAGATGAATGTTTCATCGCGTGCAAGCATAGATATACAAAGCAAACGCGCGCGCCCGCCAGGTCATGCACTCGCTCTTTTCCTACGTTTCTTGTGCTCTTGCAAGCTTGAGTGAGTATCTAGCTTCTTTTTCTCCTGTCCTTGCCAGAGGTGTCTTCACGGAGCATACCAAGCGTGTGCGCGTGCGGTACTGCTTTCTTTTTCCTTTCCTTGGCTTTTCCCCGGTTTGTTTTGGGCTTGCTGCGCACGTGGTGACTGCTCGTCATTTTTTGAAAGTGAGTTGGTATATTCTACTTTTCTTCTCTCTCTCTCTCGCTCTCTGCGCCCTCTACTGAGGCTGGTGTTCTTGTTGCCCAGTTACCCCCTATCCAGCTCCCACGCTCATGGATTCCCGTATGCATGCGGCCCTGAGTACAATGCACGTGTGTGGGTGCTACAGTCGGGTTGATCTGGACGTTACTGCGGCACTCGCACATACGGTTCACTCGTACACATTGAGTGCCTGGACTTCTTCCTTTCTTTCTCTTCTTCCTCTTCCTCCTCACTTTTCAGTGAGCTTTGTAAGTCCTGTGCGAGCGGACGAGAGAACAGGGCGTACGGGCCTCTATTAGCCCTTCCTCTTTCTCTCTTTTCAGTTCATTCACCTGTGTCTGCCAATCGCACTCATGCCCAAGGCGCACAACCGCATCCACAGCGAATATAATGTGATCTTGCGCTGCAGTGGCGTTCACCTGCACGCGAGGGTACTTTTCCCCATTCCTGATTCTGCAAGTATTTGCGCGATGTGTGGATGTTAGGGTGGTGTGGTACGTCCGCAAGTCTCGTTACTGTTTTTCTCCTCCTATCCTTCCTTTCCTGCAACCTGTCTTTGTATGTGTATTTCACCCCCGCCTTCCCTTCTCTCTCGTTCGCGAGAGGCTCTTTTACTTTCGGTTTACTTCTTCCGCGCTTTGTGCGTCCTTTGGTTGCTTCGCTCTCTCATTTGTATCGTTTCTTTTTTTTTTTTTTTCTTGTCTCTCTTTAGAAACCCCCGTGACTTCTCCTCCTTCGCATTTTACCGCTCTCTTCTTCGATCTGTGCTGAGCAGCCGCAGCAGCCGCAGCAGCACCAAACAGAGGCAACAAAAGAGGAGAAGCGAACAACACTGTAGGATAACCGAATTCTCTGCGTTTGACTTATCGAACACTCTCCCAAACACCTTTGCGTGTCTTTTTTTTTTCTCCTTTCCTGTTTCCCTCCCTCTTGGTCATGGACGCGCGCTCACAGAGACGCTCATTTTCCCACGGACCCGCCACACGCGCGTTCGCGCCCACTTCCTTCTCCTTTTCGTCTTCTACTTGAGGTTTGCCAGTCTCTGTTTCTTCGAGTGTCTTTCTCTTGATGTGCTTTTTTTTTGTGTTTTCCCTGAGTGTCTTCTCACTCACGGGGTGCGTCTGGTCGAAATACAATCAGCCAACAGGCACGTACTGGAGCACACACCGTCAAGAGAACAACGGCAGTGAAAGACAAGTGTGCCGGTCTAGAAGAGTAGGAGGGCGTCTAGTTCCCATTCAGGGCGAGCAAATTCCCTCAAAGTATACACGCAGATGCCGGAAGCGGCTCCTTGAAGCGTAGAAGAGACCTCGTTGCTTTACCGAGGGTGTAAGCACAACTCTTTTCTCACCAAGCGACGCACGTGAGGGTACTGAAGGAGGCGCGCTCCTGCATGTAACGACTGCTTCTCCTATCCATCTCCTCTCTCTTTTTGTTCTCCCCATCTCTGCTTCCTGTACCAGCCTCCTCTCTGGGAAAGTGTGCACGCTACCCCGCACACAGATACACAGACACGCCCCCCCTCCCACACACACACACACATCCGAGCAAGCATATCCAGGTAGTGGAGCGGTACTCATTTTTTTCTTTGCCCCTTCAACGTGCCGAGGATATACAAGCACAGACACATGCACGTACAGTTGCTCTCCTCGATCTTGCGATAATCACATTAACTTTCACTTTTGTCTCCGCGTTCGTTAAAGCCTTTGCTCGTGTGGCGAATTTCAGACGTTCTTTTTTTTTTTCGGCGCCTCTTCCAACCGCCCTGCCATTCGTGCCTTGGCCATATCGAACTGCCTCCTTTTAGCTTCTATTTGGGGCGTGTGTCGGTGCAGGCACGAAGGGCTGTATTGCAGCCACTGTGACTCCCTGAACTCAGCGTATTTTACTGCACAATTTGCTACTTCGTTGGGGACCGATTCTCTCCTCGTGTAGCCGCTATCACACTCGCACTCATACATTAGAGAAGAGGAGATCTGCAGGGACAAAGAGCAGCGTCTGAGGACGTGCCAGTCTTCGTGTGCGCCGCTTCCCCCTCCCCCCTCCTTCTCTCTCCAAGAGGCAACGGAAGGCTCAGATACTGATAAGTAACCCAACCAACTCTCCAAAGAAAAGAGGCTACACCATTTTTCTTTATTCCGAAGAGAAGCACACCGATTTCTTGTTCGTTTTGAGTCCTTTCGCTATCTCGCACATTTTCACCTTGTCTCGTCTGCGTCACTCCATCTCTCGATTTCTATTTCCCCCTTTCCTGTGAGTGTGTGGTGTGTGTGTGCCAAGTACAATTCATGTCTTTCCCTGGGTGTGACTGCACCTCTCTCTCTCTCTCTTTCACTCTTTCTTTAGTTGAGTGTCTTGACGCCTTCTCCTTCGTCTCGGTCTCCTGCTGGGCTCGATTTCGACCTTCGTTTTTCTCCCTTCTTTTTTGGGCCCCCCACCCCCTTTTCTCCAGGGCGCTCTCCTTCTGCTTTGTTGAGGTGGGCTCGTCTCTCCCTCGACTGAGTGCACTTTTCCGTCTCACAGCGAGAGAGGAGTGCACACACAAACACAAACAAAAAGGCGCTGTCGTTCATTGATTTGTGTAATTGCTCATCACTCTCCCCCACATCGAAACAGGCAACTCTCTACTGGCAGCGCACACAACACCGCCCCACCACTTCGTGGGAGCAAAGGACGGAAAGTCTCATCTCTCTCCGCTTGTGCACTCTCCCAGTGCAACACGCACACATATAAAGAGAGAATTGGCGCCCTCTTCAAGCGCTGCTCGTGGCGCTATCTCAGAAGTGAAAGTCAGTCCGATCACTGGTATTGATCTCTTCTTTTTCAGCTCAAGGTGTCTTCGTCGGCCAGCATTCCATTCCTCCACACGCCAGCGTACGAGCACTAGCAAGCGAACGAGGACGGAGCGGGTCTTACACGCCTGCAACACAGACTGTGTTTTGTGGAACTGCACGCGGCCACACAGCCCTTCGCCCTGTCCCTCACGCTTTTCATTCACACAACAAAGGCCATAACGAGCCCCGGGTGTATGTTGGAGCTTCTTTCAATGTAGACACACGCACACGCACACACACACTCCAGACGAATCAAAACGACGACTCAAAACACACGCAGTAAGAAACGACGGGGACGCACCTGCTGCACGTACGGCTACGCTATTTCTGCGTCCGCGCAGTGGCCCACCTCTTCATCTCATCGCTCTCTTTTTTTTTGCTGCTCTTATTTCCCCTCCCTTTGCTGCCTATTTCATGCGTGCTGGCCTCTGCGCGCTGCGTTTACGCGTTCCACTCTGTGCGTGACTGTGCCGCTGCTCTCTTTCTCTCTCTTGTTTTACTGTACCCCCCCCTCTCCCTCCCCCTCCTCCTCGCTGTTGGTCGCTCCTCCTCTCTGAGTTGACTTTGTCCACCTGCTGCTGCCTCTGATTTTCGGACGACTTCGCTTATTTTTGTGTTTTCTCTGTTACGGTTTGTGTGAGTGCGCCCAGGCTGTGCGGCTCCGCCCTCTTCTTCGCCTCTCTTCCCTCTTATCGCCTTGTGCTGTTCTATGTGAGGCACATTCTGCTGTCTTCTGCTTTGGAGAGGTTTAATGTGAGCCGGTTACTCGCACGCACACTCATCGTGCGCACGCAAACGTACGTCTTCTTGCTTTACGTTTCCACCGCACCTCTTCGTGCCGCGGAAAGGTGCGTTTGCTGTCGACATTAATTTTCTTCGATCCACGGCGGCTTTCTTTCTATCTTACGGAGAGCTCGGGCTCTCTCTTTTCTTTCCCTCTGAGGGAGTCGCTTGCGCTGAGACACTTAACAGGCCTTCGAGCTGACCCGCACAAAACATCCAATCAATCGTGCTGGCAGAGAGGTAGAGACAAGTCAATAACAGCGACAGCACCATCATCCACGCTAGCAGCCCAAGCAAGAAAACACAAGAATGGGTGCAGCGCCGAGTCGTGAAACAGTCGAGCACTGGCTCTCTCAGCCACCTTTCTACGGCCAGCGCCAGAGGATTGTTCTCATTCCGCTCCTGAAAAGGTTCTTCCCGAGTCCAGACTGCTCCCTGTTTGTGCAGCTTTACGAGGCGCAATGTGACCCGACGGTGCGGTACTACTGCTATGCCAATGCCAGCACCAACAAAGTGCAACCGGCGCCAACCTCACCGGTGTCTTCGACGGTGTCTGCGACACCCGAGGCCGTCGGCAATGTTGCCTCGTCAAACTACCTGGCTGAGGTAATTGGTAACGCTCCTGCCTACTGTCCGCCGGCTGACGTGTTTCCAGCTGTATCTTGGACACGGGAGGCCATGTATGATGCGTACATCACCAACGGCGGCGAGAAAATGGTCTACGAGACAGACGAGGAGATGCTAAGAGCTTATCGCGCAGACGCAACCTCGGTGCGACCGCTGCCGTGCGCTGTGGCCTTCCTCTACCACCGACCACCTTCTGCAGCAAACTACACCACTTTGGCTTCTGCAAGGAATGCTAGTGACGGGCGGGGCACGAGGTCAGCTTTCACCACTGGGGCTGCTTCTGGCGGTGCGCATAGTTTCCCTGAGGACTGCACTGAGCTTCTGGGCGTCTACGTGAAGGCGACGGGGTTTATCGGCGACGTACGTGGCCTAGGCGCTTCGCGCGCGCGAAAGCTGCCGGACTATGAGATGCAGATGTCTCTCATCAAGTCCGCCGGCGACCATCACCGCACGCACGTCCTCATCGCGGCAGTCTACACGTATGCCGAGCAGTGGCAGCGTGCGTGCCTGCATTGTGTGCCATGTGACCTCGCAATGAGGGAACTGACACCAGTCTCGACGCAAGACAACGGCACTACTGACAAGGATCTCAGTGATGTCTTCTTCTACTATAAGCCCTTTTCCCAATCACACGACATGTTCGTGGAGGCGAGCCGCACAGCTGGTCATCATCGCGTGGGGAAGGCAGCAGCGGCGGAGGGAAGCGAGCAAGGGGGTGGCACGTTTAAACTGGAGGAAACGGTTCAGTTTTGGGCACCGCCACCGCTGCCTTCACTCGTCATTCGTAGTCGTCGGACCAATGTGTCGCTGCTGTGCTTCCTGCGCGAGGTGCGCACGTGCGTGCGCTCATTCTTTCTTTTCCATGTCAAGCACTACCTTGATCACCAGGACTCACTGAAGCTGGAGAGTAGCGAAGGGAGAGGGGGAGCTGACAGCGGAGAGTATTGGAAGACGGAGAAAACGTGCCCCATCAATCCCCTCGACCGCAGGGCTGGTGAGAGGCGTTTCTTCCACATGCCTCCGCCTGGCAGCGCGCAAATGTGGCTGCAGGAGGCGTCGCGTGTGACGCTGCCGCTTACTGAGGACGGCTGCGAGGGTACGGGCACGGATACAGAGTCGATGCTGAATTTTTACCTCATGGCGCCCTACGTGCATGCATTGGTCGAGTTCATTGTGGTCTGCCTGCTGCACAACATCAACCCTTTAGAGCTCTTCCAGCTTTCATCGGGGCCGGATGATTTGGCGATGGCGGCGGCCTCTGCGGGCTGCCTCAAGAAGGGTTCCACCACGACAAGGGAAGCGCCTGCAGCTGATCCAGTGGGCGACGACGCTTCTCTCTTAAACACTGCGGCAATGATAGCCACCAGCCCCACATTACAGCACTCCCTCTCTTTCATTCGCCTACCGGATGAGAAGATGCTTGTACAACCTTGGCCGCCCAGTAGCAGCGGAGTCGAGGCAAGCGGTGCGGCATCCTCTACTATCGCTGCTGCTGGTTCTCCCCCAGGTGCCGGGCTACTCTCGGCGTGGCGATCGCGCCACACCGACCATCACCTGTTCTGGTCGGTGGGACCGGACGTTGTGAACCGGCGCTCCGCCACCGCGGCGTTGCTGCACTGGTACACAACTGAAAAAGCTCCTGTGGTGTGGGGGTATAACCTGGACGAGAAGGGCCATGATACTGTCGCTGACGGCAAGGAGAACGCCACTGTCAGCTGCAATGTGTCGACAGAGGTCTTCTCCTCTTTATCCTTGGAGAACTACATGAGCACAGTGACAGTGAACGGGCACACGGAGGAGCTGCTGCGCTGCAACACGGTGCTCTGCTTAGTGCGGCTGGAAGCCGAGACGCCCGCGGAGGCGCGCGTGCTGCGTGTGTGTAGCCTACCGTTGGAGGAGCTGCTTCTCGGCGAGCTACGCAACGCCTGCAAGCTTGCTCGCGAGGCGAGCCCAGAGGACCCACATTGGGTGCGGCAGAGGAAGGGCACCAGAGGTGATGGAGGATTGATGAAGTACTCAGGCTGCGTGCTGCACTCGTCCGATCCAGCTGAGGGGGAGTCCAGAACGATCATTCCCAGCAAGGGTGTGGAGTTGTCGGTTGTGCCGCCGGAGGCCGACGGGATCATTGGTGATGGGGTGTCGTGTCTATGGCGGGTGAACTTGATTGAGGACATGTGCCGTATCATCGCCGTGACACCGTGGTTCCTGAAGACAAGCGGCAAGAGGCATCACAAGAAGAAGCTGCAGCCCAAGGCGGCTCTCGTGCCCGGTACGGCTCCTGAAGTCTTTCTGGCAGTTGCCTCCTCACCAACCGCCACTTTGTCCACACGAGCGCCGTCAGCTACCACAAAGCCTCTGCCGAAAGATGGGGGTGAGTCGAAGGCGAAAGTGACGCCGCCCGTGAGGGCTCCAATGGACTCAGCACCGAACAGGCAGGAGCCTGCGGCGCTGGGGGAGGAAAAGTCCGGCGGTACTGTAGCCGTACTGGGTCTTCTGGCGACCGATGCCGCCATTACCACCGCCACCGCCTCCGCTGCTTCAACCACGAAGGCGAAGAAGAAGGCACAGAAGCCGGTGAGCGTCGCTGCAGCACTATTCTCTGCCTCCACTCCTACGGCTGTTGGGTTGAGGACTGAGGGTGAGGCGGCTTCCCCTGCCGCTCTCAGCGCTGAAAGTATGGTGGCGACTGTGGACGTCGCTGCTGTTGCCACCCAGCCCGAGACCACGAAGTGGGTCAAGACGACTCCAGCGGAGAACTGGAAGAAGGCCGAGGTAGCGAAGGAGAAGCCACCTGTGGTCGTTACTTACACTGCTGTTGCTACAAAAGGCAAGCAGGACGAGTCTTCACCACCGTCGACTTCCACCTTGGCTGCCGCCATAAAGGCAAAGACGACCCCGGAGAAGACGAAGGGGTCGAACGCAGGCGACGGCGCTTCAGGCAGCAGCACTGTGGGAGTCCCCGGAATCATCATCACTCCCACCGCTGCACATGCAACGACCCTAGCGGCAGGCAAGCTGAAAGAGGCACCAACGCTGCTACAATCCCTGCAGCCCCCAGCGCCAGCTGGTGTGCATGATCCGAATCGCAAGACCAACAAAGTCAGCGCAGGTAGTAAGTACCAGGCCCCTTCCACCATGAGCTCGACTGGTAGCGGCAGCGAAACAGCTCGTGCTCTGCAACACTCTCCAGGGTACAGCCCCTATTTTCCACTGCCGTTTTATGATGTCTACCCACCGCTGCCACTGCTGCAACTGCCACCCCCGTCACTGCTGCGTGGCCTCTACGAGCAGAACGATTACAATCACGGCTATAGCTACCGGGGACTTCCACCGCCTCCGGGCTTTACAGACCCCCACAGTAGTGCTAAGATCTCGCCAAGCTACGGCGGCTACTACTACGTCTCCGATGAATATGAGCTGCCCACAGGCTACGACGGCAGCTGCAACAACAGCCCCAGCAATGCCGCTTGGTTCTACAACACACAGATGAGCAGCGGAGCAACAGGTGTTACGGAGACTGCAAAGCAGACGTGTGGAGACGAATACGTTAATTCACCATACGCGTACGAAACGCCACCACCGCAGCTGCAACTACAGCGGCAGCACATGGGAGCGGCGGAGATCAGACCCGGAGAAGACTTTGTTTCCTTCATGCAATCCTACTCGCTGTCCACTAATGATGAGGGACACTGCTACGAGCAAGCGCACCTGTTGGCATGGCAGCTGACATCTCTCTTACGCGACAGGAGAATGAGATGAGCTCGTTCATCATAGCTCCAGGAAGCCAACGGACAGCGTCGATCTCCTTCCGGGATCATTTGAGCTTTGAAGCAGACATTGATGGGTCTAGGAGGGGTGTGGCGGATATAACGCCTCTCAGCTCTCCGAGAAGACGAGGAGTCTCTTTTCAGTGCGACGACTCGCCTTGCGGTGGTTCTTCCACTTCTGTGTCTTTCGTGCCCATCAACATCCACCACCACTACACAGCCGCAGCGCCGCCGCCTCTGTCCCTCCAGAGTCCAGGCGCCTGCTCGCCCGGTATGTTGAACACCTGTAAGGACTACCTCAACGCATCTGCGAGAGCTACTGTATCACCCCTGCAGCTTCAACGGGATGAGTCGAACTACACCTTCACGAACAGCAGTGGCACTTTGATGGTGGGCGGGCAGCACTGGCACCACGCCAGATACGCTAGCAGCCCGTACCAGACCGGCTGCACAATAATGGAGGGTACCGGGGCGCTGTGCGGCGAGGGCGGTGGTCCCGCGGATGGGTCGGTAAATGTGACGGTGAAGGTGCGCCATTCTCATCACCGCACGCATTCCCACGCAGGCAGCTACTTCAGCGACGCCACCACGGACCCGGCAAGTGTGCAACGCTACCACCATGACCTGGTGCATTCCACGAACTGCAGCACCTCAGTGGCGAGCGGTGGCGGCTTTGGGGCCGGGGCCACCAGCCTGTCTGGAGCGCAGATTTCGCACAGCTGTACAAGCCTGGAGCCCGCGTCGATTGTGTTCCCCGGGGCATCCGGCACCGGGTCGGGCTCTGTTTGCGAACGCAGCAGCGCTAGGAAGGGTGATCGCCATTACCATGTCTCAGCCTCTTGCGAACGCCACAGGCGCCAGTCCCGCCACCATGGGTCTGGCGTGGCGGCTAGCAGCACGCGCAGCGGTGACACCCAGCTCTTAGGGCGACTGTCGGACAAGCGTACGGGAACGTACCGGTGGGACTGGCGCATGGCATCGTTAGATATAGGAGGCGACGACTGAGCGGCGCGTCTTCGATGTGCAAGCTATCTTTCATTTCCGCTCCGCTTTATTTCATCCACATTGCGTCTTCTCTCTCTGTGGATGAAGCGATCCTAGCATGATGTCTTTGTGCTAGCGAGTGAGTCGGTGACATCGCCCGTCGAGTCATTGGGCGGGGGCGGCGGCTGCGGTGCTCACTTTCCGTTTTGTGTTCCGGGAGGGGTGGGGCGTACATTCGCTCGTCTGTTTTGCTTTGATGTGGCCTCCCTCCCCAGTCTTTTCCTCTCTTTCCTCCTCGTCGTCGCTGCGGCCGTTGGACATGTACTGAGAGGAGGGAGAGATGCATCTGTCAACCACTTCTCTGTGTTTCTCGCTCTTCGATCTGTTCAACCTCTCACCTTTACTGCTATTTCTATCCTCTACTTCTCGTGGAGAGAATGCGCTCCCCCCTCCTCCCTCTCTTTCGTTCAAGTGACCATGCTGGTGAAGGCCACGGACGAGGGGGGTGGGAGGGACTCTCCTTCTTTTCCTTTCTCTCTTCTTCACTGATGACAACATCGACTTGTGGTCCGTTTCATTGCCGGTTTTTCCCTGAAAGGCGCTTCCTGAGCCGTGGCGGTCGCCTTAGGCGCTGTCTGGCTGTTTTTTTTTGCTGTTGTTTCTGCGTGGCTTTTCACTCGGGTGATGCACTGCATCGCTTGCCGACGCTCTTTCTCACTTTCCGTTCCCCTTTTGACAAACGTCTCCTCCCCTTCCCCCCTCTCTTCTCTTTTTTCTGGCCGCGCGTCGTCCTTGTTGACGCGCCTGTTGCATTTACTATTTCTCCTCTGCTCCTCCTCTCTTGCCCCCCTCTCTCTTCATGTCTCTCCGTGCCTGTGCCTGTGCGTGTGTGTGTGTGTGTGTGTGTGTTTGCTCCCCTTTCATTCCTTTTTTCTCGTCTTGCTTCGGATCCTCCTCTCCCACGATGACGGGGGTGGGGGGCACACACCTCGATGCGTGGCATATCAGGTGCCCAGCACCCCCCACCCCCTCCCCTACTCTCTGTGGGAAGGCCAGGAAGCCCCCCTCTCCCTGGCAATGCCGAGCCACTCCTGGCGGCGGCAGGGCCCTGTGCCTACGAAGTAGAAAGGCCAGAACAGTGTGTCGCTGCTGGTGTCGGTGGGCCGTGCCTGGATGGCACCGTGTCGGAGCGTCCTGCAGCCGTGCCTAGGCTTGTGCCATCGATAGGATGGGCGGAGTGTCAGCGCGTCTCACCGCGACCCTCGCTGCCCACTGGCGTGGGGAGCCTGCGCTGGCCCGTGGGATGCACCGGGTGTGGCGACCTGCGGGGTGTGGGGTGGGTGGAGATGGTGGTGGGGCTGTGCACCGATGACTGAGCTGGCGCATTACTGTAGCGCGTGTTTATGGCTGCATTGCAGCAGGCGACAGGCCTACGCCAGGGCGGGGCAGGGGTGGGGCTGGACCCGTGCACCCGGGCCGGGAAGGGACACGCTGACGGGCCAAGGGGACTTGATCGCGGGTTTCAGATTGGCCAGCACAGAAGACTCTAAAATAAAACGTCCCCAATTGTTTGAATTTTATTGCGCTCGTTCCGCTACGTGCAAGGCGGGATAGTGACGCGCACACCACTACAAGCGACCCGAGCCTCTGCTGCACTGCAGCTAAAAGCGGGTCTTCTTGGACGAAGCGTTCTGCCGCCGAATGGAGCCATGTGCTTATCAGGCAAATTGTGCGTCCCCGTCACTTCGTTGCCTACATGCTGCGTTGAATCAAGACGAAAGAGTAGAAGAAAAAGGAAAAGTTGTTAGTCTCGGAAAGGTAATGGGAGAGGGAGAAAGCACGTGTAGAATGAGGCAGCATCGCACGGATGCTCGCGCTCGTTTCTCACTTGCCTCACTTCCGCTGTTCTTTATTTCTCTCGCGTTCACGCATGGTACCTGGAACTCTCTCGTTCCCACTTCTGGCGCTGCCGTTGTCTCTGAAAGCGTCAGTGGGAAAGGGGCATTACCCGGTGAGCAGCTGAGGCGGACATTCATGCATGGCTGTCTAGGGAGAGAGGGCAGAAGGGGAGTGTGTTTCTGCTGTACTCTTTCTTGATCCTTCAGGTCCAGTTCTGGGCTTAGCAAAGTGACACGGCGCTTCTGTCTCCGTTCCTTCTCGCCCCCCCCACCCCCCCCTCTTTGCTTTGAATTGCGTGCTTTTCTCTTTCCCCTCTCTCGATTTGCCTTCACTCCTATGGCATGTCTCTCCCTTTTCCCCCTCTACACTGCTCTGCCGGGGTGCCGGTGTTGCCCCCCTCCCCATCCCCCGTGACTGCAGTGCGCGCACCAGCTAACTGCCGTGAAGTCTGCGCAGGAGGAGACGCCGCATTGCGCATTGGCATATTTCGAGAAGAGAGGCTCTGATAGAAATTAGGTTGAGGCGACAGTAACCACGAAAAGGGTATAGCCATACGGAGCGCGTCCGACGGAGTGACTTCGCTGCTGAAGGAAAAGCGTAAGGAACGGTGTACGGGAAGTTGCTGGCAGCCTGGCAGACAGCAGGTGTGGCCTCTGCATTGGTTTTCGCTTGTCCTGTTTCACCCTTTCTCTTCCTTCCTTCTTCCCTAAGGGCAGAGCACATCTGCCAGTGGCGACACCCCACAGAGGGACATACCGTTCACCTTCAGCGATACGTAGACTATGGGGGTTGCACCAAGCCGCGAGACTATCCGGCGAGGTTTCTTCAATGTGAATCAAACGAACCCATCGGCCGCCGGAAGCGGGAGCGGAGGCGGGGGTGGCGGCAGCAAGCGCCCCACCATCATCCTCATCCCTCTCACAAAGGAGTACTTCCCAAGTCCCGACTGCCCGCTATTTGTGCAGTTCCACAAGGCGCGCTGCGATGCCGCGGTCAACTACTACTTCCGACGCCCTGGAAACCCTGGTAACCTTAGCTGTATTCCAAACTACGCGAGTTCCTACAGATTACCTGGAGAGGAGACGCGCGCGCAGCGGCGCCGCCGTCGTCAACAGGAGCGCGAAGCACGTGCCGCCGCTGCTGCTAAGTCAGCTACCGAAGGCGGCGTAGGCGCCAGTCTGCCCGCTGTCGGACTGATGCCGGAGGGGTGCCACAGCAGCAGCGAGGATGACGACGACAACGATGACTCGTACCCCTCACGTGAGGCCCTCTACCGCGGTGTCATTGAGCACGTAGAAGAGATGCTCTTCGACACGGACGCGGAGATGCGGCACGCCTACGAGTGGGCGCTAGCGCACCCACACACTACCATGGGGCCTGACGGCAAGAAGCAGCGGAAGGTGCTGCCCGTCCTATGCGCCGTGGCATTCCGGTCAGACATCAGCAAGGCGCTCAACCTGCATAATGTTGTCCCTAGCGGTGCTGCGGCGCGCACGTCAGCTCCTTCGTCCTCTGTTGCGCCGCCGACTTCCCCCTCTTCCGGAAATAGCTCTTCCGCTCCCATGAGCAACATGCAAGCGGCACTAGAGAACGGCGTGTACATGTTCGGCTCCATCATCAACGTTGTGGGCTGCTTCGGCTTTGTCTCCATGCAGGAGGATGTGGAAGATGCACGGTTGATGTCGACGCAGGCCACGGCCATGGCGAACCAGGCGACCAGCCTGCTCACCCCGGGCTCCAGGCAGTCGCCCTCACTGACAACGGGGGGCACGTACCATAATGACCCGTACTCGTTCACCAGCAGCCAGGCGAGCAGCGGCAGCATGAATGCGACGTCGAAGATGACCAGCAATGGGACGCTTCTGAGAGCGCGCGGGGTCGGTAAGAACAGCAGCCGCTATCTTGCCCGCATCGGCACGTGCGAGGATGTCATGACGCTGCCGCCGCCGGTGGCTGCCCCGCTAGCGGCCATGGTGTTTCTCACGAAGTCTGCCGGTGAGCAGAACCTTGGCCGTGTGACGTATATTGCGGCTAGCACCTACTACTACCAGATGATACAGGCGGGGGTGATCGAGCGGCAGCCCAGTGTGCAGATGGAGGGCCCCATCACCTATCCGAGCCAGACATCAGCCTCAGCATCGTCTCTGCCCCTCTACGATAGTGGAGCCAACAGTGCAGGTTCCGCCCCCGCAGCGGGTGCACCACCGCCGATGTACGAATTTGCCGCTGCCGCCGCAGCTGCCGGAACCTTGGCTTCGCCTGCCACGCCGCACCCGCTGTCCGGCGCCGCACAGGAACCGTTGCGGCCCTTCCTGCCGCCGATGGAGACCTTCAGCTTCTCGAGCCTCCTCACCAACATACCGATTCTCTCGTTCCTGTACGAGATGAAGTGGCGCTGGGGTTACCTCGGCGTGCTCAAGGGCGGTACCCCAACGGGTGACACGAGTCGCAACAGCAGTCTCAACGGGTCCTTGTCGGGTCACCACATGGACGGCATGACGGCTCGCGGCCCAGGAACCATGATGGGCAACCACAGCACCGGCGGCTTGGCTGCCATTGACCACAGCATGGGCCAGGGTGTCACGGACGAGATGGAGATGTGGATCACGGCAGATCAGATGATCCATGGCCGTATCTCGAAGGACCTGGCTCAGCGTCTGTGCTGGTCCCTCGCGGAGCGGCCGGAGGTAATGCAGGAGCGCGTGACGCAGCTGCCGAGCGAGGAGAGCGGGTACTGGCGGTACCGCGGGTTGGTGGATCAGGCGCACCCACCACCGATTCCAGTGCCGGGCTGCGTGGTGACGATTCACCCAAAAGACGTCTATGTCATGGGCAGTGATGTCTTGCCGGGCTTCAACGAGGGCGACATCCTGCGCTTCGACCCAGGCAGCCTTGTGTGGTTCGCGGATCACTCGATTCCCCTTGAGGGTGTCGTGCTGGCGGCAATGCGGCCATACTGCAAGCAGGCGCGCGAGGCAGACTCCGACGACCCAGCTTGGGTGACCCGAGTGTGCGACCGTGACGAGGCTGAAGCTCTGCAGAGCCATGAGGGGGATGTTTGGTACCCACTCCCGTGCGCGACTGCAGAGGAGCTGGCGGTGCTGGAGTCGTGCCCGAACACGGTGCACATCCACGAGCACGTCGGAAACTTCTACGTCTACCGGTTTGAACGAGATGGGACTACGTACTACCACGGAACGGTGCCGAACTTTGCAAACCCGAACAAGAAGAAGCAAGCCATTCCTGGTGGCTCACCTAGTGCCTCCATAACAGGGAGCCACAGCAGCCACAACCCTCTGCCATCCACTTGGGAGCTAGCCGCTTCTTCTTTGGCGTACTCGACGACACGACCGCAACCAATTTTGTCTTCCTCGGCCACCGCTGCCGGCGCAAGCAAGTCGGCGAGCGTGCCGGTGCCCAAGACAATTGCTAGTGCCTTATTCTCACTGCTGCCGGCGCCTCGCGCAACAGGGCAGAAGAGCAGCGCCGGGACTGTCGATGTCAATGGTAGTGCGGTGGCAAGAAGCGGATCCGTGGAGCACGGCGGGCATGCTTTTTCACAGACTGGCGCGGCGTCTGGCTCAGGCAACACACCGGCAGCTCCAACGGCTACGTACCTTGCTACACCAGTGATGTCATCAGCGTCGTCGCAAGCGATGAGCACCGCGCGGCGGTGGGTGCAGGCACTCTACAGCTACGCCTACGGTGCGCCGAACATACAGAGGAGGATTCGCCGTTTCAGCGCAGCGAACCCGGCCGGCACCGCTGCAGGGCTGTCGCGCCCGCCAGTCATGGGTGGAGTAGCAACGCCTGGCACTACCGGCATGAACTACAGTGGTGACAGTTACCCATCGACACCAGTGCACGGCTCACACGGGATGACGCCGACCTCGATGGGCGCGTCTCTTAGCTTCCCCAGTGTAGCTGCCCTCAATGTGGCGGTGTGGCCGCCGCAGAGGTGCATGCCTTCCGTTACGACACAATTGCTGGACCCGATGGCTGATGCTAGTCTTTTCGCCACTCCTAACGCTTCAACGCTTGCTTCTGGCAGCGGCCTAGCGGTGGCTCGGAACTCCCGCTCGCCCTCGCGAACACAGGTGCTGCAGACGGGTAGACCAGCCGCGGAGGAGGGTCCGCCAGCAGCGCTGCCCGGCAGCATCGCAAGCACAACTGCTACCTCTATCTCAAAGCCTGTCAAGCGTGTTGTGGAAGGTGGGAGCTACGAATGGGACTGGCGAGTGTAATGGACGCGCGGGTGACATCGCTGAGGGCGTGTGCATAGCTAAACAACGGTGGGGTGGGGAAAGGAAGAGGGGTGGTGTTTTGTGTTTTGTGCCTACGCGTCTGCGACTCTGGCGTGTCGCTCAGCCTCTTTCTTCAGGCTTTCAGCCGTGCTGTCGCATTTGCCTCTTCTCCTCACCCCATCTCCTGTCATGCATTTCCTCTCCTACACTGTGCCCCTCTGATGAATGTTCCTGTTCGACGCAACTCCCCGTCTTTCTTCAGTCCTCCCGTGCTTTTTCCCCCTATCGAGCGAGATGCGCCGCACACGATGTCGTGCCACCTTCGAACTGTGGATAAAAGAGAGGGAGTCAAAGAAGAGTGTGGACGACCAAGTGGCAAATGCGCACCTCAGTCAGCAGGAGAGGGGGGAGGAGGAGGAGATGCGCCCTTGTCTGTGGCGGGTGAAAAGGATTACCGCCGCAGTCCCCCGCCCCCCATATTGGTACTGTTGTTTACGCAGCCACGCTCGATACCGCTCAGTAGGGCGTTCTTGTGCTTCCTTGCCGCCTTCTTGTTTCTTTCTGTCTGTCTGTCTCTCTCTTCTCTCTTGCCACGTTGACCCCTCACGAAGACGATTTTTTTTTTCGTGTTTTCGCTTAATGGGCTTACCGCTTGGTAGCGACACCGAGTCCTATGCTGTGCGCCCGCCCCTTTTCGACTAACATCTTTCCTTCCCCTCTGTCTGTCGTATTCTGTCTCCGCTTGTGTTGGATTGCTCCTTCTTCTCCTCTCTCTCTCTCTCTAGTGATGTATTGTTGTTGTTGTTGTTGTTGTTGTTGTTTTCGCTCCCTCTGCTGTGAGTTGCCTTGTCTTTTGTCGTTTCTGTTTTGGTGCGTCCCTTCTGCGACTGCTGTTCTTGCTTGATGGGCTACGTTTGAGTCCATAGGGTGGGTGCTCTCGAGGGGAGCAGAGGTGGTGGTGGATGTTGCAAGCAGTACGCCTCTCCCCCTCTCTCATCTGCGCTTTTCTCTTGTGGTGTACACTCTGTTCCTCTTTTTCCTGCTGTTTGTTTGGTTGGTTGCCGCCTGCTCCATCTCGCTCTCAGGACTCGTGCTGAGTTGCGCCTGTGTGTCTCACTTTTGTGTTTGGTGTGAGTGACTCCGGCCCCTGCGCTCCCCCTCTTGAGAGTACGGCGTGTGTCGTCCGCCTTTCGTTTGGTCGGTCTTTCACGTTCCTCGTCCCTCTGTGTGCCACCCCTTGACTGCCCCGCCGCGGCCCGCATCGCGCAGTCCAGCAGGACGGGGGCGAAAAGGAGAAGATAAAACAAATCTAAAAAAAAGTGGAGCGCACTCACGGCGGGCTTTTCCTTCTCCCCCCTTTCCCTGTCGTTATGACACACGCGACCGCTTGTTGGCTTCGGCCGTCTCACGCGTGGTCGCTTCGTTTTTGTTCCCGTCTGCGTCTCTTTCCTACCTCCCCCCTTCTCCTCCCTCTCCCCCCACCGTAACATCGAGACCCTGCCAAACCCGATCCGTTGCTTCCCTCACCACCGATCACTAACTAAGAAGGTGTTCGCTTTTCCAGGTAGGCGTAGGCCCCTCCCTCCCTCCCTCCCCCTCTTCCCCCAACGGATGGGCCATACGTGTCGCCGAGTGCACGGGCGCCCTTTTTTATTATTCATTTTCTTTGTTGTTTTTGTTGTTGTTTTACCCCCTCGCGCCGCCTCGATTTGTCGTTCTTCTGTTCTCTCGACTGCGGCGCAAAACACACGTCTACTTCACTTGACTGCCTTTTGCCCTGCTTGCGCACAGGTGCATCGACTCCCCCCTCCACATTCGCTGGCAGACGAGACAAAGGGCCCAGCTGTGTGGCGTTCGCGATGTCAACTCACAAACATCAAGGCCGGGCGCTGTGTGATTTAGACATACGCCTTAACGCACTCAGTCACCCACACAGTGGATTGGACAAATATGCCGTGGTGAGAAATGGCGGCTTCTTCTTGTCCGTCTTGCTTTAAGCATTCCGAAGCTGTCGCGTGCCTCGCCTCCTTCGGATTGGTGCTCGACGTACTCTTCAAGTACACAGAAGGCTGAACTGCCGTTTTTTTGTTCGGTTCTACCTTCGACTCCATACTGTCTCGTTGCGGGTGGGAAGGTGTGTGTTACGTTGCTTACTTTCATCATCACGTTCTCATGGCTGATTGTCTCCGTTGCAGTCCACGAAGGAGAACCCGCTGCGGCTTCTACTGAATCAGGCAGTGTCGATGAGTACGAAGGAGGGCAAGGGCGCAGAAGTGTGGGCAGACGGCTTCTCATCACCGTACCTATGGATGGAATACAACGAGTGACCCTCTGCTGTTCGTTGAGGAGTGCCGCATCACTCAAGCTCGCTCTCTTGTTGTCGTTGCCTCCCTGTCGAGCAAGGCGCTGATACTGTAGCACACAAGCGCTTCATGCACGCGGCTGTGGAGGTGCGAGAAGAACGCATATGCGAGGGAGGGGGGGAGGAGGTCACTGGATAATTTTAACCTCGCTCTACCATTTCATGAGGCCTCTCACACCCTGAGTGATGCGCACGCTTCGTGTGTACCAGTTCGTTGCGGAGAGCTTAGCGTCGGGAACCGTGAAACACATCTCCATAGACGAAAGATGTGATACTCGCAGTGGCACTCCCCCACCTTTCCCCACCTCACGCAAGCCTTTCGTGCATAGGCCTCCCAACTCCTCTCTCTTCTTCACTTCCCCCCTCGATGCCATTTCGAACGCTTTTCTGTGCTCCTTTAGACAGCGGCACACCCCACGCCGCTTCCCCACTGCCCAGGAGAGTGTTTTCGTGCCCGCGCACGCACAGGTGTCTACTCGCATCTGCACGTCCCCCCCCCCCACTGCGCTTAATCCACTGCTCCTTGGCGGGGTGTGGTATCTCTTCCCCCCTCCAACACGAAAGACATTGCCAAGACAAGTAGGGTGAGGCGATCCTACACGCGGCGACGCCTCGTGTCTTTGCCCCCTTCTCATCCCCCCCTTTTGGCTGCTGTTGGTCTCTCTCCTACGGCGTGCCTGAGTGAAGAGAGACGGCATTGGAAACATGAGCGATCGCCGCAGCGCTTCCCTCACTTTTCCTTTCACTCCTTCTTCCTGCTATCAAGAGTAGCCTCGACTCTCCTTACAGACGCGCTTTGGTCGCGAGCTCGCTTCTCCTGCCTGCGCCTTCTCTCGCCGAATCGCAGTGGTGCTTCAATACGGTGGTGTGTTTGTGCGTATCACAGGCGAGCCGAGCGGAATAGGCACGCCCTCTGTTTGTATGTCATCTACGGTGTTGCGCAACGCCCCGTTGTGGCCAGCACAACTACGTAGCGAAGGGCCCTCGTAATGCGCCTTCTCTGCGTGCTCTGATTTGACGACGATGTGGTAGCGGGCAGGAAAAAAAAGTGTGCCCGCCTGCTAACGTTCGAGGAGCGGCGCATGTCTCTTCTGCCAATGTGTCGTCTCTCACCTGCAGTGCCCCCGCTCTCTTGCTCTCTTACGCGCACAACCGTGTTGTCTTTTTACAATCTCTGTTGTGCGCTCGGATGGTTCGACTGGCGTTGCACAGGTGGCCTCGTGATTTCGGCACCTCAAGGTGAAGCACGACTCGAAAAGGAACTCCAATGCCACCCAGGGCGGCTGAAGAGACATAGCACGCGTGCGCCTCGCGTGAGACGACCTCGACGACATCACTTTCTGATAGTCCACCTCGAGACACGCGTGACCATTTGAGCTTATTGGCGCTGCTGACTGCTCATTTGAGTACGTTTGGGGTGATCTCTACTCCTTTCCATATACCTACCACACAGCTGCTCTCGCTTGTGCCAATGAAGACTGTCACGCGTGAATCATTCACGCAGAGCTGCTTCCTGAGCAGCGCACTGGAGTCCATCGAATAACATTATCACCACTGCAGCAACTACTACGACCACCCCTGCTGCGATGTCTGGCAGCGGTCCCACCCCCGTGACGATATCGCTCTTTCTCAAAGGCAAAGGAATGTGCAACAGCAACACCACAATTACCACCTTCTCTTTTCCTTCCCTGTGCTTTCACCGTCTTGTTATCCCTCCGAATACCCCGCTTGATGCGTTGACTGTGTGCCTGTATACGTGTGCTCGTGCATGCGTGTTGTGTATTGACTCTCTTTCTCGTTCACTTGCGCCGCAGTCGCACTACGCACTCTCTTTCTCTCCTTGTTGCGGCAAGCACGTGTGTGTCCGTTACTTTGGGCATTTGCGTATGCTCTTCTGCCCACCATCTCGCACCCCCCTCTCTCTCTCTTGTTTCTGCAGTGCTCCGCATTTTAGGGCTTTCATAGTGCCATGCCTTCGCACAGTCCCAGCGCCGATGCCCTACTCCCCATGGTGGCTGATATTGTGGAGCGTAATGTAGATTTCATCGTCGACACAGCGGCAGGCTCGTCTCCGTCGCTTGCTGGGCCCTCACTCCGTCCGATTCAAGCAGTCGCGGGTCAGGCCTTCCCTGCGGTCAGGACGCGGCATTCGTACAGTCGGAAGCGTACAATCGCGGACGAGGGAGCTCCTCATCTCTCCGTGCCGGAGCCTTCTAGAGCATCGTTGCCTTCCACTTCTGCCACCGCACATGTCACAGGTTTCAGTGCACACGTGCAGCCTCAAGATGCAACCTTGACACCGGCGGGCGCGTGTGCGGCTGGCAGTGAATTCTCAAGCGTGCCTGGTTCCCATACGCGGATTCCTGAAGGAGACACGGAACCTGTGCTTGCCGCTGGTGGCTCTGTCCAACAGTGCTTGCCGGCACACCAGTGGTCTGTCTCAGAGTTTGAACAGCTCCAATCTGGCTACTACGTGAAACCTGTGGATGCCTTTTACTCAAAGCTCAGTGCCACTGGGAAGGAAGAGACGACCACCGCTCATCTCACTTCACCCATGTCATTGCCTTCTTCTTGCGTAAGCGGTGAGGCGTTCTTTTCGTTGTTGTTTAAGTGCGTTCGCAGCACAGTGCGCAGACATCAGCAGCTGGCGCTGGAGGTTCTGCTGGCGCACCTGGACGGCTTGGCAATGGCCACCACTGCACCAGAGTCGGCCAGAAGGGCGGAGGCGGTGGCGCTGCGAGACCGCTGCCTGCACGGCCCCAACTGCGCCCCATTTGTGTTCTTTCTTCTCGAGATGCTCGTCTCGGCGGGGCATCCGGCAGTGGTGGAGTTGGCTGCGACTTGTTTGCTACTGCTGCTTCGAGGCCTGACTCGCGGTGAACCGGCCGGCTCAAGAGGAAGTACAGCAGCTCCTGCACCTGTAGAGGGTGCACTCGGGGGCTGCAGCACTGTTTCACTGCTCATGGAGGCCATCTCCGAGCTTGGCTGCCCAGCAGGGGACGATCCGGAGGAGGACACGGAGGAGGGTCGCAGCGATGGCAGAAGCATCGATGTTCAGGGCAGAGATGCTGGGAAGCCCACAGATGACCCCGATCTCCCGTTTAGCGAAGTTTCGGAGCTGCTGCGCGGGTCAGACGCTCGGCTGGGACTGGAGCAGCTAGGCTTCACGAATAAGGTGTTGGGTGCAATGTACCCGCTGCTGCTGAATGCCGCGCCCGCTGGAATGGTGCAGAGAGGCGACGGAACGGGAAGGAGCGGCGCTGAGGACGCCGGGGGACAGGCACACCGAGGGGGTGTCGAACCGATCGCAACGTCGTCGACGTCTCCCTTCTCTTCCTCTCGCACCTCAATTCATGCGGAGGTGATCTTTCTGGAGCTGCTGCTCTGCGGTGGCATTGGGGTAGGCCTGCGTGCGACGTGTCGGCGCGTAGCCGAGGACCCTGCCTTCCTGACCTGGGCTGAGGCCCAGCTCTCGGCGGTGGTGTTGGGTCACCGACGACTCGAGGACATCACGGAGCTGTTGTGCGTGCTGCAGCATCTCTCGCATGTCCCGAGTGCGCTGCGCAGCTTCCTTCTCGGTTCTTCTATGGATAGGTGCCGCTCAATTGACAGCCTTGGCTGCAGCAGCCGCGCCACCGCGGCGGTGCATCAGCATGTGCAGCACCGATTCTACGAGACGTGGCTCCTTTTTTTCGCCTCAGTCTGCTCCACAAGTGTGGCCGAGGTACGCACGGTGCGTCACGCATCCGCCATTCTGTGGACAATGCTTATCCTTCGCGCATGCGCATCTCTGAGGCACAGCGGGAGTAGCGCCGGCAACAGGAGGGAGACGGGCAAGAACGGCGCAGGGGACTCAAAGCCCGCGGCCAGTCAAGGTTGCTACGGCATGGTGCAGGACATCAGTGACACGCTACTGGTCGAGGGAATGCACGTCGGCGGCGGTCTTGTGGTGGAGGTGTGGTTCCTCCAGTACACAAGTGACGACGGTGCTGCAAGCGCTGCTCGTCATGCAACTGGCAATTTGGACCAGTACTTCCTCGACGCTGCGCGGACGGCGCTGCATCTGTGTCGGTCTCCAGAGAACAGCGTGTCGTCTGTGGCAACGGCCGATGTCTCTAGCGGCGGCAGCCCCGATGGTGTGTCCTTGGAGGCGATCGTGGCACAGCGTGTGGTGGCAGAGCTGCAATGGACCGCCAGTGCGCACTTTTTTTCTACTTATATTGCGCGAATGCGTCATCGCTTGCCGGCAGTGTGCTATACGCTGTGCACCACCGCGGTCGAGACTCAAGAAGCGGTGCAGAAACTCTTGCGTTTGGTGGTGATGGACACCGGACGAGTGACCCGGGCCTTTGCGCGCTTCACGTCTCCGCTGCTGTCTGCGTCGTGGTCGGGCAGTGCTAATGAGTTTAGCGGGGCTAACGCCGACAGAGAGCATCACCATCCCACCCGTGACGATCCTGCATCCATCCCCGTCGGCACCTCGACACTCCGCGTCAAGCCCGTCTCCACAAAGGTCAGTGTTTTGTCCGCTATCCGCGCAGTGGTGCATTCTTGGCTGAGGGAACCATCAGGAAACACCGAGTCTGCTGATCGTGCCGTGGAGGCGGACTCTGCCGTTCGCGATCACGCACTGTTGTTTCTCTGCTTGGACGCTGCGTCGCTCTACGCTAACACCCGCCTGGCTGCTGCGCTGGCGGAAGTGTACCCTGCTGTTGCTGTCGACATGGTGCTTGGCTATGCGGCATTACTCGTACACGCATTTGAGGAGGCGTGCCTCCGTATGCGCGACAACGCTGCTGTGCGACTCCAGGCTGATGAGCTCTGCACCATGGCGGAGGCCGTTCAGATATTGCAGCACCTTGGCAACAGCAGCTCTAGCGGTGTGGCGGCATCGTCGCTCTCGGCGTTGACCACCACAGGCGCTCTTCCCGACAGCTTGCCAGTCGCACGCTATACTCGCGAGGTGCGTATTGGCGCTTTTTTCCTTCTTCACAGTATAGCTGCATCGAAGCATTGTCTCGACGTTGTACCCTTATTACTGCCGCTTCTCCAGCCGCGTCCTCAGGTGGAAATAAAACAGGAGACGTCTGCCACTATTGCCGTAGTGCCGGCCGCTACAAACACTGCTGGCTGGTAGCTCTCATGAACTCTCTGCGGTCGGCGATCGAACTCGCGTCTGTCCCTGTCATACTGGGCAGCGGCAGCGACGCCACTGGCGCATCAGCCTCGCCATCCTCAGTGGCAAAGGTCGCCGTCAGTGGAGCACCTCGCTGCTGGGCTCTCTATCCTCTCTTCGACGCCTCTTTTTCAGCCAAATACGTCTGGGCCAACTGGCTGCGTGGCCTTCTGGGTCTGCACCAACGCGTGAAGGACGTGCTTGGCTGGGATGGTGTGCTGAGTCACGTACTGCTGTGGACCCTGGCGCATCGTCGAGAGCTGTGGGGCACTGTTGGTGGGTCCACCTGCGGAGACGCGGAGAGCGATATGAATACCTCAACCCTCTCCTCTTCTTCGGCTGCCGCGTTGTGCGAATTGATGGTTGATTTGTGTGGCATCCTGCATGCAGCGTCAACTCTTTCCTGCGACCTGCGCTACTCCGCAGACACGGGTACGGCGATCTCCACAGCTGCATCACGCACCCTGGAGATCTCACTGGCGGCGTACAGCGACGCGCCCTCTGAGGAAGGCATGCCGCTGCTTGTGCACGCGCTTTTGGCGTACGTGGCGGCGCACTGCTCTGCTCGCACGGCACTGGCGGCGCTGCCGATGCTGCTCGCAACCCCCGTGCTACAGCCTTCTTCCACAACCGCAACAGGGGTAGAGGCGCTTGATGGGCGTGGTGACGAGCAGCAGTCTTCCTGCTCTCCAGTGCAGACAGGGCCTGGCTCGCATGGTACATCCGCCACCACGCAAGTATGCATCTGGCTGCAGTCGTGGGCAGCGGCGCAGGGGCGGCAGATACAATCTGCCCGGAGCATGTGCTGGAGTTTGGACGATGTCGTCGCGCTTGTGCAGCTGGCGGGACCCCACTTTCGCTCCGATGAGTTCAACAGCCGCAGCTGCGAGCACATCTGGGGGGCGACTAGTGAACACAGGACCGTATCCGCAACAGCGGCAGAGGTGGTGCCGACTCCTACTAGCGCTACCTCGAGTCTCGCTACTACGAGGGATCCTATGTGGTGTGCGCGCTGCCTTACTGGGGGCCTCTTGCAGCACTACGTGCAACAGCGCATCGCCACCAACGGAGGCCTCTCCGTAATGGAGAAAGTGGTGCTTCGATCGACGTTGCAGGATCTGGACTGGTACCCTGCCGTGCTGTGGGAAAGGGTGGAAGGCGACTAACGACTAAAAGTGCATAGGCAGTGCATGTGTCTATGCATGCAGGTGGTTGCTCTCAGAGCAGTACTTGTAGTGTAGGGTATGCGCACACGCGAGGAGAGTTATATCGTACTCGGCGCTTGGCCTAAAAGGAAGTGGAGCGCTGCGGCGAACCTTACGAGTAGCAGCCCTACAAGGTGAACCCACAGGGGAAGCAAGAAATCACACCAAGGCGTGTGCTGGGCACAGTCGTTGCGGTTTTCTCCCCCCCTGCTCTCTTAGGCACCGGCTTCCGTTACCGCGTGCGCCTGTCTGTGTCACCGAACACCACGAACCCCAACAAGGAGCCGTCTTGCCGTCTGCGGTGCTCGCCTCTTCTCCAATTCAACCCTTTAGACATGTCTCTACCAATCACTCGTTGACCTCTCTTTTTATTTTCTCTGTTTTTCTTCCCATCGCTAGGCACATCACTGCCGCTACTGCTGTTGGTGCTGCTGTTGCCAGTGCTTCTCAGCCGCCCCCCCCCCCGTGACACGATGCGGTGGACGGAAAGCAGAAGAGAAAGAGGCAGAGGCAAACCCGCTCCTGGGCCTCCCTCCTTCTCTCACTCGCTCAGCTCTATGATTGAGAAGGAGCGAGCGAGCAAAAAAGAACCACCACAACAGAAAAGCGGAAAACTGTGAGGGGCGGAGCTGAACAGCGGACGAGGCATAGCGGGGCGACTGACACCCCGACTCTCTTGCGCTATGGCAACTGGCACTGCTTTCTTTGTTTTCAGAAGCCTGTAGATACCTTGGAACACACAGCGGCGAAAATTTCATTGACTGCGGCCAATTCTTCGCACTTGTGTGTGTGTGTGTGTGCCTCTCTCTTGCTAGTGCCACCCGCATCCATCCCACCTCTTTTGCGCTCGCCGTTAGTGTGTCCGGCGGAGGCATTCTTCTTTTTCCATTCAAATTCGCAGCCGTTTCTGCCTCTTCTAGGCGTAGCACCCCTTCTCTTTCTCTTGCCTTTACCAACACTATTAGCTTGCGCGGCGCAGCAGCACCAGTGTGCCGTGTGCTGAGTTGCACTGCAACACGTAGCTACACTCGACAGCATTGCTGAGCGTGTTTCGAGGTGCTGATGGCAATGCAGCAAGGACCTCGGCAGCACCAAGAGCAACATCACTTACAATTTTCGCTGGCTTCCCTGGGTGCACTCACTTCTTACTGGACATAACGAGCACCGCCGCGTCGTTGGCCCCTTTACCGGGTGCCGGGGGGGGGGGGGGGGGGGGGGGGGGGGGGGGGGGGGGGGGGGGGGGGGGGGGGGGGGGGGGGGGGGGGGGGGGGGGGGGGGGGGGGCTTTACGGGTGCCAGTGGCGTGTCACGTGGTGGCATGCACTGCCGCAGTTCCGTGCTCGCACTTATTTTTGGGCTCAAACAGCAGCGCAGTGTGACCACCGCCGCTGCCATGGCAACAGGGACTGTGCCGTCTGGCCTGGACAACCAAGTTCTCTGCGCGACTTCTCCTCCCTGCCTGACTACCCCTACACAGGCACGAGCTGCCACTCTGCAGCCATGAGGGCCGACTACCTGGGCGGTCTCCTGGTGGGCCACCTCGTTTCCTTCTTGGTTCCATCCACCGGGTCTAATGCTGAGCAGTATACCCCCCACCCCCCTTTCGGCTGTCTTACCAAGAGCTGATGCTACAGTGCAGGGAGGTGCGCGGCTACCGTGGCGGCGCGTACTTCACTGGGAGGCAGGCGTAGAGTGGGAGGAGGATCATCGGCGTAAGCGCGCAGCCACCTCAACGTACCGCAAGAGCACCGAGGACGAGACACCAAAGTATCAGAAGAAGAGCCATTTGGGGAGCAGTTGGATGCACTCACACTGGTGGTTCAACCGTCCTCTGGTGTTGGGGCAAGTTTTCGTGCCCCCTTCTCGCCTGCCGAGGTCTCATTCTGCCCACGAAGACGTCCGTAGCCACATCGGAGGCGATTGTATTCGCCAAGTCTTGCATGATCTGACGTGTGCAGCGGCAGAAGCTCCACCATCGACGTCCCTCTACGCCTATGGTGGCCATCCCGCTTCTCTTCCCTTGAGCATGGCGCAGTGGTGGAGTGGGTTCCTGCGCTATCCATGCTGTGCCCATGTGTGGATACTGGACATCAACCTCGAGGGTACCCAGGCCAGAAAACTAGAGGGCTGGGCAACGGTGGTCGTGCCTGCGAGCTCATCTGGGCAAGCGGCTGGGGAGGCTCCACCTCCGTCCGCATCACAGTCACCGAGGGAGCTCGATTTTCAAGTCAGCGACGAAGGCAGTTCACCGTCGAGTGCGCACTCACGACAGCTTCTGCTGGAGTGCCGCCAGCCGCAGCCGCAGACCATAGCCAGTGAGGCAGATTGTGCTTCCCCTGCAAGCCTTCACCTCCGGCCAGCACTATCGCGATATCTCACTGAGGTGCACCTCATCTCATCCGCGACGCTGCATGACATCAGCTTCCTCGCTGAGCTTCCCGCTCTCCGTCTCGCTGATGTCAGCTTCAACCCGAGCCTCACCGATGCCGGCGTACGTGGCCTGTGCCAGAGCACGTCACTGCATGTGGTTGATGTGAGTTACTGCCCTCATGTGAATGCAGCCGCCGCAGACCTAGTTCACTGCCTTGTGGAGTTGGAAGAGCTCTACCTCTCTGGAACGGGGTTAACAGATGCAACGCTGCGGACCGTGGTGCTTCACCTAGGTTTCAGTGGAGGCACCCCGCATGGTGCACTGCTCGTCACTGAAGCTGGAATACCGGCGTCCAGAGAAACACGTCATTCACCCAGACCCAACAGCGGAAAATGCATGCGTGCCCTGCATGCATGTGCGTGTTGTCGGCTGCGCAATCCCCACAGAGTCCTCGCTTCTGTCGCTTGGATACGATGGTATCAAATGAGGCAACGGGGCAGCAGTGGTGAGTTTCACGGACAGAGCTGTTGTGCAGGGCTACAGGAGCTGCGCGCTTCTGCCGTGGGCGAACGTCACCACGAGTCAGATCAAATCCGTAGCCGCAGCAGCGGCCACAGTGGAACTCAGAGCGAGGAAAGCGACAGTGAAGTCGGCGCTGCTACTGAGCGCGTGGTCGATGCATTGGATGAAGGTACAGGGTTAGTGCCAAGTCTGCTAGAAGGAGGCCAGGAGGAGGCGGTACTTCCAACTCCTGACGAGCCTCTGATCGTCATGTCGCCATCTCTCCTTCCATCGGAAAGCACCGCAGCAAGAGTGGAGGGGGTCGGCGCAGCAGCAAAGGTGATGCCTGCGGCTGACGTGCCTGAGGTACTGACCAGACCCCCTTTTCACCTCTGGGAGCGTCTTACGACGCTTGTCTTCACAGACATCAAGTTCAGGTGCGCTCTCGGAGACGTTAGCCAGCTTCCTTCTCTGCAGTGCCTTGCCTTCTCGCGCTGCTCAGTTAAGGAGGATGAGCCGCTCAGTGTTCGTGAGGGGGCCCATTGGCCGTGGCTCAGCGCTCTCGAGCACAGCGCGCTCCTCCTCACGGTGCATCTGACGGTTGCAGCGCGAGCGCCATTCGCGATGCCGGTAGTCTGCAGGTTCTTGCTCGGTTGCCATCTCTGCAGAATATCTCTTTCCCCACACAGGTATCCGAGACGCCGGCCTCGACGCGTTCGTGGCAGCTTTGTGTCAGAGCGGCGCCACGTCACCGCAGTACCCGTTTCACCGGCTTTGCCTCCGGGCGTGCGGGCGCATCACGCACGCCAGCGCTGTTGCCCTCTTGTCCTCCGTGCGCTCCCTCGACTTCAGTGATACAGGGGTGCGGCAGGAGGTGTTGAATGCGCTAGGGGAATTATCTTTGGTACAACACAGTGGTGGCTCGCGTGCGCTGCAAGTGCTGAGCTGCTCTGCGTGCTGGCTTATTGTGGACCTGAGCCCTGTTGCTCACCTACGACACCTGCGCTGGCTCGACGTGAGCCACACACCCGTGACTACAGCTGGGGTGGCAGCACTGCGCTTCTGCTCCGCACTGACGCACCTGAATCTGAAGAACTGTGCTGGGGTTAATCACCTGCGCGATATCATGGCGATTGCCACGCTGCAGGTGCTCAGCGCTCAAGGATCAGGACCGTACGACGGCGACGATGAGGATGAGGAAGAGGGTAGGGATTTCATTGCAGGGGCAAGCCGAGTGGCAGAACACAGTGAAGACCGCAGCTCCACGCCTGGAACGCCAGTGCAATTTCATCATTCCACTCCCTCACCATGACGGTGGCCGCCTCCTCCAGCGCGCGGCAGGAGCCGTCTCGCTGTCGTTGGCGTCTTCCCAGGCGATGACGTGGTGCTTTACACCTCTTCTCTCCACACGCTGCTGCTGCTGTCCCACACACGCGTGCGACGCATTCACCGTCTGGGCCTGCTGCCGTCGTTGATGTGCCTTGACCTGAGCAATACGGCCGTAGCGGATGCAGAGCTGGTGAAGCTCGTCTGCGCTGGCGTGATGGTGGCTGGCAAGAGAGCATCAGACGCAAGGTTGGGGCTGGCACAAACTCCACCGGCGGTCGCTCACACCCGTCACGCGCTGCACCGCAACGAGTGGTTTGGTTAAGGTTGTCGCGGTCCACCTCTGCGGCTCCTTTCGGTACAATTTTGCCGTGGCATCTTCACTGTCGGCGTGCTAGGCTTGTGCCCGCACCTGACAAAGACGTGTCTTCCAGTAACGTGAACCAGCCAAGGACTTCACGGCTTGCATCGCAGTACAATCCTCGTGCGGATGCGCCTGCTTGCCTGCAAAGGTGTGCATGACATACGCGCGTTGCAGCTCATTCCAAGCTTGGTGGAGGGGAGGGCAGTGAATGCAATGTGCATAGCGGCCACATCACAGGCACTGGCATGTGTGGTGGAAGTGGGATTCATGCTGCTGCAGGTGCGGCTGGTGATGGAGGGAAGCGAGGAGCTGAGGCCAACGAGAGCAGAGGGCGCTTGTCTCCGCCGCCTCTGTTTGCCCACGGTGGGGACGTACCAGTTATGGCTCCTCCACTTCTGCACTCGGGCCATCTCCAGGAGAGTGGCTTAAAGACCGACGACATCGCAGCAGTGCGACGTGTTGTGACAGAGGGCCTTTCACCTCCCATGGCCTCGCTTTTCCACGGCAGCGCTTCCCTCCTTTTTTGTTTTTCCTGTGCTCGCCTGTGGTTTCCAGAGGCTTGTGCTGGATGGCTGTGTGAACATCCGTAGCTTTGTAGAGCTCAGTGTGCTCCCGTCCTTGCTGGAGCTTTCCCTCTGCAATTGTTGTGACATTACAGCTGCGAGTGTGGCCGAGCTGATCACACTGTCGAAGGGTTGCCCAAGGGAATCCGGTACCGCCTCGCCTCAATCGCTTGCAGTCTCGTCGGTGCTGCCACTCTCTGCGCCGTTTGCTGCCTTGCAGACTTTGCACTTCTCGTCGTGTCGGAACCTCACTGGATCCTTGGCAGGATTGGAGCTGCTTCCGCAACTGCGTTGCGTGCATGTCGACCGATGCGGCATCACGAGTGTGTCTGAGGTCGTACCGGTCCTTCAGAATCGCGTCGTGCTCTAGTGGGCCAGATAGGGCTTGGATGACGGAGGAGAGAGTTACTGCGGTGCTCTACTACACATCTTCACCCACATCAACACAGCCACGCACACATGCACTCTTCTCCGTCATGATGCTTCCGTGATGGGGCGCTTGCCAGCATTCGCCACCTCCCATTTTGTTTCCTCGATGCTCACTCCTCGTGTTTCGAGGTGGTGTGCCACTCCCGCCTCCCTTTCCCGAGCCTGTCGAACGAGAGCTCACGTTGACCAGTACCGAGCAGGGCATTTCCCGAGTTTCCCCTCCTTCACTTCCTTTCGCTGATCGTGCTCGTATACTTGTTCTTGTCGGTTCTGCTAAACAAGGTGGTGCGCAACGGCTCATTTCATGGTCGCAGAGGCGTGCAACGCCTCTCCGCATCGGAGGGAAATGATGAGCTCATGAGAGACGCAGTGTTGAGCGGCCTTTATTGTGAGTCTTTGTGCACAGGACCACTGCAGGCGGTGCTGCCTAAGTCTGTGAGGGCCATCGGAGGAGGGCTATTATCATCTCGTCTCACAGCCACTCACGTATGAGTGACAGACGGCTTATCACGACAGCGCTTCTTTCGGTCTCTCCCGCCGCACGTGTCGCGGCACTACATCCTCGCCCATGTAGCAGCAGCGCCGGCATCTGTGGTTCACGAACTGCCACTCTCCCATTAAGGTGAACGCTGCGCTGCAGGGAAGACACGCTACGTACGTCTGGCATAGGCTTTTACTAGCTTCCATCCCTCCTGCGCATATCCCTGCTGGCGCTGAGCTGGGCGGTGACGCGGGGATCGCACTCTCCAGCTTTTGGCAGACCATCGTTTAAACACTCTCAAAGGCACTGGAGATGTCAGCACTGGAGAAAAAACTCTCGATCCAGCAGACGCAGTGGCGACTGGTGATGAGATCCGCCTCCTTGCTGTCACCTTCCTGTATCGGTACGTGAACGACCCCCTCGTAGAGAGGCTCATTTAGTAGGTTCACAGGCCCAATGAGGCAGCGTGGTGAGGCTTCTGCCGGCCAGGGATGACGACAGTGCAGTCGTTCTACATTTATCGAACGCTTCTTCGGTATGGGCGAGGCAGTGGAAAGGCGCGCCCAAGACCTCCGTGCTCGACAGTCGCAGGGCTGTGCCAACGACGCTGCGACATCACAACGCTCCCAAAGCGCACACAGCACTCGTGGACGCGGAAGAGATGACTGACTGACTGATTCTCCCGCTTTCTTCTACGAGCTGGATTCTCTGGCGAGCGGGGGCGGTAGCTCTGAGCGGTGCTGAGAGCGCTGGTTGCTTCATCGATGAGCGATCAGTAGCATAAGAGGAGGGAGAGAGAAGAGGGGGCAATTCGAGATGCATGGCTGCGCGCGAGCAAAATTGAGTAGGTGAGGGCTTCACCTCTTATCTGGAACGTATCCGTCGTGATCTCATTTCCCTGTATGACTTCACGAGTGTGGTGTAGAGGCAAAAGTGCTCCGCCCGTTGGGTGCCCCTTCCCGCGAAGGACAACTCTTTCGTTTTGTGGCCGCTCTTCTCTTCATGTTATTACAGCAGAATTCCCATTATGCCCGCTGGAATAGGAGCGAACCCTTCCCCTGAACACCATGCGCGCACATGCATGTCTACGGGTCGTGTGGAGCGACTGCAAGCTGACACAGCCACACGCGCACGCTCGCTCTCTCACCGACGCAGGTTCGCTTTTCTTCTCTTCACACGGAGTGTGTGAGAGGAGAAGGTGGAGTACACATGCACTACTCCACTGCCTGCCGTCCCTTCGCTATCGGAGATGAAAGACATCCGCTGGAAGCATTTGTGCAGACGTACACGTACGCATGCGCCTTTCCACGGAGCGGGCCGCTGCTTGCCTACATCTCCCTCTTTCCCTCTCTCTGCCTCTGCGGTTTACTTTGACTCATTCATGCTCGCCTTTTCGCCGCCCGCTTATTCTCTGTGGCTCTGCGCCCCCGCCGGCGCCCCCTCCCCCGCCTCTGCCTCTTCGCCGTCCATTGGTGCGTAAGTCGCTCTACAGGCCGCACCGGAGAAGCGCTCTTTTTTGTTTTGCTTCTTCGCGCCTTCCTCGGTGAGAAGCGACAACTGAAGAGAGGGCGGTGTATCGACGTGGCGGCGGGTATCCCCGCCTCAGACACTGTGTCACCATGAAGCGCACTACTCTGACTCAGTCTACCGCCATTCATGCGACTCCTCACCTTCATCATTTCTTTCCCTTTTCAGCTTCGCAGACCCGCAGTGCCCACTCTCTCTCTTTCTCCCTTTGTCCGGTTTCTCTCTTCTGCAAATATGCCCCAGAAAGGGCGTGCCAGTACAGCCACGCAGAGCGTTTCATTGGTTGGCTGAGAATCGCGACGGTTTAGGCCGCCCCCGGTTGTTCTCGTTGCTTTTGTAGGCGCGAGTTGTCCTCTGCCGGCTTTTTTCCCTCTCCTTGTGTCGTCTTGTCATCTCCCTTCCGGCGAGCGGCGCGCTCCCTTAAAGACCCGCCCTCTTCGTTGCGCGATGTTAGGCGGGCCAACTCGCTCTCTTCATGTGTTGTGGGGTCAGACTCTCGCCCGCTATGTGCCGCCGCACAGCCCCTCCGGCCTTGTGCGTGGCCATTTGCTTCACCGCTACCCCGTCTCCGGCGCTGTCGCTGCTTCATCACCAGTGCAGAAGGGAGACGCAGAAGTCGAAGCGTACGTGAGTGCCGCGGAGTGGCTGCCTGCATGCACCCCCGCCGAGGTGGTGCTTAACGCAAATGAGTTTTCGACCGTTTATGCCGTTCCCACGGCGAGTCCCGAGGACGTTCGCTTGTGCGCGCGCTACCTCCTAGCCACCTCCAGCACCACAGCTCCCGTTGCAGTGGGTAACCCACCGTTGCGTGATGGGAACGTGACCACTGCCACAGTCATGAGCGGCTTGCAGGCCACCGCTACTAGCACCTACGAGGCATCTCCTGATCGAAAACGCTTGACTCCTGCGCCCTTTGCTTCAATCACCACCACTCTATGTGCTCTTCGCCACGTTCTCGGCGAACATCAACGCCTTCTCGCTGGGGCAGAGGCTCTGCAAACTGGTGTCCCCATCTCATGCATCTTGGCGGAGCTTGAGGAGGCGCAGCTGTACCTGACATGGAGCCTTGGTTCACACCAATCGGATCCATTGACTCAGGGGGTATTGCCCAGGCCTTGTGATCTTGTTTGTGGTGATGGTCACAGTGACCATATCGATGTTTCAGCTGGATTGAGGGAGGCAATGTCATCACTGACTGGTGGACGCGTGTTTGTGGCGGAGGGGGCTTCTGGGGGTGCTGCAAGTGCCGCCACATCTCACCAAACTCTCGATTCAAGGGAAGGGAGGATAAAGGAACGTGTGGGGCTGCTGCTCCAGCGTTTTCAAAGAGAGGTGGCATGCCTTCACAGCTGCGGGCCGCGGGGCACTTTAGCTGAAGTACCACACGAACTGATGGCCATCCACGCTGAAGGTGCACAGGGCAAACCGTTTCTACCACCGGCAGAGCCCCGTATTCCTTTGCTGACGGTGGTGACTTCAACAGGCAGCAGCCTCGCCGCTGCTATGAAGGCTGTGGCTGTAGCATGGGCGCGTTGCGCTTGTGGAGTCAGGGGCAACAGTGCGAGTCCGTTGCGCTGCTGTGTGTATGCCGCCGACATCTTGTGGCGTCCAGCACCTGCAACGGCATTTGTCGCGACATGGTGGACCACACTCCTACATCAGTACCAGCGCTCCAGTAGAGCCGCCAACTCTGCTGGCAACTCTCATTCATCCCCCTCTAATGCGGCCGCACAATCCGGCTTGAAAAGGCACGCATCCCTCCGCACAGGTGCGGCTAGCGAGGGGAGCGGGGGGTGCCGTAGTATTTCAGGAAACCGCAGCGAAGAAAGTTCCGCCGCTGTGTCTTCACCTTCGCTGTGTGGCCTCCGTTTCCATGTATTGATCACCGGTGGCGACACGGTCGATCATTTTCTCCTACCTCTGATGGCTGGTGTGAATGACTGCAGTGTG
Organism: Leishmania lainsoni; assembly: GCA_003664395.1. Lineage (NCBI taxonomy): Eukaryota > Euglenozoa > Kinetoplastea > Trypanosomatida > Trypanosomatidae > Leishmania > Leishmania lainsoni. The sequence goes on from RAIA01000127.1 coordinate 281,030, forward strand.
GGCACGCCCACTACAAACGCCCAACATAGTGGGCGTATCGACGTCACGGCGCAGAACGACGATTGTGGCGGCGGTGACTTAACCAGACCGTGCCGTGGCGATGCGGCTCGTGCGTCTGCTGCAGTGCAGTCCGTAACTCGTCACAAGCCTGGAAGGCTTGCTATGCTGTTGTGCTATGGCTGTCCCGCGGCTCAAGTAGCACATCTACGCGAGATTCACCATTCGTGCCTCCTCCGGCAAGACATGGCCAAATCTTCGGTGGCTATCGAGTCACGAGGGGCGCTCAACAGGCGGAGTGATGAGCCCGCAATCATTGATCGAGAAAGTACCGCTGCTACCCCTGCCCAGTGCGACAATTTACCGTCAATGGAGAGGGCGGGTTGTGCCATCACTGACGTTGTAGAGTTGTGCACCGAGGTTCCGGCGGTCTCCATGGTAGCAGCATTGCCTCGCGCGTCGAGTGCTACTACAGGCTCTTCAGTGGAGACTTCAAGCGCGTTATCGCTCTCATATTATCTACGCGGTGCAGGTCTTTCCCTGTCGCTCCCCTCTGAACCACAGCAATTGTTGTCGACTCTCACAGCATCAGCACGATCGATGACTCTCGACGAGGTTGCAGCGCGTGTCTTCGAGTCTAGCCTGCTGGAGCGGCCGCTCCGTCACGCGGACTTTCACGACTGTCATCGAGGGACATGCGTGAATAATTCACCAGAGTCGCCATACGAGCCACAGGCGGTGGCTGCGTCAGCAGCGCTGAACGGGGGCGCGTCTTTCCAGAGAGGGTGGTGCTCTCTCTGCTTTGCACCGCAAACGCACGCCCCGGCGCTCTTGAGTACGCTGGCGCAGCGCCACTTCAGGCAGCCGCTGCGCGCCGGCCACAGCTTTGACGCGCTGTGCCGCAGAGGGCCAGCTCCGTCACCGTCGCATATGCAGATGGCACAAGAGGTGCTGCGGTGCGCCACCAAAGGTGAATGTACGCACCGACACATCCCCCAAGGCGGACGTCAGGGAAGCGAACATACAGGGGCGAGCTCGTCTCCCTCGCTGGCGCTCGTATCTGTTGCGTCCACATCGTCACCAACGTGTGCGAGTGAACGTGCCTGCGCGAATGAGCGGTCATTGCACTGTGGTGTGCTGCCTGAAGTGCAGTGGAAGCACGTGTGCGGAGGCTTCCCACTCCCCCTGACCGCCATAGGGGGCCGGAGCTCACCGTACTTTGTGCCGTGCCTGCTGTTCACAGACTTGGTCGAGGTTGCATCGAGTATCTTTGCGAAGAAGCATGAGGGACGACTGTCCCAAGCACGTAGCGATGCAAGGCAACTGCGTTGGCCTGCTGCGTCAACTTCCCTCGATGATCATGGTAGTTTGCCGCAAGAAGCACATCGCTCGGGGGTCGGTGTCTCCCCACAAGAGGCTCTACGACGCTCTGCGGGTGAGGAGTTCCGAGAGGAGCAGCGACAAGTGGCATGTGCCGTAGCGGCAGTGGAGGGCAGTGTCTCCGAGTTGAGGTGTGCGCATGATACGGAGATGGTAGGCTACCGCGGCGTGGTCGCAGGCAACTATTTATTTGTGTGTTGCTACCCGGATGCATGGCAAGACGCTGTGACGGATGCGTTGATGCGGAAGTAGGGGGTGTGCTGTGCGCATCTTCTTTCCTGGGCGTGTGTGTGTGGGGGGGGGCGAGGCAGGCGAAGCGCCAGCGGGCTTTGTTGCTGCCTCGTTCCGCTTTACGCGCTTAGATTGCAGACGCGACTGCGCTACAGCTGCTTCTGCTGTTGTTTGGATTTCCTGGTGAGTTCTCTGCTCTTTTGTTCGGTTGGATAAGGTGGTGCGCAGTCTTCTCGTTGGTCACGTAGTGTTGCGTGCATGTGTCATTCACCGTCCCCTCGTTCCTCGAACAGGGGGAGGAAGGAGAGAGCGGAAAAAGAAAAAAAAATAGCGGCACTCTCTACCTCTATGTGCGGGCCCCGTGGCCCTTCTCTCGCCCCCTCCTCTGCTGTGGGTGCATTTCCCTGTCTCTCGTTCTCTGCCCCCGGCACAGGTGATGGTGTGCTGCTGGTATCAACATCTGCTGCTTCACCCCTTCGCTACTGTCTCTACTGCATCAGTCGTATGGGCTATAATGTGTGACAGCCCATCATGCAGGACGCGCATGCTGCGTTGCGGTGACGTGCGATACGGTGACTGTAATTTCCTGTTGACCCGAGTGAGGTAACACGAAGCACCCTGTGCGCCACGACTCCCCCGTCGACACCATTTTTCTTCGGCTAGGTTCATGTCTCGCTTCCCCATGCTGCTCCTTCAACGTGTTCTCTTCTGCATGCATCCTCTGTCTTATCTTCCTTTTCCCTGACGTCGGCAACGACACAACCGAAGACTGGCGTTGCCGCGCTGTTTGCCTTTCACATTGACGCGCTCCTGCGTTAGAAGAGAAATCCGTGTGTTTTTGTGTTTCTTCATCTCCTTATGCGCCTCCCCTCCCTTTCCCCGTCGCTTCCCTTCTCTCTGCTCTTATCACTCCCTCTCTCTTCCACTTTGGTTTTCTTTTCTGTTTTTCACATCGTATCGATTGTGTGCAGGCTCGCTCTTGTTGCCTCACCCGCCACCTTTTCAACTCTTCACTGACTCCAGCTTTTTCTCTTCTCTGTCGTCTTCTGCTGTTTCTTCCGGAGTGCCACGCTCACTTGAGGAACTGCGGCAAGAAGAAAGCAAACGAGAGGCAAAGAAGGGGTGTGAGGGCTGCCAGGGTTCTCCCAGAGGAGAGAGAGTGTTGCACGAGGTAAGTGCACACGCACCTAAAAGCACGCAACTTTGCGACTGTGCGGTTACGCGAAGGAAAGAACTGCCCTGTTCTGTGCTCTGCTGCGTCTTTCTGTGCCCTTTTCTTTTTAGCTTCTCTTGCGCATCTCTTTCCCCTTTCTCATGCTGCTCGCAGCTTTTGCGCACCTCACTTAACCGGTTTTCAAGCCATCATAACAACAACAACTTTTTGTCCCCGTTTTGCTCCCCCGCTCCTCCCCACTCCTCCCCCTCCTCCTCCCCCCTCCCCCTCTCGATCCTTCTCGGAGTTTTTCTTCTTCCCCTTCACTTCCCTCATTTTCTTGGGCTGAGCCCGCCACTCTCTTTTTGTGCCTCATACCGCCGTTCTCACCGGTGTGTGTGTGTGTGTGTGTGTGAGCGCCATTGGTCCACTTGTTTCTGCTCTTCCCCGGGGCAACGTGACACCGACCTGGACGACTTCTCGTGAAGGTTTTAAGCGTCGCAAGCAGCATCGAATGCACCAGTCTTCGCTGACCGCCTCCAAGCTCATTAGCGGCTCGTAATACAGGTTGCACCTCATTACTCCCCTCAGCCACGCCCGAAAGTTAGCGAGAATAACAGCTCCATTGCCGCACTGGGGTCTTCGCTCCTTTTTTCCTTCCTCTTTCCTGAGCCTCATGACGCCAGTGATGCTGCTCCGGAGCGGTGCGCAGCGCCAGCGAGCCGCCCTCTTTGTTATGACGCTAACCCTATGCTTCCTCCTATTGCCCGCGCACGGCGCAGACTCACCGTTCACTGTCTACACAGCCGTGCAGAAGGTAAACACGCGCAAGTTTCTGCAGGCCTTTGTGAATGCAAACCCGCTGCTGGAGAGCCTGCCGTCGGAGGACTTCTGCGAGTGGGTGTACGCTAGCTGCACGAATAAGGGTGTGGACCTGTACCTGGATGAGAAGGCCGTGGAACAGCTGCCGGAGCTGCCCGCTGACGTGGTTGCCAGCCACGTGCGGGTCACTTCCATCAGCATCAGCTACGGCAAGGGCATATTGAGGGGCACCCTGCCGGCGACCTGGGGAGGCCTGTCGCGCATCGAGTACATCTCCCTGTACTCGAACTCGCTGAGGGGCACCCTGCCGCCGGAGTGGGCGGGCATGACGACAGCGAAGTGGTTCCTGCTGTACGATAACCAGCTGACGGGCACGATACCCGACGCGTGGAGCAAGCTGCGCTACTTGACGTGGGCGTGCCTGAACGACAACCAGCTGACCGGGTCGCTCCCAGCAGCGTGGAGCCGCGCTACCCGCCTGACAATCATGGAAGCCCGGCATAATCAGCTGTCCGGCACGCTGCCGTCGGCGTGGTCGAGTCTGCAGTTCATCAGCTCCATCACGCTGTCGAGCAACCGGCTGACTGGGCCCCTTCCAGCAGCGTGGGCGTCTGCCGTGTCACTGAACGGTGTGTCTGTGCAGGGCAACGACCTGTGCGGCTGTGTGCCGAGCGCATGGGACTCTCGCAGGTTCATGTACGGCATCAGGGTCGATGCCGACCTCTTGGCCACAAATTGCTCGACGGCCAATGCGTGCGAGTGAGGCACATTTCCCGGGAGAGCGCGCTCAGCAACGGACCAAATAAGCAGCGTTCTTTTCCTGAACGCACTTCTGGCACATCCGATTTCTTGATCGTTTTTTTTTTTCCTTAACTCCACGTGCTGGCCTACTTCCGCTCGCACACTACCACAGAGTAGAGCAGCGCGGAAAAAAAAAGTGACTTGCAAGCGCCGAAGCGACAATATGCTGGCTCGTGTTAAGGAAGGCGTGCACACGTGCATGGACTGAAGGGCTCACCGAAGCGAGCGCTTCTGTGCGGGAGTTTCTCGCCTTATCGACTTTCATTAGCGTTTCTGTGGTTTTTTTTGTGTGTCTTTGTCCTTTTCTCTCTCCGCGCGTAGTTTGCCCTGTGCCTCCGCCGATGCGTGTGCGCCTGATGTGTCTTTGGCGGTGCATTCGTAAAAAAGGCGTGACCTTTGGTACACCGCTATGCCCTCCTTTCCCACTTTGGTTTTTGTTTGTTGTCCTTTTCTCTCTCACGTGCACCGAGCAGCTGCTGCATGCTTGGGGCTCTCTCTCATTTTCTCCATCTCTTTCGTTCATATTCCCCGTAGATGTCCACCCGCACACAATACGCTCATATGCTGCTCCGCGTGACTGGAAGTGCAAACGGTGCGTGTCTGCGGCTTTTTGTTGTTGGCCCGTTGTGTGCCCCTGTCGCCCCGCGCTTTCGTTTACGACTCCGCTGTGGCTCTCGCGCATGTGCTTTCTCGTCCCTTCTCTTGCGTAAATTACCTCATCTACGCCTTGTGGCCATAGCCATCGGCTCCCGCCTCTCTCTTCCGGGCGTATTCGCGTCGCCATCTGCGGTGCTGTAGAAGGCGAGAAAAACATAAAGGCGAAGTAGCTGATAAGGTCCGCCGAACGAAGCGAAGCGGGAAGTGAGATGGACGTGCTCCCCCGCACAGCCAGCAAAGGTATCTGTGCGAGCGACAGGAGGACAGGAGACGCCTGCAGAGAAGAAGGATGTCGGTGAATGTGCTTCCCGTCTCTGGATGATGACAGCTGAGTTGGCTCATCTCTTTGCTATCCCCCCCCCCCCACATGCCAGGTGCGTATCCATGTGCGTCTCTCTCTCTCTCTCTCTGTGTGTATGTGCGCGAGAGAGGTGCTGCCGGTTCCTCTTCTCCTTCTAGATTGTTCAGGGCTGCGTGTGACCCATCCACGCCTCTCCGTCGAGCCTCTCTCTCTCTCTCTCTCTTAGCTGTCTTCTGCCCTTAATGTTTTGCTCTGTTTTGATTTGCATCACACCCCCCCTTTTCTTTTTCTCGTCTCTCTCGTCTCTCGTCTCTCCGTCTTTCGTCGGGAGCCCCTCGCTGAAAGCGCTCATTGCTCTCACCCCTCTTTTTTCTCCACCTTACTTCTGTGCGCAGGCCTCCCGTGCCCTTTGACACCTCTGTGCCTGTGTGTCACTCCCGCACATGCCGCCACCTCTTCCTCCTCCCCCCTTTTCTTCGCTCTCTCCTTTGAGAAGGTCAGTTTCGTATAGCCGTTCATCTGGCTCACCACGCGTGCCTTATCGACTTGGTGCCCACGCTTCATTTACCTGTCAGTGATTCATTTCATCTTCACCTTGCCGCCCTTTTCCCACCTCCCTCTCCCTCTCCCTCCCCCAACATCAGTAGACGGGAGGCGGAGGACCCAACCAGTCAGGGAAAGCGCGCAGCCGAAGCGGAGGCCCTTTTGTGTCCCTCGTAAACGGACATGATCGCAACGCCTGAAGAGTCTCCCGACAAGCAGTGCACAGCAGAAAGGAGGTGGGAGGCAGGTAGCAGCCCCGCAGCGGTTTGACGTCTAGGTGAGCACGTACGTGCTTCCTTCCACTCACTCGCATACACTTGAGCCGAGGGTTTTGTCTGTGGAATCTCTCAGTGTGCCTCGGGATCGAGTAGCAAATTCCTGCTTCCACTGCTAGCCATGAAGGATACATCGCCCATTTTTCCCCTTCCCTCCCCGTGTCTCTCTCTCTTTCACCACGCGCTACTTTTCTTTCTCTCCACTGCCTTCTCCTTTCTGTTGAGGTTCCCCGGTCTCCCGCCCTTGCGGTGGGTTTTGGGATTAGGCCCGTTATTTCTCTCGTTCTTTCCCTCTCTCTTTTTGCCCTTTGCGCTTCTGCGCGCGCTCTCTCGGCGTTTTTTTTTTAATTTTATTTCCCTTTCACATGTTGGTGCCCATCACATGACATGTTGCGCTTTCCTTCATTCATGTGCCGTGGAGGCGGGGAGTCTTCAAGTGGAGGCGCGCCCTCTCCTACCGACCTCTCGTCGTCTCTCTTCCTCCCTCTTCCTTCGCTCACGCTGGCAGTCTCTCGTAATGCGAGCGACATGAGAGGAGAGAGAGGGAGGGGAAGTCAGTATGAAGGGAGGGGGGAGGACGAATGAAAAAGGGGGAGGGGCGGGGCGAGGGTGCAGGCGGGATGTGCCGCGAGCAAGATCAGATGAGAATGAGGCTGAGACCTCTCTCTTGCTAGTGTGCTCGAATGCATCCAGGCTGACGAGGTCGGCACTTTGCCATTTTTTTTTTCTCTTTCTCTTCAGTGCACTGTTCGTTTGTCGTGCGCACCTGAGCAGGTTCGACGGCGACGTGTGCCAACATCTGCCCCAGCGTTGGTGGCCAGCGAGTGCGCATGTGCTTGTGTGTCAGTAAGGGAGGAAGGGGGGAGGGGGGTTGGAGAAGAGCCGCCTCTCACGACTCAGTGGTGTACGCACCCTTCCTCCTTACCTCTCCTTTTGTCTTCCTCTTCTTCGCTTCAGCTGTGCTTAGTTAGCGAGGCACACACAGGGCGAAAGGCCTTTGCGCTGATATCTGCACGCCTACGCATGGGCATTTTTAGATATCGTCTCTGTTACCCCCCGCAGTTCCGACATGGGGCTAAAGGAGATCGCAGAGGCTTATTCGAATTTCGCTGAGCGCACCCACTCGACTCATTGGTTGACAAGCGAAACAAGCAACGAGCAAAGAAGAGACTCAGCATTGTCTCCCCCTCCACTTTTACCCCGCCTCCCTTTCGACCTCTTCGCTGACCTTCGTTGCACTGCACTCGGGTGTGTTGTGGCACTCATTGGTCGCTCGTCTCGTCTCTCTGTGCGTGCTCTTCCCTTTCCCAGGCGCGCTTTTTATTTCTCTGGATGCGCCTAGTGGGCGCTATACTTCCTCCTTTCCTACCTTATTCCTTTTCCCTTTCCTCTCCGTTTCCTCGACAGCTTTTAGCTGTTATCCTTCAAGCGTTTCCCCCTCTGCCCCCTCTGCCCCCTGTCCCCCTCTCTCCCTTTCCCCTTTCCTCCCTGTCGATTTTCCCCTTTTTATTCCTTCCGTTAAGCGGTGAGAACGAGTAAGAGAGCGCGAGTTTCACCCTGCGCTTGCTATTCGTATTTTATCTCCATCCACCACCTTCTGCTCTCGGTGTGTCTGCCTGCCTGTCACTCTCCCTCCCTCCCTCTCTCTGTGCGCGACATCTACCACGCCACTCCAGGCAGCGCTTCTTCTTTTACTTTCTTCGCTCTACTGCGTTCTCTTGTTCTACCTGGCACGCGTGCTTCTCTCTTTCACTCTCATGTTAGCTCCGACACCCTGTACACAGCGGTGGCCTGCGTGCGCCTATGTGTGCATCGATGATACACCCACTCATACTTTTCCTTTGTACAGTGCTCAGCTCCTCTCTTTGTTTGCCTGCCACCCCTTCACTGTTCCACTGCGCTCTTCTAGCTGGTGCTGCACTGGGGGCCATGGTCTCTCCTCTCCCCCGACAATGGATGAAGTCAGGGACGAGATGCGTCGCCACCGTGCATCAGGAAGAATTGAAGGGGCAGCAGTGTGATTGGTGGAGGGGAAGGCGGTGGCCGTTAGCGACTAACTGGGTGTGATGGGAGGGAGAGTGCAAAGTACCATTGGTCTCAGACAAAGCATAAGCACACATGTGCTTGTTGATATATCACAAGTGCCTTTCTTCTCTGTGTCTGCGTCGATGCCCTTCTGTCCGTGTGTGTGTGTGTCCTGTCTGTGTGTCTGGGGAGTGCGTGCCCACGTACAGGGCTGCGCATCTCTGGCGATTTGGTACGCTCCAGGTGCTCTCATCGCCCATTTTCCCCTCGCTGTGTTTCGCTGAGCTCACCCAGTAGAGGAAGGCGAGCAGCCGCAGCACACCCCGAGAGAGAGGGGCGGGAAAAGGACGTGGACAGCCCTGGATGCACCGGATCTGAAGTGCTTGCCGCACGAGATACACTGGTGCCTCAGCGAACACGGTACGATGACCTCTGTACAGACTAGAGCAAAGGGGCCCGCTGTGAAGAACAACTCGGTCACTGCAGGGATCACTATCAGCTCATATGTAGGCTAAAAAGAAGCTAGCGAGAATCACACCGGGCACCGAAGCGAAAGTGAGAAGAGGTGCAGCGGGGATGTGTGTGTGTGTGTGTCTCCATGTCACCACCTCCCATTTTCACTGCGCACGCAGTTCGCGAAGAGGGGGCCGCAAATGCTCCTTTACCTTCAAGAGAAGGATGTGACGCGTGTGTGTGCGTGTGTGTATTGCGGAGGTTCCGCTTGCACGCATTTATGACGAGAGGCACACGTGTGCTCGTACGTTTTCTTTCCGCTGTACGTTGGCGATGGCGGCGCAGTGTCTCACAACGTTCTCGTCTTCCCCAGTCTGCGCCTCCCCTTGCTTCCTCGTGCGCGTTGTTGGGTGTTCTTCATTTCCCTCTTGTTCTATTCCCTCCCCTCCTTCCTTCGCACGCCTCTCCTCATCCTACCGCCTGACCCCTATACGTGGGCATCTACACACGCACACGCCAAGAGACCGCGACGCGTGGACCACCACTCTCGGGTACAGGCGCAACGGTACCCCGGAGTGGGAGCTCAAGCAAGCAATGGATCCTGAAAAGCACATCCCTGAGGACACTCAGCCCCCGGTGCGGACAAGATGGACCACAAACGCAGCTGCTTCTCGTCAGTATGCTGCTCGTTTGATCGCCCTAGTGCATCCTTGGCAAAGTATCGAACAACTACAGCTACACCGCAGCACCAAAGGCTAACACACAGGCAAATTCTTGAAAAGGTTTATTGTGGGGAGACCCGCTGCCGGAGGACTTTGTGACCGGCAGCTTCTGTGAGTGTGGGAAGGTACGTAAGCTGCACTATGGCGGGTGTCACTTACTACCAAGGAGAGACCTCAGACATGTATGCTGCCAGCTGTGCCGGCGGGTGTAAGAGTGCCGCAACATTTTCCTCGCTTCTATCGATGCTTGGAGCGCCGAATAAAATTCTAGCGGTACGCGCCCGCCGAGCTGGAGGGGGTGGGGGGTCTGGCCGAGAGTGCAATGCCTTTCGCTGTACGAAAACTCCCTTACTGGTAGGTTGCCGGCCGAGTGGTGTGTGAGAGGCACACGCACTACTCGGACTGCTGCCTTACCAACAACCAGCGCAGTTTTGGCAACTCGAAGTGCGCAGCGCTTTTTCTGCCGCCGGTAAATTCGAACGTCGAATGGCTCACAGGAGCGCTGAACGTGTTGTGGGGGAGGAGAGGCTCCTCAGACTTCTGTGCATTCGAAACGAAGCGAAATTTGCTTTTGCGTCTCTTTCGCTGCCGCCCATTTAGCCTTCCTGAGAAGCAGGCGGCAGCTTCTCGTGTTCGCTGGTGCACGCGTATCCGCCAGCCCTTTTTGTGCTTGACACACGCCCCCCTGGCGTGGATGCAGGTGGGGGGGACGATGGCGGCGGGCCATGAGACGACGGGGTTGTTCTGGGACCCAGGCGCCCGGATGCGGTGGTGCGGGCGCTGCGAAGCACAACGTGCATGGTGCGCCGCGTCCACGCAGGGCATCGTGGGGCGGGGGAGCACGAGCGATGTGCGCGCAAGGCACGAGGTGCTGCAGGGAAGTAAGAGCCGCAGTGCAGGCGTGCGAGGCATGCGGCATCGCCCCCATCTGGCTGTGTGGGCTGATGCGGCACGGAGGCCGGCGGCGTGACTCGGGCGCCCCGAGCCACGCCATCGTGTCCTTCGGGCACGGACGTGGAGAGCCCCCACGCCGCATTGCGTGATGCCGCGGCCTGCAGCGGCGGAGGGCGAAGGGTGGCCCACAGGCGGAGCACCGGGGCACACCGGCCCTGACCGGAGGCGGGCCGGCTTCGTCATCTGGGCCACCCGACATGCGCCTGGACTACCCCCCTGCTGCCCGCGTGACCGACGCCGCGGCTTGCGTTCTCGAGCAGGCGCCTGGAGGGGCGCGTTAGACGCACGGCGCGATGCGACGGCCGGGGCTGCACCGCCGTGTGCGACTGAGGCATGAGCGAGCTGCGGTTGCACGCGCGTCTGCGTGTCGACTGGTTCGTGGCGGCATGGAGGCGGCGAATGAAAAGTTTTTGCATTTTATATTTATTTGCGCGGCGGGCTTTGCCTCGGTTTGCCTGGAGACGTCTATAGGTTGAGTGGCTTCAACTCTCTTGGTCTGTTTCGAAGCTCATAAGTTTTCACAGCGCTTTCATGGCGGCACATGAGCCAGCAGAAGATTGGGTCGCCTCGACTCATCAGAGGGGGTTTGGCGTCCGTAAGTGCTTGCAGTGAAAGAAGCGGAACATACTGTGCAGGGCACGGCGGTGTGGCGTATGCTGCGTTTTTCACCCGACTCCTCTCACCCAGTGGGCCTTGTGTCTCGCTCTTCCATGACGGAGACGTCGGAACAGTAGGGCAGTCAACCTACGTGCAGGGACGTGTCGATGTGCATGCGCATGCTCAGAGAAAACAAGGAATGGGAAACGAACGGGAAAGGGAAGAGGCGCTCTAGTGAATGCTGGTTTTTCAGCCTTGCCAAGGCCTGGGCTCAATGCCTCTGGTTGTGTTGGGCAGAGTAATCAGGAGAAAGGATCACAGGCGATCGGGGGGGGGGGCGAGAGTGTTGCCTTTCATGGAGGAAGAGAGGTGCCATGAGCTCAGAAAAGCAGAAGCCTTTAGGTGTAGTCGCTTGACGCATTCCAACGACCTCGCAGACTCACGGCATGAATGTGCTGACGCCTTCTGCTTCGGCTTCCCCCCGTGTGGTGGCGCGGCAGCAAAGGGAATTTTCCATTCACCAATCGTCTGCGTCATGGGCTAGCTCATTCTCCTCAGCAGGTAAACAGGACGAAATGAGAGAAACACGATGCCGGTCGGTATACTTTGCGTACCGACCGTGCCGGCACGCTCAGACAATGGGCAAGGCAAAGGAGCGCTTAGAAAGAGCGAGGAAAATATGCCGAGTACAGAGGATTGTGTGTGTGTGTGTCTCCCTCTCTCCATGCTTTGCTGTGCGCGTGTGCACGACGGGAGACAGAGACAAAAAGCAAGAGCGAGAAGACCCAATACTGTGTGCGAGCCTGTGTGGTTCGCTGCGGCCCTCTGATTTTCCGTGTCTTTCATTTCCTCCTTTCCACTCTCTTGCACACGACAGTCCACCTTCTCGCGTTCATTTGTTCAAGTGCGGTTTTTCTCGCTTTCGCATCCCGCGGCTCTTTTTTTTTCTTTTTTCGTATCGGTGAACTGTGCGGGGCTCGGCTGCTTCGATCTCCCCACAGTTGTTTGTGTGGCTCGTCCCTTCTCTTCCGCTTCGTTCTTTTCCTCCTTTTGTGTTTCTGTTTTTTTTTCCATTGGCTGTTTTGCCGCCCGTCTCCCTGACGATGAAGGCGGTCGTGGTGATGCGGCCAGCTGAATGCGAAGAAGGGAGAAAATGCACACCCGTTCTGCGTGTTTCAAGGAAGACTTGATGCTCAAGCAAACAGAGTACCCTCCCCCCTCCGTCTCACACCGAACTTCCCCTGCCCCGTGTTTCCTCTCCATCGCGTGCCCAGCGCCCGCTCTCTCAGTTGCCAAAGAAGGTCGCTATGAGAGCGCCGACGTGCACACCCCTGTGCTGTTCTGCGCCCCGCCACCTCTTTCCTTTCTCACCACACAGCCTTGGCTACCATAGAGGGGATTTTTCCTTCTGTATGTGTATTCCCAGTTTTTTTTTTCTCGCTTTTGCTTCATCTCCTCGATTGTTGGTGTTGAGCTTGCGTGTGTGTGTGCGGCTCTTCTATACTTCGTTGTTTATCTGGCTGCCACTGCACCCTTCCCCCTCTTTCACCCGCTCCTTTACTTCAACGCTGTTGTCGAGCTTTTCATCTGCGTAGCGCAGCGTACTTTAGCTATGCGTTTTTACTTTGTGTCTCCATTGGGGTGTGAGGCGCGTGCGCTCCTACGTGTGTTCATGTGTGCCGATCAGAATGCGACTACGATTGCCTGTGGAGGGACTGGCACTCATGATGTGGGCGCAGTGATGGTGAGGAGGGGCGAGGCTAGATGAGTCTCACCGGTAATCCTATGTGCTCGCGCACCCACATCGGGGGCAGCTGTTATATCCCAATTGCGTTTGCTCTTTCTCTCCTCATTTGAGTATTCGGATTTGCCGTGCGCGCGTGTGTGTGTGTGTGTCTCCCCACTTTTTTTTGCATTTGCGGTCCCTCGCCTCCACTCTACTCGAGAGTGGCGCTGTAAAGAGGGCGACCGTGACCGGATTTCTTTGGCGGATGCCGCTTCAGAGCACACCACAGCAACGCTCTTATTGCCCATATCATATTCAACTTACCTTCCCTCGACTCTCTCCGTCGACGCACGCAAGCGCTCCGTGAAGAATGGCCGACCACGAGAAGAGGTGATTCCTTCGCTGATCTCATCTGCCCGCTTCTCATGCGCTCTCCTTTCTCACTTCCTTCAACGCGTCCTTTTTTCTTTGTTTCTTAGAAGTCCCCCCTCTCATTCTCCCAACGTGTTGAGGGATCACATTTCTGCCCATTGCGCGTGGCGCACTCGCTCCTCAGCCGATGGCTAACTGGAGGAGGTATAATACGAAACCAATACTGAACAAGAACGAGTGGGGAGCCACCTAAAGGTGGGGACCACAACTCGCTCTAATACCTACATTCCTGTACGCTTGTAGGGTGAGTCGCATAACCGCGAGTGAAGCCAACGGGGGTGACAGGCAGCATCCACAAGAGGCGTCTCCTTGAAGCGCTCAGCAAGAAGTGGAACTAATGGGCAAAACGCAGAGCGGGCAGACAATGAATAGCATAAGCGAGCTCAATGACGACGGCGCTGCTGTCCACCAGGGAAGCAGCACGTACAATAGCGAGGGACGGGCACTTGAAAGGAAAAGAGAGGGAACGGGCGTATCCGTTGAGCGCGCCGGAGGAGTCAAATCTCTCTTCCAACAGATCCGTGCGTTAAGTGAGGACGGGAGGACGTGCACTGGGCGGCAACAAAGCGGACAGACATCGCTTGCAGGACGAGGGCAGCGTGATGGTCAAGACTACGTACGCGCTTCCATAACTGCGTGTGGTTCTGTGGCGCGCGCGCGCGTGAGGGCGGGGACAGAGATAGGCGATAGAGAGGACCCCACCTATGCAGCTACTTTTGTCTTCTCTGCGCTTGTCCTTGGAGTGTTTCTCGTCTTGTCATGCCGCTGCCGCCCTCGTCTTACTCTTGGAAAAGTTGCCGGCAGTTATGTTTCTGCCCCCACTCCACCGCCTTTTGTATGCCGTCTTTGCACGTGTACACCCCCCCTTCCCCTCACTTTGTTTCCTGCGCCTTCACGGTCTGTGCCGATGCTCTCTCTCTCTCTCCCCCACTCTCTACCTTCATACTCCCTATTCTTTCTCCGTTGCTTCCCCATCAGCCATCCCTGGTGTCGCCCTGTGCAACACTAACCGTGCGCACCCTCACTTGCTCGTTTCTCACTCATTCGTGCAGTACGGCCTGCCTCTCTGTGTGGCTCTTCGTCCTCACCACTCTCTGACACTCCCTGCCCCCCCCCCCTCCTCGAAGCCCCCCTCCCACGTTGCTTCTTCACGCTCTGCTCCCTCTCCCTCTCCCTTTTTTTCTCTTTGCTCCCTTCCTCTCCACTTTCGAGCGCACTTCCGTTGCCCTGCTCACGCACCTGTGCCTCTTGATCGCGCACTCTACTCGCAGCGCGCATGTGAACCCGGCCGCAACTCTGCATCTCGTTTTCCTTCCGCACCCTGCGGCACTACCAACGGTAGCGATTATAGCTACCTTTCGTCGTGGGCCTCTCTGTCCTGTGCGCGTTGCTCATTTGTGTGGAAGTCTTTGCCTATCAGATACCTGCCTGACAGTGCATCAACTCTCTCCTCACGCGCTTGTCGCTTCTCACTGTTTGCGCATCGACCATTGGAAAATTCACCTTTTCCTTTGTCATTCTTCCTCGCCTTTGGCTCTTATTCACTCGCTGTGCGGACGCGCGCCACGATGCCACGACGTCTCTGCTGTGCTTTCCTGGCCGTAGCGCTGGGTGCCGTTGTCGCGGTACTCGGATTAGGTGCTCCAGTGGCCCACGGCGCTGTGATGGACATGTCTTTGCCTTTGGAGGTCGAGATGCCGATACGCTTCGCTCATGACGCTCGCTACTCGTACAGATTTACAGCGGCACAGCTTAAAAACACGCTGAAGGTAATGCAGGCGTTTGCCAACGCGATGCCGTCGATGGGGTGGACCGGGACGAAGTTCTGTAACTGGACAGGCGTGATGTGCTACCGGTCGACCGTCGAGTTTTTAAGCAGTGACATCGGCGCGAAAGGCACGCTGCCGAATCTGCCGGATGACGTGGACTACTCGAATGTGATGATCACAACCATCAACTTTTTAAATATGAAAACCGCGATCACTGGAACACTGCCGAACAGCTGGGGTAAGCTGCAGCACCTCGTCAACATCAACATGGGATCTACCAGCGTGTCAGGAACTCTCCCTGCGTCGTGGGCCTCGTTGAGGAGGGTACGGTTTATATCACTTCCGGAGACAGCGATCTCTGGCTCGCTGCCTGCCTCGTGGAGCTCAATGGTTTCTCTCACCACGCTGATCTTGTATGGAAATCAGCTCAGTGGCACTTTGCCACCGGAGTGGAGCTCCATGGATTCTACTTACATCCTTCAGCTGCATAGCAACGCTCTCACTGGTAGCCTTCCGGAATCGTGGGCGCAGATGTCGAGATTAGGCAAGGTCACACTGATAGCCAACAAATTCTGCGGCTGCGTGCCTCGCTCGTGGAAGGATGCATCTTTCCAGGTGGTTGTTGATCCCGCAAACTCTGCCGCTAACTGCGCCACGGCTAACGCCTGCGCACCAACGACTACAACGACCGCGGCTCCGACGACCACAACGACTGCGGCTCCGACGACCACAACGACCGACGACCGCGGCTCCGACGACCACAACGACCGCGGCTCCGACGACTACAACGACCGAAGCTCCGACGACCACAACGACCGCGGCTCCGACGACCACAACGACCGAAGCTCCGACGACTACAACGACCGAAGCTCCGACGACTACAACGACCGAGTATCCAACGAGTACAACTTCTACTGAAGCACCTCCTGAGTGTGAGGTGCCGCACTGTATTACCTGCATGCGCGGATACCCAACGCGGTGTGACGTGTGCTCCTCCGGCTATGTGGTGACCGCAGCGCAATGGTGCATGAAGCGCCATGTCGATGACTCAGCTTTATTTCCGTCGTCGACGGCTTTTACCGCCACCACGTTCCTTGGGGTGATTGTTGCTCTCTTGTTGATGTAGTGCGGCGCTGTAGTCATCGCAGGTAGCTGCAAAGCTACCCATGGGAAGGAGGGCTGGTTCAGTGTAAGCGTGTGTGATGGTATTTATAGGTTGTGAGGCCGGTATTGCTATTTAAGTGCTACTTGCTGCTCGCCGCAGCGAAGTATCCGGCCACTGAACAGCTGAGAAAGGAGAGCTGCGGTTTTAGGAAGACAGTTGTCTTTGCGCTTTGATAAGCTGCCTTGGACAGGCCTTCCGGTGCGCTCGAGAAGGGCGAAGGGGAAGCCGACAAAGCTCCAATCTGCAGCTGCTTTCATTTTCATGGACGGACCGCACTTCCAAAGCGTCGCGGGACTGGACGTGCGCGCGTCATCTCATGACAGCAGTGCGTACGGTAGCACGTGCCTGAGTCTGCGACAGGATAGCACGCCGACAATTGCCGTGCGGTCGAGGAATTTTGAAGTGTCGAATGCTGCGGCGCGGTAGTACTTTGGATGGGTCTCCTTCGTTGTGCGTACATCGTTACTGCCTTGTGCAAACACGTCCGCTGCTTTTTAAGCGTCGTTTCTCCCCTTTTTTCTGTTTGCTTCTCAAGAGACCATCGGAACCGATTCTACTCGAAGGCTGGGAGAGATCGTGTGGGGCTTTCCTGCCTTGGCGTGACTCTGCGCACCCTCCCTGAAGGAAAGGACAAAGAAAAGAGAGGTCGCTGGATTCTCGACCACCTCTTTCCACCTTCTCCTCACCCCCTTCATCGATGAACATAAAGAATAAGGAGAACAAACTCGCACGCATAAACAGTGGGACGGCTGCGTTATTGGCCGCTGTTTTCCTTTCCGCTTTCGGCTTTTAAACTTTGGTCTGCCGAGCGACGGTGCTCGATAGCCTCTTTCTTCTCTTTTGCATCTTCGCATGCCTCTTCTTTACGTCTGTGTGCCACATTACGAGTGCGCGAAGAGAGTGCGCACGTGTACCCCTCACACTGCCATGACTGCCTGGGCACTGCTTGCGTGTAGTCTGCAGTGGAAGCGGCGGTGTGTGGCGCATGTGCATATTTCCGTGTAAAATTTTTTTTTTTTTCTGTTGGTGTCCATCTCCATTTGTGTGCTCGTGAGCGGCAATTTGTGGAGATCGTCTTGCTTTGCTCCTTTTCTCCACTCTGCTTATTCGCAGCTGTTTTTCTTTTTGCGCCTCTTCTCTCATCCTCCACCTTCTGTCTTCGCTCCCATCAGTATTCTTTGCAGGTCAACTTGGTGTGTCTTCTCCCTTCCCCCCCCCCTTATACTCCAGGTGGGCCTCATGCTCTCCCTCTCTTCCTCCCTTCTTAGCTTTTGCTCAAGCCCTGTACATTGCGCGTTGCTTGTGGCGCATTACACTTGCACAAGCGCAGAAGGGGGTGATGTATGAGGGAATTGGATGGCAGATGCTTCTCTACATGCGCGTGGACACTCTGGATAGCACTGATGCGACGGGTACTATCGCCTAGCACAATGAGCTGCTTCTCGTTGGAGCGTCGGCTGCTGTATCCCTCTTGCACCTCTAAAGCTTTCCCCCGTCTCCATGATGCTCCTCAGTCTTCATTTTTGTCTTCGTCCGTCATTTTCTCAAACTTCTTCTTTTCTTTTCCTCACTTTACGCCTCTTTCGTTTACCTTCGTGGCGGCCTCGCCCGAGTCCAACGGTGTGCGTCTCTCACTTTCTGTTTGCACGCCACTGCAGCGAAGGCCGTCGTGACGACTTTGTTGCCTCCCTCCCCCCCCATTTGGTGGTTGAGCACGGTGCCGTCGCTCTTCTCATTTTTGCCCTTTTTTTTGTTCTCTCATGATTTCCTTCGTCATCGGTACTCCTCTTTGGCTTGGTTTCTTCGTTTTCCTCATTCTCGCCAGTGCCCTCCCTTTCTTTTTCCCTTTCTCTCCTCCCTCTCGTTCGTTCTTTCTCTGTTTCCTCAGCCGCAGGCCTTTACTTTCCTTCGATGTGGTGGCTGCGTTATGCATTACAGCGAAGCGCTTTCTTTCCCGTCCGCCCCCCTTTTTGTTGGTTCATTGGTGCCTAATCTTCTCAATCTTTGAATACGTCCCGGCATTCTCCTGTCTCTGTGCCTGCCTCTTTCTCTTTCCTTGTCGCTGTTGTCGCTGTACCGCACTGCTAAGGAGCCCATTGCGCAACTAAGCAAGATGGTTTTCTCCCATGCCCTGCAGCGCTGGACGAACACGTGCAAGGTGACGTTGTTGGCAAGTAAGCCGGAAGGAGGAGCTGCTTTATTCTTTCTTGTAACCCCACAGAGGTCTTGTGCAACAGCTGAATTGTGTCAACTGGGAACCAGGAGAGAGAGAGAGCGAGTGCGCGCATACCGTTACTATAGGATCCTTCAGAAGTGTGGTAGCCATTGCCTTTCGGCGCGAGAATAGGAGGGGATGATGGGATCTTTAATTCTACAGACACAGTGCTTCTTTTCTCGTGCTCGTTTCTTGATACTGTCTTGGCTGTATTGACTTGATTCTCATTCAACTTGTCGCTTTCTTTTTGGTCTCTGTTTTTCAGCTTTGGCCTCTCTTCCCTCCCGCTCTCCGTCGCGAGTCTGGTCGAGGCTTTTATACTGCAGCGAAGGTTCGCCTTGAACAGTGAATGCAGACTTCCACCAATTGCTCTCTGTCTTCCTATCTCCTCTCTTTCCTCCCCCTTTTCACAGCCAGTCAGTGAGTCTTCGCTGCTGTCTTGGAAACTGTGTGTCACGCTCTCATTTTCTTCGAGATTTTCTTGCCTTTGGGGGGTTCAGCTGTCCCCCCCCCCGGACGACCAGAGCCGACGAGAAGCCCCGGTGTACCGGGCACAGGCTCTTTTGCTCTTCTCTCGTTTTGATAGACCTTGCGGTGTTCTTTGCTCAAAGTAGTACCTCCATTTTTCCTCCATGATTTCATTCAAAGTCCCACGTACGGTTCTCTTTCTGTTCTTCTTCGTGCGCTGATGTTAGCCCCTTACCCATCCAACGCTCGTTTACCTTTTCCTTAGGTGATGCAGGAAAGCCTGAAAGGTTGTAGAGGTCCAGCACTCTCGTGAGCACCAAGCTGAGCGTATACATGCATCCCCTAATGACCCCCTTTAGTCACAAGGCCTTGTGTTAAGCAGGATGATCAGACACGCCATACGTATTTAATTATTCAGGTATACGTGTGCTGCTGGTGGCAGAGCCCATTTCTGCACCCATTTCCTCTGCCTTTCCCGCTCCCTCTGCTCCTGACGCTCCGAAGGAAAAAGCAATCATCTCATATACATGTTTAGGTAAGTAGGTAGGACTAGTGTGCTGTCAGTTTCATGTTTTCCCTCACGAGCGTTTCCGTGCCTTTCCTCTTGGGTGCCTTTGGTGGCGCAACTCATGACTCTACGTTCTGTGTGTGTCTCGTTCTCTGTGCTCTGGAGAGGTGGGGTGCTTATGTCTGATGTGAGTTACGCAGTACGGTGGCTCGCTGTGATTGCGTCGCCAGTTTTTTCCCTCGCGTGTATCGTCGCCAGCTGAGAGACCATCATAGATGCTGTTTTGCTGTTACTGTTCTCCCACACAGCGCTTCATTTGATCTTGTTTGTCTCGGGAGTCTCTGTGCTTTCTCGCCCCTGTCCTCATCTCGATTTTATCATTGTAGGATCGCAGGAGCAGGCGAGTGTCTGCAGAAAGCGCCAGGGTATCCAAGTGGACGAAATCATTCCAGGGTAAATTGGAGAAGAAAGCGGCTTCCTGTGCGGCACTTTAGGGGACAATCAACGGAAGGGCCTTGCGAATGCGTATTTCTGTGCTTCGTGATTCATACGTGTGGACAAGGGAAAAACAAGAAAAAGAAAAACAGGAAGAGGGCAGGCGATTGACACGCACGTCAACCAGCCCATCCTCCGCTTACCTCAGCGCATCCACTTCGTGTTTCGCTCCGTACCGCCCCCCTTTTTGCGTTGGACCTCCGCTCTCATTTCTTCGTTTGCATGTTTATTCGCACCTGCGCCCTCGAGTACCGAAGCGACGCGAGCGAACAACGAAAAGCGAACGAAACAGCGACTCGGAGAAAACCCACAGAGACGATTAATACCCCTCCCCTCCCCCCAAAGAAACGAAGAAGCGAAGGTCATGATTGCCGTCTAGGAGGTCCGTGGTGTCTATTCCATCATGTTATGGCCGATGCCAAGTATGTGCGCTGAGTGTTTTCGTTTGTCTCTTCCCCCCCCTCCCCTTCTATGCTTTGCACGCACACTCCTAATTCTGTTCGTATTTTGTGTTTTTTTTTTTGTTGATTTGTCTGATATCCCACACCGTTTGTTTCGCTTTCCCCTCCCCTCCTCCACCTCTGTCACCACCCAACGAGTACCAACACCCGGTCACCTGCAGACGTAGAACCACAACAAAGCCGTCAGGCAGACGTGCGTTTTGTTCGTCCTTCTGCTTTGCCCCCCTCTTTTCTCTTCTCTCTTCCCTCTTTGTTTTTCATTTCCATTCGTCGTGCCTTTCGTTCCCCCTTTCTTTTCTTTCTCTGCTTCTCCGGCTTTACATCCCGCGCGCACCGCCCCATCTCTACGATGCAGTAATGTGAGTTGGGTCGCCTTCTCTTCCTCTGCTTCCTTTGCCACATTCATCCCTCTTTCGCATTTTGCATTTTTAATCCCGTCGTTGCGTGGGGGGGGGCGAAGAGAAGATGAGACGCTTTGCTCCCCAGGGAGGGGAGGAGGGGGCGTTGGGCGCCACTCTGCAGTGACTGATTCTCCATCTTCACTTCCATTTCGGCTTATCAGGTAGATTTAAGAACTGTGAGTGACGAGTAGGCTGTGCAGTTGCATTGCTGTGCGAATGCATTTATGCAGGTGTATGTGTGCATGGTGAGGCCGAGATGAAAGGCGCTAGCGAATGCGCCGCAGACGGTGTTCTATGCCGAGCAGACTTTGCCACTCAGGCCTCCCTTTCTCGATTCACAGAGAGAGAGAGGCCTGAGTGGCAAAGTGCTGTGAAGCCTCCAAACAGACAAGAAAAAAAAACGAATGGGCTTTCCACGCGGTGTACGTCCTTCCTCGCTTCACATTTCCTTTCTTGCCGCCACCTTGTTATGGATATGCTTGCGCTTGATTCTAGTCAGGTGTCCCAAGGACTGAAGTGGAGGAGGAGGGGGGACCCCATCACACGGAGGAGCTGAGGACCGCACGTGGGCCTGTGAAGGCAGAAGATGATCAGAGAACCCACTGCTTTGCGCGAGGGAAAGGGGAGATGGCGAAGGTGTGGCGGGTCTGTCGCTGCGGAATTGTGACGTAGAGCGTGAGGAGGAAGAGACAACGTCAATACGGCTGTGCGCACCTGCGGCAGCCGATTATTTCGTAGATGAACACAAGGCCGTTGCGTCCCGGTTCTGGCTGCCCTCTTTCTCCCTCTTCTGTGCGTGCGTTTCTGCAGGTCGGCGACGCCGATGCCTCCTACGAGCCTCGTTGCGTGTTGGCTGTTCCTTGGCTCCACGCTGTGCACGCTGCGTCTCCCTTCACTACTTGTCTCCTTTGTTCCACCTTACTGCTCTTGCCCTGTTCTTTAACACCGTGCTGTGCTCACTGCTCCGCCATCCCTTCGGCGCTTCGCATCCGCTTCTACACTTCCCGCCCTTGCTCACATCATTCCTTCCACCGCTGCGTGCCCCATAACCGCACTGCCACTACCGATGGTGTTCTCTGCCCTCCGTTCTCTCCCTCTCAGACTTCTTGACATTTTGCTTCCCTCAGGTCTTTTTCATTGCCGTGATAGCCGAACACTTTCACCCTGTGCGCCCCCCCACATTCTCTCCCCTCCGCGCCTATACGTACACCGTCTGGTTGATTTGGTTTTCTACATTGTTTTTTTTCTCGGCTTCCTCTCCTCTCCTCCCCTCTCATCTCCTCCCACTCTAACATTTCCTGCCGCCCTTTTTTTTTCTTCGCCAGCGACGCCCAGTCTTGCGACTCGAGCGCCAACGCCAAACTAAAGAAAAAAAAACGCGGGAGGCCTCGAGGCCACCACTCCTCAAAAGCATCGACGCTGCCCAGACGCACAACGGGCGTTTCTTCTCTGTTTCTGTTTTGTTTGGGGGTCTTCCAGTGAGTCTACTACGGCCCCTCACTCTCTCCCTCGCTCCCTCGACAAGATGGCTCGGTCGTCCTTTCGTGTGGGGCTGATCGCGCTTTTCGCAGCGGCGGCGCTGCTCTTCACATTTGCTGCTCCCGTGGCGCGTGCCACGGTGGCGAGCCCATGGGTTACGATGGAGGACCACGCATTTTTGGATAGGCTCGCTAATGGCCCACGCGCATCGTTTGCCCTAAGCGCTGAAGAGAGGCAGAACACGCTGAAGGTGATGCAGGCGTTCGCTGCTGCGATGCCGTCACTGGGGTGGTCTGGAAGCGACTTCTGCACTTGGAGTGGCGTGTCGTGCTTCGATTCTAATGTGACCTTCGTCGCCGGTGGTACCGCCGCCGCCGGCACACTGCCTGAGATGCCGGATGACGTGGACTACTCAAAGGTGAAGATTGACCAGATCGACATCTTCAATATGAAGACCGAGATTACTGGCACGTTGCCGAGCAGCTGGGGTAAGCTGAGTAAAGTGACGTTGATCAACCTTGCGTACACGAGTGTCAGCGGCACGCTACCTGCATCGTGGAGCTCGATGAGCTCGCTGAAGTCCTTGTCTCTGGGTTCCACCGATATATCCGGTACACTACCGGCTGCATGGGGCTCGATGCCGGCCCTTGAAGTCCTCATACTGTCTACCACGCAGATCACTGGCACTCTTCCTGAGGAATGGAGTACTATGCCAAACATTCAGCGCATTCACATACAACGGGGCAAGCTTTATGGCCCCTTCCCTCCGTCGTGGGCACAGATGCCGTCGCTTGAGCGTTTGGCCCTTCAAAGCAATGACTTCTGCGGCTGTTTGCCAGCTTCATGGCTGAGCTCTACGACACTTTTGGTAGGTGTCGACTCCAGGCATCGCAAAGCTGACTGTGCAACTTCCTCCCCGTGCGTCGAGACCACCACCACGACCACCACGATGGAGCCCGCCCCGAGCACCACCACGACCCCCCACCCACCACCACGATGGAGCCCGCCCCGAGCACCCACCCCACGACCCCCCACCACCACCACGATGGAGCCCGCCCCGAGCACCACCACCACCACCACGATGGAGCCCGCCCGAGCACCACGACCACCACCACGATGGACCCGCCCGAGCACCACCACGACCACCACGATGGAGCCCGCCCGAGCACCACGACCACCACCACGATGGAGCCCGCCCGAGCACCACCACCACCACCACGATGGAGCCCGCCCGAGCACGACCACCACGATGGAGCCCGCCCGAGCACGACCACGACCACCACGATGGAGCCCCCCACCACGACCACCACGATGGAGCCCGCCCGAGCACGACCACGACCACCACGATGGAGCCCGCCCGAGCACGACCACGACCACCACGATGGAGCCCGCCCGAGCACCACGACCACCACCACGATGGAGCCCGCCCCGAGCACCACCACCACCACCACGATGGAGCCCGCCCCGAGCACCACGACCACCACCACGATGGAACCCGCCCGAGCACCACCACGACCACCACGATGGAGCCCGCCCCGAGCACCACGACCACCACCACGATGGAGCCCGCCCCGAGCACCACCACCACCACCACGATGGAGCCCGCCCGAGCACGACCACGACCACCACGATGGAGCCCGCCCGAGCACCACCACGACCACCACGATGGAGCCCGCCCGAGCACCACCACGACCACCACGATGGAGCCCGCGCCGAGCACCACCACGACCACCACGATGGAGCCCGCGCCGAGCACCACCACGACCACCACGATGGAGCCCGCCTCGAGCAGCTCCAGCCCTGCTACAACTGCTTTCCCTACGTCCCCTCCGTCAGACTGCTACGTGCCGAACTGCGTGTCGTGTGATCCCAACAACTCTATACGGTGTAACACGTGCTGCAAGGGATACACGCTGACAGCGATTGGGGTGTGTATCAAGCGCAGTTGTGCGGATGCTGCTGTCTTACCGGTGGGGACTGTTGGTGCTGCTCTTGTCTCCACGACTGTGGCGATGCTGGGCGCCATGCTAGTCTAATGTCAGCCTCTGAGCGTTCGATTGTGGTGCATTGTTCACTGGCCTCGCGTGATGCCCATCCGCACTGCCCTTCTGTGCTGCAAGTCCCCTGCTCTCCCTCATTGCATGTGTGCGCGCCCTTCTCTTGTTGCCGGCGCCTACCGGCGGCTTCTCGGCGATCTCTGCAGCGCAAAGAAGTGGGGAAAGCGCGCGCGTAGGCTCGCATGTGCGCCTACAGGAGACTGTGAGGCCCCATCCCACATGCCAGTCCCTCCCTGTCTTCCCCAATGATCTGCGGCAGCTTCTTCCTGACAGGCGACTGTTTGGCACGCGTTTGCAGAGGCCTCGCTCGCCTCTCACCGCCTTTCTTTTCGCACTTTGGTAGGCGTGGCTGCTTTTCCTGTCCTTTTCGCTTCCCCCCCCCCCCACTAGGCGCTGCAGGGGTTGTGCAGTGTCATCTCCATTCCTCCCCCCCGTGGCTCCTTTTTTTTTGACTCATTTTGGTCTCATTCTCTCGGATGGGCGCGGCGTTACCCGTATGACGACGCACGTGCGCTTGATTGCAGATCACTTCCTTTGCTTCCCCACAGTTTCCTTCTAATTCCCTAGTCATTGATCTTGTGCTGTAGCTGCTGACTGTGCCCGCCAAGTGCCTGCGCCGTTCTCTGTACACTTGCTCATCGACTGGCACACTCTCCTGCGCTGCCGAGTGGTGCACTTGCCCTGGCTCAGCGACAGTCTTGATGAGACGAGTGTGCTGATGAGGAGAGTGAGTCATTGAGCCTAGCGTGCTGCACGTTGTCGGGCGCACTTGCTGGCAGGTGTGTGAGACCGCACGGGGAACGGCACAAGAGTGACGGCGAAGGCGTCAAAGTAGGCTGCGAAGATATATATATATATATATTCCGTTCACCTAACTCCTATGTTTTCATTCGCTCGGCTCCTTTCTCCTTTGCTGTTTACCCTGTTTGCTTCCCCTGTCATGGGGCGCCTTCTCGTCACGGAGTGAATCGGCTTTGATGCCCTTTCCTTTACCTTGACCCATCCTCTTCACTGTACGCGCGTTTCCACGAAACCCTTAACAAGGCGAAGGAAATCGCTCTTCACCTGTTCTGCCGTCGTCTGTGGCCCTCCGCCAATCTCCCTGTGGAGTGCGCTCGGCTGTACTTCGCCTTTCGAGATGCTGGTTCATTTTAATGCACTGCTGTAGCTCATCCTCCATTGGTGGGCTCCGTGTTGTTGTTGTTTAGGCCATCGTAACGTGTCGCCACTGAATCAGGTGGACGCGGGGTGAGAAGAGCAGGAAAGGGGAGGATGACGAGCGTGGGAGAGGAGGAGGGGGCCCTTGCTGGGGTCCCATTAAGGAGAGGTCGATCGAGTACCGTGACCCACAAGACAGGAAAGGGAAAGCGAGGAGACAACAGAAAGGAAGAGGATACATATTCAGGCGGCACACAGCTCTGATTGCGACTGACTGTCGATCCTGTTTTACTCTTGTGTTTTTTTTCTCTCCTGTTCTTCTTCGTTTCCACAGTGTGCTCGTATTGGTGTGCGGCCTCTCCCCTCTCTCATGCCTGCTGTCTGCTGCTCCCCGTGTATGGTCGTCGCGCTACCGTCCTCCTCTCACAGGCGGTGGCGCCGCCTCGTCCTTCTCGTTTTCTTTTGTTATTGTTTTGTATTTCTTCCATTGCACTGCCTGCGTGTGCCTGTGGCGTGCCCCGTCGCAGTTTGTACGGTCAGCTCCACTCCTCGACACACGGTCGAGGAAGGGGGACTCTCTGCGAGTGGGAGGGGAGTGTCACTGGTTGCACATTTCTGCGATGACCCTCCCCCCTTTTTTTCCTTTGAATATGTGCACTGGGTGATGCCCGTCTTTCCTTCCCTTCCCCCCCATCATTTCACATTCATCGACGCTCTCGTTTCTATTCTTTCGGGTTTTTTTTCTCTTTCGTCAGCTTCCCCTCTCCCTCTCTACCTCCGAGGATTTCAAAGCAACATAGCATCTAGCAAACCAAAGGATGCGTTGATTGACCGGCTATGGGTGCAACACAGCGAGTAAAAATAACGAAGAGAGAAGAAAAGCAAAGGGTAGAGGGGAGAAGCAGACAGTGCTACCATGTCGAGGATGTTGAGTATCACCGATCTCCACAGTGTTTTGCCGTTTGAGTGACGCTGACAGGCACACTATAGCTTCTCTTTCCTACCCTTAGCCTCTCTCTGTACCTTCACCTCCTGTGCGCCCTCGCATATCCACCGGCTGTGCGTCTCTCTCTGACTCTAGTCCGACTGACTGAACATCTCTTGTTTCCTCCTTTTTAGCGGGCCTCTAATGATTGGTATTCCTCTCATTCGCTCCGCTGCGTTCTTTGTTTCGCCTCGCCCCTGTTCATGCCTCCGGTGTCCCCATCTGTTTTGTGGTCCTTTTGTTTTCGTGGTCTCGGTGGGTGTGCGTGGGCTCTTTTCCTTCTCCGCCTTCTTACCTGGCCTCTTCATTTCTATTCACTTATGATTCCCTCTCTTCTCCTCTTGCGATGGGATTGCAGCACCCATTCCCTGATTTTTACATGGGAGTAGGGATTTAGGAGAAAAACCTCCGCCCGCTACTTTGCGGTGATGGTGGACCTCTTCGATGTCGTCGGTGGGTGCATGGCGGGCAAGAGCGGAAGGAGGAGGCATGCGATGATGACAGAGCTGCAGGGATGGTGTTTTTTTTTATATATCGAGTTGGCTGTAGCGTTCCCTGCATTTTCCACTGCATCTCTCCTTCTCCCTCTCCTTCTCCCTCTTTATCTTTTGCTGCCCCCCCCCCTGTTGTAATCCACTTTGCACGCCCTAAACAGCACGCGTGCTGCAAGAATGAGAGAGGGGGAGAGGGGAGAGGGCAGTCCTTTAAGAAACTCTATGCCATTCCATTGATTCCTTCCCTCCTTCTCTTTTGCCTCGTGTTGGTGGCGTTTTATTTTATGTTTTGTTGTTCTTCTTCTCATGTTCTGTTGAAGAAAGGGAAAGGGCCAGTCCGCATGATCGGATCAAAGCGGGTATGGTGGGGCCGCACAGTCTTTTCTTTTTTTCCTTTGGGGGGGGCACCGTATTGACTCTTCTTGCCACCCAGGCGAGGCCTTCTTTTCTCAGTTTCCCTCTCCGGTGGTGGGGTCATACCTATGCCGTCTCGTTATGCCGTTCTTGTGCAAACTCGTCTCTCTCCTGCCCATTTCTTTAGTGCTTGACTTGTTGTTCTCATCTCCTTTTTTTTCCCTCTAGTGAACATCCCCCCCCTCTCTCTCTCTCTCCCCTCCCCCTCTGTAGGCGTGCTCGGGTAATGTGTGTGTGTGGCAGCGCTTCCTCTTTCATTGCCCCGTCTAGGGGCGCCTTGCACATTATCATACTTCATTTCTTTCGTTTTCTCTTGTTTGTCTGGCG
The DNA here is from genome assembly GCA_003664395.1 of Leishmania lainsoni. NCBI lineage: Eukaryota > Euglenozoa > Kinetoplastea > Trypanosomatida > Trypanosomatidae > Leishmania > Leishmania lainsoni. The sequence goes on from RAIA01000127.1 coordinate 308,495, forward strand.
CTCCACTTACCCCTTTCTCTTTCGCTAAGCTCTGCTCAAGGCCTGCATGCACCTACACGGGATTCACGCATCCACTCGCTGAGTAAAGCGTTCTTTCTCCCCTCTTTCTGTCTTTGTAGGTTTGGCGGGTTCTTCGCCCCTTCCACCTCTCTCTTCTCCGCCTGAGACGACCGAAGAGAAGTGGAAACACGCGAAGAGAACCCCAAAGTGTGTGCTAGCGAAGACTAGAGAGGCCAATATTACACCGACACCGACACCCACACACGTACATACATATAGTCGGACGATCTCACGCCGTTCTCGTCTAGTCCTCTACTCCCTGAGTGTCGTTTCCCAGCTCTGGCGACAGCGAGTCGTATTCTCTTCATCGCGGTGTGTACTGGTCGGCTTGTGTGTATGTGCCTCTGTTGTCTTCTATGCCCTCATTCTTTTATTGGCTTCTTCGCTTCTGGTCTGCCGCACTCCGTTCTTTCCTCCGCCTTCCCCTCCCCCACCCCTGAATGCATGCGGGGAGTTATCCCCCACATTACACGCATACGCATATATGCCACATACGAAATCATCTCTGAAAACGAAAATAAAAAAAACAAAATAGAAAAGACGCACAGAGGAAGGAAGCACACGGTCGGTGGCGCAAGAGTGTGGGAGGCCTTTGCACCCCTCCTCACGTACGCGGGCTACTTGTCTCGCATGTTGTTAGGAGAGCAGCGATCTTCGAGGGAGACCACAGCGCATGGGGGACGGGGTGTGGGGGCACTGTGGAGAGGCTGTAGAGGCCGCTTTTCTCGCAGATGCAGCCACTACCTCTAGGCGTACACGTTGTGGTGCATCGGGTGAGGGGGAGGAGGCGAGAAGAAAGTCAGCAGAAGGCAGGGGGAAGACTACTTTTTCTTTGGATCTTTCTCCACCACCAATGCTCTTCGCTCCTTGAGCGTTCCCGCACTCCGCGCCCTGCACCCCGGCCCCCTCTTTCTAGCCAGCAGGAACTCGTTACGTAGTCTTCCCAGTCCCTTCCTTGTACTCAGCGTGCGCTCCGTGGAAGATTTCCGTGGACCCATTCGACTATCCGTCCTCCACCCATCACACTGAAGAGTTCTCTCACTGCCACCTCCTGTTGCATGCCTGTGCTGCTCTCTCTGCCTCTCTGTTTTTCTCGCGGTTAACTTCTCACGTGACACTCACGCCCCACGCATATTCTTCCCCACATCAGTGCCTAGACGAGCACAGCTCATCGCTGGCAAATCATCAACACCCCCGTCTGCCTGCGCCTGTGGCGCACCAGCCCCTCCCCTCCAGTGGAGCGTCCCGCCGGTGATTTCTCTTCTCCCTCTCTCTTGCTCATGGATGTGAGTGCACAAGTGCAACACTGTCTCTCTTTTGTTCGTGTTGGCTGCTTCCTGGCGACCTCCCCGTGCTGTCGCCAGACACGTACACACGAAGTTGAAGGCAGGCCACTTTTTCTCCTCTCGGCTCCTCTTACTTTTTCGTCTGGTGTGCGCCTCTCTTTCCTTGTGTACTTCATGACTGTGAGCAGAGATTTAGCGCCGCATCCCCACTGAGCCGGTGACTTTCCGCGTTATTATTATTATTTCTTCCCAGTCCTTGCCACGTGCTCGCTGTTTCTGAAACCTGCGAGCGCCTCGCTGTGACCCTGCATGCGTGTCTGTGTGTTTGTATGGGGTTATTCACAAGCGAGTGCTCGCCTCGGAAGGTACTCTCAGCTGCACGTCGACTGGTTCAGCATTGACTGCGTCATCCGAACGCCTCTTTTTGATACTTTTCGAATTCATTCTGGCATCGCTCGTTTTCGCTGCTGAGCCTTTCCGCTAGTTAGGGAAAAGGGCAACTTGTGGCGTGCCCCTGCGAGGGGAGAGAACTCCAGCTGAACTTACGAAGAAGGTTTTCTTCGCTTTCAGTTTGCTGTCTTCCTCCTCCTCATTCTCGTCTGCACGCGTATCTTTCATTGTCTCCTTTCTGTTGTTCCCCCCCCCCCACTCCCCTCTCTCTCTCTACATTAATATTTTCCAGCTCTCTCGCTTCATCTCCCTCACACTACTTCGGCACCCGAGGCACGTACGGCAGCTCTATCGCACCATCCACATCCTTCCTCTCGTTTCCCTTTCTCTCGCTTTGCTCCCCTCTTTCTCTTTTCCTTTTCTCGTTCTTGTTCATATCGTGTCCCGTGCCGCTGGCCTGCTCTCTCCTCAGCTGCGCTATCCCCCGAGCACCACCTTCTTGTGTAGACCTCACTAGCCTATGATCCTGACCACTACTCCCACCACCATCAGGGCTAGGCGTATGCTAAAGGGAGCGGTGCTGGCAAGCAGAAGTGTATTGGGCTTGCGTAGGCCCCCCTCTTTCTGATGGTGAGCCCAGCGGAAGCAACACCACTTCTTCTTTTCTTTCCTGCGCACCCTGCACGGACGCGCTTCCTATTTCCCGTGCTCCTCCCCCACGCAGATTACGGTTTGCTTCGTGTTGTCTACAGCCAAGCACGTCTATCGCGTTATCGGTGACTGTGAGTGGTCTCCCTTCACTCAATCGGTGTGACGTCGGAATCGCACTCACGCATTGCTCTGTACTCGCGTCTCTTTCTCTTTCGTGAAGGCTCAGAGGAACACGCCTGCCGCCGTGTCTCTTTCCTTCTTGCTCGCTTTCCACTAGACGGAACTGTATCACTCTTGTTAGCTGCATGCTGTTCCCCACAGTGATTTCTACCCTGTCTGCAAGTGCCTGAGCAACATCCCTGCACTTCAGCTGACCGAAGTGCATCGAGGGGGCCATCCCCCCTTTTTCAGGACCAACTCATTGCAGTGGTGCGATACGGCGGAGGCCGGCACAGCAAACTGTGGCCAATTCTTTCCTTCATCGTTGCTTAGCCTGTTGTGGTGGGTGTGCGAGCAGGCGACTATCGTCTCCCTCGTCGCCGTGGTACTTCCCTTTTGTGTAGAGGACACATTTGTACGCGCAAGCGAAACGCGGCATCGACTTGATCCTCTTGCCTCTTTTCTCGTGGGCCTCTCTACGGTGCGCTGCATCTTGCTTATCCGAACTCCACCACCGCCGTCCAATGAGCAGCCACCGGCCGGGGGTGACAGTGGGAGCGGCGAGTGAGAGCGTCTACTCGTTTGCAGAGGTGAACCGAAGACTGTGGCGCCTGCCTACTGCCGGGTCAGCAGATGGTAGCAGCGTTGGTGGCACCGAGCCAGACTGGGCTGCGGTGCGCGCGTCGCTGGAGGAGGCGCCAGAGGAACGGAGCAGCGCTCTGGGACGATACTTGCTGAGCTGGCTGGATCCGTATATCACGCTTGCGTGGCGGGAGCAGCTGGAGGAGGCATACATGCCGCTTCCGCAGCGTGCGCACCGCGCCGTGTACTGTGGCGCACGGCTCAGCAGCGCGTTCCGCGAGGAGGTGCGCACTGGCCGCGACGCGTGGCGCGTGCGTGTGGAGGCTGCGCTGCCTTCTCATGGTGGTGACGGCAACGACATCGCGGGTGCTAGCGACATTGGTGGTGACGACCACCACGGCGGCTGTGGCGGCGCACGCGTGGTTGTTGCGAACGAGCTGGCGCGCGTGGCATTTCGCGGGGAAAGCGACGTACGTGGTCGGCTGCGGTGGGTGGGGTACGTGCAGTCATGTGACACACCGCACGAGCTTCTCGGAGGTGTGGAGTGGGACTCTGACAGCACACTGCCGCTTTACCGCGCACGGCTGCATGGCGATGCGGCTGCTGAGGCTGTGCACGACGGGTGCGTGCACAGCGAGCGTTTGTTTCACCAGGTACAGGCCGGGCGAGCGCGGTGCACGTGCGAGTACGTGCGCGATCTGGTGCCCCTTTTAGTGAGTAGGAGCGCTGATATCGGGTGTCCGCGTATGCCTCGCGCTCCGTCTCTGCTTTGGACCCTTCTCCGCACGTTTCGGTCCGACCTGATGGCGATGCTTCTGCCTTCAATCGGGGCTTTGATGTGCGAAGTGTCGACGCCGTGGCTGCTGCAGCAGTTCGTGCTGTTCCTGCAGTCCAACAAGGCGGTCGAGGGAGTGGGAAAGGGGCTCTTCTTCTTCTCTATCTTTGTGGCATTGAGGCTGGCCCAGCCAGCTCTTATCAACAAGGAGATGCACCGTGCTCGGCGTACGGCGAGCCTTTTCCGCACCTCAACACTTACATTGATCTTCGAGAAGTGTTTGACGGTGTCGCCGGATGCGCTGTTGCGACCGGATATGAGCACCGGTCGTGTGTTGACGATGGCGAGCTCTGACATTGAGAACATCAGGGAATTTGCCATGCAGGTGATGTTCCTGTGGTCGGCGCCGATTATGCTGACACTGCACGTTGTCTACCTCTTCGTTCTCGTTGGGTGGAGTGCTCTTGCTGCTGTTCTTGTTTTTGCCGCCTCACTGCCTGTGCAGGGTGGGCTGGCAAATGCCATGGGCGCCGCACAGAAAAGCCTTTCGAGCTGCACGGATCAGCGCCTGCGTCGCACTAATGAGCTGCTTTCCGGCATCCGTGTCGTGAAGACGATGGGGTGGGAGTCGAAGCTTGTCTCTGCAATTGAAGATAACGCACGGGCTGATGAGTTGCGGTTTCGTCGAAGAGTGCAGATGTGTCAGGTCGGACTCTGGGGGTGCGTGTTTTCCACTCCGGCGTTGATGGTCACCGCTGTTCTTGCCACCTACACTCTCGGCGGACACAAACTGAACACAGCGGTTGTGCTCCCTCTAATCGCAGTTGTTAGCGCTATAACTTTCCCAGTCATGATGCTTCCGGAGGCGTTCACGTCGCTGACGAAGTTCATTGTGTCGACGGGACGTATCACGCAGTTCCTGGAGTGCGACGACTCGCACATCATCGTGGAGCACGCGGAGCGCGTGTTCAACAGAGCAGGGACTGGCGGCGCTTCCTTCAGTGGCGCGCAAGCCCCGAGTGCTCCTTCAGTCGACGCCGCGAGGGTACTCGTGTCAGTGCCTGCCGCACTGCCTGTATATGAGCCGCGGCACATGGGGCTGCGCTGCGTGGCGGAGAAGGTGCTGTGTGCGGTGCTGGGCCGCCGTGTGCCGGTGGAGCTGCAGTGGCGGAGGGCGGGTGCCTCTCTTGCCACAGGTGAAGACGGTGAGGAACCTGCGCCTGCTGCCTTAGAGCACGATGGCGCTGATGCGGCAGTTCCACATGCTGAGGGAAAAGGCAGTGACGAAGGTGGCGGCGCGTTGTACACGCTAGAAGACAAGGTGCTGCTGCGTGACGTGCGCGTGTCGTTCCCGCGCGCGCAGCTGACGGTGGTGATTGGCGCGACGGGGAGTGGGAAGTCTGTGCTGCTGGCGACGCTTCTAGGTGCATTCCGGTTCGAGGGCCACGTGAGCGTAGCGCAGTCAATAGCGTACGTACCGCAGCAGCCATGGGTCATGCAGGAGACGGTGGAGGCGAATATCACGTTTTTTGAGGGCGATCGCCGCTGTACTCCTGGTGGCGCTGCATTCGGTGGTGGCGGCGGCAGCCGTGCGTTCAAAGGTAACTCTGCGCAGGTCTTCTCGCCGCTGCGGTGTGCCACGCAAGCTGCTGCTCCTGGTGCTGCATCGCGGTCCGCTTGCAGTCGTTCCCTAGTGAGCGAGCGGCTTGCGCGCGCTGTGCGCAGCTGCCAGCTGGATGCGGATTTGGCGCTGATGGCACACGGACTGCATACAGCGATTGGTGAGCGCGGGATCAACCTGAGCGGCGGGCAGAAGGCGCGCGTCAGTCTTGCGCGGGCCGTGTACGCGGACTGCAACATGTACGTGCTGGATGACCCGCTGTCCGCGTTGGACGCGCACGTTGGGCGGCGCGTGATGGACGAGGTTGTGCTGCGCGCACTGGCTGGCAAGACGCGCGTGCTGGCCACGCACCAGCTGGAGGTGCTGCCGCACGCGGACCAGGTGGTAGTGTTGTGCGAGGGCCGCGTCGTGTTCGCAGGCAGCTACGCGGCGTATGCTGCGTCGAAGTGGAGGGCGCACATGGAGCACGAGGAGGCCGCTGCTACTGTTGCAGCCACGAGTAAGAAGAGCGGAGGTGCCGATAACCAGCCCCCTGAGACAGTCGGTGCTGCTTCGGCGAACAACGTGTTTAGTCCTACGGGATCGCCTGTGTTGGGTGTGGGACCGTTGAGTGGCACGACTGAGGAGCGTGACGACGTTCTGCGTGGCGGTGCTGATGGCAGTAGCAACAAAGAGGGCGTTGAGTTGGGGGACAAAGGTGGGGACTCTTTATCGAAACGGTGCTGGCGTGGCACACGGGCCTGTGAGGGCTCAGAGGCGGAGAGTTGCAGCGGCAGTGGCTCTACGCTGTCAAAGGCTGTAGACCTCACACGTAGGTCTAGCGCCGCTTCGAGCACCGCGAAAGGCTCATCAGGGCGGGCTGCGGATGAGGACGTAGCGGACGGCGGCGACCTGATGACCGCGGAGGAGAAGGAGGCAGGGCACATACCGTGGAGTGTGTACCGCGCCTACTTCGTCGCAGGAGGGGGCGTGTCTGTTGCAGTTCGAGTTGCGCTGCAGTCCTTTGCTTGTGAAGTACTTTCAACTGGATCCAGCGTCTGGCTGACGCTGTGGTCAGTGAGCTACTTTGGTTCCCTCACTACCAACGAACAACTCGGTATTTACTTCGGACTCGTCTTGGCGGTTGCTGTCGCGGCACCGGCCACAAATCTGCTCATATTTCAGTTTGCTCGTCGCGCTGCCAGCCGCTTGCACGCCACACTCCTGTACACGGTAAGCGCAGCCACACTGACGTTTTTCGACAGAACGCCGCTGGGTCGCATCGTCAACCGATTCAGCAGGGACATCTACGTCCTCGACGATGAGCTGCCAGCGAACGTTGTTCCCCTCTTGGGGATTGGTGGATATGTCATGACATCTTTGGCAGTGGCGTCGTATACGTCGCCTTTCAGCATTGTCGTGATGGTGTGTGCCGCCTACGCTTTTACACGTTTACTGACGCTCTACGCAACGGTGGTGCGTGAGGTGCGGCGGCGTGGCAGCGTGGTACAGTCTCCACTCTTCTCACTGTTGGAGGAGGTGATCCACGGCCGTGCGACGATCGCATCGTACGACAAGGCGCACGTTCTGTTTCAGGAGGCGCTGTGGAGGCTGGATCTGGTGTACAGCTGCACGTACGTGGAGAAGGTGGTTACATTGTGGCTCGCTCTCCGGATCGAGTACATTGCGGCATTAGTCATCATTGCTGTGGGTGTGATTGGCGTCGCGGAGAAGCTACTAGATGCATCACCTACGATGCCGGAGGCGCGTGTGGGTCTGATTTCGCTGAGCCTCACCATGTGCCTCGATCTCAGCTGGTCACTATCGGCAATACTAGAGCTCGCTTCTGTTGTCGAGGCGAGCATGAACAGTGTGCAACGCATTTGCCACTACATTGACTGCGTGCCAAGGGAAGCGCTGCTGTTGGCGCCGCGGGACGCGTGCGTGGGGCGAGCTGTGGCGGCGGGTGGAGGCAGCGGCAACGGAAGGGGCTGGCGCACCAGCAATGCGAGTGACATTTTTGTTGTTGCCGGCGGTGATGAGGAAGAGGGCGCACCTCTGCGACAGCGTGGTGCTTTGGGGAGCGACCCCGGAGACCAGTTTGGCGCGCTGCGGTTAGAGAACGTGGACATGCGGTACAGGCCTGGGCTGCCGCTTGTGCTGCGTGACGTGAGCTTTACGGTTGTACCTGGGCAGAAGGTGGGTGTAGTGGGGCGGACGGGAAGCGGGAAGTCAACACTACTGCTTGCGCTGCTGCGGCTTGTGGAGGTGTGCAGTGGGCGGATAGTTCTGTGCGGGCGGGACGCGCGAACGTACACGCTGCCCGCGCTACGGCATCTGTTCTCAATGATTCCGCAGGATCCCGTGCTGTTCGAGGGGACGATCCGAAGCAACGTGGATCCGTTCGGCGATGCGACGGACGAGGAGGTGCGTGCTGCGCTGACATCCGTGGGGTTTGTGGGGATGAGCGGTGGCTGTGCCGCCACCTCTCCGACAGCTACTGAGTCTCCGACTGCGGCGTTTGGCGGCATGTCTGTGCTGAACACTGTGGTGCAGGGGGGTGGGTCGAACTTCAGCGTTGGGCAACGCCAGCTGCTGTGTCTAGCACGAGCTCTGCTGAAAAAGGGGAGCGCGTTCCTCCTGATGGACGAGGCGACGGCGAACGTGGATACGCGGCTAGACCAGACGGTGCAGCGTGTTGTGGCAGAGCAGTTTGGCGCGTACACGGTATTGACGATTGCGCACCGGCTGCATACTGTGGCAGCGTACGACGTTGTGCTGGTGATGGCCGACGGGCGTGTCGTGGAAATGGGGTCACCGCGGGCGCTGCTGGGGCAGCGCGGGTCCGTGTTCTACGGGATGATGGCGCAGAGTGCAGCGGTGGCTGCTTGCCCTGAGCATGTGTCATGGGAGGATGCTGAGAGTGTGGTCAGTGGTGCCTGTTTGTGTGATGCCGGTGAGGGAGGCGCTCATCTCAGCGCGGCAGAGCGTGGGCGCAGCGTGGAGGCTGCGGTCGCGTCACGCCTGCATCAGTGCAGGTGAGGGGCGCGTTTCTGCAAGTCCTCATGCCACTGAGGCGGTCCGCGGCAGTTACGGTGCCGCCTCTTTTCTTTTTCCTTCGCTTGCCCAGTGCCTGACTGACTCTGCGGCTCTCGTACGTCAGTTGCCCGCTCCCATAGCGAATCGCGTGTTTGTGCGAACTCTTCGCGCTTCCACGGATCAGTGTCTCCGCGCACGATGGCGCAGCGGTGCGTTGGGAATAGGTTTGCGTCCTTTGCTTTCCTCATTGCCGCTCATTCCCCTGCGATCGTTATGTGGCGTGGAGGGGAAGGGGGGGGCGGGCGGAGAGAAGCCTGAGAGGAAAAGCGTTGTGTAGTGGCTGGGGGCTGCATAGAAACGCAATTCCGTGTGGTCTTTCTCTTATTTCGTCCTGTTCCTTTACCGTAATGGAAGCCGCTGTGACCTCAGTGTCGCACCATGACAAGCGTCTTCATCATTAGCCCCGCCATTCTCACTCGCTGAGTGAGAATGACTGAAAGGAGGGTGGTTCACCTCGTTGTAGGTGATGAGCAGTGCTCCTGTGATTTGCTCCCTCTCAGTCAAGCAGTTCTCTTTTTCACCGTTCGTATCAGCGGCTTCCATGTCGGTACCCGATTTTGCATCTGGCACTGGCGATACTTGTACGCGCATTTCTTCACAGTAGCGTCTTACTTCGCTACCCCTTTCTTCTCTCCCTACTCGTCTCTGAAATGCTGTTTTTGTTTCTTCTCTACTCGCCCCCTTTTGCCGTGTACTCACCGGCACCATCCTTGTGATCCCATGCCACGACTTTGCTCCGTGCCTCGCCTTGTCTGCCAGCTATAACGTAGAGCCTACAGCTGTGTTTTGCTTCTCTTCTTTTTTTTCGGATGATCTCCGCATGCCAGTGCCGTCCTACTTCTTCCATATCGTAGCACCCATCCCTCTACACGTGCCTGACCTGATTCACCCCGACAGCCCTGCAGCCCATTTCCGCCTCTTTCTCCCCCTTCCCTCCCTTTCGCATTGTGTGGAGGCGACCTACATTTTCACGTCCCGACTTATCCCAGTCCGCACAGCCTTCCCTGTCTGTCCCTCTGTCGCTGCACCGCTGCATTGACCTCACACGATCAGCGGTCTGCCGGTAAAGCAAGCAAGGCACAGTTTCTTCACGGATCGTCTGACTTGACTGGGTTGTCCAGCTCTTTTTGGGGGGCCTTGAAGCACTCGCTCATGGGCGCAGCACCCAGTCGTGAGGCGCAGGATCAGTACCTCGATGAGCTTCGAGATCGAAAGAAGAAGGCGTGGAGCGGCGGCCGTCGCCGAAAGGAGGTGTCGCTGCTGCCGCTGACAAAGAAGTTCATGGGGCACGTGCAACCTGACCTGGACACGAAGCCCGACTCTCATGCGTCATCGTATTCTGGCAGTCGAAACTCCAACACGTCACGCAGTTCACAACGTGACTACTGCACTGCGCAACTATGCCTCGACGCGGCTCCAGCCTCGCTGCCGTTTCTGCAGCAGCTGTACAACGCCTACCGGGAGCCGGCTACACAGTTTTACTGCCGGAAGGGGTCGTGGGGGACGGTGAACGGGCTACCGCGCGACCTTTTCTACCCTACGCTGGAGTCCTTCTACGCGGCTACAGTCAGCTGCTACGAGAACGACCTGTACGAGACCAACGAGGATATGCAACAGGCGTACGATCAACTGAAACTCGTACACCAGCTCCGTGCTTTCGGTTCTGCAGAGAAGGGCGCAGCGCCGGCATGGAGACCGAAAAAGCCTACTCAGGGTCCGCAGCTTCGGCCAACGCCGTGCGCCATCTGCTTCGAATACCCTACCAGCACCATCGCCCCTTCCCTGAAAGAGGGAGCTGACGCGTGTTCGGCTTCTAACGCTAACCGGTGCGGTGCCCCGCACGGAAGTGTAGTGTTTGCGCCGCACCGCTCCTTCATGGTGATCGGGTTCGTCGGACTGGTGCCGGTGAGGCAGCAGAAGGTGAGGGCCTCTGCCGAGTCTTTCCTCCGGCCACCGGCGGAAAGCGCCGGGGATGAGGGAGAGGGCGAGTGTGTTGGCACCCGAGATGAGCCTGCCGAGTACGAACTCGTCGCGTTTGTCTCCAAGTCGGCTGGCGAGCAGCATCTCAGTCGTGCGTTGTTCCAAGCAGCGTTCCTCTATGTGGACCAGTGTCGCCGTGCAGGACTTCCCGGAAACCCGCCTCTGCCGAGCACGCGCTTCTCGTGCTTCTTGATGGATGTGCCTTCTTTGTGCTTCCTGCGCGAGGTTCGGCTGCGGTGTGCGAAGCTGCAGTGGACACGGCGACTGGCGCGGGCACTGCGGCGAATACGCATTGCGGCGCATCATTTGGCAATCGAGATGAACGAGGCCGTTGCGTCGGAGCTGAGCGCCTTCATGGCGGCGTGCGTCCCGCGACTCGACTTTCACCCGTCACCGACGCCACTGGCGCGTCTTTTTGCCGGCTTTGTCGGCGACGCCGGATCTGCCGTGGTGGTGGTGGGCGCGAACGCCGCTTACCCCTCTGCAGCCATCCACGCTGCCCCGCTGCCCACCTCTGGGAGCGCGGAGGTGCAGGCGCTGCTGAAGAGCAGGGCGGACATCGATAAGATTTTTGGTTACGGTGGCGAGAGTGACGGGGGCATCGAGTCTTGCAGTGGAGCCAAAGAGAGTGCCAACGGCGATACGCCTGCTTCTGCGGGCTCCGACGCTGCGACAGTGAAGGTGGTCTGTGTTGTGGGAACAAATCAACTGACAGTGGGAGGCGTCGTATACCCCCACGCGACGGTGCTCGAACGGACTGTGCGGGTCGGCACAGGCGCCTTTGTCAACTCGGACTGGGCGGTAGCGCAGGACTTGTCCGGGCACGAGACGCTCGCGATGGATTTCGATGCGTCCGACCCTGAAGACGCGCGGGACTACAGCATTTGTGTTCGTCCGTTTTCCGAGTCGGGGTCGCTGCCAACGGCGGTGGCCTCGGACATTATCTTGTCCTGGTCTAAGAACTTGTATCTGCAAGCCCGTGTGGCGGACATCTCGGACAGTCATTGGGTGAGCTCGTACCCGCTGGACTACTATACGGCGCAGAGGCTCAAGCCGACGCCACTTCTTCAGGCTGCGGTCCCGACTGCAGGACCGTTAAGTTCGTCGTCGCTCTTCACTATGACACCCGTGGCGCCATCCAGAACGCAGAGTGGCCATGACAGCAAGGTGCGTTCCTCTCGACTCACGGCGTCGAACGTCAAAGCCCTCTCACTCTCCGCGCCCAGTGAGACCAATGGGCAGGACGCTGCTAATGACAAGGATGCCGCCGACGCCGACGCCACACCGCCCGCGTCCGCCGAGGCCTCCACGCGCACGTTCTACCTTTGGGAGTTCGAGCATCAGGGCCGTATCTACACGATTGGGCTTGTGCCCAACTTCGCGCGCGCTGTCCCGCGAGAGAGGGAAAATGCAGAGAACCACGATGCCTCGAACCGTCGCGGCACGTTCTCGAACCTGGAGAAGAACGCACCCGCGGCAGCGATGGCCTCTGCTGGTGCCGACGTGATCACGCGGGCGGTGAACCCGATGTCCGAGGAAGAGGTGAGCTCTGCCGCCTCGCAGAGGAATGAGAATAGCCGTTCCTACAGCGACCGCAGTTCCCGAAGCGGTGAGACGTACCGTACGACGGGGTCGTCGCACTCCACAATGAGTAACCTTCATCTTGTCGGTGGTCGGCGCAGCTTTCGGCAGCGCCGCATGGTCCTCTCTCTGGGGACGGGTGAGGCCTACGAGAATGATGTTCCCGCCTCAAGCGTGATCCCTTCAGTAAGTAGGAGTTGCCATTCTGGTGCCATGCCAGCGGCGGGCGGCTCTATTCGGAATGAGGAAAACAGTGCCATGGGCGCTGGCGGTAGCGCAGGGCTGCCTAGCAAGAGCTTCACTGGCATCGTTGGAGCTATCGCCGCACCGCCTGTGAGCAGCAGCGGCAGTGGCACCTTCAATTGCCTTGGCAGCGCATACGAGAGCAGTGGCGTATTTGAGGGCCGCGCGGTTTCTGGAGATGGTGTGCCACCACCTCATGAGCTGCAGAAACCTAAGAGGTATGCGAACACTCCGTATGAGCACTCAGATCGGCAGTTTCAGCCACTGCAGGCGCTGCAGCGCCGCCTGTCTGGCGGTGTATCTCGCGGCCTTTTGCCAAAGAGTGAGACGTGCTCGCCCCCTCAACTGCAGGGTCGACTCACCCCGTCCGGCGACGGGGCTGCTGACAACTTTATTCCCTCTCTTCATGGATTTGGCCCAGGCGGCTACTCGGACGGGCTAGCCGACTACCTTGGCTACGAGGGATCAGGAGTGACCGACATCCCCCTTCCTGAGTCTGCGATCAGGGCAACAGCGCTGACGACTAGTTTGGGGATGCTGCGGCAACCGTCAATACAGCAGCAGCCTGCTCAGGAACGGAATGGCGGTAGCCGTGGCCTTCTCGGGCCATCTCGCGCGTTGGCCCACGGCGGAAAGGGAGGAGCTCAAGATGAGCTGGTGATCAGCAGTCCGAGCGGGTTTCAAACGATGCCGCAGCCCCCGGTGCTGAAAGTGGCTGCACATGTACAAGAGGTGAAAGATGCAGGAGGAAAGGTAAAACTGCGATGGGACTGGCGAGGCCCACATAAAAGGTAGAGTACCGGTCATGTGCACGGCATTCGTAGGGTGAACAATGTAAGCCGCGAAGAGCAACTGAACCGTATCGGGTCGACAGCGCCCTGCTATGTCCACACGTGGTGAAGCTTATGAGCGCGCGTTCGGTTGGGCTCGCTAAAGTAAAGCTGTACGAGGGTGCAACTGGAGGGAGCACCCCGTGGGTGTTGTTCTTTGTGCTGGAATTCCTGCGCCCCTACGCCGTTCCTCTGCTTCTATCTGTGCCGTTGATGCCCGAGGGTGAGAAGGTGAACGGCGCTTTTTCTATCATGTTCCTCCAGAGACGCATTGCATTCGAGTCTCAGATCTGTCATTTGGCACTGTTGCCTGAGCGCTTGTTTTCCTGTTGTTGGCTTGCTTATCGACGTGCTACTTTTCTCTGGCTTCTTTTCGAAGAAGACACAGGCTTTCCTCTTCTCCCCACCCCCCTTTTCGCTTTCATTGTAGACAGTGAGCCTGATGAGTGCACCTGAAGACCAGGGTTGTATCCAGATGCAGCCTCGCTTGTTTTCACTTCTGCTCTCGCTCTCTTTTCCTCTGCGGGAATCAGGCTGTCTCTCTCCCCTTCCCTCCGGCCATTGGCATGCTCGTGTCTCGGGATGGGTGCTCTTTTCGCTGGTTTCCTTTCCGCTGTTGATGTTTGTCTGCGCGCGTGTATGTTTACACAGTGCACTCAATGTTGTGTTGTGTTTGTATTTTTTCTTCTCGGCTGTTTCCCCCCTCCCTCCCTCCCTCTTCTCTCCTCTTCTTCCTTCCTCTCTGTCTTGCCGCTTTTTCTCTTTCCTGCAATTCCCTCCCCTCTTTTCTTTTTGCGGTTATTCTCTTGAAGTGACATTGTTTAGGTCTCGCCCGACTCATTCCCCCCCCTCTCTGTGCTTGCCTTTTATTTCCTTCCTTGCCGCCCTCCACTCTCCAAGCGCCGCAGCACCATGCAAGAGAGTCGTCCAAAGCGTTCTCTGCCGCACTTGTGTGTTGCGGCGAAAAGTGTGTGTTCAGCACCCTAAAACTGCCCCCCTGCGCACTTGCAGTGTCAGCCATGCTCGTGGGACAGGGCTGGTAATAATCTGTTTCTCTTTCTCTTATGGTGCGTAAGGGTTGTTGTGTCTCCATGCAGTGGGGGGGTTGTTTTTCTTCTTCTTCGCAACGGCTATTTTATTTTCCCGCGAGCTGACGAGAGATGCGTCGTGCAGGAGCGCCACAAGTGGGGAGATCACCGTGATCCAAGGCGCTCCTGCACACATGTGCACACCGGTATGTTCTTTTTCGTTTTGCTTGTTTGCTTGTTTGCTTGTTTATGTATGTTCTCGACTTGACGATATCACCGAGGTGGCGCACGTTCTCTTTCTCTGTGATGTTCCTCTACGGCTGTCAGTTTTATCTTCTTGTCTGTGCGCTGTTGAGTGTGCCTTTCTCCTGTTCATCTTCTGCTGACGAGTAACCCACTCTCTCTCTCTCTCTGTGTGTGTGTGTGTGTGTGGCACGCGTTCATCTAATGGCTGTCTCTGTTCACCGTCGTTTTGTTTCGGCCGATTTCCCTTCCCCCCCCTCTCCCTCTCTCTCTCTCAAGTTTGCGCTTATTTGTTTTCTGTCTGCCTCCCCCCTCCTCCCCTTTCTTTCTCCGCCTATGGCTTGGGCGCATGGATGCCTGCTGGCGCTTGCGTCTCGGCGTGCTTGGTCAAGGGACTGCGGCGCTTTCGCCCATGGAGAAGTGTATCTGTACTTGCACGTGTAGCAACCTCATCCTCTGGGCTTTTCTTGTCTCTGTTCATCATTCTAGTCCCCGAATGACGGTGAACACCTCAGTACATCGTTTCGGGAGCCAGCACCCGCTCTGTGGAGTAGCCAAGCAGCCCCTCCCCTGCATCCCTGCCAATACCGAGCCACTTCTGGTGGTGACAGAGTCACTCACCTGCGACGTGGGGAGGCCAAAGCGACTTACTGCTATTGATGTCGGCGGTAAGGTCCTGAACGGCGTTGTGTCGTGGAGACCTGCGACTGTGAAAACGTCTGTGCCATCCATGTGATGGACAGGGTGTCTATGTGACTCGAGCGTATCTCACCCAGCCCTCACTGCCTACTCTTAGGGGTACCCCGGGTGGCGAGCGGCACAGTGGGAGCGGGGTTAAGTGGGCAGAGTTTGAGACCTGGAACGTGCAAAGCTGACTGAGCCGGCACGTTGCTGTAGCGTCTGTTCACTGCTACTTCGCTCCACGCAATGGGACCTGTGACGAGCCGATGGTAGAGGGGAGTTTCGCTCATGCTCTACGGTCGAATGCCACTTTGAGAGGGGGTAAATCCTTGTTGTTGTTGCTCTGGCGAGGGGGGGGACGGCTTAATGGTTCTCTATAAACTCACCTTGGTGACTTGGCGGAGGCGGCCTCCCGGCGGCTATTGCGTAACTGTCTGGGCACCGGCACCACTTGTTAATCGAAGGATGTGCGAGCGCCCGTGCTGGAGGATTCGCTTTTTTTTTTCACTTTATTTCGTGTTGATTTGCACTCACTCATTTGCCCCTGGCGGTTTGGTGACTCGGTGTCACGCACCACATCGCCACGAATGTGCTGGCTCAGGTAGTGCTGTGATACATGAGCGCAGTGGGGGACGGCGTGGTGAGCTCTACGTGCGGGATTTAAGGGACTTGTTTCACCGCTCTTTTTCGTTCGTTGGACCCGCCCAGGATGAAGGGGAGACCACATGCAATGACCCTTTAAATTGACGTTGCTGATGTCGTGGGACCGAGTAGGCCATTCTGTATTTTCCTCTGTGTTGTCACTCCCCCCTCTTGCTGGTCGACCTTCCGCAGGGACGCGTAGAAAGACAGCGGACTCTCTGCCATCTATCAAAGTGTACTGTCACCACTTTCTCGAGCCTCCATGAGGGGACGAACCCTTCAGTCCACTTCTTACTGAGTATTCAAGCAATTACCCTCGTCGGACTCTTCTACGCTAGGACTTGTAAAGGTGATGACTGTTGTCTGTGGGGCGGGTGGGTGAGGGTGGGCTCTATTTCTTCAACATTGTTGAGTTGTGCTGTGAAGGCGAAGTACGTAGTGACGGAGGGGGAGGCACACACGTGTGGCAAGACAGCTTGTACAGTGGGCAGAGAAGCTGCGGCCACATATAAGGTGTTTGCTCTTTGATGTCTTTTCGGCTGTCACACCTCTTACCATGTAGGCGTGCGCCACGCGCGCGGCGCCTGCCCCGGTCTTCCACATTTTCTCTGCATTGTTCGCCGTTCTACATGAATTACATGGATGCCTCTTTCGCCATATATCGGGTGCTCCTGCTGGTGGAGGAGGCCTGTATCATTGTGGCCTGTGCTGCTGGTGGGGTAATAAGTGACTTCTCTCGCTGCTTTCCCATGCTGTGACACATAGTCGCCTCTGCGGAGAAGGGGGTGGGGCATGAGTACCCGATTTGGTGAGCAGCGGCGTCGCAAGAGCAAGAGCTTTCCCATCATTGCTGTGGCAACCTTCGCTTACAGCAGCCAAACCGTGTTGGAGGAATCGCTGTGTTTCGCGCGTCACTAATGAAGTTGTACAGTCCCTGAGATGTGTTTGTCTTCATATCGTTGTGCTCTTCATCCAATCCCACTGCTTCACCTCGATGATACATGAACTGGATCCCGTGTCCAGTGGACATCTCTTCCTTCCCCCCTTCCCCTCACACACACAGACGCACACGTAAGCCCCAATTCACTCGTTAACCGAAGCGCACATCAGCATTCACTACCCGATCACAAGAGGCTGCCCCGGCGTTGACGTTTTTTATTTTCTTCGTCAGTACTTCTTGACTTCGTTCTACCTGAGCTGCGCAGAGCCCTCACACGGCATAACCGCATTTCTACCGCCTAAAACGAAAAACGTCAAGCCGGGGCGTTGACTCTCTTCCGACATCTCGTGGCTCTTGTGCAGTATACCGAACGTCGCTTCTCTTGTGTCCAACGCTTCCGCCTCCCTCCCCCTCTCTTCTGCCCCTTCCGTTGCTATCATTCGCTGACCACAGAAGATCTGAGCGTTTTGCCTCTCTGTCAAGGACACCTTTGACGCTTTCGTTGCCCTCTTGACTCAACATAAGAGGTGCTTAACTGCGACCCAACAGGGACAGAAGACCGCACCAGCTAAGCACATCAACATCGAGCATCAAAAAAGGAAGTGGTCAGCTAACGAGTGATCCAGCGCAGTCACAGTTCTGCATTCTGTGGCGAGGTGAAGGCAAGCGAGCCGCTAGAAAACGAGTGACACGGTATTCTTTAAACCCTCCCCCTCTTCGACCCCCAACTCTCTTCTTCTGCTGCCTTCTCTATTCCTTACGCTTTTCTCTCTCTCTCCCATCCTCCTCCCCCTCCCCCACATACTCATTTTGTTTGGTTTCTTTTTCGCTTCTGCTGCCGCTGTGTTTCTTTTCTGTTTTGACTTTCTTCCTCCAGCTAATAAGACTCGGACGTGTGCACTCTGCAGTAGGTACCGTCGATGGGCATGGGGGTGGGAGAAGGAGCGCAGAGCGGCCCTTCTCCCCCTTTTTCGACTCCTTCCTCTCTTGCATTCTTGCTCGTCGTTGAGTGCGACCTTGTCGAGCGGAAAGCAGAGGAGGCGTAACGAGGAATAGCGTAATCATACAGCTCGGCGTCCGTGCGTTTTCCCCTGGTGTCTCCATTGTGCGCAGTCGAGTTTGGGCTTGTTAAAATTTATTGTGCGTGTTGCGGCTGCGCTTGGTGTGCCCGGAGCTGTTCTGATTGGGAGGTGTGTGTGTGTGTGTGTGTACGGTCGTGCTCAGTGTGTGTGTGTGTGTGTGTGTGCCCCTCTCTTTTTGGTTCTTTTCGTGTTTTCTTGTTTGTCTCTCGCCTGCCTCTTCGCCCCTCTTTCTCTGCGTGAGAGCGGAAAAGTCACGACTGCCGCTCTCGTCCCCCTTTTTTTAATTCCTTCGAATGTTCGTTTGTTCGCTTCTTCGCTTCTGTCGTCGTTGTCGCCGGCTCGCCTTTATTATTTATTATTCGGTGGCCGATTCGCCGCTTCACGATTGCCACTCTTCTTCTCTGTCTTTTCTTGCAGGCTCGTTTTTGCCCCAATCCCCACAGCCCCCTTTCTCTCCTCGTCCTCTCAACGCCAAGGGAGGAGGGAGGGAGGGAGGCTTTCACCGCAGCCTCGTTTTGCGCTATCGCAATCGCGGGCCTGGTGCCAACGGGAGGCTGTGGTGAAGTACGCAGCACACAACGAAGAGGAGGAGCGGGTTGGCCTCGCTGGCGTTTGAACTTTTCATTTGTTTGCTTCTCGTTCCCATCCAGCTGTGCATACTTTATACATACCTCCAATTTGCTTAGTAAGCGTCGACGGGCACGCGTCTTCAACGGCAATCATGGGCCTCGTTCCCTCCCGGGAGTCTCTCTATGAGACCCCGGAAGCCGCCTCGCAGCCGCGCGCACTGCCCTTCATCAGTCGCGCTGCGGAGAACTACATGTACAAGACAAACCGCACGGAACGTGTTTTTGGGTCTGGCGCAGCTTCTGGCTCGCTTGGAGGCGAGCCCATACCGGCGGCGTTGCTGAATGGTGTCCCAACCGCCGAACTCGCGCTCAAGATCCTTGAGGCTGACTCGAACACCGTGTTCATCGACAACCCTGCAGAGGCAACCGCGGCGGTAGCTGCGAGCCGTGGAAGTCGTCGAGGCTCTGCCAAAGGCGCTGAATCACAGAGCCGAGGCCGCGGGTCTGGCACCTCGGCATTTGAGACCCCCGCAGCAGAGGCACTCAGGCAAGGCAAGACGCCGTACGTGTACTACTATGAACACCGCGTACTTCCTCTCACCACGGAGTTCTTTCCCTCCCCGGATTGTGTGCTCTTCCGCCAGTTGTGGCATGCACGACAGCATCAAAACCCGCGGTACCACTTCCAACTCGATCACACGTGGTCGCCTGGGGCCCTGACAGACCCGACGGTGTCGTATGAGTCCTTTACGGAGCTGGCGATGCATAACATGGTGGACATTCAGGCGGCCTGCTTGTCAGCAGGGAAGCCCGCGACGGAGGAGAACCTTGAACGAGTGCGAGCACAGCTGCAAGCAGCGTTGTCATCCTTGAGTGACAGCGACATCGGTATAGGGTGCCGCAGCGCTGCATCCACAGGGTCTCAGCGCACTCGTGTACCGTTTGCCACGCGCGACGAGTTTTACAACCTCGTCGTCCGCACAACAGGGGAGTCGAGGATATACGACACGAATGAGGAACTGCGCGCCGCCGTCTGTGGTGCTGCCACTTCTGATGGGGCGGTGTGTGCCCATGCCAGTATTGCTGATAGGGAGCTCACAGCAGAAGAAAGCAGCAAGGCTGAAAGAGAGCGCCACCGCCTGCGTCCTGTGCCATGCGCCATTGTGCTTGTGCGTCGCTGCATGCTTGCGCATGAGTACCGGTACACGTACTTCGTGGCGAACAATGAGCGCCATCACAAGACAGGTGCCAGCGCCGCGGGAGGTTCTAGTCGCCGTCGAGGGCTAGCCAGTACATGTGGAACAGGCGAAGTACACCAGCAGCAACGGGAACCGCACTCAACGTTGGTGTGCGGTGACAGTGTGCGCACGGCTGTGAAGGAATCAGACGTAGTCGACCGAACGCGTCAGAGTGAATTTGGCGATAAAGAGCTGATGGTGCCGTGGGTGCAGGTCAGCGTACCGCAAGCTCCGCTTGGCCTTGCCGAGCTGCGGGTGGTGGGCATGTACGGCTGTTGGACAGTAGAGGAGATTCTGCGACACTCTCTCTTTACCCCGTCATTGTGCGTCACCGCTGACTGTGATAAGGTGGCAGACACTGTCGTAACGAAGAATCTGCTATCGCGAGAGGCACAGGTGGAGAAGGCGCTGCGTCGTGCCGCGCCGCATGGTGTTCCCTCATCGACGCTGGTGAACACCGCCTTCTTTGAGAAGCAGGTGGGCGACAAGGAGCAGTGCCACACGTACTTTGCGCTATGCCGCCTCTTTGCTCACGGAATGCGACAGTGCATCTTGAGTGACACACCAAACAAAGTGGCGGGGACGAACACGGCAGGCCACGCTGCGTCCGAGCGTACCTCCGCGGAAGAGGAGCTGACCGATGAGCCATCACAACAGACGGACGGGGCGGCGGCGGCGCGTCAGCGAGCAGACCCGGGTTGGGAAGCCTTCATAGCCTTCCTCTTAGGGGGTGCGTCAGCGATGTCGACTCGTGGTGACCTCGCTAACTGTTTTCTTATTCGTTTTTCAAACATACCACAGCTGCAGTTGTGCCGGCAGATCCGTCGCATGCTGATGGAGCTGCAAGACATGTACCCGGCCGCGCCGACACTGGAGGTCTTCCAGGCAGCACAGCGCCAGCGAAACATGGCGGCCATGTCAAAGAAGACAGACGCTAGCGATGGCGCAGGTGTTGGAGGTGTTCAAGGAGGAAACCAAAGTGCTCATCAAGGTTCACCGCTGGAAGATCGAAGCAGCGGTGAAGGCACTACTGCACCATGGAGCCTCCTGGAAGCAAGCAGAACCTCGCTGACCGACAACACCAGCGTGCAGCCGTCTGCTGCCATGGAGGCAGATGACGAGCTGCAGCTGGAAGCCGCCACTGTTGCTAAACGGAATCACAAGCCTGCAGCCCTGCCGCTGTCGCTCGACCCTGAAGCGCTCGCTGAGCGTCCGCACCAGTTATGTGAGAGAGATCGGCTGGAGCGGGAAGGATTTTGCTGTTACACGTCGTATGGCTTGGTCGTGTTCCGACTCAGTCGGGTCGCAGTAGCTCACGCTCTGAACCAGCTGAGCTTTGCCCCCCTGCGTGACTCTGTCGAGGCGCTCTGTGTTACGCTGACAGCTGCCGCACCGCCTCCGCTGACTTACCGTGGTGAGCTTCGACCACCAGCAGGGCTACGGACGCAAATGATAGAGGTGGCAGAACGGGATGTGTGCAGCTCAAGCAAGACGGCGGTGAGCAGTGATGAGGAGGAGCGAGGCAGCGCTTGCCTCAGCGCTGCGGAGTACTCCCCAGAAGCTCTTGCAAACACGTACAACAATGCAATGCGGTATTCGTCCTCCAGCACGACTGGCTTCTCGATGGAGCCGGTGTGGCCGATGAAGATGGACAACGTTTCCTGGGCGACCCACGCGACAGCGCTCGAGGACACGCCTGATGAGCTGATTGGAGTACTTCCCCGCAACGCGATTGAGCAGCGCCGCGGCCGCTTGCTTCCATTCTGTGGTGTCGTCAAGGCAGAGAGCGAGGCGGAGACCACAAATGGTGCTCGAAACCCCTCAGCCGTGCATCAGGGTTGCAGCTCCGACCCCTCTGCGCTGCTACAACCCCATCCGAAGCGACCCAATCCGCCATCGTCGTCTTTACCGCCCACGTCTGTGCTGCTTCAGAGAGATGTGTACACGGTCTCTGCCGAGCTCAACGGCATGCCATTTCGTGAAGTGATGGAGTTGGTGCACCAGGAGCAGCAGCAACTCCGGCACTCGGCCTATGGCGACTCACAGGAGAGAACGCCACGCTTCATAATCGAAGCAGTGAATTCCCAAGGCAATGTTGAGCCGGACAGCGTGCTGAACTGGAGCCCGATGGCAGCGCTCGGCTCTCTGCGGTGGAAGCGGGCCTTGACGGCGGCAGGGTGCGGGAATGCTGGGGCCAGTGAAGGTTGCAGCTGTGCCGCTACCGAGACGACTGCCATGCAAAGCGTGCCACCACTATCGCCTCATACGCCGAGGTCGCAACGGGCCGTCTCCATCTTTGTACGTGAGCCAGAGCGCATTTTGCGCACCGGTGACAGGATTCGCTTCACGCCACACCACTGTGGGTATCTGACGTCTGGAGAGCGTAACTCTCCCAGGGATGCCCCAGACAGTGGCACTCCACACGGCCGGTCACGCGGTGGAAGCAACGTGACCTCTGGAGCCTCGCAGTACGGCTACTGGTATGTCGACGACAGGTTGACGACGGAGGACATGATTCTGTCGTGGATGCGCCGTGTCGGGGGTCGCGCTCGCGAGACCTGCGGCACGGACACCAAATGGGTGCGCTTTCCTGAAGCCGTACTGCAGGTCCTGCTGCGCTTCGCGCATGCGTGCCGCCAGCAGTCAGGAGGTAGCTGGCTCACTACGGGAAGCGCACTGCATCCTCTGCACTCGGCCGACGAGGAGCTGGTGGAGCCGGACCTTCTGCAGAACTACCCGGACATTTTGCGCACCCGCCGCTTCCGGCAGTGGCGCTTCTCACACGACGGCTACGTATACTTTCATGGCGTCACCGTGCGCATCCCGGGCTCTGCACCGCTGCTATCGCATCCTCCACCTGCGGCAGTCATGGCCACCTCGGCGTACCGCGCAGGGACACACAGCCGCGGCGAGGTGACCTCCGTTACTTCTGGCGGACCCCGTTTAGGCTTGGCTGTCGTGCCAAGCGTAGGTGTCGTTTTCGATCCTCCGCCGCCGCCGCCGCAGCAGCAGCAGCCAATGGTGCAGCACTGTAACTCCGTGATGCAGTGCGGTTATAGACCTCTGCCGTCAGCGATTATGCCACAAGGCAGTGATGGGGGAGGCAGTGGCGGGCAGTACAGCGCCGACACCGCCATCGGTGGGCCCGTATACCATGCAAATCAGATAATATACCCCATTATGAGTGGCAGCACCAGCGGCAGTGGTAGCGTTCCTAGGGCGCATTATAGCCCCGCCCTGGCGCCTCAGCAGTATCCACTGCAACAGCTTCCACCGAAAGAGCAGTACGTCAGTGGCGCTCCGATTCATCACACCATGCAGCAGCAACAGACTATGCCCCAGCCACCGCCGCAGCAGGATAGAGGACCGGGATGCGGCCTCTATTGCGACGGTGCTGTGTGCGATCCCCACTACGCACCCACTGGCCGCTCTTCTATGGCGTGCTCCAGTGCACAGGAAGCAATGGCAGGCAGGCACCACGGTGCTTCCTCGTCGAGCGCGGCCGAGGGTGCCGGCAGGGCAGGGCCTGTGACACCCAATGCAGTGAATTCGCATTGCTTCAAGGACGCTACTTTTTTTCAGAGAAACGCTGCTGCCACTAGAAGCGGTAGCTACCACCAGCCAGAGTACTACCCCAGAGGCGACCGCGACTATCGTGTTGATGGGGTAGGTTTGAGCGAAGGAATTCCTAGCGTTGAGGCAGGGTTCTTCGTTGATCATCCCAGCAGCACATTTTTCCAGTCCTCGGACACATCACACTCTGCCGCCATAGTGATGGGACAGGCTCACGTGACGAGTAGCTTCTACGAGGATATCTACGACCCTTCTGCACAGCAGTTACCTCACACGCCCCAGCAACAGCAACATCAGCATCAGCAGTATCGTTTTCAGGCGGCTTCGCCATCTAGTCTGAGCGAACCGGCCAGCAGCCGTGCGAGTGGGTCGTGGAGCACCGACAAGATGCTTCTGTTCCACGGATCACCGCCGAACGTGGCTGGTGCCGTGCCCTCTGGGCAAGAAGCACAGAGTCCGTCGACGGCAGCTGCAGGTTGTGGGCGGAGTCAGATGGAAACAACCAGGTCTCCTTCAGTGCCCTCTATGATGCATGTGACCAGTGTCAACCAGCCACACGAATACCACCCCCAACAGCAGCCTCTCACGTTGATGCACCCATCGCCGTCTGTTCCAGCTCCTCCTCCTCCGCAGCAGCAACCGATGAGCTACTCCTTCCACGGGGAAGGGGACAGACTGAGCTATGCGGCGGAGCGGCGCACAACAGCCGATTACCCACCCCGCCGGAGCTCCACCACGATTCTTGCAACCACAGCCATGATTGCATCAGCGGTAAAGCCAACGCTGCGGAGATTGAGTGTTCATACACTGCGGGCTACACACTCGACCGGATGCCACCGCGCTCTGCCAGTAGCGTCTTTTGCACCTGATGTTGTCGATCCCTCGCCTGTTAACTCCGGTGGCGGCGGCAACACGCGTCCGGCAATTATGCCCAAGGACCGCATCACCGCAAGCGACGACAGTGGAGCCGAGATTCCGAGCGACTGCAGTAAGTCCACTTGGCCGGTGCGAGCGTGTACGGCGCCCGTCTATCACCCAGATGTGTCGTTCAACACGCAGCAGACGTGTCACAACACACAGCGAGTGTACCGAAATCTTCACCCCCACCAGCAGCCACAGTCAGCACAGCCACCCCCTCCGCGTTCGCCTCAGCTGGCATCCGGACCTGGTTCGCTCCGCGAGACCGTCACCGCAGAGGTGATTGAGGCCAACAGCATCACTGTGCGTGTGATGCAGCGCAAGCCGTTAGTGGCTCGCCAGTCGTCATACAACGGGGTTGCCGGTGGAGCGGCGGCGTGTGGTTATAGGACCGGCTGCGTCGCCCTGGGTAACACTGCCAACGTTCCTGGTGGCGACGGTGGCGCGCCAGGCGCCTGCTCACCGTCGCCGATGGGCTATGGTGCGACGGGCGTTTCACCCTCTGGCGGACTTGAAGATATGCGTGGAGACGCTAACTTCATCCACCGCAAGACCGGCGGCGTTTTAACTAACGACGGCCGGACTGCACTGGAGCAGCGACCATATGGGATGTCTCAAATACCAACCCCGACTACAGGGCAGCAAGTGACCCCTGGGTGTAACGCAGCTGGTGCCTCTGCGGTCCCCCAGCCGCAGCGTCAGAGCAGCGGGATCGGATCATCACCCCCGCAGCGGACGAGTCAGCGTGTCTCACACAATCCATACACAAATGCCCGCTCCCTGTCTGCCACACCGCTGCCGGCCGCTGCGATGTCCTCAGCCCACTCGCAGAGTGGCGCTAGTGGCGGTAGGCTTGGTAGCAGCGGACTGCACGACTCCTTGACAGACGCGCTCGACAACCGCTACGGCAGCGTGGGCGACTTTAACGCCAGTGCTTTAGCCTCTCCAGCCAGCCTTGCGCACAACGCCAACGGTATGACGCACGATCCGTACTACTCGCGAGGTGGAGGCGACCCGGCGGGATTCAGAGGCAGCCCGGCAACTTCTCAGCGACAAAGCCGTTACCTATCACAACACACCACAGGTGATGTAGTCCACTTCTCCTGCACGGATCAACTACAAGAAGGGCAACATGAGTCGTACGCGTCCTTCTATGAAACGGCCGTGGATGTGCAGACGTCTCCTCACTACTCCGATTTTTACCAAAGCGCTGCCGCTGATGGCACAACGCAGGGCTTCTTCTTCTCCATGGGCGACTACGAGGACTCTGGAAACCCTGCAGAGCAACTGTATGGCGGTAGTCCCAACTACCAGTATCAAGGCACCCTCCAGGGCCACCCACTGCAGCCTCCAGGGCAGCTGGATAGGGGAGCCGGGCGCGGAGGCAGCGCCTACGGTAGCTCACATGTATCTACTCGCAGCATTCACCACCACCAACCGCCGCAGCGCAACATGAGTGGAGGCAGTGCGTATCATGGTGGCGTGTACGAGGACGGTACTCCGGTGAGTGCGCTTCCCTATTCTCCAAAGTCTCAGTAGTAGCAGCACACATGCGGGGCCGACACCTGCAGCTTCTCAACAGCATTGAGTCAAAGCGTTGGTGTGTCGGTCTTTGTCTGTCCTCCTACGCAGTTTAGTGCTACACTCTCTGTTACGAGTCACGTGAGCCACCATCAGGATGCGCGAGCAGCCAAGGCTGTATGGCTCGGAGGGCCGCTCCTTCGACTCTTGGGTGTTTATTTGCCTTTGTTGTGAGTGCAGCTGGAGTGGGAAGCATACCACTTCCGTGTAGCGCCCACCGCCTGTCTCGTCCTTTTCCTGCAGGCGTGCTCTCTCTCTCTCCACTACCCACCGATGATGCTTCCTCTTGGCGCAGCGCTCCGACATTCCGCTTCCTTTGCCCTTTGCACGCCCGTGACTCCCCGCCGCGCTCCTCCAGTTTTTACCTTTGCTCTTGTTGCCTGACCATCTCCGCAGATGCCTTTGGGCTGCCTGCCTTAGGGGGGGTGGAGGGGCTCTGGAAAACGCATTGGCTGGTGTTTGCGAGTCCATCGGTCCCCACGAAAGCGTCGTTTTCTTTCTCATTTTCTTGTCTGTCCTCATCTTGGGCCCCCCGGTGATGCGGGCCACCTCAGTGCGGGGCTTTAGAGTGCAGCGCCTCTACTTTTTGTAAGGACGCCACACAACCTGCAGCCTGCGCTTCGGTATGCGACTGCGCAGACTCGTGGCGTCAGCAGAGAGGTTTGGGCTGGCGCTGTGCCAGAGAGAGGCGCGGCCGCGGTGACCTTTGTCCCCGCTCACGACGCAGCGTGCCGACGAGCCATGACAGGCTGACGCGCGCCCGCTCCGGTGAGGGGCGAGCGGGTGCGGGGGGAACGGCCCTGCCGCTGCGGGCGCATGGCGGCGTCCTGCCTGTCGCGGCACACGCGGGCACGCCACCCGGACGCGTCCCCCGTGGCGTGGACGCAGGTGGGGAGGGACGATGGCGGCGGGCCATGAGACGACGGGGCTGTTCTGGGACCCAGGCGCCCGGATGCGGTGGTGCGGGCGCTGCGAGGCACAGCGGGCATGGCGCGCCGCGTCCACGCGGGGCATCGTGGGGCGGGGGAGCACGAGCGATGCGCGCGCAAGGCACGAGGTGCTGCAGGGAAGTAAGAGCCGCAGTGCAGGCATGCGGCATCGCCCCCATCTGGCTGTGTGGGCTGATGCGGCACGGAGGCCGGCGGCGTGACTCGGGCGCCCCGAGCCACGCCATCGTGTCCTTCGGGCACGGACGTGGAGAGCCCCCACGCCGCATTGCGTGATGCCGCGGCCTGCAGCGGCGGAGGGCGAAGGGTGGCCCACAGGCGGAGCACCGGGGCACACCGGGCCCTGACCGGAGGCGGGCCGGCTTCGTCCTCTGGGACACCCGACATGTGCCTGGACTACCCCCCTGCTGCCCGCGTGACCGATGCCGCGGCTTGCGTTCTCGAGCAGGCGCCTGGAGGGGTCCGTTAGACGCACGTCGCGATACGACGGCCGGGGCTTGTCGCGGGACGGCCGGGCTGCACCGCCGTGTGCGACTGAGGCATGTGCGAGCTGCGGTTGCACGCGCGTCTGCGTGTCGATGGTTCGTGGCGGCATGGAGGCGGCGAATGCAAAACGTTTGTTGATTTTGTGGAGGTGTCGCGTGAAGCGTTGTTGCTGTACGAGTGTCTCTTCTTGCGCTGTATAGGCCGCACTGCGAGCCTTTACTCGGGGGGGGGGAACGCTGCTCTTTTGCAGGCGGTATTGCTGCGGCGAGTTTGTCTGTGCATCGCTGGATGTTGCTGCCCGGGAGAGGGGGGACTCGTGGATTGCGTGAGTGGTATGCGTGAGCAACATCTGACAATCATACACGATTGTTTTGTCTTCGTTGCAGCTTGTGCGTGCGTGTGTGTGTGTGTGTGAGGGGAAGACTGTGCACATGTTCTCTTCCCGTGGTGCGGGTGCGCTGTAGTATTTCTATGGCGATGGGTCAAGAAGGCACGGTGTTAGGGCAGTTGAGTGCCAAATCACCGCACATACCTCTTAGGAGTGTCTTACTTCCTCTTTCATCTCTTTCTGTTTATTCGTTTCTTCTGCCGTCTTCTCTCTTGTGTTTTACGTCTGCATATGTGTTGCGCGCGCAAGATGTTTTCCGCTCTCTGTGGCCTCCCAGTCTTGGTTGAACCAAAGAGGAAACATGCCGCCCATCAAGTCGCTCTCAGACTCGCGCGCGTTTGAGGGGTATATGTGCGTTATAATTCCCCCCCCCCACTTCGTGCTCTCTCTCTCTCTCTGTGTGGCCTCTGTCTTCTGTTTGTCTTCATTTATTTCCTCGTGTCACTCTCCCCTTACCGTACTGTGTGGGTGTATGTCTTTTTCTCTTGGGGCCACCACCACAGGCACTAAGGCCTCGATATGTCGCGAGTGGCTTTATTCCGCCGATGCGCGTGCTGCTGGTGATGGTGGAGTTTTGTTTGCCTCTCTTCTTCTGTTGTTTGCTTTAGTTGGTTGTCTCACTGCACGAGCGCAGGCTCCACATAGCAGAGTTAATTCACCTTTTCCTCTCTGCTCTTCATGTCACGGGTTTACTCATTTTTGTTTCCGCCCCCACCCCCCCCCCTCTCTACACTTCCGCCGCCTTCCCCCCCTCTCGTCCTTCTCCAGTGCCCTTTAATGATCCCACCCACGTTGTGGTCTCTTTTGTATCCGATTGCCTCTCTCTCTCTCTCTCTTTCTCCTGCAGGGCCCCATGTGCAACCACAAGATGTGCGCAGCTGTTTTTCCTCCCTTCTTCTTTACCGCAGAGCTAGGCTTGCGTTTCTCTCATTTTTCTCTTGTCTCTCTGAGGCGCCTCGCTGCGCGTCTCTTCGGGTGTTGACGAACTCGGTACGCCGTCTCCCACCGCCCTTTCTGCAGGCGCGCGTGTGTGGGAGTTACTGCACAGGGGGGGGGAGGGGGGAGTACACGCCTGTTTGGAGGCGGTGGATGTACTTGGTGTGTCTTGTGTCTTTGTGCACTCTCATTTTTGCTGTCATTGTTACGTTCCCCTGTTCCTCTTCTCGTGTCTCCTGTCATCTTCACCGACTTCCCCCCCCTCTCCCCTCCGCGATATGTTGTCGTTTTATCTTTGATGGCGGCGCCGCTGTCCATCTTCTCTCTTTTTTTTCGTCGTCGTCTTATCATCGATGTACTGTCGCCGCTGCCACTGCGTTTGCCGCTTCAATTTTTCTTCGTGGACGCGGGCACTCCATGTGGTGGCTTGGAAAGAGGCCGGTGTGAGGTCGATATCGTCCGCGCAGGTGTCTGTCATGTCCTCGACTCGCTCTCTTTCGTGCCTCTCTACCACATTTTGTATGCCGCTATGCGGCGCACACAACCAAAAGGGGGGCGGAAGGGAGACGAGGTGTGCGCCAGATGGAGGATCGCTGCGGCAGCACAGCGAAAGAAACGAAACAGGCCGCAATGACAGCGACGTCACCGATGCCAGGAAGCTCATCACGTGCTAGCAGGGTAATGATGTGGAGCTCTTTCTCTGAATAGCGAATCACTTAATCGGTCCTTGCTTTGGTAAGCTGAGCGTCTTTCCTCTGCGCTGTTGCTCCTATTTCGGTCCCGGAAGCCAGTCTGCTTGTGACCACCTCGACGGCGGTAGCGTGCACCACTTAGCGCTCACTGAACGAAGTGGTGCACACAGAGGGAATACGTGAGAGGCAGAGGGGCGTAAGCGTTTTGGGCGAGTGATCGTGTGCTGACTGCTGCTCGCTTTGAGGGTGTGGTTGAGCAAATGAGTCACAGCAGAATTCATCGCTGACTCCAGCCTTGTATTTCCTTTTCTGTTGACTTTTTTCTCCAGTAATGCGATGGCTGTTGGCTGCCCGATGCTGTTTGCAAAGTGGGCTGCATCTACCTTTGCAAGCGGTGTTCTTGCCTGCTTGAGTGGAAGAGTGAGGACTGTGCCTTCCGTGATGTGATGGGCCAGTGCGCTGGTGTGCTGGTGCACAAGTGCAGGGTGCCTCTCTTCTGCATGCGTGCCGCTTTGCGACCTGCTCGAGCTCCGTTGCTTTAAGCCTTCAGGACAGGTGCGGTGGTTGTGCGTCTGTTTCGCGTAGGCCGGTGATTTTCCACACGGAAGTGGAACTCCAATCAAAACTGCGTAGCGCCTGGATTTTTTTTTTCAGACCCGACTCTCTGCGTTACTCCAGTAGGGCCGGAGGGACCCCCCCCTCCCCCCACACACACACACCCAAAAGGGTCTCTGACGTTCGTTTTCCATGGCATATTCCTAAACGTGGCGAGGGGGGGGGACGCCGAGCTGCTGGCACTTTTGTCAGAGGCGGTCCGCTACGGCACGATTCTTGTCTCAGGTCTTTGATGGTGGTTCTCTCCTTCTTCGAACTGATTTGAAGAGTATTGTGTGACTACGAGGAGCACAGAGAGCCATACATGGATATACCTCCGTTGTCCTGTCTCTGTGTGTGTGCACACCGTGAATTCTGCATCCCTCGCATCTGCTCCTGCTCTTTTTTCCCTCCATTCTCTTTTCACAATCGATTTGCCTTCCTGGACGGGGGCTCCCCCATTTAACCGCCTTGACATTGCACTGGCAAACACCACTCTTGCGCGTACATGGGCGCCCCCGATACTTCACTGGCTGACATGTTCCAACATATGTCCTCCTCATGCACTCGACAGTAGCTGAACATACTCTTTCTCATCGCTGCTGTTTTCTTCTTGGGGTGCCTGCAACGTTTCACAGGTTACCGATCTGCGGAGAACACGCCCTTTATCGTGTATCTGTACTCTCTCTTTTTCTCTCGTTTCTAGTTGGCTCCTTCCACCCTTGCCAGTCTACTGATCGCACGAAAGGAAAGGCATCGTGCGAGAACACACACGCTGGAGCGGGCCTCAGCTTTTACTCCAACCGCCCACCGAGACGTTAAAAAACCGCCCTTCCCTAAAAAAAAAAACCGAACGACAAAGTCCAACCCAACGGTACAACGACGGACATCACACCCGTTCACCCCCTAATCAGACACCTCGACACCACGTGGCAAAGGAAAAATACAACAGGCACGTTTTTCTTGCTTTGTCGCTTTCTGTCTCGAGCTTTCTCCCTCCCTCTCCCCCTCTCTTGTCTTTTCCTTTTTATCGTCGCATTCTTTTGCTGAGCTGTTGCAATTCTGCGGACGCCATCGACGAGTCTCGTTGTCCGCATCTCGTGCGCTAGGTCGCTTGTTACTTCTTTCCACCGGATCATCCTCCCTTCAGAGCCTCCCCCCTTTTACTGGTTCGCCTGTTCTTCCTCTGATCGGTTCAAGCGTCTCTGTCCTCTCTTCTTCTTTTTTTCGTTGTGTACACGTTCTTCTGCGTACTTGTGTGTGTGTCGTGTGTCGTGTCCCCACTGGTACTCCCATGGGCGGTCGAACAGCACTGTCTAGCGCTGTCATCTCCTTTTCCCTTTTCGTTGTGGTGCGCTCCTCTGAGCAGACACTGTGATTCTTCTCAAGCGCTCGCGGAAAGAGGCGTCTCTTGCTCTCCCCGCTATTTTGCATGTGTGTTACAGGCTCCACAAGAACAAGACACACACACACACACACACACACACACACACACACACACACTCACACACCTCTGAGGGTGCGAGGCGACCTAGAAGCAGTGAAAGAGGGAGCAGATGCAATCACTGAGGCATCCACTTAACCTTTGCTAAACGAAGTATTTTGCTTAAAAGAGAAGCACTGGGATACATACATACTACAGACGCACGCATTGACTGTGAATTTCTTTGCTGTCATTTTCTCCATCTTTTCTTCCGTCCTCTCGATCCCCCACAAGCGCAGTAGTCTACGCGTGTACATCTCTCCATTCTCTCGCTCTCTTTATCACCCTCTTGCGGCCTGCAGAAAGCGTTTTTGTTTTTGTTTTTTTTTGTTTTCAGTTTTGATTTTCTCGTGTTTGTTCTTTACTGCACAAGCGCTGTGCTCCCCCCACTTCTTTAGTGTTCTTTTCTCTCTTTTTTATTTCTGTTTGGGCTCCTTTCTCAGCTCTGCAGTTGATCTAGAGAAGGCCACCCCGGGGCGGTGGGCTCTCCATTGTTTGTTTCTACCCCCTTTCCCCACGCACTTCTCCCACCCTCGACTCTCCCCAAGACCTTCTTATTGCCACGATCCCTCCTCAAGCATAACGTCGCGCGCCTTCTTCATTTTCACCTCTCTAGGTCTCTGCAGAACGGACATCAACAGCAGGTGTTTTCTTCAACGCCGACGTGGCAAGAGAGGGAGAGGGAACAGCTGGAGTGAAGTAGGCAAAAGAGTCAAGACGACGACGAGAAGAGAAGAGAAGCGAGCGAGCACGATTACAAGGAAGACTTGTCACTTCTGTTTTTCTTCTTTTTTTATTTTCGTGTGCGTGTTCGCCTTTTGTGTGTCTCCGCGGAATATCAGCCAATTCGTCTGTGCGCCTCTCTTTCGATCACTGTGGGAGACTTGCTGACCGGCACAGGCGTCGAAGGAAGGAGAACACAACGCGAAAAGGAGAAGAGGAAGAGAGGGCGCATCGGAGGACTTCTGCAGTTTTGCTCAACTAAGTTTTTTTCTTTGGTTGTTTCTTCTTCTGCTAAAGTCCAGTTTTCTTCTCTCTTCTCTGCCCCCCCCCCTCTTTCGCTTGTCTGTGCCGCGTTTGTCCTCTGTAAAGTTAAAGAAGAAAAGAGCGGAAAAGGGCAGCGCGACACTCACTCGCACGCTCACCCACCGAGGCGTTCGCAGCGATACGTAAACACACGCAAGCAAACAAGTAGAAAGGAAAGCGCACACTGACCATAGCATAAAAGAAAAAAAAAAAGGGATAGGCACACGTAGGGAGACGATTACGAGTGTGAGTGGAGGGGTGCCGACGACTTCTGCGCAGTACTCTCGACACCAGGCAGCGTTGTGCGATTGGGGACTTTTATCTCAATCAGCGTTCGCTTGCGTTTGTGTCGTGGGAGGAGTCCGCAACACGTGAAGCGCACAGACCCCCCCCTTCCCCACCCCACGCATACGGATAGGCAGCCAACAGCAAAAACGCCGCTGTATTTCACTATTTCACACGGGCAGCTCTCTCTGCGCGCTTTGGCCTTCCTCCCTCCCTTGCGCCCGCGTCAGCTCGTGTGTTTTGGCGTTGCTTTCTTGTTCGTTTTTTGGGGTGCCCACTTCACCCTTTGCTTCTTTCTCTCTGCGTCTCCCCCCCTTCAGCTAGGCGGGCTCTTTTTCTCCTCTTTGCACGTTCCCACCACCACCACCACGGCCACCTCCTCGGCTGTGTGGCTTTTTTCGTTAGCGTACGTGCCGGTAGCCTCGCTCTTCACAGTCTCAGGAGCCCACCTTGCCACGACAGGGAGAAGAACACACCACTAGCCTGCTCGCTACGAGACTGCCAGAAGCCGGCCGGTGCCGTTTCTCAGGAAAAGAGTGAGAGTAAGAAGAGCAGCTTCGCTAGTCTTATTAGTGCTTTTATCGCTTTTTTTCGTTGAGTGCCCACTTGTATTCCACTCTGAGAGGGAAATTTCCTCGCGAGGGTGTGACAGTGGTGGGACCTAGAGCTCCTGCAGACGGTGACAACAGTAAAGCAAGTGGACGTAGACGCAGCCGCGTAAATCGGGCTCACTTTTCCTCTTTTTTTTTCGCATTCGTGTGGATGTTTTGCCGCTGATTTAAGCCTATATCGGTACCTTCTACCGCTGGTCTCTGCCGTTTCCCCTCTCCAGTGGTGTAGGCCTCTCTTTACCATTTTCCTTTTCCCAGTTTGGTCTTGCCCCTCCTCTCTCCCGCCCGCCCACCTGCCCTCCTCCCTGTGTGTATGTTTGGGCGTATATTAGGGCATAGACAAGTAAAGCAGTGCTGACATCGGGGACTTTTCCGCTCTGCTTCAGTACACTCACTTTACGTCTCCTGTGCTGTACCTCTTTCTTTGTGGCCGTGTTAGGCCTTTATCTCCTCTTGTTGGTATCGTAGCAGCGTGTGTGTGTGTGTGTGTGTGTTTCGTGTGTATATCGTCCGCCCCCCTTTTGTTTTTGCTCACTTTCTACGTATCCCTCAAAAGCCACTCTGCCGAAGGACTACGTGTCTGTATCGCTCGTGAGACATCTGTGCTACGGTAAACGGAAGCGCCGTCACCATCGCTACCTTCATTGCCGTCGCTCATTCCTCTTTACATCATTGACAAGAGGGGAGGGAGGGGGTGCAAGTCTGAAAGAAAAAAAAAGAGGGCGACGCACGCTTGACCGAAGCGAACGCGAAAGAATTAACAGCAACGGAGAGCGGCTGTATCTTTCACGTTTGGCACCGAAGAAGGATTCGCTGTGGTTGTGTGCTCGGGTGACGAGGCGTGTAGGCGGTCAATACGAGAGAAAAAGGAGGAAAAGAGAATCGAAACGAGAGAGGGAGAGCGCTGGGGCTGCAGCTGCACGAGAGAAAAGATTTTATAGGGATACGTACGCCCCTCGGCACCGGTTCCTGCATTTGAGCTCTCCACGTCTCCGATACCACCAGCCGCCCCCCTCTCTGTCTCCTTTTTTTTTGGTGGTATTCCGTTGTGTGTTGGTACGTTCCTCCGCACGAGGCTGGTGTTGTTTAATTCATACTGGAGTATTCGCGCCAGGTGCCGTCTCTACCGTACTTGCCTCATCGGTGATTCTTTTCGTTTAGCGTATTTATTTGAATTCATTTTCTTCTCCTGTGCTGGCCGCGTCTTGGTGGCCCCGCTCTCTGCGTGTGGTGGGGTGGCACTGACTTGCGCTGCACCTCTTTTTTTCGCCTTTCCTTTTTTTCCCTTTTTTGTTCTCGCGAGGGCATCTTCCTCGAGCAACTTCCGTATTAAATTCCCCTTCAACACTTCTCTCTCTCTCTCTCTCGCTCTGCGGCGCGCGTTTCGGTCGGTTAGTGCTCTCTAACGGCTGTACTGCTTCTTCTCGTCCCATTCTCACCGCCCTGTGCTTGTGCCACCTCATAACCAGGCGCGAAAAGCCAACGTGAGGCGAGGTGAGTGGTGCATGTAAGTTCCACGACACACAAAAGACCTCGAGGAAGAGAAAGACGATACCATCGATCTGCAAGCGAGCCCCTTCCCCCAGCTTTCAGTGTCGTTGCCTCTTCTGCTGACTGAGACTGCGCCCCCGACTTGACTCGGTTCTTCACATCCCTACACGTGTGCGCTGCTCTCGTTTCTCGCAATTTCTTCTTCATTTCTTCTCTGTTTCCTGTTTTCCTTCCCTGTAATAGACCCACTGCGTAGCCATTGACTCCGTCGATTGTCTTGCCGCGTACGTGTGTGTGTGTGTGTATGCCTCCTGAGTCTTGCATTTCTATTTTTCCTTCGTTTGTTTGTATTCCCTTTGGTTTGTTTCAATCCTGCAAGCGCCTTCGCATCTTCCACTTCTTCTTTCCCCCTTCGCCTAACGCTGCGCTTTGCTCTTCCCTGCCTGTGCTGCGAAGTTGCAGTGCTTCGATCTTTTCTGTCCGTCCTTCGTTCTCTTTTTCGTCGTTTAGCTGCCTTTGTGTGTGTGTGTGTGTGCTCATTTGGTCTCTTCGTGCGTGTGTGCGCGTACGTGCGCGTGTATTTCAGATTAGTCGCACGCCACGCCCTGCCCCCCCTTTCTTTCGTGGTCCGCTGCCCTGCTGTTTTTCTTTGACTCGGCGGGAGGAGGGCCCATTACACTTTCGCGTCTCGAAAGGCTCGCACACCCTCAGAGCACGCCCGACTCTCCTCCTCTTCCCCCCCTCTCTCTCTCTGCGCGCATCTTCGTTCGTTTTCGTCTCTTTATTTTTTGTTTGCTCCACCTCTTTGGGGTGTGCCGTCAACGGCGCTTTTCCTTTTCGAGAGTCGCGCGGTTGTACTGCCTGCAGCGGGTAAGCTGAGGAGGTCGCTTTCTGTCTCTTCTTCGGTTCTCAGTCTTTCCAAGCAGGCCCCCCTCCTGCCACGCCAGGCAAGCCCCAACCATCTAGCACAGGAGTAAGCGATGGGGGCTCTTCCAAGCCACGAGACACACGCGCGTGGCCTCTACAGCCACCGCCATGGGCGCAACCGACGGAATGAAATTATTCTTATTCCCTTGACAACAGCCTTCTTCCCCAGCCCCGACTGCCCGCTATTCCAGAACCTGTACAACTCGAGGTACCGGCGCACCGCCAAGTACTACTTTCGTGCTCTGCGTAGTGCTCAGACACCGCGCGACAGCGACTATTTCTGCCTTACAACGGCTATCAATGAGGAAGAGGCCTTCGAAAAATTTTACAGGGAATACCTGGAGAAATGCAAGCTCGGGGGCGGAGAGAGGAACATGGCCGCAACGACGGCGGCAATGATGTCATCCACAACCTCCTCCCTGCTCCTGTCTGGCAACGCAACCACCGGCAGCGGCGCCAATTTGGGAAGTACGAGCAGACCGGCAAGCGCAATTGCGTTGACCCAGTCACCTCAGGATTGCTTGAATGCACAGGGCTTTCCGCCCAAGGTGGGCTCGATGGATTTCCGCAGCTACTCCGACACCCGCGAAGGACTGTACCAGATCCTCATTCGCGATAACGAGCCGGGCGTCTTCGAAACGGATGAGGCGTTGAGACAGGCATACTGGAAGCAGTTGCAGGAGCAGCAGACGGAGCGTCAGCGCGCGTATCAGCAGCAACATGGAATGCGCGCTGCTGCACAGGCGGCAGCAGGCAGCGCGGGTTCGGGCGGTTTGGTGCCACCCTCGCCCCCACTCCCTCCACCGTCGTCGGTGCCACTGTCTCCTTCGGCTGGTATGAGCGACGCATGTCCGCCTTATGGGGCTCCAACACCCCCGGCACCCCCCCAGAAGCGAGCGCTACCATGTTGTCGATGGATGACTTGTCGTTTGACGAGTTCGTCTCTGGCTACATGGCAGCGAAGCGCTACATGAAGGGCAAGCCGCTGCACACCCACTATAGCACCGCAGTGGCCACCAATGCCAAAGGAGACTCGATCACGTCGGGCATGGGTGCGAAAGGCACTGCAAAAACGCCGGACGAGTACTCAGCAATCCGTCACAAGCACGTCACGTCGCCGGCCGCATATAACGTGCGTCCGCTTCCGTGCGTGATTGCTTCACGCTACGACCCCGGGAAGCCGCATCCCGTAGACGACCCGCTCTACGTCGAGTTCGGTGGCTCTTATTTGAGAATTATGGGCATGTTTGGCCTCTTCCCGTCAACCGTCGGCATGCGCCGTGGGGCAGGACGCCACGACGCCGAAGACGGCACCGGCGCCGCCAAACCACAGCGCAGCTTTCCGCGCAAGGAAGGCAACTGCAACGGCGACGACGACATTGACGAGGAGTATGAAGTTGAGCAACACCTGCTGAAGGGGACGATGTTTGTGGACAAGGACGTCGGCGATCAGATTCTCGGTAACATGGTGATGCTTGCCACATACATGTATGTGCGCCAGTGCATTGAGGCGCGCATCAACCCCCAGGCGATTCCCATGCTTCCAGTGCTGATACGCTTTCCGCTGTCGAACATTCCCATGCTGCAGTTTGTGCGCGAGCTCCGCGTCCGCCTGCGCAGTCTGTTGGAGGCGGGGACGGCGAAGTCAGGCCAGAAGCCGGTGCACATCGGCATGAGCGGCTTCAATCCCGAGGACCTTGCCGAACCCCACCACCCGCAGCTGCAGCGCCTCGAAGAGGAGGGCTACCTCTTCGAGCCTGATATCCCATCCGCCGCAACGCTGCACCAGCTGTTCATGTCTGCAGAGCAGGCAAAGTCCACCAGTGCGCCACTGCGACGCCACACTGGACTGAAAACGCTTAGTTGCGGCAAATACCCAATTATCATGATGTCTGGTTTCAATGTGCAGTCGACACCACTGCGGCACCCGGCCCTGAACACGACAGGGTACCCCCTGCCCTGGCTGCTGCTGCTGCCATGGCTGCTGCCGCGCACCGCCACTCTGCGTTATCCAGCCCGCAGTCAAGCACAAATCAGGGTCTCCGTACACCACGTCTGGCACCGCCGGTGGAATGGGCTGCGTCCCAACCTTTCCCTTGACAACTCCACCGCCACCGCCGCCAGCGCGTGGTGTGCCAGCTTCGGCGTCCGCTCCTACGACACCTGCTGAGGAGGCGCGAAGAATTTCCCTGTTGTACCGGCGCAAGCACCGCTTCCGGATGTGGGTCGAGGATGGCCACGTCTGCGTTTGGGCGAGCGCAGCGTACGCCCGTCGCGCTGCGCTCATTATGGCGCAGCAGCTCAACACAACAGTGGACAGCAACTCGGTCCCGGAGCAGCGCTCGTGGAACTACCGTGGATTACTGCACGCGAATACGACGGTGCCACTTCCACGGCACATCAACGACGTCATCATTGTGGCCGAGGACATCCCTGCCATTGGCTTGTGGCAGGGAGATGTGCTGCGGTGCTGCACGCAGGCGGAGCTTCAGGTAATGATCACATCCAACGGGACAGCTCCGCTACCGCTTCCGTGTTCCCTAGAAGAAACTACAGCCAAGGGGGCTGTCACCACCACCAGCACAGCAGAGCGACAAGCCACCTCTCTATCTACCCCATCGGCGCGAAGCCTGCTACCATGGAGCCGATCGGCGGCGCCAAGAGCCTTTCTGTCAGCTCCAACATGGTGGAGGGCACCGTTGCTGCTGCTGACGGTGGCGGCCATGTCAGCTTCACCAGCAACCACGTGGGCAACCCGTTCTTGCAAGAGAAAGAGATGGCTATGCCAGGAGCATTCTGGGTGCGCGGCGCTGGTGGACTGGACGACTCCTTCACAAACATCACGGAGACGAACATGCCGCCCCACCCAAAGGCCGAGAAGCAGCAGCTGCAGGCTGCCATGCAGCGGGCAAAGAAGGCCGCCGCCGCTGCTGCTGCTACTGCTTCTCAGAACAGCGGCAAAAAGAGACGCAACATGAACCCTGAGGGTGCTGCGTCCGCCGCTGCGCAGCTGTTCATTGATATCGACCGTCGCGAGGGGACGCTGAACATTGAGGAGGTGGTGCTGGCCTGGATCAAGGTGGTTGCCATTCTCACTCGCGACTCTACTGAGGAGGACCGCGCGTGGGTACGCGACCCGCAGGGCAACCCAGTCCGCGTAGACCGCTACGTCATCCGCCGCTACGAGCATGACGGGGTGCGCTTCTTCATTGGTGTCACCCCGCGCTTTGTGGGCCAGCAGCGCCGCATTGAAAAGGTGCTTGGCGAGGTTTACGCGCTGGAGGAGCGCGAGGGTCGTCGCTGGCGCCTACAGAACCAGTCTCGCGGTGAGGAAGACGAGAGGTACGACGCTGGGCTTCACGCCGGCCGTGACGACGACGACCACAACGAGGAGACTGAGAATCAGTGCCACTCGTCCTTGTCGCTTCTCTCTCGACATACAGAGTCTCTTTCCTACGGCTTTGTCCCCTCTCTCACCTCATCTCTGAGGGCGGCAGACAGCGGTGCTGGTGGCATGGGCAGCATGTTCGACGGTGTCTGGGGCACATCGGTGATGCCGACGTCCCACTCGCCACTATTGACCACGTCGTGCACACCGGCTGTACCGCTGGCCATTGAGTCCAAGTGGCATCCTCCTCTGACGGAGTCGTTAAATGCATTCCTCCCCCGAAGCAGCTCAGGAGGGACTGTCGAGTCCAGCTCTCGACTGGCCTTCGCGGCGGTCTTTGGAAATACCGCCCAGACAGCCGGCAGACCTGCTGCCACGACGTCAGTAAGAGCAAGGGATGGGGAGCTGATGGACACTAGCTTTGAGGTGGACGATCTGCTGAAGCAGTACACGTCGGAACCCTTCTTCTTGGGCGGTGTAGACGACGAGTAATACTCTGGTGTGGGCGCAAGGAGGCTGAGGCGTATCATGCTGCACTGTCATGCCCCTACGGTTGTTTTGAGTCAGGACTGTGGATCGTTTCTGCACTTTCCATCGATTTTTTTCCCCTTTCACGGTAACAGGCGCGGAAGAGTGCTCACACTGCTTCCCATCCTCAGCTCAGGGGGTGGGCTGAAACGTACTACGGCGGTAGTGGCGACCTACAGCGTAGCTGCGTCGAGTCCTCTGACCCGCCTCAGCGGACCTCTGTGAGTCTGCGGCTCTTTATATGCCCAATTAGCATATAAGCATTCAGGCGTCTCCTCTTCGGCGCTTCTCCCGGCCGCAATGAGGCAATGACCGCTTAGGAAAACTTCTCTCGCGTCTTCGTCAGCCTGTGCGTCGCTTCTGTGGAGTACACTTCAGCCTTCTTTGTTCATCGCCGTAAAGGCACTTTTTAGATGACGGGGGTGGGGGGCACACACCTCGATGCGTGGCATATCAGGTGCCCAGCACCCCCCACCCCCTCCCCTACTCTCTGTGGGAAGGCCAGGCAGCCCCCCTCTCCCTGGCAATGCCGAGCCACTCCTGGCGGCGGCAGGGCCCTGTGCCTACGAAGTAGAAAGGTCAGAACGGTGTGTCGCTGCTGGTGTCGGTGGGCCGTGCCTGGATGGCACCGTGTCGGAGCGTCCTGCAGCCGTGCCTAGGCTTGTGCCATCGATAGGATGGGCGGAGTGTCAGCGCGTCTCACCGCGACCCTCGCTGCCCACTGGCGTGGGGAGCCTGCGCTGGCCCGTGGGATGCACCGGGTGTGGCGACCTGCGGGGTGTGGGGTGGGTGGAGATGGTGGCGGGGCTGTGCTCCGATGACTGAGCCGGCGCATTACTGTAGCGCGCGTTTATGGCTG
This sequence comes from Leishmania lainsoni, assembly GCA_003664395.1. Classification (NCBI taxonomy): domain Eukaryota; phylum Euglenozoa; class Kinetoplastea; order Trypanosomatida; family Trypanosomatidae; genus Leishmania; species Leishmania lainsoni. The sequence continues at coordinate 348,867 of RAIA01000127.1, forward strand.
CATTGCACAGGCGACAGGCATGTGAAAGGCTTGGCAAAAATGCAGTTTCTGCATGTGCGGCCGGGCGCAAACACGAAGAGGAAAAAACGTTCTGAGTAAAGCCCTTAATGAGCTGCAGTTAAGTCATGTCTCTTGTGGATTCTGTTGTCTCCGGGCGCAGTTGTCGATGGGCATAGCGCGCTCTTCTATGAATGCGTGTCAATTGATGTGTGCTAGTGTGGCCATCAAAACTGGTCACCGGCATGCTGGTAATGGAGAGACTGTATAACGGGGGTATACCCCTTCCGCTTAGCAACCTCCTCTGCTCTCTTAAGGAAGGCATTTCACAATCTTTCGATCACCCAAGGTGGGAAAAGGCGGTGAGCCCTTTTGGTAGAGGACCCTACTGGTCCTATGGGCGGCTGATATGCTAGTGTAGCCTCGCCATTGCTTCACCACCAAAAAAATGTGCGCTGATTCCCACTCGAGAAGGCCCTCTCTATCACCTTCACGCGGAATCATCGATAATGCCGGCGATGGGGCCCTGCTCTGCAATGAAGGGGTCCTGGCGTTTGAGCCCCCCTCCCCTCTTCCGTCTCTGCGTCTAGCGTGCCTCTTTGTGCCTCCCCCCGACACGGATGGTCTTTGGGGGCCAGCTTTTCTGTACTGCGGTACATCCCTCCCTCCGCAACTCTCTCACTCTTCCTCATCCTCGCTGTGTGTGCTTTCTACCTTACCATCGTATTCTTATTTCGCATTACTGGGTGTTGCTGTCTTTGATTCACGGGGTATGACGCCTCCCCATGAGGTTCGGTGCACACGGCCTCTCCCCGCTCTTCAGTCTGCTTTCCTTTTCGCCTTTTTCTTTCTTTCGCTCCGCTTTGCATTGCTTCATCACTCCTTCTCGCTCTCGCTCTCTCGCTCTCCCTCTCTCTCCCTCCCATACGTCACAACGCTCGCCTAAGAGCACCCGAAGGACTGCAGAAGGTGAGAGCTACCGATACACAAGGGAAGATCGAGCATATTTGGTTTCATTTTTCGCTTCACAATGCCTCACTCTCCTCAGTCTACTGGGCAAATCACCTGCCACCAGTGCCATGTAACGCTGGCCTACCCCATCGGGGCCCCCTCGGTGCGGTGCCCGATGTGTGCCGCGGTGACACCGGTCCATCAGTTCAGTGTGACGTGCGTGTGCTGCCGCTGCATCCTCATCCTGCCACAAAACACCAGCCTTGCTATGTGCCCGCGATGCCGCACCGTAATGTCTATCCCGGCTAGTATCGCGAGGGCCACAGCGGGCCGCAGGCACCGCCAAAGCAGTGCGTGTACATTGACCGCCCGCCCACTGTGGACTCGTCGGGCACGAGGGTGACCCACTTAGCTGTTGGTACGAAGCTCGACGATGACAACCCACCCATGAAGCGCTAGGTATTGTAGACGGGAGGTCACGCGCCAAAATGCACATCTGCGCAGAGACGATTCGCCTTGGCGGCAGCGCTTTCAAGCGTCGTGCTCCCTGCCGCGCTGTGTGCGTCGCACCCCCTCATCGTGTCCGTCGCGGTCGCGTGCTGGCCTTTGGTGCGGTGCTTTCCGCCGCCATCGCTTCTCCGTCTTCGTTTTTTTTTTCTTGCTTCTTTGCGTTTTTGCTTCCGTCCTGCACTTTGCGTCGAGACGAGGACACGCCGATGTCCGCCCCGCCTTCTCACACCTCACTTGCGTCCTCTGTTTGGGCTCCTTTCACTTTTGTTGGCTTTTGCCCCCCCCCTCCCCCCGCCTCGTTACAGCGCCTTTTATCTCCTTGTGACCCCGTCGCCCGCCCGCCACCTCACCGCTGCCTCAGGGTCGAGTGCCCTGCTCGGGGCGTCAGCAGAGAGGTTTGGGCTGGCGCTGTGCCAGAGAGAGGCGCGGCCGCGATGACCTTTGTCCCCGCTCACGACGCAGCGTGCCGACGAGCCATGACAGGCTGACGCGCGCCCGCTCCGGTGAGGGGCGAGCGGGTGCGGGGGAACGGCCCTGCCGCTGCGGGTGCATGGCGGCGTCCCGCCTGTCACAGCACACGCGGGCACGCCACCCGGACGCGCCCCCGTGGCGTGGACGCAGGTGGGGGGGACGATGGCGGCGGGCCATGAGACGACGGGGCTGTTCTGGGACCCAGGCGCCCGGATGCGGTGGTGCGGGCGCTGCGAAGCACAGCGGGCATGGCGCGCCGTGTCCACGCAGGGCATCGTGGGGCGGGGGAGCACGAGCGATGCGCGCGCAAGGCACGAGGTGCTGCAGGGAAGTAAGAGCCGCAGTGCAGGCGTGCGAGGCATGCGGCATCGCCCCCATCTGGCTGTGTGGGCTGATGCGGCACGGAGGCCGGCGGCGTGACTCGGGCGCCCCGAGCCACGCCATCGTGTCCTTCGGGCACGGACGTGGAGAGCCCCCACGCCGCATTGCGTGATGCCGCGGCCTGCAGCGGCGGAGGGCGAAGGGTGGCCCACAGGCGGAGCACCGGGGCACACCGGGCCCTGACCGGAGGCGGGCCGGCTTCGTCCTCTGGGCCACCCGACATGCGCCTGGACTACCCCCCTGCTGCCCGCGTGACCGACGCCGCGGCTTGCGTTCTCGAGCAGGCGCCTGGAGGGGCCCGTTAGACGCACGCGCGATGCGACGCCGGACTGCCGGACGGCCGGGGCTGCACCGCCGTGTGCGACTGAGGCATGTGCGAGCTGCGGTTGCACGTGCGTCTGCGTGTCGATCGGTTCGTGGCGGCATGGAGGCGGCGGATGCAAAGGAACGTTAATGCCGGTGTTATTTTGTGTGGCGCTGTGGATGCCGGACTATTGCGCTGAGGTCGCTGTGGGCGAAGTCTCAAGTGAGTCACCCCGAGGGTGTCTCTGCCTTTTGTTGGGAGGACTTTATTTTGCGCGAGATAACCGTGCGCGGCAGCCCATACACGACTTGTTGTGGTCGGGTTGGTTGTGCGTTTCGGAGTCTCGTGCGCGAACGTGTCGTTATTGGCTGAGGTTTTCTGCCGCGTGCCTTTGGTGGTAGTCCTCTGTCTTTCTCTCTCTCTCTGTGTGTGTGTGTGTCTCTGTGTGGGTGTGTTTATATTTCTTTTCTTTGTTGTGGTTTTTCGTATGTGTGCGTTGCTCGTGTTGTACCGGGAGGACGGTGTCCTACGCGAGTTTTTTTTCCTTTTGCCCCCGCCCCCGCCCCCCCCCCCCCCCTTTCACTCCTCTGCACTGCTCTCGTCATTTGGGGTTGTGCTTGTCTTCGTGCTGTTTGTCTGCATTGCGTTTCCTCCAGCGCCTCCAAGTCTTTTCTGCAGCTTTTAGTTTTCGTCCACTTGCAGAGGCGTTTCTCTCGTCGGACGCTTTATCTGCCTATCGAGTGCCACCGAACGTGGAGCCCGAGATGGGGGGGGGAGGGCTTCTTGGGCTTCCTCGTGGTATCGATTTCCACAGGGTTGTGCCGCCCCTGTGGCTCAGGCGAAGGGCCGATTTCTTCTGTCGGCGACCTCTTTGCACAAGAGCCCTGAAGCACGTTGCGAATCACTTGGTTAGTACTGTTCTACGCGGGATGAGGCTGGATGCATTTCTCCAAAGTCCCACAGCTCTGCACTGGGCACTGCTTCTCACGAAATACTCCATTCATTTTTCTTCTCTTTTTTGGGGGGCTCCACACTCTCCTCCTCCTCTCCTCTTCTCTCTAGCGCTTGTGATGTGATGAGGGTGGACTCGTGCACAGACGCGAGCACGCTCACGTGCGACAAGCAACGAGAGAAATCCTCACAAACTCGCCTGCGGCTCTCGCTACACCTCTTCATCGTAGCGTAGGCGCTCCGTGCTCTCCTTTCTTCCTTTGCGCTTGTGGAGTCTCTAGTGGTGCTCCTCCCCGCACCCTTCATCGTAGTGCTGCAGGTCAATTAAGTGAAGGAGCGGCTACCGGATGAGGCGATGTAGGCGAACGGTGACACTCGCCTTATGGGCTGCTGCCAGCACCGCTAGCACTCACGTGATCTATCTGCATCTCGTACGATAAGGGCCGTGCCCCTGCTCTCACACTCCCTTCACTGTGCACTCGCGCTACACGTCGCATCGAGGCAGTATACGTAGTGAGGCCTCTGCAGCTTTTGCTTCACATGTACGCTAAGCGCGCTCCTTGCAGTCACGCTTTACAGAAGTGAATCGCTTTGTTCGGCAGGATTGAGAGGGGGAAGCGCAGCAGTACTTCACGATCGACCAGCGGAACCTCTGAGTGGGCTATATCGCACCTCTTCATCAACTCATTTATGCGCGGCAACCCAGGAGCCGCCCTCGCTCTACTAGCGGTGAGGTAGCAGACGAGCATCGCGAGCTCGCCGACGCTGTTGAGAGAGGTGCTCATGGATGCATGGCCAATCTTGGATGATACGACTTGCGAGACGTCAGCCCACTTTGTTGGCTCCTTTTAGCCGCCAACATCGCTGACAAAGATGGCCGGTAGTAAAGCGGTGCTCATAAGCCGCGTGTCGAAGCTGCAAGACGACTTGCCCACCGGCACCTTCGAATGAACGCAGTGACGTCTGCGCAGGAGGCGCGGCGCTTTTTTCCCCCTTTCAGGTCCTCAAGCGGGTCTTCTAGCGCTTAGTGGAGGCGATTGGGACACAAGTGTACGCGCCCAAACACGAGACTAGGCGAGGTGCTGCTGCTCAACCGCGTGCACGCCTTCTCAGCTTCACAGCCACTGTGCTTAGTACCCGGTTGTGATGGAGCGAAGCAGTCAGTCAACTGTGTGAATGATGCACCGCCGCGCCAGCGCAGCATTCGTCAGTTACCCCGAAATCCTGTGGCGATTTCTGACAGCTACTTCTCCTTGTGCTTGCTTTCTGGGACCTCCTCGGTGGATTCCATGCGGAGTACGATGCACCCTGATCGCTTTCTGAGAATTTGGTTTACCTGAATTCGAGAGAATCAACGTGGATATGCGTACATTTTGAGGGAAGGAAGAGGAGTGAGTCTGCGGAACTGGACTCCAAAGTGGTGAAGGTGGCGATGGCTCTGCCAAGTCAATTAGCCATGACCGTCTCACCGTCCTCCACGAGAACGACCCTAGCACCACTACTCGCGCCTCATCTACTCAGGTGGTACCGACAGACGGTGGGCTGCAGACTTCTACGTCGACGGCCTCGTCACCGTTACCACTTTCGTTGCCGTTCTCTGTGAAGCAGCGCGGCAGAATCCCTCCTCAAGTGGTTCTCGTTTTGCCGATCGTCTCCGTCTGCATCAGGCCACGCCGCAACGCTGGATGTATCAGCGTGGAGAAGAACACCAGCGTGTGGTCTCTGGTAGTGATCCCTCAAGCCACTCTTCAGATGGAGGATCAGCTGAAGCAGATGACGAGCAAGGGAGCTGCATACTTTGACCGCTGAGAAGTCTGTCGGCTCACTTAGCGTACTCCCCCTATTCGTGCGCCTTCCGCCACTGTAGTTCTCATACGGCCCAGTTCTCGCGGATACGCTACCTGGACAGCGTGCACATCTACCAGCGTTGCGCCCTATTGTGGTTCACGCCCCCAACCTTGGCTACCTCCTTCCTGGCGAGGGAAATGGCGACTCGACGTGCAGGAGAATACATGCAACCCCTGCTGTTCTCCCGCTGCAGATGGAGAACGCATCTCTGAGTCATCCGTATCGCCCTCAGTAGCACCCACCGCGCCTCCGCCAGTTGTGTTGGCTCAGGCTGAAGACAGCTCCCTGTTGCCCGTGCTATCCTCTACAGTGAGAAGCCGCATGGCTTCAGTGATTTGTCTGCCGAGGTAGTGGATCGGTGAGCCCCTTTTCTGCCGTGCAGACCGAAAAGGCCGTTGCTCGCACCTCTCGGCGCTGCAGAGTACTGCTAGTGGTCGATGCCGATCTTTCCGTTGACTCAGGCGGATGACCAAATGACGTCTCCCAAGACGACTCCATTCAGCGATTCTCTGTTCGTTGCTCCGATCTCGGCGTTATGCGCTCTCTCCGCTGCGACACGCTGCTAACGAGGGGACAGAGCAGAAGGCAAGCAGGTAACAACAGAGGAGGCCCTTCATTGGCAGAGGCTTTTCTCATTCCCTCTTGTGCAGGAGACGTTGTGGTCCTATGAATCAGTGACGTCTACTTGTTTGGTGTGGTCGCATTTGTGTGTGCGTGTGTTTTCATGCCGAGCGTAAAGGGCGCCGCGTGTGTGGCCATGCTGTCATGCAACCGGTGCGGCTCTACACTTCCCATGCGCTCATCGGTAGGCAACTGGACACCCTTCGTTATGTGTCTCTCTTCATTTTTTCTACTCGACATGCTTGTTTTCCCCCCTCCCTCTCTCTGATTGCCAGTCTGGGATGTCTGCACACGGCAGTGAAAGCGTCGAGTCACACCATTGTCGGCCCACTCACGGCTGTTTGACTATTTCCCACCAACACCCACCACAGTCGATCATCCCACCCACCCCCCTCTATCGTGAGTACCAGTGAAGCAAGAAAAGAAAAAAAAAGTGGCAAGTATAGAGTTGAATCACCTTAGGCAGACGGTGCGTGCGTGCGTGCGTGTGTGTGTGTGGGGTACCGCACTGAAGTGCCTTTCTGCAAGTGCGTCACTGCAGGTGCTTCTCTCTCCTTTCTTCCCCTGTTGTTAGCGTTGGATCTGCTCTAGGCCTGACTCCCTGGCCCCCCCTCTCCTCCATTCAGTGGAGTCTGCACAGAGAGAGAGGGGTCAGCTGTTTTACTCGCTCTTGATCCCCCAAAAAGAAGAGACGAAGGGGTCAGAGAGACAGCAGGACGTCCAACCCAATTTGAGTGTGCGATGTCTTCCCGTTCTGCCCCTCGCATTGACGCCACGCTGGACACCTTCGCCTCGTGCCCTTCTCTCTCTCTTTTTTTTTATTTCGCCCTCGTCGTGTTCACGCTTCCCTCTGGTAGAGGTGACTTTATACACTCGAGGAGTTCAGCCCTGTGCGGGTGGCAGGAGCGGAGCCGAAGCATCGAACAGAGAGCGGGCAGGCATCATCCTGAGTGTCCGCGGTCTGGCGTTTTACGTGCCGGTTTCCGGCTCCACCTCTGGTAGTATTGCTGCGCTCGTGTCTTGAGCTCCTTTCGGCGCTGGATTTCCCCTCGGATTTGCCCTTCCACTTCCAAGGCCCCACAAATGCGTCCTGAAACGCAGAGCGGCTGGGACGGTTACACCGACAGCGCAGAGACGCGGATTCATCGTGGCAGCAGCGGTGCGGACCTCTACACAGGCAGCAGCCAAAGCATCTCTCAACCCTACACACGGAGTCAGAGTCCCAATACCGGCAGTGCATGCTGGAACCTGCAGGGCAGTATTGAGACATACGGGAAGGGTCACGCCAGGAGGGGCACAGCTGTTGATATGAGTCCACCACCTCGGCTGCCTCTCAGCTTTCCCTTAAATGGCGTCGATCTCGGCGTTGGGCCACGGAGGGGTTATACTGGTCACGAGCACGAGGAATCGTACGACAGCGAGTACGGAGAAGATGCTGATAGAGGTAGTTATGAAGACGAAGATGAGTGGGAAGGTAATGAGGAGTACTATAATGGAAAGTATGCGTCTGAGCACCATCACAATGACGAGAGCGAGGCGAGCGAAGGTAGCTCAGCTAGAAAGGGCGAGCCACATCAGGAATGTTTTCTCAAGGCGCTCGTGACCTCGGCTTAGATTTCGAGGCGAGCAGGGCTCCACAAACTGCTGATGCCCAACCCACTTGTGGATTCGGCTTCCCAGCAGCGAGGTTGGCTCGGCTCAATGTGCTTGGGCAGGGCAGTACACGCTTTGCTTTGTGTGCTGCTGCTGCTGCTGCCGCCACGAAGGCTGCACCGGTAACGACAAGTACGTTCCGGCGTTGCACACCGGTGGCTCGTGTTGCTTACAGTGTCGGGTATGACCCTGCAGCTGGCGAGTCGTCTGAGGATCTGCCCAGTGCGTCGGAGCCGCGTGATGAAGGTGTCGTTGTATCGTTGGCCGCCGCTGAGGCGGCTAACTCATTTGAGCAAACGCCGCTCCCATTCACCGCCGCGAATCTATTCAACACTGCGACACAGGGAAGTCCTGACATGACCATGGCGGCACGGCCGATTCACAACAACATGCGCGACACTCCCCCAAACCTTCAGCTGACGCATGTCACACGTCAACAGCATCGATTGCGCGCGCTGTGGACGCTAGTTGTGCAGCTGTGAAGCGCAGCTATCATAGCTGCGGTGTGCTCACTTCCGTCGCACAAACCTCCGGGTCCCCGCCAGCGGATGGGGATGCGAAGAAGAGCGCCAAAGAGTCCATGCAGAGCACTCCCGATCACCGACGTGAATCGATGTCGTCTTCGCCGCTCTCGCCACAGCGCCCCACAATCGAGGCAAGGGATGACATGTATGAACACAGCAGTAATGACGACGCTTCGTCAACGGGCTCTGCTAGCACAGCCATATCCCCGGTGCTGGCAGTGGGCAAAGGCGACGATGCACGGGACTGCGGCAACGTGGAGGGGTCGGAGCCGGCTGCGCCGACAGAGCTGCCAAAGGCGCCTGATGTCACCCACGTTGTACCGTCGCCGATGATGGGGGGCGCAACTTCCATTTCAGGAAAGCCAAACCTGCTGCGTGTCTCTGGTCTCAGTCGGTTCGTGGCGGACTTTCTGGCGAGGTGGAAGTATTCTATGACCGAGGTGGATACGGCGAACTCGGCATGTGAACAGGAGGGATATGCGCGGTCGTCCTCCAACAGGGTAGTGTTACCGGAGCTTGGCATCTCATCCCCAGCAGTGGCCCCTCTTCCAGAGACGGAGAGTCCTTTGGTGGGTCTCCGTAGCCGAGAAAAGATGGAGGAAGTCGACGGGGCAGTAAAGGACTTGACTGCTACAGAACACAGAGGAATGCAGAGTTCGCCTGCCAAGTCCGACGCGCCACCAGTGTATGCACCGAACGTGGTGCTCAACATCTCAGTCACTACCGTGTTCAACTACTCCGAGGCAGAAAAGTTGTGGCTTTCACATGGCCAGCCGAGTATCCCCCCAGCACGTGCGACGCAGAGGTCGACGTCTGTGACTGGTCGCGCGGTGCCACCATCAACTGCCAGGGCACTGGACAGAGTGCTGCGGCCCCCGTCTGCTGCTTCTGTGAAGGTGTCGCTCTACTGTCGTCCGCTGCTGGTCCAGCTGCCAAACCCCTCACTGTACGCATGTGTTCTCTGTGCCGCTGGCAACAGTGCTCTAGTGAGAGTGGCACTCACGCTGCTCTATTGTGTGCCTCGCTCCCTGGTGCTGAGTCTGCCATGGGTGCTTATCCGTTTCGCAGTGGCGCTCGCTGTGCTGGTTGCAGCACTGGTTGCGATGGATGCTGCATGGTGTCGGTGGCCAAATCTGAGTGTCTACACGGCGGAGTTTCAAGTCAACGTTACGATGATGATTCTCTCTTTTCGCGAATGGCTTCTCTCTTCCCTGGGCACTGACAGCGGATGGGCTTTCGGAGGGTACGCCCGGGAGCTGTGAGGCTCTGACGCCATCGGGCCAGCGCTGAGGCTGTGGGCCGAGCACACGATGCAGGATGAAGAAGGTGTGAGGCGGCTGTGGGTTTTCTTTTGTCTGTCGCCTCCCATTCCACCAGTTCAGACTCGTTCGTTTGTTTGCTGTTTTACGCGTGTCATCCCCTGCCTCCCTCTTCCCCCCTCCCCTCCCGCGGTTTTCTCGCCTTCTTTCCCCCTAACGGTTCTCTTCTCCATTGGCCCTATCAAGTACGCACTGCATCTCCTTCACCACCGCTCTCGTTCTCTACCGCTCTGCTTGGAGGAATTCCGCAGAGGAGAGTCGGACGCTAGCGAGAGACTGAGGCCCCGCTTTATGATGCACGTCCATTCCTCTCTCTCTCTCTTTCTTTCGCCCTCTCTGAGAGTTCTCAGGCTCTCTCTGCATGGGTGATCCACGGGTATATCCAGTTCTCCCGCACTTGACCTGCACCCCTCTCACTCTTGCACGGTGTGCTCCCCCCTCCCCCATTTCATCTCTGGATGGTCACACTGTAGAATGTAGCATTCGTGAAACATCGGCTTTCAAAATCGACTTCACAGTAACGCAGCTTTTTTTCTTGCTTCCGACTTTGATAGTTTGGCTTCACACAGTCGAGCTCCTCCGCGCATCTTAGCAAGTGCACTACTGGTGAGCCACAGTGTTCTCTCCTTTTTCAGCTTTGCTGCTCGGGCCGCCACAAGTAGGGCCCCCCCCTGCCGCGCGGGATACCCGTGAGTCCATGCCTCTGTTGCCGCATGCCTCACCCGCCCTCTTTTCCGCCCGCATTGCTGTAGACCCCTTTGCATTTTCTTTGGCTCATTGCCTACAGCAGGAGTCCCCTGCACTACCGCACGCAGCCGCCGATTGAGCTGCCGTCATGTCGCATTACGTAGCCCTGGTGACCCCACGTGGCGCTACTGGGAACACACCTCGCGGCACTCGAAGTCTGCAAACTTCGCGCTCCACATCGGCAGCCAACTCTACTTCTTACGCTCGGTGGCGAAACTCACGCAAGGAAGACGCTTCCAACCGCAGCCTCCCAAGCCATTCGCTGCCTGCGGACCAAGCGTCACCCCCCATTGGTGGAGAGTCATCCGCGAGTAGCCTCTTCGACATTCTGCGTTCGCAGGACCGCAAACGGGAGAACAAGCGGAGTTCGTCCGAGCGATACACCCCAATGACGTCAGAGGCACCACCGTTGACCTCGCTTGAAGAGCCGTCCCTTCGCTCTGGTCTGCTCGGGAGTGCAGCTGCGTCCCATACTGAGCTCTCCCTGCGCACTCGCGGCGACCTCGAGGAGCGAGATGGGTACCCCATTACGGTGAAGGACGGGGCGGGCTCCGTGAAGTACTCTCTGCCTTCATTTGGAGCCATGAGCCGTAAACAGGGAGAGATGCCCCAGTACAGTAGACGACGTGACCAGAGTGATGCTGCTGTGATTACTGATTCTTCAAAGGTCAGCAAAGTGGCTGTGGCTATAGCTGAAGCAGTGCCGCGGATAGCCCAAGAGCAGACGTCCGCAGCCGAGGCATACGCGGGTCGCTGGTCGAAAGAGCTGCAGCAGAGCACCGCAACAGAGGACGAGCTGCGTCAGCTCTACCAACAGCTCGAAAAGGAGCTGGTGGGGACGCGGCGTGCCGTGAACATCGCCGAGGCGAGGCACAAGCGTGAGTTAGACTTGCTGAAGCAGCAGCTCGAGCAGGAGCGAGCAGAACGGGCGAAGGCGGAGCAGGACCGAGAAGATCTCCTGGACCAGGCGAGGATGAGCCCCCTCTTCACTCCATGCACGGGTGACACATCACTTGGTGCAGAGAAGGGTAGCGACAGCAGGGGAGGCAGAAGCCGCTGTATCTCGCCCAGCAATGCGCACTTGAGCGACGTCTTCTATGACAAGCTGAAGGAGAGGGAGGAGCGGGCACGTGCGCGGGTGCGCAAGGAGTTTGTGCGTCAGGCACAGGAGAGCCTCTACGCAGAGCAGCGCAAGCGTGCCGACGCCGAGAAAGAGACGGAGACGGCTCTGAAGCGGGTTAGTAAGGCGGAGGACGATATAAGTAAACTGCAAGAGGCACTGCAGGAAGCGACCAGTATCGTGGAGGCGAAGGATGTGCAGCTGCACGAACGTGCCATCCATGTTCAGGAGTTGGAAGCGCAAGTTCTTCTTCTCGAGCATCAACTGGCAGCTAGCGAGGATGCGGGGCGGCTGTTCACTGAGCTTGCGACAAAGAACCTCGAAGAGGCGAAGGCTTTGGCAGATCAGCGGCAGGCAGAGCTGGAGACGCAGCGGCAGTTTGTTTATCAGCTGCAGGAGAAAATAGGGATCACCACTCGCGATCTTTTTGACAGAGAAAACGAGCAAGAGGGCGTACTGCGCACCGTGCATGAGCTGCAGACACGCTGTCGTCACCTTGAAGAGGAGTTCGCGGCAGAAGTGCAGGAGGCGACGACGCTCTTGGAGCAGAAGCAGAAGCGCGCTGAAGACGAGGCAGCACTTTTACGAGGACGCAACGATGAGCTGAAGCAGCGCTGTGCAGCCATGGGTGCGGAGCTGTCGGAGTTGAGTACTCGACTGGAGCACAAGAGCAACGAGGTGACACAGCTGCGCGCACGCAACGAAAAGGACCTCAGTGAGTGCCACATCGAGATCCGTAGTCTTCAGCTGCAGCTGGAGCGTCTCACAGAGGGTGCGCAGTGGCGCTCATCGGAGAGTGTTACCGCGAAAGAGATTGAGCGGCAGGAGAACGCGGCTCTTGTCCGGCAGTACGCGGCCGAGGCACGAGCTGTGCAGGAGGAGCTCGACCGCTTAAAGGCCCAGTTTCACCGCGAAAATGAGAAGCACTTGTCTGTTGTGCTCGATCTGTCGAAGCAAATCACTGCACTGAAGCAGGAAAACACACAACTAGAGCACGCGGTCAACATTCGCGAGCACGATAGCATCGACGCGGCGCGTCTACTGGGCCATGCACGGCAGGAGCTGTCGCAGCTTCGAGAGGAGCGTCGCCGGATGAGCGTGTCTCAAGTAAACCCCCGCGAAGGTAGCCGGTCGAGAAGCCCCATGAGCAGTTACGACGTTGTACTGCGCCGCGTTGCAGAGCTCGAGAATGAGCAGAAAGACTTGACAGAAAGGCTTTACATCGCCAATCGCACTGCGCAGCAGCCGAAGAAGGGACGCGCTCTAGTCGGCCGTCAACACCACCACCGATCGCATCGTGAATTTTCCGTTCCGCCGACGGACTCCTTCTTGCAGATGTCGGATGACGAGGGAGAGAGGCGCTGGGTGGTTGATGAAGTCGTGGCAAATGCGCCGCGAGGTTTGGCTGCCGGCTCGCTTATATCGGCTTCTAGCAGACGTAGAGAAGCCACAACAGCGCTGGCGGATCTTCTAGAGTCGATGGTGGAGAAGCTTCAGTGGATTACTTACAATGCCGCACAGCAAGAAGCTCCATCGGCTCAACGCAACTCACCTATCGCACCGCCGACACTTCAGGAGAGGCGGATGCGGCAATCTATTCAGCCAGAAGAGCGCGAGGCTATCAACTGTGTGGTGGCAAGCTGCATGGCGGCGCTGGAATGTTTCCACCTCAGACGCACCTCCTCACCCTTCTACCCTTCTTTCTCCGAAGATGGAGCAGAGAGGACGTCGAATGTGGCCGCTGCAGCAGCAGCAGCAGCGCCTCAGCGAGCGGAGAGGTCTTCTGGGTGCGATGCAGCACCGCTATCTTTAGCGACTTCTTTCGTTGGGGATGGTGATCGAGTCGAAGCTCGCACCCGGTCCTCCCCCCCGGCAGCAGATCGGCGGTCGCCGCATGTGCAAAATCACCATGATGTGCTGCTGGACATCCCGCGGATGGAACCGGGTCTAGAGCGCTCTCCTCAGATACGACTGGAGAGGTCGAAGCGGAACTCCCAGCGCTCCTGCTCCTCCACCGCAGCTGATTGGTGGCCGCAACATGTGCGAAACCATTGTGGTTTGGTGCACCACACCACCAGAACGGAGCCGCCCCGCGATCACTCCCCTCAGGAGCCGCTGGGGAGACCGAGGCGGAGCTTCCAGTGCCCGCGGTCTGCTTTCAGCTGTAACGACGATATCTTAGCACACTTTAGCCGCACGTCTGCGACCACACCGCATCCAGTGACCGACAGGGCAGCATGTAGGGACACTGCAGTGAATGTTTTGCAGCATGAGAAGCGAGACTGGAGCTCATCGGGAATGCATGCTGTGGACCTCCGGGTACTGTCCAGTGCATCCAGCTACGCATCCGAGCATCTGTGAGCGAGGGAAACCGAGAGGAGCTTCAATCCGAGCCCTGCTGGGAAGGAGAGGAGCTTATGGCGGCGACTGAGCGAGGTGAGCAGTTCGCTTCCCCCGTTTTGCGGAACCACTCCGCTGGAGATACTTCCACCACCGAAACTCCTCCTGCTCGTCCGCGTCGCCTCCGGGCTGCGCCAAAAAGTCACAGAGCCTCTGGCGGGACGGTGGTGGCGCCGCTCACGAAGGCCGACTCGAGCGCACAGTAAGTGACACAGTTGGCGCACTCCTCAGCGACGTTAGAAAGCTTGAACCCCCCCACGCCTGCACTTCAAGGAGCATGATCAGGAGAGGCCGACGACGGCATTCTGAGCTGCTTACTCATCCCTGTAGTCAAAACCTTCGGTGCTGCTCTGAGTATGCTGCGCCTTGGCATCTGCCTTGCCACTGGTGCGGCAGCACCCCCAACCAACCGACGCGTCCTGTCGTCTGTTCAGTAACGCTAACTACGCTACCTCTGCGCTGCCGGGGCATGGGTTGGCGGTCGGGGCCCACCAGAGCACACCACTGCTTGAGTGTCGTGTAGGGCAGCGACATTCGAGATTTAGCTACGAACTTAACTCTCACTGGCTGCCGCTACTGGGCATGCGGGTAGAAGGAGAGGAGGGGGGGGCGGCTATGGCTCGGAAATGTGCGCGCCGTATTACGAGTGCGATGCTTATGCATGTTTAGCACTGTACTTCTGCAGTCGTTGACTATGACGCCAAATTGGCTGTAACGATCGAGTCGTGATTTGGGTGTTGGCACCGCGCGTCTTCGATTTCTTCGTTTTTTTTCCCCTTTTCTCCTTTCTTCTTCAGTATTCGCGTGCATCTTCTCTAAAGCCCATCGAATTATGCCAAAGGGGGGAAGGGCAGGGGTGGGGGAGAGTTGCAGTCACTGGCACATCCGCCCACAGCCAACAATAGAGGAAGCAAAGGCGTTATATGCCAAACTGCTGCCACGTGCAGCTCAGGGACCGACAAGCGCAAGGGACATCGGGTGGGCCCTGGTAGTCTTATGACAAACGCTGTTTCAACTTTTTTTGTCCTCTCTGTCGATGCACAGGGCTTGTGCTCTCCCAGCGTATTCGCATTGGATGTGCCCTTGCATCGAGGGCCCTGTGCCGCCCATGTCGTGCTCGTACTCTCCCCTCTCTCTCTCTTTTGCTCGGCTGTCCTGTCGACACGACACCCTTTTCCTGTTGATGAACCAACGCGCAAGCCAACAAATCGAACCCCATACAATTCTTCGTGTGCAGCTGGGGCTGACACCTCTCCCCTCTACACAGTTCTACAAGCGCGGAGCTACTGAGGCACACTACATGCTCATACCGCCGGAGCGGACGAGGAACTCAATAGTGTTGCTCTTTTCCTGTTTGGATTGTCTCGTGCGATTTCACTGACACTTTTTCCACGAATGTCTTCCGTCAGTGCTTGGAGCTCAGAAGACGCTGTGGGGCTGCCTATCCCACCTCCGATACCCACTCCCCGCGCCACAGCGGCATCACGCTCGCTAAGGACACAACTCTGCACTTCCCTATCGACGACAGTGGCTCGAGTCAGCCCTCTATCTTCATCAGAAGTGAACACCGCCTTAGCAGTGGCGAAAATACTGGTGCCCGGCGCAATCAGTGAAGTACCGGTCTCTTCAGGCGACGTTCCTGTCGCTACTGGCATTGCCGCTTCGAAATCTGCTGATTCACCTGACCTTCTATCTATACCGAGCCAAGCTGAGCGGAAACACGTGCCGCAACAACGGTTGGAGAACGGCGGGAAGACACGACAAGACATGCACGTCGTCTTTGATGAGACCGCCGCCTCTGCTGATCCAACGAAGGCGTGCTCGCGGACCAAGTCTACTTTCACTTCTCCCGCAAGACTGCAGGAAAGCCCTGGCCGCACGCGCGCGTGGAGGACACTAGTGCTGTCACCTCGAAGAGTTGTCAATGGGTCCACTGCTGCGCCTTCTGCGGTGAAGGACGTCAGTGAGAGCGACGGCGGCACGCCAACCACCTTATCTCAGGACATGGTGCACAGGAAGACAACGAAAGCTGCAGGAGCGAAGCCGAGCACAAGCGCAATTATGCTTCTCTCAAACGATGACAAGGACGCCGCCGCCGAGGTCACTATCACCGCTGCACCAGAGGCGGCACCTCGCGTTGACCTGCACGAGGGGAGCGGTGGTCTCCTCACCCCTCGAGAGCGTTGCAATACTCTTCCGCCTCCATCGTCTGTGTCGCCGCTCACCACCGCGTCAACTCGTACTCTCAGCAGCGACGATGACGGCGAAGAGGGCAGTCTGGCTGTTTCCAAGAGGAAGGTAGGCAACGCCCACGTGACGACAGAGGTGGGTCGAAGCAGAAGAGGCACCTATGCCATCCAGAGAACATCGGCTGCGCCGTTCCGCACCGGCTCAGGTAGTGTCTCTGACACAGTGGGGTGCCTTCGAGGTCGTCTCGCAGAAGCCTCCGGTCTGTCTGCCCCACGTTCCTCTACAGGGAGTTTGTCTGCTCTCCTTTCTGGTGATAGGGCTGCTGATGCCAAGTCGGCGGAGGCCACTGCCTCGACAGAGCTGAAGGAGCTCCGACAGGCTCTCAAGGACAAAGAGCGGGACCTCGTCCGACTCGTACGCGACCTGGACAAGGCGAAACAGGCTGCCGTGAAGGCGCAGACGAAGAGCGAAGAGCTGCAGGCCAAGTGGGAGGGCGAGAAGTCTGCGTTTGCAGATCATAAGAAGGGCGCCTTGGCACAGCGGCACGAACTGCAGAAGGAGCTGCGTCAGGCCCAGACAGCATTGCGCTCGGCAGAGCAGGCACAGGCTAAGCTGCAGCGAGAGCTGGACAAGCAAAAGGAGAAGGTGGCCACTGCGTCGTCGCGTGGAGCGAGCGATACCACGACCCCTGTCATGACTCCAAGATCTACGGCACTGTCCTCGGCCCCTTTGGATAACGTGCTGCAGGCAAAGGTGTCGAGCTTAGAGAGCGAGAAGAAGCTCATGAGGGAGACGATACGGCAGTTGGAGCAGCAGTGCTCTGTGTCCGCTGCTGCTGCTAGTCTCGCCAAGACAGCCGAGGAGCACCGCAATGATGCCACATCTAAAGAAGCAGCGGAGACGATTGCGACACTGAAGGATGAAGTATTGAATCTTAAACAGCGGCTCGCTTCGCAAGATGCTGCAGTGCGGGATCTGCGAGAAAGGGCAGACACACTTCTAGAGGAGAACAAGAAGCTCAAGACATGTGAGAAAGCAGAAGGAAGGCCTGCACGCAGCGATGTCGCTGTCGCCACTCTGCGATCAGCTTCAACACGAGGCAAAGGGGAGAATGAGGAACAGTCGCTCCTGATGCAGCCGCCTCGTCAGGTGATGACGTTTGAGACCCCTGCCGAGGAGGCAATGGCGCACCTGAGGGAGGAGCTGACAGCGGCACAGAGCCAGGCGGGAGTGTACAAGTGCATGCACGAGCATGCCAAAGGCCGTATCAGGAGGCTTGAGGCAGAGTTGGCCGCTTCTCGCTCAGCGGACGCTTCCGCTCTCCCAACATGGCCACTGTCATTCTCAGGGACACGATGACTACCTTAAAGGAGCAGCTGGCTAGTAAGACGGCTGAATGTGGTGAACTGCGGCAGTGTGTCCAGGAACGAACTGAGGAGGCCACCACCTTACAGTCGGCACTTCAAGAAGTCGAAGGCGAACGAGATGCGCAGCTACGACAGATTCGAGATCTGCAGTTCCGCATTGCCGAGGCTGAAGGAAAGGCGGCAACCTTGCTGGCAGTACAGAAGACGGAGCGGCCTGCTGCGCTGGAAGAAGCTCGGGTGGAGCTGCTGTCAGTGAAGGCCGATCTGCAGGTTGCCGCCGTTTCCACGCAGGGGCATCAGGAGGAAGTGAATAACCTTCGCAGTCTACTTGGTGATGAGCAGGGCGGTGCGCTCATCTGAAGAGGAGAGGCGTGCTGCGCAGGAGGAGGCAGCGGCAAAGTCCGCTGCTGCTGATGTATCGAAGCAACAGGCTGATCACTACAGGAAAAAAGCAAGGCAACTCACAAAGAAGTTGGGTGAGGCTCTGCGGGAGCTCTCGGTGCTGGGAGAAGAGTACGAGCGTGTCTGCGAGGATCGTCAGATGGCGCTGTCGCAGTCCGACACTAATAATAACATGGTTGCTGAGGCACGCAGTATGATATGTGGGCAACCGGTTGCGTATTTAGAGGCAGATGCCACAACGAGGGACACCGAAGCGGTCATTCAAGCTGTGTCCCCCTTCCAAGCGAGGCGCACTGCCAGCGTATCACGAAGTCTTTCCGACGCTCTCCTCTCCGCAAACAGGCAGGCTGCTATAAATGGCGTTACTTCCACTGCGTGGGCGATCGCCGCACTAGATCAAGAGCGACAAGCTCGTGAGCAGCTTGAGCTGGACGTGCTCTCCCTCTACTCCAAGGTGTCCGCCATCGAATACCTCGAACAAGGTTCCTGGAATTCGGCGGAGAGAGGGGGGGCTTGCGCCGTTACTGATGCATCATCAGCAGACTTGACACTGGGGAGCTCGCATGGTGGACAAGGACACATTCAGCAGCCGTCACGGATGCCTGCAGCGCTGCAACCATGTCCCAGTACCTCTGGCGCGCCGGGGCGCGCTCGCTCTCCAGGGCGCGCTCGCTCGCCGCAGGCCACACACGCGTTGGACCCTCGCTACTTTGACCCCACCATGTTCACCTGCTCGGAGGGCCAGCCGCGCTCTGCTGGAGTCGATTCCATCAACCTCTGCGGTCATGCCGCGGGATTTTCACAACAGCTCTCGGAGCCGCCGCAGCGAGGCCGATCGTTGTCCGCTCAAGCTCTCCAGCTGTCACCGAGTGCGGGCAGCAGGGGCGATGCTCAGTCGCCAAACCGAGCGCGTTCTCTTCGGTCCATGGCACTGGCGACGTCTCCCACTGCACTCCAGGCCTACCACAGCGACAGCATAGCAGGCCCCTCTGTAGCGTCCTCTGAGCTTCCTGCTACCTCGGTGTACTATTCCACTGGATGTTCATACGGCACTGACGGCGGCGCGGGGCAGCGTGCTCGGGTTGAGCTGCAATTCAGCGATACTGCGGACGGCTTTTGCGGAGCATGCGTGGACGCCGCGTGCAACGCCCTGTGTTTCCTGCTGCTGAGAATGAGGCAGCGCAGCTGGATGTGTGCTGTACCGCCATCGGCTCGATAAGCCACACGATTTACGCTTCTCACATGTTGGCTGCGGGGCACTATCACCTCAAGCACACCTTTCGTTTCATCATTCGCGTCCTTAACGATTGCAGGAGCGGCGGCGACATCCTCATCGGGTTTTCTGACCGCTATGTACCAATGGAGAGCTTCGGCGCCAAGCGAAACGCGCTGCGCTACAGCGGCTGCTACTATTTGAGTCTACGCGACGGTAGCCTCTTCTGTCCTGCCCAGGATGTCAGCGGTGCCGCCTATGAGGGTTGGTCCGCAGCAGCGGCGAGGGCGGCAGAGCGACGCTGCAGCATCGGGGTGGGGCCGAGGCAAGACGGAGGTGCCTTGTCCATTACTGCACAGGGCATAGAGGTGCCTCTCTCTGAGGCGTGCGCGACGTCCTCACCCGCGCGCAAGCGTGCGCAGCTGAGGCCCGAGTGCGTCGCACGTGCCGGCGACGAAATTGCCTGCACCCTCCGCACCGATGACCGGTCTATCAGCTACTCCTGGAACGGCGTCGAGTGTGGTGTTGCTTTCACAGGAGTGCCTTTGTCGCCCTCTCTGTATCCATGCGTTGAGATAAACGCGTCTGGTGGCGCCGTGGAGCTGCTCTGAGTCGATTCAAACAGGGAGGAGGGAGGGCTGAGGCTTTCATTCTCGTGTTTGTGCTTCGCCTTATCTTCGTGAGTGGCGCACGTCCCCTCACCTTGCCGTTCACGTGTCCGTACAGCGGAGGGTGGGTTGGCCGACGAACTTTGTGAGAAGCGCCCCTTCTCCCTTTCCCTTTCCTTTTTCATTTTTTACGGGTTATCCTGGAGAGTTAGACTGAAATTGCCATCGTTATGCCTTCGTTTCATTCTATAAATGCTCAACGGGAAAGAAGAGCTGCGCGATCCCTCGTCTGTGAAGTACGGCTCGCGTGTGTACAGTCCATTCTCTCTTCCGTTGTCCTATATGCGCGCCTTTCTTGCTTGCTCTCTTCTCTCTTCCCCACCCCCTCCTCCCTCTCTCTCTCTCTCAAGAGTGTGCCTGCGTACCTTGTGTCCTGCAATGCAGTGCATGCGGGCACGTGCCAGCGCGGCGGTGTACAGCGCCCGAGCGTCCAGCTTCGACCTGTGAGGATGAAGTGCGAATCAAATCAGTATTCGAGTGGAGCGAGCACCCGAGGGTACACTGCACCGAGTACTCGACAACGTACATGTATCGAGGCGCGAAGTGTTTCATTCACCTCTGATACAAGGAGACTGTGGGACAACGTCCAGTGGTGGTTTAAGCAAACTGCGTGAGTTTTTTTCTCGCCAAGTGCCTGCTCACGGACTGCTCGGCCTACACCTGTGTCGGCCTTTCCTCTGATGAGCCGCGCTCATTCAGTTTTTCGACTCGCCTCTCCGCATCCCGTTTCGGCCTTTGCTCTTGGCCTCTACACACTCGTGTGCCCGGAGAGCTTTCATCTTTACTCCTCCTCTAGCGCTACTGTGCTTCTACGCAAGCGGTCTCTCCCTCTACCACTTTTTCCCTTTCGGATTACAGTAATATCACCATATCCACGCACTTCAAAACGGAACTACTGCGTCCTCCCAGAAGCGGCCAGTGCGAGACTACTGCCGCCCAGGCAAGTGACACCGGATGCTCGGGAGCTTGGACGTCACCACCGGAGATGCTCTGCGCAGCTTCCACGACGCACTTGATCAAGCCCAGCAGTCGCTCCAGCGGGATGAGAAGCGCCTCAGCGCAACGGTGCAGCTGCTGAGCGATCTGACGCTCGAGGTGGACCACCTAAAGGCCGAGAGGGCTCCCAGCAGCGCCACTTGCCAGAGACGAGAAGCACTTCAAGCAGAAAAGGTAAAGGCACTGCAGCACACACGACATCAACGCGAGGCCATTGCCGCGACGGCGGACCACATCCAGCATCTGCAAGCGCCTCGCCTAAAGCTCACCAGTAGGGTGGATGCGCTGAAGATCGATGTCAAGGTACTCCGCCGGCAGTATGGGCTGCGTGCAGCGCAGGTCCATGAATTCATCGCGCAGTTTTTACAGCCGCAGAACAGTCTTGAAAATCTTCGATGTCAGCTTGCACAGCTCCAGCAGGAGCATACAGCACAGGCGGAGGCTGTTAAGGTGGCCCAGCGGCGTCTGGAAGTGCAGAAGGCAGATTTAGCTGCACTTGAAGCTGCTGACAGGCTTGGCACAACAAGTGATTCAAACGGAAACGCCACCGCTGGCAATGGACAAACACCACGGACGAAGAGCAGTGATGAAGCTGCGGCAGTGTCGACACTAGCGACTGGCTGCAACGACGTGCAGCTAGACGCTGCGGACGAAGAGTGTGCTGCGGACATGCTTCTTTTCACTGAAGCGGAAAGGCGTGCTGAGGCGACGAGTCGGCGTTCTGCGCAGGTGGCAGCACACAAATCCGCCGAGATGCAGCAGGTCGCAGAGAGAACGAGGCTTGAGGCCCTCCGCGTGGATCTAAAGCGGCAGGTTTTGCTGCTTTGCCAAGAGATTGAAGAGGCCGACGCAGCGCAGCAGCGAGAGCAAAAGGCGTATCATGACGCGTTGAATGACTCTGTAGGCGAAGCTGATGGAGGTGTGCTTCGGCAGTGCAAGAGATGTTCGTGCGACCTTTTTGGAGGCTTCTCGTGAGTGCGACTGAAAGGAAGGGGAGAAGGGTGAGAGAAGTCCACGAGTGCAGGGCGCACCTGTGTTTCTACCGCTTTTTTTTATTCTGCTAGAGGTTGATGGGCAACGTGCCATCCATCTCAGTTTTCTGTGAATTTCAACACTGCTTGCCGATTTTGTATCCTCAAAAGGCCCTCAGAGGTACTCTAGGCGATCTCTTGAGCCATATAGCAGCGCGTTTTGCTTCATCTTGTGAGTCCAGGAGTTGTGTGCTCCGTGGTCACACTGCAGTGCATCCCCCGTTTTGGGCCACTCTCGGATAGTACAACCCCATGATCTTGCCGACACGAGTTGCGCAGAAGAGAACTCACCTTGGTTGTTACACCACTCCACCTGGAGCTATTAGCGCTCGTTCACTCCTCTTTCCCTCTCCACTTTGGGTGCTCTTCTTCGCCGACGCTTTGCTGCCTCTCCTCTGTGATCCGCTATATACACGCGTGTAGACTCATGCCAACAGTCCTCCCCCTTTTCGCATCACAAGCGAAGACACCCGTCAGCAGTTGACTTGGTAGATCAGCGGAGAAGTCAAAAGTGAAATCAACCAGCCAACCAAGCCTAACACAGTAATAGCCGCAAAGAAGATAATTTCTCCTCCCGCGAAGAGCGAACGACACTCACGCCCCCCTCACACCGAAGAACTAACGCCTGATTCTCCCCCCTTTTCTCTCCTCGTTGCGGCGTCTCTCCCTTCTTTCGCTTCTCTCTACTCTTTCTTTCCATCTAGCCGAGCATTCTGTCTCCCCCCTCCCCCTCCCCCAGCACTGCTCCAGGGACCAAAGAACGAGAGAAGGACAAGTCTGGGGCGTTAAGCCGCATTGATGGCACGCGCGACTACAGCGTAGACGGCGCGTTCTTCCGAGTCGCTCTTTTGCCGAGTGCGCGGTTTAGGCGCTCGTCCGTGCTGGTGTTGAAACCGCGGCAAAGCCAAAAAGAGCGAGAAGGTAGAGACTATCGCACACATATTTTGCGTTTTGCTCAGCTGTTTGGACCTCTTTGCACCGCCTCTCTCTTTTTCGCTTCTTTGTCCTCCCTTCCTGTACCCGCTTGGACCAGAGCCGAGGGAGAAGAGAAAGAGCGTGCCGCTGATCAGCAGCCTTGTGTTTATGTCTTTGTGTGGAGTGTATTTGTCTGCCTATCTGTCTAGCTTTGCGGGCTTGATTCTCCAAGGGAGACGAGGAACGGGAAAAAAAAGCGACGCTTTAGAAGGTGAAGAAGGCGCTTGCTTTGCTTGACCTTCCCCCTTTTTGTTTATTCTGTGTTGCCTTCCTCGCAGCTCTGCCACGCGAGCTCTTTTCCCGCTAAGTTTGTTAGTCCTTCCCTTCCTCGTTCTAACGCCCGCCTCCTCGTTCTATGTAAGTTTACCGCACGTATTTCTTCTCCCCTTCTTTGTTTGCTCTCGTTCTTGCTTTGGGTTTCATCGTCTTTTTTGCTGGCAAACTGCCCCCCTTCCCGTCCCTCACCCCCGGCCTAGTTTACCAGCCTCACAGAGTACTACAGTTGCTTGCTTGTCTTTCTCTCTCTCTCTCTTCGCACGCGCCCACTGTGTGCTTCCCCCCCTCTCTCTCTCTCTTTCTCTCGCCTATCCGAGACACTCGCCTTTCTTCACCGTTTCAGGAGCTGCTGCTGCTGCTGCCATACCAAAAAGTAAATCAAACGAAAAAGGAAAACTTTGGTCGCTTTATTGGTGTTCTCGTTTTCTACTTTGCTGGCCGCTTGGGGTGTGTCGCTCCGGTGCTGCCATCCGACTTTGCTGTCATTACCTCATCCTGCACGGCCCTCTCTCCTTTTTCCCTTTCGCTCCTCTTTACTCAGACGACTGCCCAATTCCTTTTGTTTTCTCTGGCTCTGCAGGTAGTGGGTTGTGTCTGCCCTTCTTTCCCGTTGCTACGGCTGTACAAAGAGCCTCGCTCTCTCGCTTCCGTCGTATGGTATTGCTGTGCTTGTCGTCGTACACGCTCACTGCGCCACCCTTTTCTCTCTTCCCTTTTCCATCTCCCCGAATATCAACATCAGCCTTCCTCCTCCCTCCCTCCTCCCCCCCGTGCTCGCCTGCTTGCGTATTTCCGCTGGTACGTCAGTCTTGCGCTCTCTTGTCTTTTCTCCCTTCGTTTGCCCTGCGCTTGTGTGTCCCCCTCCTTTCCGCTGTGCCGTGTCTTATTACTCTTTGTCTTATTTGTTTTCCTCTTCTTGTGCGTGTGGTGTGAGGCTTCTTGAGGCGATCATTTTCTCTGCGTCTCCGTGACTGAGTAGTGACAGCGTTCACGTGCAAGCGCAACCCAAGTGGACGAAAAATTCGATACACAGTGGGAAGGAAACGGCTGAGAGTCGAGTCCTTCTCCTGCCTGCAGTTGGGCGTGTGTGTGAGGGGCGCTGAAAACAATCCAAGGCGAGGAAAGGAAAAGACATACCGATCCCCAGTGTTTCACCTTGTTGCAAGCCTTGACCAGCATCAGCCTTTCTTCTTTCAGCGTGTGCGTCCGTGAATATTGATCGTTGTGCTCTCTCCGTTGATATATACAGATATAGATGTAGGCCACTCGCCTTCCGCTCTTCGTGTTTGCTCATTGGATCTCTTTTGTATTTGTGTGCGCCCCTCTGTTTCTTCTCCCTCAAGGGCCGTTTCGCTCTTTGTTGATTCTCCTTTTCGTTTCCATCCGCAATTTCTCAGCGTGGGGCACCTTTGCTCGTTTAACACCTTTTGTTTTGTTTTCTGGTGCTGTTCTTCTTCCTTAGGCTCGCTTGCTCTTCTCCCCTCTCCCTCTCTCCTCCTACCTTCCCTACCGGTCTCTGAGGTTTGTTGCTCTGAGCGTCGACTCGCCTTTCTACGATTTTCCTCTTCCCTCCCCCCCTGTCGCTCGCACTGCGCTCCTCTTATTATTCGCTTGGCTCACTTTCTCCTCTTTGTCACCGCCCCGCTTGTGTTGAGACGCCTCCCTTTTTTTCTTGCTCATTTCGGGTGGTCAGGCGAGGCTCTTCACCCTTCCGCACCCCCCAATCAACCTCTGAGCCTCTTCTCTTTCTCCGTATCTCCCTCTCTTCCATCCGCCCTCTTTCTTTCCTCTCTTCATCATCTCCTCCTTCCCCCCTCGGTAGCTCGTTAGTGCGCGAGGAAGAGCCTTGCAGATTCTGAGGAATCAAGGCAAACACTCATACAGGGGACAGCAAGGTGTAACAGCGGCTAATCTAACGCATTACGCAGATCTACCCAGCCTTTTCTCCCAACGGAAAGCAAACAGATAGGGGCTGCATGCGATGTGCGACGACTCTGTCTCTCATTTTCTCTGTGTTACCCCCGCTCGTGTTATCCCGATTGATTTTACTCAAATTTCTTCTTCCGTACTCTGAATTGATTGGCTGGCGCTCTCTGTTCTTTTTGGCTACCCCTTCTCTTTTCGTTTGTTCTTCTCCCAGGAGCACTTTGAGCATAGCACTGCTCTCCTCCTCGTTCTTCCCCAACTCGAACGCTGCTGCAGGCATCCTCAGCGAATGCCACAGAGGCCTCTGTATTTTTCCTGAGCGTTATTGGTAATCAAAGGACAACAAAGCCGCCTCACAGTTAACGCTGAAAAGTGAAGACGCACTCCTGTAGCCGCTTTCCACCTCAGACTTCCTTTTCGCCTGTTGGATCCTTCTCTCTCTCTCTCTCTCTCGCTCCTCCGGTTGTCCTCCTCTTCCTCTCCTCTCTATTTCGCCATTTCGCGCTGTACGTTGCCCTGCCCCCTCCCTGCCCTTCCTTCTCCTTCGCACTCGCTGTCTCGCTCGATTTCAGACGCATAAGAGCCAGGAGCACGTCTCGCCTTTATTCTGTGGATTTTGTTTCTCGTTTGAGCCGCTTCTCTGTGCGCGCTTCGCTTTCTTCTCTCTCGTCCCCCCGCCCCATGACCAGTTTCTGCGGAAGGGCTCGGATCGCTACTTTCTCTCTCCTAAATTTCCACCCGGCTTAGTCACCTTCCCACAGAGATACACACACACACACACACACACAAGACCAAAGCTGAGTTTTACAAAGCAAACGTGGCCTGTCGTTGTGCATCTGGAGACCCTCGCTTGCTTCGTTCAGGTTCGTGTCCAGGAAGCTCCGACAACAACAACAGCAAAGCAGCGAGCGAGGGAGAGGGCACGCGGAATCGAACTTTTTTATTTTATTGTTGTCTTCGTTCGCGGTTTGATCGGCCAAAGCGTTCGAGACTCCCCCCGGCTACGCGTTTGTTTTGTTCCCTTCAATTCTCTACTGGCGCTGACTGTATCCCTAACTTGCCGTGTGCCCGCACTTCGCTCTCTCCCCCTCTCCTTCTCTCTCTTTCTCTCTACGGAGCTCGTTCGTGTGAGTGCCTCCACGCCGATATATATTTATTTATTCCCCCCTTTTTTGGCTGTCCATCTTCGCATCTTCTCCGTGTTTTACTGGAACTTCTTTGAAGGCGTCTTTGGCTGGCAGCCACAACCGTTTTGCTGCTCAATCGGACGGCAGAGAGATACGGGAACGGCAGCGCCTCAGGCTCGCACCACGTCCACGGCAGACATCAGCAGGTGGCACGCCACTCGTGAGGGTCTACATAGTTGTTCCCCATCGGCTCCCCTCTCACTGACAATGTACTGGATTTCTACTGCACCTCCAGCTTCCCCTCAAGGCGCGCCGTCGATCCTGTTACCCTACACTATGAGTGGGATGCCAAGCCCGAATGTCTCTGCTACGCAAACGACAATATCGCCTGCAAACGCTGGAGCTTCCATTTCTGGCGTCACGCCTGTGACGATGCCGCTTTCCATGGCGACCTCCGCCTCACTGTCACCCAAGGAAAATATGCTCCTGGGCACTCATCAGAAGTTTCTCATCGTGCGAGGCGCTGAGGGTGCAGCGACGGCGGTCTCTGTGATGCTTCCCATGATGGACTCAAGTGACGCACACATGATGAGTCCCTCTGGTGTGGCAACGCCTCTCAACTACATGAAGCAGACGTTTTCACCCATGGCTGGCGGCCCCGCGATGATGGACTCTGGGGCCCCGCCGGCATACCTCCCCGCCAGCGCATCAATGAGTAGCTCACCCTCCTCACTGTTGCTCGGCGGCAGTGGCTTTGTGAACGTCGGTGCGGCGCCCATGACGGCCTATCAAGGTGGCAGCGTATCTGGCGTGCTGCAGTCTCTCTCCTGGGCCACTATGAGTGAGGATGCGCTTTCTTCGTTCCCATGTTTTTCAGCTACGTCGGGTATTGTGCCGCAGCGCGTCTCTAGCGCGGTGTCACGCTCTAGCACCACCGGCTCCTTTACGCCAACAAGTGGGTTCCTCGTACAGGCGTCGGCATCGGCACTGCCGGTCAACTTGTCCCCCCCTCCGCAGTACAGCACTATTGTGAATTCATCAGCTGGCGGCTCGGTCATCTTTCCCCAAGACACCTGCAACGAGGGTAGTGCAGCCAGACCCATCTTCGGCTCCCACCCAACTCCTGTGGTACGCAAGGGCGACGCTGGCAGAGGTTACGAGGCCGGCGTGTACTACGAAGGTCGTGTGAAACGCTTTAACCCGATTCGCGGCTACGGATTTGTGTCCGCCACAGCGAAACTTATCCCGGTGCAGAGCTGCAGGCAAATGGAGGCGGCGGGATTCATCAGCACCTCTGAGAAGCAGAGTAACGCATGGGAGGCAAAATCGCTGAAGACGTCAGACGACGGCGACAAGGAAGGCAACACCGGCAAGGATGCTTCTCTAATAGAAGTGAGTGGTGGCGTGGGCGCCGCTGCGGAGCCGCACGCTCAAATCAGCGGGGACCACATCGTGTACGTTAAGGGCGCTCCGTATGTCCGCCATGCCGTCTCGATGGGCGACATTTTTGTCCACCACAACTGCCTGCAGGGCTGGCTGAGGAAGGAGAGCACGGAGGCGGACGGAGGCTTGGTGAACCTGCGGGCCGGGTCGCGAGTGCAGTTCAAGGTGGAGATGTTTGTCCCGGCGGAGCTGCTGAAGGTGTCGGACAACAAGGAGGCTGCAGCAATGCTGAACAGCTTGGGCATACCTGTGGAAGGGAACCCAAACTTGCTGAGCGGTGCCATCGCGACAAAGAGAGGGTGGGGCTATCAGGCCATCGAAGTTCAGGTGCTGCCGCCGAAGGGCATCTTGCTTACGCAGGTTGGCCCGCTGAACTCGGCAACCGCCGCCAAGGACGGTGCTGAGGACAACGTCTCCAGCGCTTCACTGGGCTCTTTCGCCTTGTAAGCACTCAGCGTCACGGCTTACTAGCACCATTGGTGAAGAGAATCCGAGGCGCAGCAGCAGTGGCGTGAGGTCACATACCGCCCCCAACAGTGCCTCATTCTCACCGCCGCTGAAGATGCTCATCCTGGCGGAGAAGGCTGGCGTACCTCCGCCGCTGTCGGTCGAGGTGGCTACGGCTGGTATGCAGTACATGATGGTACCGTTCTACCGCGCCACATGCACGCCAAGCTATGTTGTAGAGAAGTGCAGGTGTCCGGGTGTCATTATCGTGAGGAGGGTCTTCTTGTCGTTGAGGCCAGTGCCATTTCGAGAACGAATAGAGCTGCAAAGGGCATCCCCAAGTGCGCCTGTGCCGCGGAGCCGCCTCCGCGCTTGACTAGTAGACCCTGTCTCTGTTGGTGTGTGTGTGTGTGTGTGCATGACGGAGGAGGCGCTCTTCTCCATCCTCCTACACCCGTTGCACCAAGAAGAGTACAACAGGCCGTCGCAAAGCGCGCACACTCTCTCTGCGGCCTTCACTCTTTTCTCCTTGTTGTAGCTCGTGAGCGATTCTTCCCCTCCCCCCGATCGTGGGTGCGTGAGCGAGCGCTTGTGCCACTGCGTGTTGCTCGAGTGTTTTCTTCCATATATACACCCCATATTGGATTTCGTTGTCGGTGTGGTGACTTTCGACTTCTCTTTGTTGCCTCTCAGCGTAAGAGCGCAACAAAGAGGAGGAAGAAAACGGTGCTTCTCCCCCCCTCCTCCTCCTCTGCCTCTCCCCTACCCCCCTCTGCCAGTTGCTGGGGGTGAAGAGCAACAACAGAACCACGAATATCTTCGTTTGCCGTGCTGTGTTCTTCTTGATGGGAAGGCTGAGCTGCAGGGCAACTCACACCTTGTTCGCTGGTACTGGCTCTCTGTCTACGCTTGCCGCTCTCTCTCTCTCTTTCTGTTCTATAGGTGTTATGGTGTGCACGCATGTATGGCTGCGCGTGCGCTGCAGGTTAGGCATGCACTCCGCTTGCACCGCTTTACTTCTTCGTTTGGCGCCTTGTTGCGCCTGCCCTGCCTGCTGCAGCCCACCTTTACTCTGTTCTCTCTTCTCTCTTTCCACTTTCCCTACCCACGGGCTGCCGTCTTTCTGGCCGTGTTTCTCTTCGCTCTTTTTTTTTTCCTCGTGGCGGGTTGTGGGTCAAGCCCATAATTGACACCTGGAGAGGACGGAGAGGGGGACAAGTTAAATGGGGTGATGCCACAGGTGTTGCCCGTTTTCTTCTCTCCTCTCTTCGACCATTTCCCGCCCGTTCTGTTTTGCCGCCTTTTTTCCCTCTCCTTCCCAGCACTCTTCTCTTGCTGTATAACACGACGCTTGGGATTCGCGGCTGCCGTCTCGTCTTTTCGCTTCTGGGTTGCGCGTCCGAACCGCACGACGCCGTTGTGCTCATAATCTCCGCCCTCTTTTTCGTCCCTTTTTTTCTCGCTTTCCGTCCTCTTGATTACTTGTCGTTCACGTCTAATGAATATCATTTGCGCCTCCACTCCTCTTTTTCTCTGCCTCTCCACGCCACCTGCTTTGAGCTTTGGCTTTACACACGAGGCGCCTGCGCCTTCCTATACCCCCCCTCCCCTCCCCTCTCCCTGTGCGGTGCATCGGCGGTTGGACTTGGTATACCCTCGGTAAGCAAAGTGGAGGACGAGCGTTGTCGAAAAGGAAGTCAAATACAAGCGGCCGTCCCGCACCCGGCGTGCCGGAAGTTCTCCTTTTCGTTGGTTGGGGTTCCTGCAGCGCATGTGGGTCTCTCTCGCTCTGGTGTGCCCCTTTCTTTTTCTCTCTTTTTTTTTCTTCCTTCAGTGGTCATACTCGATGTGGTATTCCTCACTCTCTGCCTCGCTGGCTGTTTGGTATTGGGTGCGCTTGCGCTTGGGTGCCGCACAGAGTGAGGCCTTTATAACATTTATTTCTTTATTTATTCGTTGCCGCCTTGGCGGTTCGCTCTCTCGACTGTCGCGCTCCGGGCGTCGCTGTTCCTGCCAGTCGCTGGTGGTGCGCGTATGGGGTCCGTCTCTTCTCTTTTGTTATTCTTTTTGCGGTACTTCACTCTCGTTGCCTCGGTAACCGGGGACACGCCTCGGGATGTGATACGTCAGGGCCCAGTACCCACCCACTCTTATGTGGGAGGGTCAAAGCTGCCTCCCTCTCCCCGCCAATGCCGAGCCACTTCCGGAGGTGACAGGGGGAATTGTCTTCGTCGTGGAACGGTCAGAACGGTGTATCGCTGCTGATGTCAGTGATCATGAATGCAGTGGCGTCGGAGGGATCTGCGGCAGTGAGCACGCTTACATCCTTCATATGAAGGACAGAGTGTCAGCGTGACTCGAACTCCTCTCGATCGGATCACACTGCTTACTGGGGTTGGACACTCTGCGCTACCCACGAGTGGGGGGGGATGCAGCAGGTGGCGGCCGGCAGAGTGGGAGCGACTGTGAGGTGATCTACGAGGCTGGCGGGGAGAGTTTGGGGAAAAGGCAGTGCCGGGTAACGGGTGATCATTACTTTAACGCATGCCTACGGTTGCTTCGCCCCCATGTGATTGGACCTGTGATAGGGCAGGGGTAGAGCGGGGTTTAGCTCATGCTCTATTGTGGAGACTAATCACGCTAAGAGAAGGAAAACTCCTCGCCTTGTCTCGCGACCTCTTTTTCTCTCCGCTTACTTGCGTACTCTCTCTCTCTCTGTCTCTTCCCATCACCCCGCTTGCCTACCACCGTCTTCACACGTATGACGGTATCGCAGAACGCTTCGATCTATTTCGTACTCTCCGCAAACGTTCTCTCGGTGTCTTCCACCCAGGCGCACGCCTCTCACTCACCTCCCCTTTAGTGGCGTACTTTATGTCAGCATCAACCACGAAGTTATGCTTTCACTGCTCAAGTACGTCTGTCCCCTGCCCAATTTTGCTCTCTACTCAAAGTCCACGACATCTTAGAGCGTATACACCAACGAGCTTCACCACAAGCATGTTCTACACTTTCTGCAGCAGTCCGGTTGGGGGCGTCCCGACCTGGAATAACATGAGTGCAGGCCTCCAGCCTCTGTCGCCACAGCTGCCGTATAGGCTACGCAACCAGGTGATACAGGGCTACCCCGCCACCTTGAACAACGGACTGTCGGTGATGTACTATGCACCAACCGTGAACAAGGTGAACCCGCAGCACGTCTCGTATTTTCCCATGGCAGCGCAGCGGTGGTCATTTGCTTCCGCTTCAGGCGCTGCCCAGCCCGCCACAGAGGCCCGCAGCTCCATGTGTTTTGCTCCCTGCGCGAGCGGTGCGAATGTGAGCCCCAACAGATCTCTAATGCTTCATTCGCTCAGAGACATGCCGTCGTTCATGATCCACAAGCAGCATCTCCACTCCTTGGAATCCCAGCCCTCCCCCACGCTGTCGAGGCTCACCAGAGGCCTGTGCTCCGCTGGTGAAGCTACCAATACTTTTGGAGCCTCTACTACGAGTGTCACGAGCTCCAATGTGGGCAGTGGCGCCTCCAACGGCATATCAACCACCACGAACGGTTCATGGCTCCTATGGGGGCTTCATCCGCAGCTCCTGGCTTCCAGATGACTGTGCCGCGTCCGACTAGCGCCATGACTTCCGTGGCTGCGTTGCCACAGAAGCCGCAGGCGTGCTTCTGTGCAAATCACACTACGGGTGCCCTGACGCTGATCCGGGCAGAGGACATGACTGTCAGTGACGCGGATACAACCACAAGCACGCACTCGTACGCCATGCCGCCACAGCTGTCGATGCTGTCGCAGTCCGCCTCGGCTTCGGCCACGTCAGTTCCTGCTTACCTGGTGGCGCCGCAGGTGCCTTCCTTCGGCGGGACCATGGCCTCGCCCTTCTCCAAGTCGTTCCCTGGTTCCACACCGCTTGTCGTGTCTGCGTTGCCGACCCCGCCACAGCCGGCAAAGACTCTGAATGGCTTGTATTACCAGCTGGGTGAGGTGTACGAGGGCTTCGTGAAGCGCTACAACCCCAACCGTGGTTTTGGCTTCTTGACTGCGACCACTCACGTTACCGTGGGAGCCAACGGCGACAGTGCGACTGGCACGCCTCCCACCTCTCTGAGTGCCCCAGCCACTGGGGTCCCCCCGACGGTGGAAACCGCGGCTCCTGGGAAGCGGCACACGCCAGTGCACCTTGGCGACATTTTCGTCCACCAGTCGTCCATGCAGATGGAGGGTTTTCGTGCGCTGCCCGTTGGCGGCCGTGTGCGCTTCCGTATTGGCTACAAGGACGGCCAACAGACACTCCAGGCGGTGGACGTGGAGTTGTTGCCGCAGGTGTGTCCACTCAATGTGGGGATTGCGTCGTCGGCCACTCCAGTGCAGCACGCAAAAACCGCTGTGCTCGATGAAATGACCGACACCGTGACGTCTGTACCGCGAGCGGTGCAGCCGGCTATCTGTGCCAGTCGCAGTGCGGCGAGTGAGCAGCGTTCGGAGGGGTGCGTCCTTAGCTACACCTCCTCCGAGGGGGATGAGCCACTCATAGAGCTGGCATACGACATGTACTCCAGTTTTGAAATGTAGGCGTGCGTATGGTAAGCCTCATTTAATCTGCATTGCGTAGTGGGAGAAGATCTCCGCAAGAGGGATTTGTGGTGGAACGCTCTCTCCTTCACGCCCGCGGTCACTCACTCTTCTCACATTACCCGTTCTTCACCAGACTACAGCGCCTCTCCCTGACGCGCTTTCATCGCCGTTTTTCTAATGCAAAGTACAGCGCACATTTGTGAATTGTGACTGTGCGGTGCAGGCTGACACTTGCACGGGGCTGTCTGATTCAGGTACCCAACCTGTGCGAGTCTATGTGCATTGTCTTTCTTCCTTTCCTTTTATGACTTCGAATCCCTTAATATGCATATGTGTGTATGGGTGTGTGTGTGTGTGTGTGTGTGTGTGTGTGTATGCGCGCTTTAACATGAACCAGAGTAACGTCTCTCTGCGTAATTGCTTGCGCTGCGCACACACCCACACAGACGCCGGCATGAGCGCAATCAAAAAATAAAATAAGATGACCTCAAGCCGTATAGCGTGCGGAGGGTGTGGAGGTCCTCTCGTTTGTTTTTGTTGTTCGGAACGGGAAGGGGGAGGGAAATGGATGGAAGCACACAAACGATAGAGAGGCCTGTGCTTCACTCATCTCCTCTCTGCAACCCGCTCTATCACAGTATTCTTCTCCTTCCTCACTGCCACTGTGAGTGTGTGTGTGTGGGGGGGGGGGGGAGGGGAAGGGAGCGGGGCACACATCACGCAGTTTTTTCGCTGTTTGTGTTTTCGTTCTAAGTATGACTTCTGTTTTCTGTTTTCTGTTTTTTTTCTTCTTCTGCTTCTCCCTCTCGATCGCTCGTGTTCCCCCTCTCTTTTGCCTCTTAGCCACCCTTTGCTTTCTTTCGCGTACGTGTTCTCCTCTCCCCCTCCCCCTCCCCCTCCCCTCCCCGTCCCTCCCTCTCCCCCTCCCTCCCCCCTCCCCCTCCCCTCCCTCTCCCTCTCCCTCTCCCCCTCCCTCCCTCCCTCCCTCCCCCAAGACACACACTCTCACTTGAGGTCCGCTGCTGCCATACCTATGCGCCTGCGATGAGAAAAAAGGGTATTCCAATCCTTCTCTTCTCACAGAGCGCTGCACAGCAGGGAGGTGGACTCACGACAAGAAGAGACACACACACACACACACACACACACACACACACACAGAGACAAAGCGAGATACGGAAAGTGCCGTGCGCCGATCAATTGATTCGTCGAGGGCATGCAAACGAATAGGGGTGATGCGTGCATGATGTGTGGCGCAAGCGCTATCATCGTTTATTTTCTTTTTGCTTGTTTCTTCAGCTCACCTGATTACTGTCGTTCTACTGTTTCTCATAGGAAAGGAAAAGCATGGGCCTCTTCGTGTATTCTTCTCTGTGTTATGACCTGGCTTGTGTAGCGAACAGCACAGAAGACATCCACCTAGAGGCACGGGCACCCATAAGAGCGACGGGAAAGGGAGCCGGCTGTGCTGGAGAGTTGTTGTCTTGTTATGGTCTCCTTCTGGTGCTTTCCTGCTTTCCCCTTCAAGCGGAAAATGTATCGGCTCAAGCGAGAGGAACGAAATGAAGCCACACCAGGCAATAGAAGTGCTAAAGTGGCATGTGTACATCTGCGTTTTTTTCTTTCTTTCTTTCTTTCGTTAAAGGGTCACTCTCGCTGTTTCTCCTTCCGTTTCGTTTTTGCTTTTGTTTCCTTTTCTTGTCTATTCTGCTCATATTTATATCTTCTTCCCCAGTGTTTCGTATTGTGTCTCATCCTGAGGGGTGTGAGGGAGGGCGTGGAGACAATGTACAAGGTAATCGAGTGGTGTTCGTCTCCCCGAAAGTGCCCAGTGAGCGGTGTTGCTGTTGTTGTTTCTGTTTGGGCTCGTTTTTGTTTTTTCATTCTTGTTGCAGCAGTCAAAGCCTCCGTCTATCGACGACCGGGATGAGAGCGAAAGGGCATCAGCGTGTTGCTTTTTTAGAGTCTCTTTGTATTTTTCTCTGCACTTTTCTATTCCCTTTTCTCGAATTTACAGGATTTGTGTGCCATCGTCCTGCGTGTGTGTGTGTGTGTGTGTGTGTGTGTGTGTGTGTCTGCACCTTCCTTTTGTTTTCCGGAGTGAAAAAGGGGACCACAGTGGGATGATTTGCTCACTCACTACCAGCCATCTTCACGGATGGCAGAAGCACACAAATTCAAAAGAGACGCGCTCTTTTTCGTTTTCTTTCGCCTTCCCTCCCCTTATTGCTCACGTTAGAGCGTTAGGTGGCCGCTTAGGGTACCGACATCTGCTCGTTTTCCTCCTCCCCCCTTTTTCCAGATTTTTTTTTCAAAAATTCCCGTGATGCGCCCCCCCTCCCTCGCCACCTTTTCACTGTTGATTTGCGCACTTCTCGTTTTTCTTCACGCCCCTCCTCCCCTTTTCGCTCGTCTTAGTCATCCCCCCGATTTTCTCGTCATTAGAGCGGTGTAAAAACGAAAGGAGGAGGCGGAGTCTTCTGCTAGCGGGATCTTCGCCTGCGTTGCGGATGTTCTCCCCCCCCTCTCTCTCTCTGCAGCTCTCTTCTCAACCCTCCCCAGAAAACCCTGCGGAGTCACCTTGATTCATTTCTGTCGTGTGTGCCTGTGTGTGACTTGAGCTCTCTCCATGGTATTCTGTATTTTATTCATCTATTTCCTTTTGCTTTCTCTGTTCTTCTCAAAATCAACTCTTGTGTCTTCTCTCTGGCATCTTTGTGCTGGCGTCATGGTCACTGAAGCGCACTTTCTACAAACACCACCCCCGGATGTGAAGGGGAGAGTGAGGTGGTGGCGGTGGTGGGGAGGCGGAAGGGGGCAGGGCAACGAAATTACTCAGAATGGATGCGGAACACCAGGAGGAAGGTGGGTCATGGGGTATGAGAAGAAATGAGTGCCGTGGTAAGCACGCGCCGAAAGAGAGAGAGGTAGGAGGTTACCGTGATAGGATCATGTGTACCTGTTGTTCCTCGGAGTGACCGTGCACGTCTATGTGGCCTCCTCGCTTCTGTTGCTCACTCGGCGCAGCTTGCCTTCCACAAGGTGGACTCGGTGCGTTTCTCTGTCTCCTCGTCGAACAGAAGAACGGACGTTATTGCCTTTTTTGTCTTGTTCGATGTCTTCACGCCTGTATTCTCCCTTTTAGTTCTCTTTTCTCTATCGTTTATCACGTGTGCTGCCCCCACCTCTCTTCCCCCATCTGCCATGAGTCCGATAGAGATGTTTCCCTCTCTTACGCGGATTACCGCTGGGCTCCTCTCAGACTCGAGCACATAAGAAGGTGCATTGACATGTATTTCCTTGCTCTCCTCACAGTAGCTGGGCTGCTCCCCACTTCCCACACTCAACAGCTCAGCCTTCCTCGCTCTCCACAGCAGGCCAAAGAAAGTTATCAACACAAAAGGCCCCATTCTACACTCTTGCTGCATCTGAGGGGGGGACCGTATATGCCACCCGCTCAACTTGTGACAGGGAGAGGGACTCGCGAGGTACTGGTAGAAGAGAAGTGTGAGAAGAGTGT
The DNA here is from genome assembly GCA_003664395.1 of Leishmania lainsoni. NCBI lineage: Eukaryota > Euglenozoa > Kinetoplastea > Trypanosomatida > Trypanosomatidae > Leishmania > Leishmania lainsoni. The sequence goes on from RAIA01000127.1 coordinate 384,822, forward strand.
TTGATGACTCCTGTGACTCCGTTCACGACTGTCTCTCCGCTCCACCCCCTCTGTCGATTTTCTTGTTCCAGAAATGTTAGCGTATGTTTCGTCTCCCTGATCTTGTGAACCATAACTCCTTGTGTTTTCTCTTTTGTGTAGTTCTGCTCTTGTGGTAGGCTGCCTCTCCTCTCCTCTACTCCCTCCCTTTTCAGCTCGATTATTGAGGTCTTCATTGCCACTCGTCCTCCTTCGCTTTATCTCATATCACTTCTCCCCCCTTTCTCTCTCTTGTTTCCTATCCCCCCCTCACACATGAGGGCTTTTTTTTGACTCTCTTCTTGTTGCTATCCCCCCTCTCCGCAAGATTTTCAAGGCTGAACTATTCCCGCAATGGTCTGAGTGAAAGAGCGAGCCTCATGTACCTCTCGGTGAAGTCCGTGCACCTGTCTATGTATGCCTCGTTGCTGTGGCGTCCTGTTTTGCCGATTGGTCTGTTTTCACAAGCACTTTGTTTTTCTTCCTCTTTAGCGACGTTTGCCGTCAGCTTGTCCCTCTGTTCGCCTAAACGTTTCTTCGTTCGTGGTGTTATTTGTGCCCTTTGCCTGTGCATGCGCGTGTGATCCCCGACTCGCTTGCTCCCTCTCTCTCTCTGTATTTGCCGCTCTTCTTAGCGACAGAGGCTCAGTCTGTATAGGTTGGATCTTCTTTTTCTCTCATTTTACTTCGTTTGTTTGTTTTCTTCTTTGGCGTCTCTCTCTCCGCCTTGCGGCGCCGTTTTTGTCTGTCTGTTATGTTGGAACTTGTGAGTGACTCGGGGACTTCCTAGTAGACTGCGCTGCTATCTCATCCGCGTTGCTGCTTACGGTTGTCTTTCTCTCAGGACACGTGTCGTACGGTATAGGGCGGAAGTATATGCATATTCTTCGCATTTCTGTGATTTGTGTGATGCGCTGGTGTTGCACTTGGCTGTCAGTTTCGATGTGTGTTGAGTTCTTCGTCATTTCTGGTCACGTCTTTCTTTTGCCTGCGTTTTACTTCACTGGTGTTGTTACCACTAGTACGACTCTTGGCCGTCGCCACGCTGGCGATGTCCCACTCTCTGCTCATGCTCTCGTAAGTCTGGCATGACAGCAGGGCTGCGTGAGATCTCTTGAAACAGAAGGCGCGCCTGGGTGCTGGAAAAGTGGTGTCATTTTTCTCCGTCGGTGTTACTATCACACCATAGAAGTCCAATGCAGTGTTTGCGTGCGCCTATCGGTTGGTAAGCTGATAGAGAAGGCAACGTCGATGTCGTTGATCACCAGGCGCACATCAACAGCAACAGAAAGTGGGGTTCCTGGCTCGAATGGCTGCTGCTTGTGCTGCTAGATGAAGGCTTGTCACGGTGACTTTTGCCGTTTTCTCATTCTACTTGTCCACCATTGGGTTCCTCTTCCGGTGCTTCGTTGGCCCTTGTGACCTGTCTTTCTATGCACCTGCTCTCTGCGCATACACTAGCACCAGGCTAGTGTATGTGTATGTGTGTGTGTGTGTGTGTGTGTGTGTGTGTGTGTGTGTTGCGTGCAGTAAGAACAGCACGAACACAGCTGAGTCTGATGGCAGCACTTCATACATCACACTTCCTCTCTTTGCGCTCAACTTCCTCCCTGGAAACAATTTTTTCCCTTTGGCCAGGTGAGTGTAAGAGTGGACGTGGATGATATCGCTACTTGAGTGCTAATGTGCATCGAGCACATCTCTCAGTCGTGCCTTTTCTCTCTTTTTTATTTTCCCGAGTTCTCTCTCTCTCTGTTTGTCTGTCTATCTGCCTCTGCGCAGTATTCGCTGTGCTTCTCCTTGTCCTCTACTCGAAAGGGAACACAGTCAAACTCTACAAGAGTGTACGCCTGAAGAGCAAAAAGAAATGAAGGCAGCTGAGATGGACGCACCTGCTGGTCCCTACACAACGAGCCTTTCTTTTTCTTCCTACGGATGCTTCCGTGCCGGGGAGGGGGGTGTATGTCTTTGAGGGCTTTCTCCTTTTCCTCTGCCTTCTCCCACACGTTCGCTCTTCGCGCTCTTCCTGTTCCGCATTCCACTCTTTTCTCCCTTCGCCTTTTCCGTTTTTTTTTTCCCTCTCATTCCCTGAGACGGGATCACGACAGTACTGGGAGGCGCATAGCGATGAACAGCTGTGCACGCACAATATGTGATGGGCTGCATAGCGCCTCACAGTGCCGGGTCTTTTCATCTACTGATGGTTTCTGTCTTTTCCCCCTTTTGAGTGTCTTACAGGCTCTTTGCCCCCTCCCCCTCCCCTCCCCCTGCGTATTGCGATTTCTTGTCGCCTCCTCATTCAAGGCCAGAGTAGATGTCACACCGGAACACAGCCGGCCTCCCTCATCGGCTCCTTCTTCCGTACTTCCCCTTTTTTTTTCTCGTTAGTCGCACGTTTCTCTTGTTCCGTTCTATTCAGAGCGCTCTTGCTGCACTTTTTCTACTGGCTGTGTAGTACCCCGGAGAGGGCAGCGACTCCTCCTTTTCGTCTCCTCTGGACCGTGTTTACTTTGCGCCCTCTCCCCCCGCCCCCTGTGAGGAGGGATGCGTTCAAGCCATTGCTTTACTTTGTGCTGCTGTCTTTTCATGTTCCTCTTGCTTCTCTCGTTTTATTTTTTTTTCCGATCTAGTAACTTGATGTCTTTGTCTCTCCTGTGCAGCAACTGCTCACTGCGGTGACACTGTCGTGATGGTATCCTCTTGCTACTCTTCGACGCGACTCTAGATGGTCGTCATTGCTTTCCGTGTGGTTATCAACTGTTTCGCCTATATGTTTCTGTCATTGCACTGTTGCCGTGTCTTTGAAGGACTTGGATGATTCATGTTGGCTGATGAAAGTCTGTGCGTTTCTCTCCCTTCCCCACTCTCCCTCTTGCTATTTCTATTGCTGTCTCTCTGCTCGCCGCTCCTTGATTCGGCATCACCGAAGCGCAACATCCACAGCTCTCTTTTCATCTTCGTTGTGTTCTGCGTACGCAAATTCCGAGCGAGACAGGGACAGAACACACCCACGCACCCAGGATAGAAAGACGCGGCGGACTTTCCTCTTAGGTGGCGTTTATTCCTCTTATTATTTCTCTCTCTCTCTCTCTTGTGGATTCGCATTTTACATGGTACTTTTCATCCCTTCCCTTTTTACATTTGTGTAGCTTTGCAGCTTTACTTTTTGTTGTTGTTGGTTCTCCCTCCTCTTCCTCCTCCTCCTCGTTGTTGTTGTTGTTGTTGTGCTGCACCCCACTCTCCTTTCTGATCTGTAGGTCTCATGCACGTTAGTGGCATTGGCTTTCTTTGTTCTCTTTTTTTCTCCGCCTCCACCCCCCCCATTTTTCAAATCCGGCACTTTTCCTCCTTCAATGCGCTTCTTCTTTTGTTTGTTTCTTCGCCAAGTTGTCTGTCTACTCTGCGTGAGCGTTCTTCATTTTTGCGGCCTCTCTCACCATTCACACATCTCATGCGCGTGTCCTTCTCATTCCTCCTCTGTGAGCCTAAGTGCCCTTCTTCTTCGTTGGCTCTTTTTTTTCGGTCGTTGTTGTTCTTCTTCCCCCCTTTATCTCTGTGGTGTTCGTTTGGGCTTTACGTCGGCACGTCTACCCCCCACCCCCTTCACCAAGCCAAGCGACGTTGTCTCATTCCCCTCTTTGCCTTTTGTTCTCTTCGCTCGCGCTCGAACTGCTCCGGCGGTTTAATGTTTTTCTTTTTGTTTAACTAAAAAAACAAAGAGCGCGCGCACACACACCTCCATCCGAAGAAGCCGACGCCCTCCCTCTTCAGCAAGGCGAGCGAGACCGACCGAGCGCACCTGACCGGCAGAAGCACAGCTGAGGGCTGCACGCGGTCTTTCTCAACCACATGTAAGGCCTTGACATGGGCCATGTGCCCCCCTTTTTTCTCCCTTTTCCTTTCCCTGCCGTCTGTTAGGTGTGCCTCGATGGCTGATACGTTACACCTCCCTCGTTTAATCGCATCTCTTCATCTTTACTTCTGCCATTCTAGCAGCGCCGCACCTTCCTCGTTTTCTCTTCACGTCCGCGCCAAGTCAGTGAGGGGGTGGAGTGGGGGCAGCGCACTTAACTTTGCCCACGTGAGCACCGTAAGCTATGCTGACCTTACCCCTCATTGGAGTCTCGCGTTTTCTTTCTTCGGGATGGAGCGAAACAGGGGTGTAGGCTGCCGACAGTGACACTGACGCTTTTTCCGCTGACCAGCCTCTTGAGCGGAGATGCCTATTGCGCATTTATCTCTTTTTTTCCCGCCCATGGAGCTCCCGAGCTGAGGGCTGGAAGCCGCTCGCACAAGTGGGGGACCGGCCAAAAGACTCTCGCTACTCTTCGTACCTCGCCCTGCTTGAAGCAGGGCTACTCTACAGTGCCACCGCGTGTCGAGAGAGTGGCAGCGCCAGCTGCAGGATGATCCTTGAGCACTTTCACAACAAAGAAGCTGCAGTCATTGTGAGTACCCCGAAATACATAGGCCACAGAGATCCACTCGAATAGGCGGATCGCTTGCCTTTCGGCCCCATAGTGCTGATGTGCCGCGCCAGCCGTTTTCTCTCCGAGACCGCGTGAGGAGGCTGAATTGTGCATGTGATGTGGGCGGTCTACACCCTGAATGATAGTGCTGTCGCGACGCGTCGGTAAGTCTCGCATGGGCATGCAGTCATCGACCCATTCAGAACTCCTCGCACGCCCATCTCCTTCATGCGCAGCGGTTGCATGTACTTCAACGTATCACTCCGACGGGTCGTGGGAGGACTGTGCTGACGGAGAAGAGCTCGGAGCGCGCAGGCAACGACTTTCCTGTCTTGCGAAACTTCCTTACTCGCTGTGGTCAGATGGTGCAGCACAGACAAGCATTGAATCAGGAGTGGCCTCAATGCTTTCTAGTCCTCGTACATAGATTCAGCGACAAGAGGCTGCGGCTTCCTTGCTTGCTATGAGTGCGGTCTCCCTCGCGTTGCGTCCGGTATGCTACACGATATTCGCAGCTTGATTGAGGCTCAAAGAGCACCTCCTTTCATGCTATGATATTGCGTGCCGGGATGTGATTACGCATACCTCCCTCGTGCCGCATGGGCTTCCTCCGTCGGGTGTCTCTCACTGCCCCTCTCTGTGCCCTCTCACGACGACAATACATGAGCTCATTATACGCAGGTGCATGCGTATCCGCCGGCCCTTTTTGTGCTTGACACACGCCCCCGTGGCGTGGATGCAGGTGGGGGGGACGATGGCGGCGGGCCATGAGACGACGGGGCTGTTCTGGGACCCAGGCGCCCGGATGCGGTGGTGCGGGCGCTGCGAAGCACAGCGGGCATGGCGCGCCGTGTCCACGCAGGGCATCGTGGGGCGGGGGAGCACGAGCGATGCGCGCGCAAGGCACGAGGTGCTGCAGGGAAGTAAGAGCCGCAGTGCAGGCGTGCGAGGCATGCGGCATCGCCCCCATCTGGCTGTGTGGGCTGATGCGGCACGGAGGCCGGCGGTGTGACTCGGGCGCCCCGAGCCACGCCATCGTGTCCTTCGGGCACGGACGTGGAGAGCCCCCACGCCGCATTGCGTGATGCCGCGGCCTGCAGCGGCGGAGGGCGAAGGGTGGCCCACAGGCGGAGCACCGGGGCACACCGGGCCCTGACCGGAGGCGGGCCGGCTTCGTCATCTGGGCCACCCGACATGCGCCTGGACTACCCCCCTGCTGCCCGCGTGACCGACGCCGCGGCTTGCGCTCTCGAGCAGGCGCCTGGAGGGGTCCGATAGACGCACGGCGCGATGCGACGGCCGGGGGGCTTTGTCGCGGGACGGCCGGGGCTGCACCGCCGTGTGTGGCTGGGGCATGTGCGAGCTGCGGTTGCACGCGCGTCTGCGTGTCGACTGGTTCGTGGCGGGATGAACAGTCGGAAGTGCAGTCTTGTGCATCTTATGCGTAGTGATAGGTGTTTTTACTGTATTTTCCTCACCGAAGCCCCTCTGAGCAGTACCACCTATTCGACCTGAGGGATGGAAAGTTGGTGTGTGCACTCCCTTCTTTGAAACTGTTCTCAGCAATTATACAATGTGTAGCATCAAGCCTGGTGAGCGAATTGCTAAAGGCAGTAAAGCATGGCTGAGCACTGAGAAAAAACTTGTTGGATAGAGACCGATCGTGTCACTCGCTATGTGATTGATTGGGCCTGAGCTTGTGTGTTACGGACTTCCTCTTGCTGTGGTTATCTGAGGTGGTTTTCATCTGCTCCCTGGCCTATGGCTTCTGTTTACCAATCTCTCATGTTTCCCCTTCATTGCGCGTTCTGCTGCTCTTCATCTACACATACCTGTGTAGATGCATACTCGCACCACCGCCTTCCTACATCCTCTCTTTACTGCCCTGCACTAATACCCTTCAACCCACCTTGTCACTACTATCGCCTTCACTTTCCCCTACCTCCCCTCTTCTACCCATCGTGTCGCACCTCTTTTCCACAGGACTTAAATCTCTTGAGTCTCCTGGCATTATCAGTGGCCATTTTTCAGCTCCACACACACACACACACACACACACACACACACACAGCACCCACTCACCCACGCGCAGACCCACACTAGTGCAGCAGCATTGCCCCACATGAGCGGGAGGGCACTCCTACCCCCCCTCCCCTCCCCTCAGCTCATTCTTCAGGTGCTACAGAGCCCTGAGCTCATGTGAGGGTCTGTGCTGGCGCGCCCCTCTGCGAACGTCTTCACTTCTTCCTCTTTGCCTTATACGACTTCTGATCTCCTAATTTTTTTGATTGATTTCTCGCGCTCTCTACGTTGAGAATGCCGTCGACCGGACCCAACACCCGAAGTAGTGACCGCAGGTGTCACACATGCCCTCCTGCTCCGGTAACGGCAGAGTCAACGTCACGTCTCCAACCCACTTCAGCCGCAAGACGACAACGGCGGGTTCGATGATTTAAGACGGCTGCAGTGGAGCGTGCCGATTCCGTACAAGCGGTGTGGTGGCCCATCTTTGCCAGGAGCGGGCATCAGCGCTGACACTGCGGGTCGGACTTCCCACACGCCCCCGGGTGCCGCAGTATCTTCTCACTTCATTTGTCGTCAATGCCAAACCGCTGGTAACACCCGTTGCGAATGCCGCCAACGCTCTTGTTGCAGAGTCTGGACAGCAACAGAGCCAGCGGAGTCGTCACCTCAGCCCCGGACTCCGCGAATCACTGCAAGGCCTGTTGCCGGCGCATGCAAAAGTCAGACCGCCTGCAGGAGGACTCTCAAGCGAGAGGAAGTGTTTGCTCTCCTCCGCTGCCAACAACGAGCTACTTGCTGGGCGGCGTCGGGAGCAGCAACACCCTCTTTGTTGGCCGCAACAGCCTGAAGCTTTTTGCTTTAGCCCCAATGGCGGCAGCGGTGTAGCCGAGCAACGGCGGTGGTGGAGGCACGAGTTTGCTTCTGCAGCGGGCACATCAAAGCAGCAATGTGGGAACTGTGAGCTCTGGTGGTTGTATTATCACAACCGTGAACGATGACGCGGACGTCATGGTGCGACTGCGGGTTTTGCAGATGCGCCTCCAGCAGCACTAGCAGCAGCATCAGCTACTCCGTCCCAACGCACTACCACCGCCCACACCGTTTACTGAGCCGGTGCCACGAGCGCCTCAGGCCAATAGCACCATCACAGATAATGTACCCACAGTGCAGACGCTCAGTACCCCTGGAGCCTACATCATCTACCCTGAGGCCCAGAATCGAGGCAAGGCAGCGGCTGCGTCTTCAGCAAGCCCCTGGGACAGCGGCAATGGCAGCAGCAGCAGTCGGCGTCAGCAGGGAGGCGACGGTGGCCACGTCAACGGCTGGGGTGACTCGGCCGCTCACACCGCGGGCGATGCGCATGCCGAGCCCAATAATGGCGCGAGCTTCGTCGTTGGCGCCTGGTACGAGGGTGTTGTGAAGCGCTACAATCCCCTACAGGGTTTTGGCTCCTTGACTTGCACTCGCCAGCTGCGCTTTGATCCCCACGCCTGCGAGAGTGCCTGCACTCGCCATGCAGATGCCGTGTAAGAGAAGCAGCAGCAGCGCGAGCTGGAGGAAGCCGCGGCTGCCACCACGTCTGCTGCGAGCGCGGCATTGCAGGCTGTCAAAGAGGACAAGCTGGATCACGGCGGGCAGCAGCTGAAGTCATTCTCGCACGAGGGTGAGTCGCACATAGATGAAACGAGTGCCGCAGCAGCTTTGACTTTGAACGACTCTGTCAAGACGAGCGACATCTGCTTACCACACCACTCGGTGGCCACCGGCGCTTACTGTGAGGGCGGTAGCGATGCAGCGGCTTCTGCCGCAACGAACACCGAGGGCGCTGAGACTCCTAATTCTACTGTCTCGCTCGAGACGGGGAGGACGTGGACTGGTAAGATGCACGGCACTGTCATGTGCTGCGCGATGCAATGGCATCTCCATATGGCCGGCGCGGCGGGGAAGGAAAGGCCTGCTCAGCACGCTGTCGCTGCACCAGATGCCGAAGAGGTCGCCAGCGAGGGCGACTGCAGTTGCTGTGTACTGTTCGAAGGTTTTGAAAAGCTCGAGTGCGAGCCGGGTCAACTGGGCGACATCTTCGTGCCTCACTCCTGTATTTCCATGGACGACTTCCGCGTCTTTCTGCAGGGCGTAGCTGTACGCTTCAGTGTGGCCGTGCTGATGGACACAGTTCAGGCGATCGACGTCATTCCGCTTGGCTCCGAGTGGGAAAAACGGCTGTCTCCGGAAGCGCTCGCACAGCCGCCGCTGTACAAGGTCACCCGTGCCGCAGTCGCTGTGCGTCACTACCATCACCTGGTGGCGCAGCACGATGACAAGACAGTAGCGAAGAGCGGTGGCGGGCTGCCGAGTCGCGTGGGCAGCACGCCTGTGCAGTGGACAGACATGGCTGTGCTTCCCTCGCCGGCCATAGTCAGCTCCTTGTTTTTGCGTGCGCCGCCAATGACGGGTCCAACTTCATCCAAGGCAGCCGCGACGTCCGTGAAGGGGGTGCGGCAACTGGTCTAGCAGCGATGAACCGCGCCTCGGCAACCACCACTGCTACCGTTACCAAGAGCGGTGCTCACACTTTGCAGGGTGCAAGACTAAGTGCTGTTGCCGAAAGTGACGCTCAAATGAGCGATGCGAGTGGCCACGCACCGACGTACACGGATGCCGAGAGAGCTCTCCATGGCGACCCACCGTTGGTGGAGTTGACTCATCCAGATCGCATCGCCGCCGCATTTCGGGCCATGAACAGCAGTGATCAAAGGGCGTTGCAGGGTGAGTCAAGCACACCCGTGATCACACCCACCTCTCTAGAGCTCGCAAGGGAGTGTAGGGTTGTCCGCGAGAAGGAGATGATGAAGCCGGTTATGCCGGCAGCAGAGGTGGTAGAAAACCTGGCGAGCTGCATGCCCCTGGAGAAGGTGTCCAACAACGACCTCCACAAGGACCCAACTGTCTTTCTTGCCGGAGTGTTGACGAGCAGCAAGCACAGTCAGACCAGCGGCCGCGGCTCACTCAACGTAGTGACTACAGGTTGAATGCAGAGAAGCGAACGCAACACCGGCAGCCACAGTCCGACACTGCCGAACCGCAACGAGAGTATGAAGGGCAGCCGCGGTGACTCGAGTGGCACGACACAGTCCATCTCGTCTTGCTTCGCTGCACCAATGAACAACGAATCTCTTCCACAAGTGGTTGTGACGTGTGTCCCAAGATGAAGAGTCCCTGTGGAGGCGACAAAGAGGCAGCGGCCGGTAGTATCAATGCGCCAACTCCGGCGCATACAAGCGGCGCTGCTTGCAAGGGCAATGAGAGCCACAGTCATCACAACCATGAGCGTGGTGCTGCGGCACCGTGGCTGCAACACAGGGAGCCGCACAGGCACCGCTTAGCGGCCCCCCCCCGACCCGGCACGCATGACGGCACAGAGTCGCTAAGGGTGCTTATGCACCAGCACCGCAACGATGAGGAGGAAAAGGATTCCATCACGACGACACCGACGGCGCCCTCGTGTAACATGATGCCGGACTCGAACTCCGTGTTGGCGCTTGACTGGACGGAAGTGTTCGACCTCAATATGGCTAACGGGAGGGTGAAGGATGTCATGATGGACACGACAAACTTCAAGTTGTTGCCCTACTACAGTGTGAAGAGCACCGCAGCCCTTGTGCCGAGGGTGATGCCCCTTTCCGTCGTTGGTGAGCCTGACAGCAGTTCTTCGCGTGGCTTGGAGAAAGATGAGAGCCTTGCCGAGGCTAGTAACGCTCGCAGAGCAACCGGTGGCCGCCTCGACTGTGGGCAGGTCGAGTGGCAATAAAAGTGGGCAAACCTGCGCAACGCAACTGACTCTGGATGATAGCAATGACGATGGTGATCGGACTCTTCCGTGCACTGGTGACCCCACACGGAGTGCGAGGGTGCTGGCGGTCAGCAAGAAAACGATTCAATACCGTGACTATGCCGGTGCTCGTAATGGTGGAGGTGGATAACTTGCCCCAAAGCTGGCAGCACAGGTGCCGCCTGGCGTCGCCACCATCATGCTGCCATGGCACACAGTGAAAAACACCAAGATCAAGAGCATCCCCATCACCCTAGATGCGAACCGTGTTCCTGTGTCTCTCTGCCTCGTGGAGGTGCAGTCGGCTATACACGTTACCGGAAGACCGGCGGCGCTCGGCGGTAATGCACGTCTGTCTTTTCAAGGATCGATGCAAGCGGCCGACAACGGACTAGTCTCTCCTGCATCAGCTGCACGTGAAGCGGGTGGTGATTTACTGACACAGGGCCGCGCGGAGAGCAGCGAGAGTGAGCTCCACTGCAACTTTCTGGTTACCGTCGGGAGCAGGACGGCTTCGGGTCGCAACGTATCTTCCCCGCACCATGAAACATGGAGTGCCACACACAGCCCAGGGAAGAGCATCGCTGTTTCTTCGCTTACGCCGGTGTTGCTTCAGAGTCAGCAGGCTTCGCAGTCATTACTTAGCGCAGCGATGGAGAGGAGGCTCGGCTCAATGTGGACCACGAGCAGTGGTCACAGTATGACCACCTTCACCACGACAAGCTCTTTTCTGGTGCCGATGCGACAGAGCTTCGTCAATATCTCGTCTCCGCCGTGGATTTAGGCCAATGCAGCGTCATCGCAGTTGTTTTCCTACCCACAGCAGCAGCAGTGGCATCCATCGCAGGGCCCTTTTCCTCTACCACAGCAGATCCAACACGGAATCCCCTCTGGAGTCCGGCTGACCTCTATTCGCTCCAGCTCCCGCGGTGCCAGCAACCATACTCTTTCCCAGCAGCAGCATGGACTTTGGAACGCGGCCTTCATGTTGCGCACCGAGCGGGGCAGCCATGCCGGCCCCACCGCATGTCAGATCTTAGTGGGGCTCTTCCTAAGAGGGGGAGGAGGGGGGGCCTGGGCTCCTCGCAGAGGATTCGATCGGGGCGTGTGCGCATGATTGCGTCGGCGTGTTTGTGCTGCTGTGGTTGTTGTTGTTTTCCGCTCTGCCGCCTCTGCCGCCTCTGCCGCCTCCCTCTCACTTCATTTTCTTTTTACGCTTAATTTGGTTATCCCCTTTTGTTTTTTTTTTGCTTCTCGCGTTCTCGCCCGTCGAGGGTGCGGCTATGTTGCCTTCTTCTCTGCTCGTGCCACGTTGCGCACCCGTGCTGACCTGTCATCGTCGTCTCTTGGGTGCGTCACACACTCTCTCTCTCTCACGCTCTGTATTTTTACCCATGTTGCCTCACTCGAGCCCCCCTTTCTTGCTCTGATGCCTCTCGGTCTTTTGCTTTGCGTATCCTCACATCGCAGCTCTTTCGTCCGCTGCCGCAGTGTCTCTCTCTCTCTGTGTATTCTTTATTTTCCTTTGATGAGGAGAAGCTTCATCAGATGCCCGTTCCTCCTCCGCACTTAAGCTGTCTTACTTTTCCATTTGTTTTTGGTGCCAGTACCGTATTTTCTTCCCCCCTTTCCACTGCCTCCATCTCTCTCTCTCTCTTCGGCTTTGCTCCGGTCTGCTAACTTGAAGTGGTTCGCATTCCCGTTCGTTGTGTGTTTCCTCTTCTCCTTCCCACGCATCTCTTTCTCTCGTCTCGCTTTCTTCCCCTTTCTATGCCCGCCGTGACACCCTCTCTACACGCACGTGCTCGCAAGGTCGGGGACACGTGCACACAGCGACGTCCGCTCATCAGCTGGTCGACAAATAAACACGAAAAACATGGATGCTAATGCAGTCACCGTACAGATGCGTTTCCCCTCTGCATTCTGCACGTGTGTGCGCGGAGAATGAAGCGTTGTGGTCTCGTCCTGCTCCGGGCTAGTTCAAATGCTGCCCTTTCCCGCTCCACCTCTACGACTGTCGACACACGATGGGCTCTCATCTCGGCCCCCCCTCCCTTTTTGTTTTGGCGTACCTCTGCTGGCTCTTTGTGCTTCTCAGGCTCACCTCTGCACCTCTTCGCTGTGCTACACATTTTCTATCGACGTACTGTGGAGGCGCGTGGGCTATGGTGTTTCATCTCTATCGTTTCCTTGCTGTGCTTTTCCCGACTCTCGTGCTCTACTGGCTCCCCCCTGTTGATCTCCTCGGCGCTTTTGCTGCCTTTTCCATCGCTCGACATCGCCCGCTGAAAAACCCACGCACACGCCCCCTAACCCCCTAACCCACAAATCGGCTTGACAATGCGGCGTAAAAGGGAAGGGAGACACACGACTGTGAAGGTCTGACAAGCAGCGCACATTTCCCTCCACAGTCGTGAGCCAAAACGTTCTGGTTTTTTTTTTTCTCACTTCACTGCTTCTCTCTTTTTTGTTTGTTTTGCTTGATTTCTTCTTCAACGAAGGAGTGCGAACCCCTCCCTTCCCCTCTCTGTCATTCTTGTGGTCGAGAGTCTTATCAGAGCTCTCCCCCGCTTGCCGCCGCTGCCGCCAGCGCTGAAGAGGTCGTCGCTGATCGCGAGGCGCTTATTCTTTTTGTTTTTTGCGTGTGTGTTCACTTCTTATTTTCGACTCCCTTTCGACGAGTCCCTGAGGCGGCACGCCTCCACGCGTTGTCGTCTGCGACGTTTCTTTCGTTCCCCCTTCATCCCGCTCTCGTGTCTCCCCCCAAAAAACCCTGCGGCTCTCTCTTTTCACTGGGCGGACTACACGAGCGGCTTTGCCGACTCTGGTCCGTCTTGTGCGTTTCAGTTTCACGCTGTGCTTTGATCCCTGCACACTCATGTGGATGTCCACGGCTTGTTCGAGCGCCTCTATCTACGCGTACAGAGGTGTCTGCTTGGGCGTAGATTGTGAGCTGAGCCACAATGCTCTCTCTTCTCACTTCACCTTTTTTTTCGCTTTCCATGTGTGGGGCTTTGGTGTTCGCTTGTGGCGCGGCGTCTTCTCATTCTGTGCTGGTGGTTTTCTCTGGCGTGTGGCATCGTTCTTCTAAGTGCTGGCGCTGTCTTATGGCCAGCAGGCCTTCGTTGATGGACGCTCGCACTGCTTCTCTTCTCGCCTATCGGAGTGGTGGTGCCCGTGGGTTTCACACCCACCGTGCTGGTAGCACACTAGGGGGGTCTGGCCCAAAGAGAAGTGTGCGTGTGTTAGCCACACGCACCCACAGCACAATGCGCTGATTCGCTTCGTGAAGTCGCTGCGCTGCAGGGAAAGCCTCGGTGATAAATAAGAAGTTTGCTGAGCAGGATAAGTAGCACCAAAGGAAAGAAAGGCGCTAGCTAGATGGCGGTTTTCTGTCGCTGTCTGCCTTGTGAGGGAAAGTTAGTGTGTGTGTGTGTGTGTGTAAGGGGCAGTGGAAGGGCGAAAGAGAGGCGATAGGGGCCACTCAACTGAGGTGTGCGGCTGAGGTGCTCTTTCCTTTTTTTTCTTCCCATGGTGCCCCCTCCCCCTTCTCTCTTTTCGCATTGTTTTCCCCCGCTATTCTCCTGGGTTTTACTTAACATCGGCCAGTGGTTGAGCTTGCAGTTTCTCTTTCTTCTCTTCCTCCCCCCTTTCCTCCGTTTCTGTGTCTTTGCCTAAGCTGGATGGCGCGGGGCGTACTTTGCCTGCTTGCTGACGGAGTCGTGCGTGCGCTCGGTTTTACTTCGTAGTCTGTCTTTGCCCGTCTTGTTGTTCTTGCTGCATCGCAGACGAGCGCATGGGCGATAGCGTCGGGAAGAGCCAAGTGGCGAAGTCACTTGCGGGAGAGGCGATCCCTCGCCTCCCCCCCCCCACACACGGGGACGGTGCGTTAGCGCCTCCACGAACTGTCTTGAATGTTTTCTTTTCTTTTTTTTTGAGTATTCGGTCGTGAGTGCACTGCTCCCGCTTATTCCGCCTCTGGTGATTCCTTTCCATTTGTTTGTCGGGGGACGCGCTACGCTCTTGCGTTGGTCCTCGTCGCCTCTTCGTCTCGCTTGTGCGTCGTCTTTGTCTCTCTGCAGCTTCACGTCCCCTGTCTCGCTGGAGGTACTCTCGTCAGCTTAGTTTGTTCGCTAATTTCGGGGTTTTACTTTTTGTTGTTGTTGTTGTTGCTTGTCCGCGCGATCACACGTGCGGTGGAGACGGATGCTGATGTGCGCACGACTTCCTAATCCCAGCAGCAGACGAACAAGCGAACTTAAACCGAAGAAATTCGACTAGACACACCACCACCACAACAAAACGTAACCCCACCACCACCCTGCAGTTCCACGTCGTGCCTGGTAGACGTTGACGTGGGAAAGAAAAGTATCATCACTTGTGCACTCTCCGCCGTTAGGCCGAGAGTGCGCTGTAGAACGCATACCATTTAGGCGTAATTCGGCGTCTCAGTTCCACTTAATTGTGCCCTTCACGGCACAGCAGGGTCCTCTCGAGAAGCGATCCCGGTTCGTCTGCTGCCATCTTCGTAGTGACTCACCAACGGCAGTGACTCGCGCTCTATCCTGTGTTTTTTTTCCTTTAATGAGGCCGGGTTACTCACTTCTCCCTCCTTCGCTCCCTCTCTCTCTCTCTGTATTCCTTTCTCTGCGTTTAATGACTCCCGCGGCGCTGCCTTCTCCCTCGCATCACACCCAAGAATGCCAACCGCACCGTTAACACGTGACCACAGCAGACGGGATTTTTTCTTTAGTTACGCTCTTGGCGCATTTCCTCTTTCTCTCTTTGCTTTTCCAAGAGTATCGTCGCCTTGCAGAGCTCGCGCTTCCGATTGCGTCGCTTTATGGGCTTGTTCTGGGTGGCACCGTTCTGAGGACTCTCTCTTTTTTCCTTCTGTATGAGCAGAAGCACGTCGCACGTCGCGAGGCGGTATCCCGGGCTGCAGTGCATCGAGCAGGATATTCACAGTGAACGACACCCCTCTCAGAGAATTGATTCTCGTGAGGGCCGAGCTATACCTCTTGATCCTCAGAGAACTACTTCGTCTGCCGGTGTGTAACAGGTCCTACGAGGGGTGACTCTGCAGGCGTCTCACAAGCTTCCTTTGGCGGAGTCTCAGATAACTCTAAAGTCGTTTCTTCTCACGTCTTCTTTGTCTTTCTCCTTTTCTGCTTTGCAGGCGTGCGCTACTTGTGCTCTCTCCGCTGCTTTTCCCCTGAGGTGCCTGATTTGGTCGCAGAGAAGGTCGCAGCGCTTAAAGGGGGGGGGACTCTGCGCTCGGGCTTCCCTCCGTGGTGTATGGCGCGCGCTTCCATGTGCCTCGCTATCAAGTGCCTCTCTTTCGAGTTTACAGCTCTGCTCCATCACCATAAAATTTCTAGTTTCACTTTTCTCAAGCAGTAGAGCAACGAGCGTGCGGTGTTTTTTATCCGCATGCCTTTGCTGAGGCTGGTCATCTGATGTTCTGCGCTTAGTGACCCTAACCCCCCCCCCTGCTGAACCCTTTCCCTTCTCGGGCCCATACGCCCACACCCACTCACCCACTCACGCACACATACGTTGTATTATAGGTTTTGCTTCTTTCGGTTTGTTCGTCTCGTACGCTCTCCACCACTGGTATATCCGAGTCGACGACAACGAACACAGGGCATCAAGACAAGACCCTTTGCCCCCTTCTGTTTCGTGTGGCTGAGGGACGCAGGCGCTATTTGCTGTGCTCTCTCGCTGCGGCTAAGTGCCGTGTTGTCTTTTCGTCGCTTTTAAAGATCGAAACACAAACACACCGTTCGACGGTTGACGACTCCCAAACGTAGGGGCAGCGCAACACTCTCGTAGTGTAGGGTCGATAGCACAACAACAAACAAGCAAACACGAAGAGAAAGGCGGAGGGGCCTTTTGTGTTCGTTTCCCTCAGTCCCTTCGGGTGTCGGCAGCGCTCGGTTTTATTTATCGATTAACGCCACCCCCCACCCCCACCCCATTTTGTTGTTTTGTTGGGCACCGCTCTCGGTGTCGTTGTCACTTCTGTTGCTCTCATCGCCTACAGCGAGTCTTCACCCTTCGCTCTTGTTCTCTCTCTCTCTGCAGAAATTTCTCCCTACGTGGGCGGCAGAAGTGGATAGAAAGCGCTTGCGTTGCCGCTCTACGCACTACGCGCCCGCATATTCACACACGCGCGCACACACACACACACGCACATTCCGAGAGGAGTTACGTTTCTCTGCGCCAAGCGCCTACTGTCGTTCCTTTGTAGGAGACACCCCACAAACTCACACTGGTCGCGGCCTCTTTTCTCGTCTTCTTCTCGAGCCCCCTTTCGAAAGGTCCTTCTCTTCTCGTGTTTGCGGTTGGAGAGAAGAGGGGGAGGGGAGAATTCGGTCTGCTTTCACTCTCGTTGCAGCCAGCAGCGCTTCCCTCCAGTTCATACGAAGGAAGGCGTTACCGCAGTTTCTCAAGGCCTCGTGGGGGAGAGAGGGCTGTTGGCGGTAGCGGAAAGAGCACCGCAGGACAGGCCATTGGCCCCATTTCTCGCTTGTTTTTTGAGTGTGTTGGCAGTTCTCTCTTTCCATTATTAGTGCTGCTGTGGTGCTCCGTTTTCATCTGCGTCTTTTGCACCCGTGCCGCTGTTTCTGCTTTACCACTGCCCCCGTCTGCCACCGTTGCTGGCCTGTAGTAGACGCGCGTGCATCTTCGCCATTTTCTCTGGAGCGCACTTTCGTTTTTCTTTTCTCTTGCTGAGGGGACGCACGTCTGCACTCTGCTCGTGTGCATGTGTTTGTCCGTAGACACGCCGGCCTTATCTTCGCTGTCACGCCCTTCTGTCACTTTGCTTGACAATACGTCTTGATTGGGGCCTTACGATGATTTCAAGCACCGAAGTCAAGAGTCAGGAGGCCGGCAGCGCCACCGCAGGCATCTCTGAAGTTTCATCCCATGGAGCGACGGGAGACCATGCACCAGGAAGCGGGCTCACTTCGTCGCTGCGCTGCACAGACGTCAAATCGTCATCGACCACACCGTCTCCTTCGGTGGAAAACACAAGTGACATCGTTCAGGCTGAAGCAGCCTCTCCTTCTGGACGCAAACAGCGGCTCAGCTTCAAGGACAAGCAGCGCCAACGCGCTGGCGCTATCGGTGGCGCTGACTTTGTGCTCGGATGTATGAACCGATTCCCGACGTGCTCTTCCATGAGCCCCAGGTCTTCGTCCTTTCCCCGAATGTCGGGCCTCTCTCCCGGTCAGGATGGCCCCCTCCAGCAGCCGGTCTCGAGGACGACTACAGCAGCAGCATCCTCATCTCTTACGGAGGGTGGGATAGCAGATCTCGAGCCTTCTCACAGAAGTGGCTGCAGTGGTGCGTCCCGTCCACCAAACCGGGCGCCGGTTGCTCTCACCACCTCCGATGCGCTTACGGAGACGGGGACAGTTGAGGGGATCCCTATAGTGCCTGCCTCCACACCTTTGCACACGAGCTCAGAGAGCCTCTCCGTCACGAGCAAGCAGGCGGGTTCATCAAACCAGCTCTCTGCCAGCCTTGCATCTTTGTTGAGACCGCAAAGTTCGCTGAATCCGCCGCTGTTAGATACTACTGGCAGAGCAGCAGCACCTTCACCGCATTCACCCTCGTCACCAGAGGGGTGCACCTCTGTCAGCTCGACACCGGGCATAATGGCGATGCCGATAAATGCCCACGGCACGAAAGTGTTCATCCCAGCTCTGCGGACACAGACTACTAGCGGTAGCTCCACGACCTCTCCAACTGGGTTTTGGGACCAAGCAACACCGGAGGAGCTCCCCACCTCGTCATCCGTGTCGCCCTCCTCGACAAGCTCGCCAACGTTGAGCTTTAAGAATCGGCAGCGGGCCGCAGCGGCGAGGCGGAAGTTCGCCATCACTTCAAGCTCAGGAGTTCGTGCCCTATCGGCGAGTAGCACGACTACCACGTCCTCCTTGCCGGCGACTAGCACTGCTCCACTCATAACGCGCAGCCCATCGACTGCGTTGCTAGAGAGAGCGACCTCCAATGCGATGTCGCCTGTTATTCAAGAATCGAGTCCGCCACCTGGTTCTCCTTTCCTTACCACATTGTCCCAGTCACCTACACGAGATCTAGCCGCACAAGTGGACTGCACAGGTCTGGCGTCGGTAGATAGAAGTCGTAATATGAGTAGCGAGGGGGGTGCTGGCGAGCCGCCAGCGACCCGGTCACCTCCGAAACAGCAGGTCGCTAAGGTCACAGCTACTCGGAGCTCAAGGCCGTCACTCCCGCCCCTAGACACCGTCACTTCTGCGTTGGCTTCTCACCTGAGGGGGTGCACGCAGTGCGAACCCTCGGTAGCCGCGACCACGAAGCCCCAGTTTCGTTTCTTCGCTCAAGGCTGGCTGGCAGAGAACGAGGGGGTTCCGAGTCCCGATGCCATGTGGAGAGGATTATGTGGGCAGGCCCATGGGCTTCGGGACCGCAGTTGCAGCAGTGGCACTGCTTTCACCAGCCCCGCCAACGCGGGTGAGGGCGACAAGAGTAATGTGGGTGATGAGGAGGAGAGCCTGTTGACCTGCCCACAGCGCGAGGAGCGTGTGCACTTCTACAACCCCAACATCCAGTCGACACTGGTAGAATTTCAGACGGCAAGTCCGCGCCTGCAGAGGAATACGAACTCTAGCGCGGTTGACTCACAAGAAAGCGGCATCGCCGAGATGGCGAACTCTACAGAGTGCACTGACAACATACCTAGAGGACAAAGCCGGTCGCAGACATCGCCGAACGTTCTTACTGGCGAGTCAGAGGCGGATGTAATGCAGACACCCTCTTCTTCAAAGGGTGCTCGCCCTTTCTCGCAAACGCGCACAGAAAGTCTTGACGCAGCCACTCAGTCCACTGGGAGTGGGGCGGCATCGCGACGTCTTCCTCCGGAGGTGCCGTGTACGTCGTCGATGATGAACTCGCCACCGCTGGAGCGCAAACCTGCACTGCAGCACAACGTGGACGACGTGCCTCATACTGGTTCTTTACCGACTCATATTCGTGAGCTGCGCGCGCGAACCACGAGCCGCATTGTAGACCGCTGGAAGCAGCAGCACCAGCCACACACACACCAGCGGGGCACACGTAGGACTCACGACCTTGTCTCGACACACTCTACCCTCGCATTTGCTCTCTCTACTGAGAACTCTATCTCTTCAAGCAGTGCACAGCTGAGCAACGCCGCACACTCACGCAGACGGCGTCGCAACAAGATGCTGGCGCCAGACGGTACCGTAATTACTATCCCGTGCACCGGCGTTCTGGGAGGCGCAGAGAGCAGCGGTGTCTTCTCGCCCTCGCCACTGAGACACCAGCGGCGCACCCGCACGGTCGGTGACCTTGCCGCTATGAGTGTCGCCTCTGGGCAACGTGACGGCACGACTCTGAACTCCCCACCTGAACTCACGTCGCTGTCCTCACGATCCACTGCCACGTTGCAGTCGACCGTCAACCCTCGATTCCCTTCGTTCCTGACTCAAATAGTGGTCGAGCCTTCACAGTGTACTGATGCAGGCTCAGCTGACATACGCAGCAGCCACGGTGACCTTCCGATTCCCCTCTGCCAGATCCCAACCACCACGTTTCTGCTGTCTGGGTCGTCAGGTGAGTCGTCGTCGACGACTTCAGCTGAGCTGAGCGTGCATGCTAGCGGTCTTTCGGCCTTTTCCTCTGGTATCTCTCCGCTGCCCACGCTGCATAACACGAGCAGCCACATCAGCCAGCTTGCAAAGGTGTCGTTTGCGATGTCTTCAGTGCTGATCCCAGGTGCGCAATCATCCAAGGACCTATGCAAGCCAGCGCCACAGGCCAAAGCTGATACTTCAGCTGGCTGCATCTCTATTGATGATCCGATCACTTACACAGGGCGGCGGCGACAGAGCGTGACCAGAACAGGCGCCTACCCATCCACAGGCGGCGGCGTAGTTGCCTCCACGGCTAATCCAGACGATTTTGAGGACTCCGATAGTGACTATCTACCGCGCAACTTCAACGTGATGAATGCGACCACGGCCGAACTGCGCAAGCTGCGCCGTCGTAGCAACTACTCCAGTCTTCACTATGGCACCATGACTGGCTACCACCACAGGCGCAACGAGCAGCGGCGGGAGAGCAGGGCCGCCTCGCGACAGGGCTGGCGCCTCGGTGACAGCGGCGGCTCTTGGTCCCAGCAACGCCCTGCCACAGAGAACGACAGTACGGAGTCGACGGCTCTGTTCTTACCGACTGGCATTGCGACGAAAGGCGGCGCCAGCGGCAGGGCTGACAAAGCGGACACCGACGATGGTGACTCAGTGTGGGAGCAGAAGGGTAGCGTTGAGGACGGCACTTCGAACGATGAGGCTGACATTCTTGGCGACACGACGCATGGGCAATGGCGCCGCCGCAGCGAAAGTCGAGCGAAGGCGGGCACGGCTGCTGCGGCTGCTGCGGCGGCGGCAGTTCAAGAAGATGACGGAGACGCTGCACAGCGTCGCAGAGTGGGGATGTGGGCTTCGGTCGAGCACGTCTTCCTACCTCAGTACGAGCTCGTGCCAGAGGTGGCATCGACGGTGCCGCTCACCGTCCCTGCATCACCTCACAGCAACACGAACATTAGCACCAGCGCCGTCATCAGCGACCCTGAGATCAAACAGCACCGCTGCTCCTCACCTGGGAGCATTTTTGACAAGAACACAGCTGCAACGCTGTACACCACGCCCGCGAGTGACCAGCAACCATCTCACCCATCGCCTTCCGCTGATTTCAACTTCACACCTATGCGAGTCGGCTCGCCGTTTCTGAGAGCCACCAGCGGCAGCTTCATGATGCCGACGCTCCTGACTCCAAAAAGCAGCCCCTCTATGTATCCTGGCGGCAACGCTGGTTGCTCGCAGCCAAGTGGCCTTGTTGTTCTGCCAGACGCCAACTACAGCGTCGATACAAAGACGTCTGCGCCGCTGTCGTGCAGTCAATTCCGCCGCACTCCTGCGCAGACCACCGGCACGATGCGTCTCGAGCCAGAGGACTTCACGTTTGGCACGGTGGCCAGCGCGTACAACATGGACCCAGAGGAGGAGGAGGAGCTCCCGCAGGGTTCGTCTGATGCAAAGGTGGCGGCCCGCCTCATCTTTGACTCCGCTACCGGCGTCATGCTGATGGACCCGGATGACGAGGTTGGCCGGTACGAGCGACAGGGGCACATGCCGCCAGACGACCAAGTGCGTGTAGCGGCGCCGCCAAAGCAGAACGAGGAGGGGTTGGGGGCAAAGGGCGGCCGCGACGTGGGCGATGACGAGTCCAACGACGGCGCGTGCCACTGCGATGCTGCCTTTATCGCAAAGGACTTCAAAGGGCCGGACTGTAGTCGATACGATGCGAACGACCTCTACGATCACTGCAGTCGTTGCCATCGGCGGCCAGCTGCCTTTCTCTGCTTGCACTGCCTTATGGCGGTGTGTCCATCGCACGTCCGCCGCCATTACCTGCAGAATCCGAGCCTGTGCACGCTGTTTCTGAACCTGCTGGACATCATGAACAGCTTCGACCGTATATTTTGGTGCGAGAAGTGCCAGCAATTCACGTGGAAGCACACAGAGGTCTACGACGCGCTGGTGGATCAGATCGCCTTCACACGCGGCACGTATCTGAAGCAACCCGCCCGCGACATACACTGTGTCGGGTACGAGGTGCGGCTGAAGGATGTGTCCGCATCGGCAGCGGTACAGCACCCTTCAGTGCCAGTGGTCAGTGCCGAGACCCACGCTCGCGCGCATTCCATCCATGTCATGCTACCTGCCGCGACCCTCAATCAGACACTCTCTACGTCATCGCTCCCTGCCACTCCGCAGCTCGTCGCCTCGTCGCCGGCTACAGAGGCGTTAGCAGCGTCGGAAACATGCCCCGCGGCTGCACGCAAGCCGCAGTCGATTTCAAACGCGTCTGCGCCGCCAAGCGGAGGCTTACAGCTGACGACGGGAGCTGATGCCAGCATCTTTGATTTCTATCCCGAATCCCCGTCTAGTGTCGGGCCACCGTTGCGGCTGCGTCAGGGCACTTTTTCGATCAACTCCCCACTACAACTGCCTGTGCGCTCGCCGATGCAGCGGTTCCTCAACCGTGACCCGCACTTCTCTATCAGCAACGCAGTCACTGTAGGTGAGCCAGTCACAAAACTCTGCGCGCTTGGTGCGAGGGTGCAGGGGTGGCGTACAACCCAAGAGGACGCCGAGGCGGTGTTCTTGGTCGACATCCCGGCCATCTCCGAGGAGGTGGTGCACCGAAAGGAGCTCCAGGCAGTGGCGGCAGCAGCCGAGGCGGCCGCAAAAAAGTCACATGAGACGCTGGACAGAGGAGAGGGTACCCGACGAGACTCCTCACTTCTGGCTTACGATAGCCACGAAAGCAACACACTGTCCATCTCCGAGAATCCTCCCCAATTCAGCTCGCCACTTAGCGCTATCAACAGTGGGGCACATGAGGGGGTCTTTACGAGTGAGGAGGATGCAGTAGTCTCTGCCTCAGGAGCCGGAAAAGAGGAGGCAGATGCGCCGCCGAAGGAAACGATGCCGATGGCAGTATTCTGCATGTTTGACGGGCACGGTGGCGATGCGGTGGCGAAGCTGGCGGCTCGCCACTTCGAGGCCCACCTGCGGCGCGCGATCGAGGGAACGCGCCCAGATGACGTGCGTGCGCGCGCGCTCTTGTTCTTTCTCAAGGCGGAGACGGACTCGGCTACTGCTACGGGTGCGACAGCACCGCGGCAGCCTCCATCCTTGACAGCGGTCCCGACGTGCGGCGGTACTTTGAGCTACTTCGCTCCGATCGCTGCCTCCATGCTCACCCCAGCAGGCCCCGCGGCCGCTGCTGCAACGCTTGTGTCGAGCTCACCCACGTCTGGCGATGCGGCCTCCGTCCCTATGCCGCACTCGCATCTCTCCTCCCCATTCCAAAGGTCATCGGGCAGCACAACTTTCCTGGTTCCAGGCAACCCCTCCGCCGCCAAGCGATCAGAGCCGAGCGGCGACGACGCTTCTCTGTTACCCAAGGCGTCTGGCGTATCGTTGACCCTGGCCGATGAGCTGCGTAACACGTCTATCTCCGGGTCTCTCTCCCTTCTTGTTCCGGTCACGGCCGAGTCACTGCGCCTCCACGTGTCAGGCACCGCGCTTGGGCCGGCGGGTGTAGGTGTGAAGGGAACATCCCTTGCCTCTGATGGCGCAACTGGGAGCGCGGGGGGCAGGAACTGGCACAACACCAACACACGGGCGGACGCCTCCCTGGCTACTAGCAACCCCGCCGGCAACTTACACCCCTTGAAGCGAAACCGAAAGTCTGGGACAACGTTGGATGCGTGGGAGGCAATGGAGGAGCCGTTGCCGGACATGATCTCTGCCGCGGTGGGCGTGGGATCCCCCCTCACCGCGATGTTCATGTCGAGATCGTTTACTGCTGTAGACGACGTGCAACATGGGAGCCCCTTAATCCACAACACGAAACCGGTCGCCGGCAACGTTGCCCTTTGCCCCTCCTCAGCGGCGGTGGTGTCCATCTCGGAGATGGAAATGCTGCGCCAGTACTTCGCGAGCATCATGGAGGATGCCCTGATTTCTCTCGATGACTACTTGCGCTCGACGCCAGAGGGAGCGCGTGGGGACTACGACTGCGTGGGCTGCACAGCATGTGTAGTAGGCATCACTGCTAACTTTGTGCTATGCGCGAACATCGGTGATAGTGGTGCCGCCTTCTACACGAAGGACCGCATGAAGGTGATCAGCGTGAAGCACCGCGTTTCCGACGAGGCGGAGCAGGCCCGCATCCACGCTGCCGGCTACTCCATTATCAATGGCCGTATTGAGGGCATGTCTGCCGTGCCGCGTGCGCTAGGTGACTTCGATTTCAAGCAGTGCGGCGGTCGCGACTCGCGCAAGCAGGCCGTCTCTGCCGTGCCAGACGTTACGATTATGCCGGTACCAAGCGACACGGATCAGTGGGGCATCGTACTTGCCTGCGATGGTGTGTGGGACACGGCAACACTGCACCAGGTGCACGTGGCGCTCACGAACACAGTCAACGACCTTGCCGTGTCAGGGTCAGCGATGGATGCTGTGCTGCGCGGTTCCGAACTTTATCAGAACCGCCGGCGAGGCCCAGTTGCTGTTGTAGGGACTTCACCGCGGCGCTTGTCCTCAGACCCGCCGCAGCGCGAAGGCTGTTCTTTGCACAGCAGTGGAGCACGCAGAAACAGCAACATGAGCCCGTCGCCCATCAAGGGCGAGAGTCTTACCTCGAAGGCTGGCACTGAGGAATCCATGATCAGCTACTACTATGACGACGACGGTGCGGCAACGCGACTTTCTCAAGTGGATGCAATTCTTCTCACGGCTGCCGCTGGCGTGTTTGCGCAGTGTGTGGCGCCGGAGGACAACGATGAGGGCATTGGTCTTGACAACTGCAGTCTCATCATTATCGAGCGCCGCAACGTGCAGGAATGATGGCGGGCGCCGTGCAGCGGGACAGTTAATCGTTGGTCTTTGTCCGTGGGAGGATGCAGGGGGGGGCACGTATGCGCAGGGGCTCGATAACGCATCGGGATGGCAGAATGCCGCGCATGTGTGCCTCAAAACCGCTGCTTTGAGTTTCGTTGCGCTGCCGCCGAGAGGAGCTGAGGTGGCCGCTTGTGTCCTCACCCGCCTTCCTCCCCTCTCGTTCTCTTCTACAGCCTTTGGCGCCTGTGCGCCCGTCCTCCTGTGTGGCGCCTCTTTTTCTGTCATTGCTCTCTTTTGCTTATTTTGTTCGGTGCGACCCCCCGAGGCCTGTCCATCTCCTTGTCAAGACGTGCGCCTTGCAGAGGGCACGATCCCGGTGGCGTCCACGTGATTCCTCTGGCACTTTTCCTCTATTTCGTGCTCGTAGTGGTGGTTGTGTGCGTGCAGAGAATCCCTGAAGGCGTACCCGTATGTTTTGGTGGTGGATCGCTGTGGGCGATGCGGTCGTAGTGATGGCGAACACACCTGTTCGTGTCTGGGCTGTTGTGGGGTGCCGTGCAAAGTTGATACTGTGGTGTACCAGACGACAAGAGTGCCGAAGATATTCGATGCAAACCGTCGCACAGGGAGGCGTGCGCCTCAGTCGTGCTGCTGGGCAGCTTTGCCGTGGCCGCATGCCCTGTTGGGCTCTCTTCGCTGCCTCACCAGCAGCAGAGTGTATTGCCCATCGAGATGCATGGGGTGTATTCCCCCCTCCCCTTCCCTTCTTTTCGCTTCCACTTCCTTAGCACTGACCCCCTTCCCTTGGTATCGCCTTGTTCTCCTCTCTGCTGTTGCAATTGACCGTTGTGTCTTCAATCCCGACGCCCCCCCCCCGATTGCCTGCGACACAGCACTCCAACCAACCTCCTCCTCCTTCTCTTTTTTTTCCCTTCGTCTTTTCCTCCCTAGCGGGTGAAGACGCACTTTTCAGCACCGCCAGCAGGCCATATCACTGTAGCGCTGGAGGGCAGACAGTGCATCACACACCACACCGAAGGTCGTCAAACGACAGAGGACGAAAAGAGGAGCGGAGTCAACGTTCCTCATTCACCTGTCCAGCTATCCACATCTGCTTTGTACAGACGCGCATTATTGGCAACGAAGGGGAGGAGGCGCAGCAACAGGCTAAACTTTGAGCCTCCCCATTTGTTTTTTAAAATATGTATCCCACCTTTGTTGTTGACCGTGTACAGTGTCCGAACAGAGCACGTTCACACTATCCCACAGCACAAGGACGGGTGAAACTCCATTTCTCCCTTGCTTGCCTCGCTTGTGTCTCTACTGTGTCCCGCCACATTTGATCTCTCTGTTATTGTGTGTTGTCGCAGTGCGCGCCTTTCTGTACGAGTCTTCTGCTCGCGTCGTTTTTCCTCCTCCGCTACGCTACCGCCCTCCTGGAGCTTACCCGTACGAGGCGAGTGCGTCTTGTGTGTGTGTATGGGCGGGCGGGCAGGTGGGTCTGTGAGCCGGCAAGTGCTGTCTTTGTTTTTTTCACTGCGTCGAGAGCCACGTGTCGGACAGTGGACGCGGTGGTGGTGTTTGGATTGAGCTCCGCCGCTGTCGGTGTCTGGTGCTTCGTTTTCCTCGTCCTCCATCCTCGGTTTCTGCCTTTTTTTCTTTTATGCAGCGCTGTCGTCTCTGCTGCCCCTCCTTTCACCCCCACACTCCCCGACACTTTCATCCTCTCCGCGTGTTGCGGCACGGGACTGTCCACGCACCCGAGGAGAGTCGGTGCGTAAGCGGCACGGGTGCGGATTGGCGACCGTTTCTTTTTCTTATTATTATTTCCTCTGTTTGTGCTTGTGTGGCTCATTTCAGAGTTTCTCCCTTCTCTCCCCGTTTCTTCAGCCCTTTTGGCGGGTTGGCTGGTTCGTTTGTTTTTCTCCGCCACTCCTCCCCCCACCCCCCTCTTCTTTGCTGTTTCACTGTACTGTAATCGCTGTGTGACACTGAGAGATGCACACCACTAGTACTCCAGTTATGGGTGGCGGCAGAGAGCGTGAGACGCGCCACAGGCTTGGACTGGCCATTTCGGAGGCAGACACAGACGTTGGCAGTAGCGGCAACACTGGCGTCGCAGCGGTTGCTCAGCCATCTAGGTTTTTTTCCCCTCCTGTCTCTCCGTTCTTTAGTCTAGCGCCGTCCACCGGGTGCGGCACCTCTGTGAATGACGTAGTGGACTCTTGCGTTTCTTCGTCAGGCGTTGCTGTTCATGAGGTCGAACACGCCACCGTTGCATCTCGGCGCCACCGTCGCAGTGCTCAGGCGATGACATCCATCCCTCCCCCGCTGCCATCGCGGTCACAGGGCGTCCTGAATTCCCTTCAGGGCAGTGCTGCGGGCGGTTTCAGCACAATCAGCACGCGGGGACCACTGCGGCACCACATAGCCTACAGCGGTTCGCCCTCACAACACCGGACATCCGTGTTGGCGGCAGCTGCAACCCGGCCGAAGGCGGATGCTGCGATAGCAGAAAAGGCTGCCGCCGCTTTCGAACGCGCTGACATTGGCCCGTCAGCGTTCTCGACTGGTGGGCGGCGCACCTCTTTGAAGTCCCCTCCTTTCGTCGCAGCAGCAGCAGCAGCAGCAAATGCGGCCGCAGCGCCATCGGGAGGCACCACTGTCACCCGATCAGTCCTCACCAGCGGGCACGCCAATTCCCTACTGTTGCAAGCAAGAGCCGCTTTGGCCAAGACATCTGTGGCCCGGGACTCCGTTAAGGTAGATGCACGCAGTGACGACTACAACGCAGTTCCCGTAGGTGAGGATGCCCACGATTCCCGCAATGACTTGCCGTCTTCATTCTCTCAGCGTGTCGAAGGTCACGAGGGCCAGGGCCGTTGCGAAGAGGTTGGTAAGGAGGAGCATAAAAGTGACAGCGGTGCCGTCCCACGCGACGAATCACAGAGGACCCGGCAAGCAACAGACGTATACGCCGATCAGCCGAAGTTGTCGCACGTTCCATCTCAGCTGAGAGTCGAAAAGTTGTTAGGGCTGGCAGCGGAGTCGGCTGCGACTCGGCGTCGCGTGGGCGTCTCTGCCATTTCCTTTGATTCCTCTTCCCGGAGAGCGCTTATTCGAGACCGCGCTGCGGCTTCCAACCCGACTGCAGTAACGCCTGCCATTGAGGTATTTCACTCATGTGGGGCGTCACCCTCTTCCCCCCACTTCAGTCTCCCGGCGAATTGCACTGGGCACATGGAGGCACCTCTGTGTACCGCGTCAGACTCCCTGAAGGGGATTTCTGTGGCCATGCCATCGGTGCGCTTCATCTACACGCGATCCCCCAGCAGCAGCGGCAGCAGCAATGCTCGAGGCTCTAAGAAGTCTACGCCTCTTTCGATACCAGCGGTGAAGGATGCCCTCGGAGATGACGTTCGTGCTACCGCCGCTGTGTCAACCGAGCCTGCGATTACAACACTCAAGGTAGCGGACCTAGCTGATGAGCGCGTTACGGCCACCACGACAACTGCCTCAACCCAACTATCACTTGCGGCACAGTTGCTCCTCAGCCGTAGCACGTTGCCGCGGCAACATGTCGAAGGAAAGCTTCGGCGACCCAGTGCGAGCATCCCGGCTACACTTGATGCCACCTGTGCTTATGCGCGCACAAGGACAGAAGGGCCATCCCCGCAGCTGTTCCCTGAAACACGCGATAGACCGACGGACGAGAAGCCTGGTGAAGCCTCGAGAAGAGATGTCGAGCGCTCGGTGAGTGACGCGCTGCGGCATAAAGGCACAAGGGACTTTGACGAAGCCTCGCAGTCGCGCCTGCAGCGGTGGCGCCAAGGTCAAGAGGGGAATCGCTCAAAGGCGAAGTATGTGGCCTCAATCAACACCTCGACCTCACCGACTGTCGAGGGTGACACAACTTCAAGAGGGATGGTAAAAAATAATGCAGGTGTAGCACCAAAAGGAGATGAGGTGAAGCCGCTGCCAAGCGCATCAACGACGGTAGCGTCGTGGCAGCAGCAAGGGAGAGGGGAGAGAGGATCAGCAGGAGCGGCCAGCGCCGCCAATACTGACCTCGTAATTACACCAGAGCCACCGACAGAGGAGCCAGAAAGGCAGCGCAGACAATCCTTGCCAGTAGATGCTGGAAATACTGCTACGGCGCCTACTGCAAGCGAGTCCTTTCTCCTCAGTGAAGCAATGCACAGCGACGCTGCACCGGACTCACCGGAGACTGAGCTGGCGCCTGTTGACTCCAGGCGAAGCTCAAAAGTGTCGATTGCGCCGTGGCCGAAACTGCCATCTAGCGCGAAAAGTGGAAGTGTGGTTGATGAGTGTGGGGTTGCGGGTGTGAGAAATGAAGAAATACAGGCTAGCTTGCTTCCCAAGGTGTCAACTCATGCTTCACCCCACAACTCCCCCTTCAGCTGCTACCTGACGGAGGACCGGACGCATCGAACAACTGTGGAAGAAGGTGCTCCGGTAGATCAGGTATCGAAGTCGTTGCCGCCACCGCAGGTCCCTCCGGTGAGTGCAATTACCGTGAAGCCTCCGCATCCGCCATCCATACAACACAAAACCCGTTCTAGCTTTGCGTCAGGAGTGACTGAAGGCGTTACTCCGGCTAACCGCCAGTCATCAAACTGCGCATCGACGCATCAGTCTGCGTGGCGTCAGACCACACGAGGGTCTACAGCGACCGCAAATGAGGCCTCTCTGCCTTTCTCGTCACCTGGCGTTGCCAAAGCTCGGGAGCTCTTCCGCGCAGTGCTTGAGCGTCGTGGACAACGGCTTCAGCTTCAGGAATCCTTGAACGCCGGCCGCGTCTCTCCCCAGCAGCTAGCCTCGATTGAGGCCCGTGCTGAGACGTCTGGTGAGGGAGCAGAGGTGTCGCCGGCTTTTCCTCGTTGCGAACAGCCGAGCGCGCGCCACACCACCGCCACTTCCAGCCCCTACACATCTCCATGGAGTTTGATGCAGGACGCGACTGTGGCGACGTTGTTAACAGCCGAGTCCGCACGCTCGTCGACATGTGCGTCTAGTGCTGTGACGCCAAGGGGTCTCAGCACTCTTTATATGAGCTCCGT
Organism: Leishmania lainsoni; assembly: GCA_003664395.1. Classification (NCBI taxonomy): domain Eukaryota; phylum Euglenozoa; class Kinetoplastea; order Trypanosomatida; family Trypanosomatidae; genus Leishmania; species Leishmania lainsoni. Next base: position 414,733 of record RAIA01000127.1, read on the forward strand.
TGTGAGTCTAGCGACAGGGCCTGACACTGGTGAAGACGCGCCACGCAGCGGTGACGAGGCAGCAGCAGAGACATCTGGTGAGAGTGTTTTCTTTGCTCACCACGGAGGTAGAGATTATCAAAGCACTTTTCCCAGCACCGAGATAGCCGCCGAGAAGGCAGATCCCGGTCTCAAGTCACCGCCATGCTCGGAGACCGAGGAGCTGGTGGGCGGTCGCTCCGTCAACCGGAGGCCTGATGCGCACACCTTTCTCCTACAGTGGATTCGCCAAAGCAGGACGCAGTCGTCACGCCCCGCTTCCAGTTCGTCAATACCTCTGCCAGCAGTGGATGTGGAGGGTGGTCTCGCTGCGATACCCACGACGACTGAGAAGGAACAGAACGCGCGCCTTGACGAGCGGCGTGCTCTCGTCGACAAGTACCACCGACCTAGCAGAACTACCAGCAACGTGGAGGTGGACACCAACAAGGCGCAGCGACCCGAGTTGGATGCGTCAAGGCCGGTCTCCAGAGCATCCCTTCTCCGCAAATCGCCAGACCCGTGTGGCTCTCACCAAAACAGTAGCTGTGCCAGCTCCTTGTGCACCCCCTTCTTCGACAAGGACATGGTATCCGAGAAGCATCTGACCTCAGCACCTGACCCCCCCTCTGGTCAAGACGTAGCTGAAAGTCACAACACTCTCGTAGATGATGCAGAGTGGCCTCCTCATACTCCCGCCTCCGCCGTGGTTGCTGACGCAGATGGTGCCCCCACCTCTACCGCCGCTGCTCTCGGTGACATCCAGCTACACGAGCTGGACAAACTCGAACAGAGCATCAACGCACTGTTGAAGAATTACGGACCCAACAAGGCGCCAAGTAAGAAGAGCACACCGACAACGATGACGGCCGCCGCTGCACTGATGCGTGAGATGCCTCCGCCGGCAAGGACGTCCACGAGTATGAAGGCAAAGCACAAGGAGACCGTGTCAGTCTTGAAGGAAGGCAGGAAGAAAGACTCGAATTACGACACACCGGGGGTTAGCAGCTCTGAAGGCAATCCCCACACCTGGCGCCATCACGGCTGCGCAAGCGAAACCGACGATGACGACAGCCAATGGGAAGGAAGCGGACTCTGGTGTGGAGACGAGGCCACGTACGAAGCCAAGCCGCCAACGGTCTTTGTGCCGCCTCTTGACCTCACGCCGCTGCTGCTGCCAACAAGCGATTCAGAGGACCTCAAGCTATATCGCATCCCGCTTCCCTCCGCCGTGCCGGCACCCGACGAGGCACACCGGCATCTTCTTCTCACTATCGGCGCTTATGCGGTAGCCTTTGGCGCAGAATGTAACACGGTGGCAGCAGGCGACGACAGTAGAGCTGGTATCTGGACCGGTGGACCAAGCGCGTCCTCGTTGATGATGAGGGGAGAGGACGCTGCGCCGTCACCCAGCGACCCGGCGTCGTTTAACGACTCGTGCCCGCTGTCTTCGTGCCGGGCTAGCAAGAGCGGTACGTCCCTCACCGGCGTCTCTCCGTTTGTGAATGAGCGGATTCGGCTAATGCGAGCGTCATGGCAGCATTCCTCATCGACGGCGGACGTCACCGTGGACGCGCGGAGTCGAAGGGTATCTCGAGAGGTGAGCAGCACTCTGAAGGACGGTGTTGATAAGGCGGGGAGCAAGCAGGCTGATATTGGCAATGCATCGTTGCTAGAGAAAGCGGCCTACTCTAAGCAAGTGGAGAAGGGGGGATCTCTTTTCAGCGACGGGTCTGCCAATGCGCAGCAGCGCGCAGCCCACATACAGTTCACAGACGATAGCGATGCCTTAGATGGAGGTCGCGGTGCAGAGCGCGACCGGCGCGTGAGCCACCAGCGAGCTCGAGTGCAGCGCATTCTTCTGGACTGTCAGGAGCAGCGAAGGCGCAAGAGCGCCGTCGTCAAATAGTCGAGAGCCTTCGAGACGTTGGCGAAGGGCTTCTACATGCACCCTCATTGGTACCTGCGTTGTGTCTTAGAACGTATGTGAGTGTGTTTGTGTGTGTGTGTGTGTGAGGGGGCGGTGCGGCCGAATTACCTCAAGTATGCCGGGCTGACTTGGGCTTCTGTACACAGAGGGCTCAGCCCTCTCCCTCCCTCACTCTCTCTCTTTCGTGCGTCTTGATGTGCAGTGCGCGTTTACGAGTGGCTGCGACCGACGCTGGCTGGGGCCTCTTTTGGGAGTCGTGCCGTTTTTCTTTATTCTCTTCTGCTGTACGTTGTCTCCTTCAGGAGGGAGGCGTCGCTGGACGCCACGGCTTGCGTTGTTCTGCTCTCATCGCTTTGGTTTTGCCTGTTGTGTGTCCGCCTCCCTTCCCATTGCCTGTGGAGGTTCGTGCACCTGCCATCTCCATCCAAGCGCTGATGAGCTTCTCTCTCTCTCTCCCGTTCTAGAAATGTATGTAGGCGCACGTCACCACAGCCTTTTTTATATGCGCCTTCCCTATAAAAGGCCGTATAGGGACGAGGGGGGGCCATGGCCCATATTACGACTTTTGTTGTTGTTGTTGTTGTGTGGCAGTGTGCTGTACGTGTGTCGTCCTGGCTGCCCGCGCGTCCGGCGTCCCCCAATCACTGGGGCGATCTCTGCATTGCTGATTAGCGCCTGTTTTTTTTTTCCATAATTCGTTCGCGTATCTAATTTTTTTTCCTCTTTCTGCTCGTCGGTTTTGATGTCCTCTGCAATGCCTCTCCCTCCCTCTTCCCCTCCGTCGTTGCCGTGCTCCGCGTCGTGTCATGCGCTCCTCCGATGGTGCCTCTCTCTCTTTCTTCCCCACTGACCCCTCTCCCTTTGGGTGTCCAACGCTTCGCATGTTTGTCTTCTCCTTTTCTCGAGCCATGTTTCTTCGAGCAGCCCTTCGACTCAGTTTACTCCCTCGCAAAAACTCCCCCACAAACAGCGGGAGAGACGGACCCACCAAAGCGTATGGGTACGCATTCAAGACGATGCAGCGATCTCCAGGTCGTCGAGCTCCTTTCTGTGCTTTGGTCATCTACTCGCGCCTCAATGACCTGGTGAATATTTTTCACCTTGTGTGGACGTGCTGCCAGCGTATTTGCTCGCACGCAAGCGCTTACTCGATCACACCCCGGCACGAGTGGGCTTTAGAGCATGTGTCCCATGTTGCATACTTTTCACCTCTTCCTCTCTCCTTATTGCTTCTTCTCCACTCTGCGCGCCTTTCACTGAGCGCGAAGGCGGTGGCGGCTCTGCCAGAGCTTTGCTTGCAGTCTGTATTATCATATCCATCATCTCCTCGCTGCGACACTGGACACGCAGGGTTTCTCATTAGCGTCAAAGCAGCGTCAGTTTTGGTTGCAGCCACCCCCCCACACTCAAAAAGGCCCACACCACCGACCAGTAACGCGAGACGCACGCGGCGTGCGCCCAGCAGTACATGGAATCCTCCGTCGCCCCTTCCCTGTCCTCCCTTCACTTGCGAAAGCAGAACTGGGGAGAGCCAATATCGGCAACTTGTGGTGCCGCTGTGGCCTTCTACCTCCTGTCCTTCCCTCCCCCCTATACTTATCTCTCGCACCGTACGCACCAGCAGCGCTTCATTGTATTCTCATTACTCTGAGTTTTGGCGTGTTTGGCGTCTGGTTGTCTTTCTCTCCTCTCGCACTTTGCTGCGCATCGTGCTCGTGCTGGCCCCCATTCACTTCCCTGAGGTCTCTTTCTTTGGCTTGCCATTCTCTGGCCTGGCCACTTCCCAGGCGGAACGACAGCCACGGGCGCCTCGCAAAGAGGAGGCCGAGAAAGGAAGGAAGGGCTAGGAAAGCGGGGTGAGGGAGAGGAAGGTGGGGGAAAAAAGCGACCGAAGCACACTCGCGCGCCCATGCACACTCACAATACCCTAAGCGTGGTCGTCCCCCACAACGTAAATCAACCAACACGGGGGCGGTGCTGAGGGCTCCAGCTTCGTGCAGAGACGCGTACGCACGGCGTTGTGTTTTCGCTGTCAGGCCTCCCTCCATAGGCCATCTCTTTTCGTTTTTTTTTTTGCTTCTTTGGTCGCCTGTGCTCGTGCCTGCGAGTGGCGCGCCACTGTGGCTTATCGAGCGCTCTTGCTGGGGGCTCTCTTCTCACAGTTTATTTGCCCCCTTCCCCCTTTTGTTCTGTTTGCCTTTCCGCCTCTCTTTTCCGTTTCAGCTGCCAACAACGAACAGGCAAAGCATGTCAACCCCACCGTCACTGACACCCTCGAGCCGTGCCACGAGGCGGGTCTCTTTTGCCCCTGTGCTGAGCGATATTAAGACCCGGTTGAGCACAGCCAGGGCAAAGGCGACTGCAGAGGCATCATCGCACGTATCAGCCAAGGGCACGGGGAGAGAGAACGCACGACGGACCACTGAGGCACTGGGGCAGGAGGGCGCTGTTACTTCTACTGCTGCGCCGCAGGACTTCACATTGCTCGCAGTGGAGCACAATTATATGCAACCGGCAACTTCCTCTCACTGTACCCGCGATGCGAGCAGCTGCAGCTCCTCGCGCCAGTCCTTCCCCGGAGCATATCAGGGCGAGAAGACTAAATCGCCTTCTGCGAACCGCGTTACAGGGGCGCAGGAGCTCGCCCTCAAGGGTACACCGCTAGTGAGGACAATGCTTCATCCAGCTTGCTGCAAATCATCGCCATCCACGTCCCCTCGCAGCAGCCACAGCCCCGCCGGCCACCTACTAACCCCTTCCAGGGGGGTCATAGCGATGAGCGACGCCAGGGATAGCGCATCTACGCATGGAAGGAAGCCGTACACGGGCATGGATCCGGACACCTCGAGCGAGAAATGCCGCCACGTTGTGGTGGGGGATTTCTTCACACGCCACGAGGACGCCGTTGGACTACTGGCGCTTTCAAAAGACTGCGATCTTTGCGAGGCTGAGCTCTACAAGTGCATGCAGACACTACCTTCGGAGGAGGTAAGTATTACTGCGCAGGCTTCCTCCCGTGATGACTGTGCGGCTGAGCCTGAGCACGAAATAGTGCGACTGAAGGCAGCTCTTGCGCACGCAACCCCCACCTCTCTGGAACTCACGGGGACTTTGGGTAGTGGCCTGGCAGATTCGCTGACACCATTACAGTCGCCCTCACGTTCCCATCAAGCAGTGAATGCAAATCGAAGCTGTTGTATCCCCTCTGCAGCTGATATGGAGCGGGCAGAAGAGAGGGGCGCTAAATGTGGCAGGCAATCTCTCAAAGAGGGCAGTCCTGCAGCCACCAAGAAGGCAGGTGAAACGAACTCCTCAATCCAACAGCCAACAGACATCTTAGAGGCGGCATTACCAATACAAATCTCCAGCACACGTAGCACAGGCAGCAGCTGCTCATTCGTGGAGGCTTCGAGGACTTTGATAGTCAGCGAGGTGGCGAAACAACGTCCGCCATCGCAGCCGCGCATGGCCCTGGAGGCGTGGCGTAATACTCAAAAGGGTGACCTGCCGAGCGTAGCGCAGGTGGCAAGGAGTACGGAGCCTTCACAAACAGCGAGTACTGGACTGACGGCGAGTCGCAGCTTCACACGACGCAGTAGCACTGTCGCATCTGTTCTCGCGTATACCTCTATTTCAGCCACAGCGAAGATAGTGGAGGCTTCTGCAACGGGCACGAAGACATGGCCAGATCAGCCATCTCTTTTGCCGTCGAGAAGGACAGCAGCAAGCACCGCAGACACCTGCCGAGAAGAGAGATCTGCCACCAAAGCTACGCCGCCGCAGCGCTGCGACATGGATCGTTTCGCTGCTACTACTCCAAGTTGCAAGCACCACGAGAATCAGTTGTGGGCGCACCACGCCGCTGCACTACCTCACTTTGTCTCGCCGCCACCGCTACAACAGGCGCCCTCGTTGCCCCTTCCCACAAAAGACACCGAAGCAGCGGCGGCAACTGTTGAACAGCAGCAGCCGACCGGCATCACACCGCTGCGAGCTAAGGCGCTCGTAGGCACTCCAGCTCGCGGCACCACCGTGCACCCACAGGGCCAGCTGACATCGTCGTCTCTTGCAGACTCGGCGCTGGCGCGCTACCGCGCCAAGCAAGGCTGTCAAAATCTGGCAGGTCACTTTAACCTGCAGCTTGCAGGCACACCTCGCCAAGCCACCTCCGCCACGCACGGGCCACCACAACGGACAGCCGCCACTAGCGAGCCGAGTGGAGTGCCGGTTCCAGAGAGGGGCGAGGGTTCTGCGACTGCAACGCGAGATTCCAGTGTGGGCAAAAGTGCCACCCAGAACGGAGCTCACTCCGCATTTATACTGGAGCGACGGCCACGTGCCTCTTTGAGGATGGACAGAAGGCTCAGCACAACTCACAACACGTCTTCTGCTGGGTCGCAGGTGAAAATGCTGACGTCGGCGGAGCGTTGTCCTGCTGTACCTCGCGCGTCCGCAGCAGTAAGTCCCACCTCAACGCTGTCGCCGAGGCCGGCCAAATCGTGTACACCGGCTCACAAGCTGTCTTTCGAGTGTTCTCTTTCCACCCCTCCTTCAGCGGAATCCTCGCCCTCCCACTCGTGTGCTTTCAATGCACCTACGATGAGACACTCGACAGAGCCCATCACTGCTGCTACCTCCACAAGTCCCTCCCGTTCTCCAACAGACACCTCACGCCCGTTACTATCTGATGCTCATCAGCGGCGGTCAGGGCTCCGCACGGCATCGGCTTCTGCGCTTCGCGGGAGAAGCGCACAATTGTCTGCGAATACCACGGCAGCCCACACGCTAACCCGCACAGTGGTACACGCAATGAACTCAAATAGGTTATCGGGCGCAGCAGTGGAGGGGCAACCGCTGCCACCGGGGCCACTGGTCTCTCTGCCACAGAACCGAGAGCTGTTTTCCGACGACATGGCTTCTTGGCTCCCTTCGGATTCTGCTGTTGTGCCTGTCGACGGTGCACGGCATCTCTCAGATGCCAAGTGGTGGTCCCCTGAAGAGCCATCGGAGGCGAACCGGAACGCTTCAGTTGATGACGGCACGCTGCTGCACGGAACCACACGTGAGAAAGGCACCGAGCTGCGTGTGAATGGAAGAGATTCTCTCTGGGACGATATCGTCGCGCTGGGGCGTCGTGTCGGGGCCCCGGAGAGCTGTACCACGGTACTGGAGCAGAATGCGGCGAAGCGTTCAGTGCTTGAGGCCATTCGACATCTGAAGGTGTGCGTTGGTGCATTGGAGGCGCGCGCCACCTTACTAGAACGAGAGTCGAGCGCCCCACTTCTGCAGATCGTCTGGCAGGACTAACAACTTATTTTTTCCTTTGCCTCTTTGGGAGGGACGGCGTAGTACAGCATGAGTCGCAGCTCTACTGTGGTGCTTAACACATTCTCAACAGAGTTGGTGGCGCACATGGCATGCTGAACCTTGCTCTTCCTCTCTGCTCTCTCATATTCTGCTGAAGTACAGGACCTGTTTTACCTTTGGCTGCGCATACATTTGTGTTTGTTATTCCCTCTCTTCTGCTCGAGTGCATTGCCGTGGGGCACTCTCCCCCCTCTTCTTGCTCGGTTTCCTCAGTCTCCCCCCTTTTCTTTGCCCAGTCGTCTTTGTGCTGCGGTAGAGAGGGCGGTTGGCAGCGAAGCTTCTGGGACGAGAGAAGGACAAGGAAATGACGGGCCTTCCTGCGCTTCCTCACTTCCCTTGCTGCTCCGTCTTCCTCTTTCTGTGCGTTGCGGGGCGCGGGTGAGTTGCTTTAGGCTCTGTTTCTTCTGTGTCATCATGCCTGTCTAGCGTATGGTGAGCGTTGCCTGTGCCTGTGTGCAGGTGTGTGATGCTGAGCGCCCGCTCTTCCTGTCTTCTTTGTCCAGGGCATATTCTTCTCTCTTCTTGCTCTCTCTCTCTCCCCCCTCTCCGTGCCTTTCTCCGCCTCACTGCACCGCTACGACTCGGCGGTGTGTTGCGGTAGGGAGTCCAATGCCACACCACAGAAGGCATGACGCAGTAGCAAAAGAAAGGGAACCGCTATGAAAGGCACATCATCGGATGCACACGCCACCTTCAACGCGTGCCCACACGCCTAGAAAAAAAAGCACACAATGGGTGTGAGGTCGGGGCACGTGCCGCAGCTCATGTGAGTGCCGACACACTCAGGGTGGCAGCGACGCCGCCACAGCCAAGAAGAAACGTAGACCACTAGTGCATGGTGTCATGGAGGGCTTGGCCTTCCTCACCCTGCCTTGCGCATTGCTTTCCGCCGCTTACAGCACTCACATCGTCTCTCGCACTCCACTGAATCCCCTTCTGTCGCTCCTCTCCCTTCCTGTGCCTTCGACTCTCTGCTCTGCTCTTGATGAAGGCACACATCTCTGTTGGGCCATCCCCTTCTGTTTCCACCGCCTCGGTTCGAGGCTGGAAAGAAGGGCTCTTGCGCTTCTGTGATTCAGCTTGTCTCAGCGGTTTACCATCTTCTCTTACAGTCACTCTAGTCATCCTTCCGCTCCGTACTCATCGCTGCACCGCGAGGGCAGTAAAAGCAGCACTGGCAACCCTGTGAGGCGACTGCGATGCACTGCAACGGCAGTGCAGCTGAGCGTCTAACATAGTGAAGCGAGCATACCGAAGGCAGACGCAAGTGTAGTGGTCGCAAGTTGTCGTGATTGTGCGCTGCGTGCTTATTGGGCTAGCGTGGTGTGGTAGGCGCGGTAGCCTCCTGTTGCTTCTCGCTCCCTGACAAGCTGTCGGGTGTTTTTTTTTCCTCTTGAGCATTCACGTTTGTGCGTCACTCGCACACCGGGAGCTCCGTTGTTACCTCCGCCAGACCCCTTCGGCTCCTTTCTTTCGCTCCTTGTCGTGTTTCGCTTGAGCTCTCTTTCCCTGTCCTACCCTTTCTCCCTCTCTACCGCTCCCCTCTCCCTCCTTCGGCTTGTTGGCGAGTGTGCGCCTCTGTTTGCATTTCCCCTGTGCCCTTAAATTGGTCTACGTGGTGTCTCTTGCTCGTGGTGCTCCTCGTCGCCTTTATGCCTCTCCTCCCCCCTCCCCCTCCCTCCTCCTACTACTTCTTTTTACCTCTCAAGCCCAATTGTCATCGTTGGCCCCTACCCGCAGCTCGCGATCCTCTCCTTTCATGTTTTCCCACCACCACTCCTCCCCCGCCTCACCCTCGCCGGGTTCCGCTGGCCGATGCCTATCTGTCGGGAGCAACGACGACTGTGAGCATTGGCCAACAAAAACAAATAAACTTCCTCACCCCCTCCCCACTGCCGCTCAGGAAGTGCTCCTGTATCCCTAGCACAGTCGTTTTGACCGCCATTCTCTACTTATTTCTGCCCTAGAGCTTCGCAATCTTCAATAGCTGGCGCACACTACGTTGCTTCGCCGCAGTTACACTACGGCTGCACAGCGTGCCACACGTATTGTCTTCTTTTCTTCGCCCTCTTCCCTCGTGCTGCTCGACACTTTCAAAGCCTAAACTGTCGCTGCGTGAATGTCTGCATCTCCTGCAGAAGACAAACTTCGCGCGGGAGCGCCCCATCTTGCCCGTGTGACCTCCCGACAGTGCTTTCACCGGTGCGTCATCTAACTTCCGCTACATCACCCACTGCGCCAAGAATCACAGATTTCTTTGGTGAAGAGCCGTCGTATGCCGTGCAGGTGGAGGACCGCTCTGGCTGGATTCTCGGCGCGCTCTTCTACACGTGGATTGGCTACTATGTCTACGAGGCGTCACGGGAGCAGCTGACGGAAAGCCGGCTTCCAAAGCCGACAAGACAGTACCGCGCCTACAACGCCGGCGTCGCACTGTCCGCGGAGCTGCTGCGTCAGCGGGAGCGCCGCCATGCGTGGGACGGCTACGTGGGCGCGCGCGTCGGGGTGCACTGGGATGACGCCAGCGACGGCGTGCTGCGCTGGGTGGGTGAGGTGCAGCAGTACGGCACGCCGCGGCAGCTGTACGCGGGCGTGGAGTGGCGCGTGGCCCCGTCGCGGCGTCGTGGCGGCTGGGCTGGCCGCTGCATGCGCCGGCTGCTGTGCTGCCGAGGCCGCAGCCCTGTCCCCGAACACGGCCCGGGGGCGTACCACCGCGGCGAGGTGGATGGCGAGCACCTCTTCGACCCTGTGGAGGACGACACGGTGCTGACGTGCGAGGGGTGGAGCGCCAGGGATCTGCGTTCAATTTGTTGGTGAGGTCGCTGTGCAAAGGCGCCCAGCAGGCATTTTACACGGTATTGATTGTGGGTGGTGGTGTGTGGAGTCGAACATGACCGATGCTCTGCACAACGATTCTGGGATGAGCTGTATGGCGCACATCCGTGGTTCTGGATGGGTGTGCGGAGCTGCGCGTTCGAGCTTTTCTCTCTTGATGCTACTTACCTCATTATATGGCAATAGGTGAACCACCAAGGCGACCTTTACTGGGTTGTGTGGTGGCTTTTTCTCATCTTGCTGCTTCTCAGTTTTTTTTTCACGGAATCAGATGCCGGCGTGTGTTCTCTCTCTGTCTCCTTTCCCCCTCTGTCGGTAATGCTATACATCTGCTCGCATATGAGTGCGAACTTCTCATCTCCCCCCTTCTGTAGTGTCTTTCGCATTCTGTATGCACTTCCTCCGTGTTTTCATCGAAGGGTCCAGTGATCCGATGACGCGGGAAAACGGAGCCTGGCAAACGGGTCTAGTACGCCCACTCGCTCTGGGGAAGCCAAGCAGCTGTTTATCCTTATCAATGCCGTACCTCTTCTGGTGGTGGCAGGGCCGTGTGCCTGCGGAGTAGGGAGGTCAGTGGGATGTATCGCTACTGATATCGGCCGTCAGATCCTGAAGGGCGTTGCTTCAAAGAGGCCCGCGGCCCTAAACAGGTCTACGCCATCCATATAATGGCCAGAGTCTCAACGCGGCTGGAACGTATCTCACTTGGACTTCACTGCCTACTAGTGTGGGGAGTCTGAGCCCCTCCCTCCCCCCCGAGGGATGCACGAGGTGGTGACCGGTACAGTGGGAGCTGCTATGACATGACCTGCGGGGTGTAGTGCGGGTGGAGCTTGAGGCAGTTGGCATGTCTCGATGGCTGAGACGCCATCGGTGTAGCACGTGTCTTGCGCTGCTTTGCAGTGCACTACTGGCCTGTGGCCGATCCGGGGGTGGGGTAGAGTTTACCTCGTGCTCTACGACAGTATGGACACACTGGAACTGAAATTAAAGCCCTTGTTGAATAGCGAGTTGCCATCAGCGAAGCATCCGCACTCACGTTACGCAAGCGCTGTGGCATGGGTCAGGCGCGGAAGACTGCGAGGGTGGGTCGTGCATTTCGCTCGCGGTCGTCGGTCTGGTGCATTCCCATGGCGAGCGCGACAAGTGTGTACATACGCTGCGTATTTCACCTCCTCACCTGTCCTCTTCTCTGCGCCCCCTTCAGGTGACCCTCACCCCATTCGCTCTACATTTTCCTCTCGTTTTCACTTTCCCACGCTGTGCGTCTCTGTACCACAGCAAGCACTGCCGTCGCTGTGCTTCCTCTTTTCCCAGCCCTCCCCCCACACCCCCCCTCACACCCCTTCTCGGCACCATTCGGCCTTTGTGTCGTTGCTGCCACACTTACATTTCACCTGCTCCGCTTGTTTCGTTGCCTTTCGTTCGGTTGCGTCTTTTCACCAGCGTTATATTTTCCCCCTCCTCCCCCCTCTTTGCTCTGGGTGGCGGCCCAACTCGCGGCTTCGCCCCTTTTTACTTCGCTTCTGACGCCTCTTACAGGGTCGTGGATGCACACACATACACACACTCACACATACACACATTCAACGACATAGTCACCACACATCGCATACTCGAGGTGTGTTTGCCGGTGGCTGCGCGCGTAACGGGGCGCTCTCTCTCTCTCACTCTCTTCCCGTTGACTTGCTTTGACGTTATTGTGCGCATTGTGAGAGGTTCTTTGGCGCACTTTGCCGCTCGCTCGCGATCTCATTCAGTCGTGCTGGTGTTCACTCTGCTCGGAGTCTCCCCGTCTCTTTCTGGGTACTCCTTGCGCAGCATCTCGGCGTTCAATCTGAGCGAATAGATAGTGACCGACGGGCTCCGCGCTTCTCCTCAGATCGCGCACTTAGCGCACGCCGCTGCTTCCCCAAACGACGATGCGCAGAGCGATCCACGCGGTTATCCCATAGCAGCGCCACACAAGAAGAAATGCACTCACTTTACGGGGCGGAGCCGTCGTATGCCGTGCAGGCGGAGGACCGATCTGGCTGGATTCTCGGCCCGCTCTTCTACACGTGGATTGGCGACCTCATGCAGCGCGCGGCGCGAGAGGAGCTGAGCGCGGATGGGCTGCCGCGCCCCATGCGGAAGTACCGCGCCTACAACGCCGGCGTCGCACTGTCCGCGGAGCTGCTGCGTCAGCGGGAGCGCCGCCATGCGTGGGACGGCTACGTGGGCGCGCGCGTCGGGGTGCACTGGGATGACGCCAGCGACGGCGTGCTGCGCTGGGTGGGTGAGGTGCAGCAGTACGGCACGCCGCGGCAGCTGTACGCGGGCGTGGAGTGGCGCGTGGCCCCGTCGCGGCGTCGTGGCGGCTGGGCTGGCCGCTGCATGCGCCGGCTGCTGTGCTGCCGAGGCCGCAGCCCTGTCCCCGAGCACGGCCCGGGGGCGTACCACCGCGGCGAGGTGGATGGCGAGCACCTCTTCGACCCTGTGGAGGACGACACGGTGCTGACGTGCGAGCGGGTGGAGGACGTGTTTTGCAGGCGAGAAAAGCCTGAAGAGGAGGCCCATGGAGCATCAGCTACCGGAGAGGGTCCTGGCGGCGACTCAGAGAGGGGCGGTGGGGGTACATCAGCGGAGAGTGGGATAGGCATTCCCCTCCCACCAACGTGCATGTCTGTAACGCGCGCTCTCATTCACGTTCTCCGCTGGCAACTGCTTCTTTTGGGGCTATTGCGTCTAATAGTGGAGGTTTCGACTCTTCTGACTCCTATGGCGCTTAGTTGGTACCTTCGCCTCCTCCAGAGCAGTGCAGACACTCCATCTGCTGATAGTGCAAGCAGCGGCGCCAGCAGCGCGGCTGCTTCGTCTTCGGAGTTCTCCAGCTCTGCGGAGAGCGAGAGCATGAGGGGCGCTGCGTGGAAGACCCTGGCAAGCGTCCTTCTCCTCTTTAGCATTGCGCTCGTGCGCAGTGTGGCCCTTCAGAAGTACACTCAAGTTGTTCATCGTAACGCGTACGCCATCCGGTCCGCCTTGTCTTCATGCGTCACAGCCAAGTGCCTGTGCATTGCGTCGCGGGAACTGCAGCGTCCTGAGCTGAACCCCGGACGCATCGTGAACCTCATCTCGACGGATGTGGCAAGCGTAGAGAACACGCTGTACGTCTTGTGGATGACAGTGACAGTGCCACTTCAAGTGTGCGTTACTGTGTTCCTGCTCTACCGGAGCATTGGGCGGATGGCGGGCATCAGCATTGTGGTACTGTTACTCTCGTTGCCGGTGCAGGTTGTTCTCACAAGAATGACGTACAGTTATACCTTAGCCATGGCAAAGCTCTCCGACGCCCGCATCCGCTTTGTGAACGAGTTCCTCTCTGGCATCCGCTCCGTCAAGTTCATGAGTCTCGAGGACATTTTCGAAAGGGAAATCAATGAGCGCAGAAGAGTCGAGCTCCGTGCTGTCCGTCGATTCCAGCTCGTTTCCATCGCTACCTCGTTACTTTCCCAGTGTGTGCCAACCTGCACGACAGCTGCGGTCATTGTGGCTTACTACCGCACGGGTAAGTCCATGTCCCCCGCTGTCATTTACCCCATTCTCTCGCTGCTCGGTCTCCTAGACGCCCCCTTTGAGCTCATTACGAGCCTTATTGGTGTGTATTCGCAGTTCTTGGTATCGATGCGGCGCCTCACCTCCTTCCTCGCCGCCGACGACGCGCAGGCACGCGACATCCTTGAGGAGGCTCTGGCGTCGGGGGAGGGGGATGATGCGGCTGCTGTACTGTGCAACGCGACGGTAAGCACCTACAAGGCTGTGCCGCTGCCACCACCCCGAAGTCGCAGAAGCAGTGGCGAGGGTGACACGCACTACGAGCTGCGCGCAAAGACGGTGCTGGCGGACGTGTACCTGCGGGTGCCGCGCGGGCGGCTGACGGTGGTGCTGGGGCCGACGGGCAGCGGCAAGTCGACGCTGCTGGACGCGCTGATCGGCGCGCTGGCGGTGACGCGCGGGCGCGTGGCGTGCTCGCGCAGCGTGGCGTACGTGCCGCAGCAGCCGTGGATCATGAGCGCGACGCTGCGCGACAACGTCGTGTTCTTCGGCGCGGCGGACGCGGTGACCTTTGAGCGTGCGGTGCGCAGCAGCCAGCTGGCGACGGACCTGGAGCTGCTGGCGGACGGCGCGGAGACGGAGATCGGGGAGAGGGGCATCAACCTGAGCGGCGGGCAGAGGGCGCGCGTCAGCCTTGCGCGCGCCGTGTACGCGGACCGCGACGTGTACGTGCTGGATGACCCGCTGTCGGCGCTGGACGCGCAGGTGGGCGAGCGCGTGATGCGCGAGTGCGTGTGCGGCGCGCTGGCCGGCAAGACGCGCGTGCTGGCCACGCACCAGGTCAGCGCCGCGGCCTACGCAGACCTGGTGGTGCTGCTGGAGGAGGGCCGCGTTGCCTTTCAGGGAAGCTACGCCGCCTACCGGGACTTCGCGCGCGTGCACTACGAGCGCAGCTTAAGCGGTATCAGCAAGACGTTGAGCTATGCCGCGCACACTGTAAGCGAGCTGGCGTCAGCTGTCGACCTCGACAAGCTTGACGATGTGCTGGAGGAGAAAGCTGCGCTGTCGCGTGCGTTGACAGAGACAGCACTGGAGTCGAACGCTGCTGTGCTGTGCGTAGCGCACCCCCTGACACACGGCCTACTCGGTGACGCAATGACGGAGGCTGTGCCAGACGTGACGGTGGTGGAGAGTGGTGAGGAAAAGGCGGTTGGCGCTGTTCCGTGGATGGTGTACCGGCGCTACATTGAGGCGTGTGGCGGCTGGGGTACTGTTTGCAGTATTCTCATCTTTTTCCTCGTCACTGAGGCGGTCTCTCGGTCTGCAGACGTGTGGCTCTCCCTCTGGTCAGGAGGAATGCTCGAAGGGCTCTCTGCGTACTGGCGCTTAGTTCTCTATGTGGCAAGTGTCCTTGTAGCCATCACTGTCTCTCCCTCCCGTGACTTGTGGTGCTTCGCAGCAATGCGCCGTGCGTCTTACTCTGTTCATGCGGGGTTGCTGCACACCCTGGCCCGAGCGCGGCTCTCCTTTTTCGACGTCACTCCGCACGGCCGCCTATCAACCGCATGTCACGCGACATGGGTCTCATCGACTGGGACCTCCCCGACAGTGTCGACGTCCTCCTCTTTTTTCTCTTCTACCTCGTTGGGTACTTCTTGCTCATGATCACATCGCAGCCCTTTGTCCTCGTCATACTGGTGCCAGCGGTGGTGGTCTACAGCCGCATTTTTCGCTTCTTCTGCGCTGCCAACCGCGAGATGCAGCGCCTCCTGAACATCTCCAACTCCCCCGTCTTCTCCATCCTCAACGAGGTGCTGGCAGGGCACTGGACCATCCGCACCTACGGCCGCGAACGTGACGTAATGCGTGAGGTGCTGGAGCGGCTGGACGCCGTGTTTGCATGCGCCTACATGCAGTGCATGGGAAGCAACTGGCTGTCGGTGCGCGTGGAGCTGCTCGGTAACGTTGCTGTGTCGGGACTTGCGGTACTTGGTGTGCTTTCAACGCAGCTGCCGTGGATGCACATGAACCTCGGGCTGCTGGCTCTCACCATCAGCAAGGCATCTTCCATCACAATGGTGCTGTCGCGCTTCATCATATACGGGGCGTCTGCGGAGGCGTCGATGAACTGCGTGGAGCGCGTGCTGTACTACACGGACAACGCGCCGACGGAAGACATGAGCGGCTGTGAGAGTGCTGTAGAGGCGTCCAGCAGTGATGCGCTCTCGTCGGCTGCCGACGGCGGAGAGGCCGCTGCTGCGACACCGGCGGGGTGGCTTGTGTTCGAGCATGTGGACATGCGGTACCGGCCGGGGCTGCCGCTGGTGCTGCGCGACGTGAGCTTCGCAGTGGCGCCGGGGCAGAAGGTGGGCGTGGTGGGGCGCACCGGGAGCGGGAAGTCCACGCTGCTGCTGGCCTTCCTGCGGCTGGTGGAGGTGTGCGGCGGCCGCATGCTGGTGTGCGGGCGCGACGCGCGCGACTACGACGTGCGGGGGCTGCGGCAGCTGTTCTCCATGATCCCGCAGGACCCGCTGCTGTTCGACGGGACGGTGCGCAGCAACGTGGACCCGTTTGGCCGCTGCGGCGACGCTGCGGTGTGGCGCGCGCTGCGGCAGGTGGGGATGGAGGAGCGCGTTCGCGGCGAGGCGGGCGGGCTGGACGGGCGCGTACAGGAGGGCGGCGCGAACTACAGCGTGGGCCAGCGCCAGCTGCTGTGCCTGGCGCGCGCGCTGCTGAAGCGCGGCAGCGCCTTCCTGCTCATGGACGAGGCGACCGCCAACGTCGACCCCGCGCTCGACCGCCAGATCCAGCGCACCGTGCAGCACACGTTCCGCGACTACACCGTCGTCACCATCGCGCACCGCCTGCACACCGTCGCCGCCTGCGACGCCATCCTTGTCATGGACCAGGGCCGCGTCCTCGAGTTTGGCTCGCCGCGGGAGCTGGTGGAGCGCGAGGGATCTGCGTTCAGTGCGTTGGTGAGGTCGCTGAGCAAAGGCGCACAGCAGGCGTTCCGTGTGGCACTGGAGGAGAGGTCTGGGAGTGCGTTGGTGTGACGTTGTTTTACAATGCGCAAGTGGATCGTGGGCACCTCTTTCTGCGTGAGTGGTGCGATGCGGTGCGGTGTAGCCGGCGTGTCGGTGGTGTGTACGGTGGGCATTGCGGTTTGTGTGCTGACGTGATCGCCTCGATTTCAATGGGTTTGTGAAGGGCGTTGCTTCAACGTTGTTTGGTTGAAGTGGTGGTGATTGGGGCAGTACTCCCTTCCAACTGCGCCCACTGGCGTGTAGTGGAGTGGAGGGGGTGGGTGGGGAGGGGGGAGAGGCCACTGTCCTTTTCAGGTGTCTTTCGAGGACGTGTTTGGGTGCGCACATTGCGTGGGAAGGAGGCGGTGCTTCACCATTTAACTCAACCGTTTGCATAGCCCGCTTGGCTTCCTGTGATGGACGTCGTGCTGCAATACTCCCTCAGGAGGCCGGAAAATCAGCACCCTTTTCATAGACTTCATTGCAAAGCAACTGCTGTGCTGACGTTCAACTGTTGATGGAGCTGCTTCTACGCGTGGAAGTGCGGATACGTGACTGCTCCTGCTGCTGTTGCTGCTGCGCTCGTGTAAATGTAGTGACCTGTGGATAATCGCCTGTTGTGCTTCCTGTTGGCGCGTGACTCGACGTGAATACTCTACAGTGCGCAGCCTCCCCTTTCGCATCCTCTCCACGCCTCCTTCACTCTCATGCAGCGACTTACACACGCAGTGGTCTCTCTCACACCTCTCTCTCTTTCTCACCCCCGTCATTCACCCCATGATGTACGACTCTTTGTTTGGGTATTTGATGACGCCTGGTCTACTCTCCCGTCTGCAACGCCGATAACGACACCGTCGAGAGAGTCAGCCGCGGGTCTCTTTGGTGTTTCTCATCACACTCTGGATGCCTTCATATAGGGCAATCGGTTTTTTTGTGTGGCTCGTATGCTTTCTTCCCTTGAGGGGGCGGGGGAATTTCTCTAGGAGAGATCTGAGAAGACGGGCACGCGCATGAGGCGGAGTTCTCCCTCCCATTGGGCCTCTTTTTAGTCCCAACGTTTTCTGCCGCTGCTCAGGAAAGCGACCTCCTTTCTGCCTTCGCCTTTAGCGTGGCTTTATGATGGGCTGCGTTGGCGCCCCCGTACACAGCCATGATGAGCTGTGCTGGGAGTGCCGCAGGTCGCCTGGTGTGCACCCTTGCGAAGCGCTCTGTCCCCGTTGTGTGACGTGATGTCTACCCACGCACCCTTTCAGAGCCTCGAATGCATCAAGAGAGAAAGCGGCGAGTTCCCTATGCGGACCTGCGCGATGCTCCTGTTGAGTGCATCAGCTTAGCGCCCTTCAATGTTCCATCTCTGGTTTCTCCTTCGCTTCACCGTTTCTACCGCTCTCTTCGTCTTGCTTTCGGTTATTAATGTGCCTCCTTGCACTAACGAGCCGTACCACCCTGCCGCACCCCTTCCCCCATCTCCCGCCTCTCCGTTGCTGCATCAGTGCCTCCTTGCACTTCTCAAACCTCCGCACTCGTGTTACGAGCAGGGACACCCCCCCCTTTCTGCTTCTCGTGGTTGCCCCACTGAGGCTGTCACTCATCTACACCGTATCCTCTGTGCGCTCTTCTCTCACTCTCTCTCTTTCGTTTTTTCTTTGCTTTCCCACTTTGGCTTGTGACGCGCTTTCGCATGCGCGCAATTGTTGATGCGCAAATACATCCGAGCAAACCACTGGAGCACGCACACACACGGCCACATGCAGGTGTGACTATTCAGCAATAAACCCCCGGAAAGATCTGGCTGCGTAGTTTGTGTTTACGGTGAACCTCCGTAGAGACTATCCTTCTCCCTCTCTTATAGCCACCTCTATATGACTCATATTGGTGTTCGCCAGAAGAGCAGAGCTGCGTCCCTGCTGTGCTGCTGCTAGTATGGACGACCCCCTCTCCGTGTTGCCGCCACCGTTGAGCACGGGGGCAGCAGAGTCAGTTGTCTTTCCACCGTCTGTTGCAGAGCGTGATCTTGAGGAGCTTAAGAAGCGCGATAGAGAGCAGCAGATAACACGCTCCCTATGGACACAGCGAGTGAGTGGCTTGTGGGGCACGGAACCACCTTACGAGGAGCAGTCGGAGGACCGCTCTGGCTGGATTCTCGGCGCGCTCTTCTACACGTGGATTGGCTACTATGTCTACGAGGCGTCACGGGAGCAGCTGACGGAAAGCCGGCTTCCAAAGCCGACAAGACAGTACCGCGCCTACAACGCCGGCGTCGCACTGTCCGCGGAGCTGCTGCGTCAGCGGGAGCGCCGCCATGCGTGGGACGGCTACGTGGGCGCGCGCGTCGGGGTGCACTGGGATGACGCCAGCGACGGCGTGCTGCGCTGGGTGGGTGCGGTGCAGCAGTACGGCACGCCGCGGCAGCTGTACGCGGGCGTGGAGTGGCGCGTGGCCCCGTCGCGGCGTCGTGGCGGCTGGGCTGGCCGCTGCATGCGCCGGCTGCTGTGCTGCCGAGGCCGCAGCCCTGTCCCCGAGCACGGCCCGGGGGCGTACCACCGCGGCGAGGTGGATGGCGAGCACCTCTTCGACCCTGTGGAGGACGACACGGTGCTGACGTGCGAGCGGGTGGAGGACGTCGTGTTTCGGCTGGGGTCGTCGGCTGAGGCAAGCCAGGGGGCATCCACGAGAGCGTTGATGAAGGAGCTACCGGAGTCGGCGCAGCGGTGTCCCCTAGCTATTCAGGTGTGGTGGAGTGTGTGGACGCTCTTCAGCCAAAGCATGCTGCACATTGTCGTTCTTGGCGTCATCCGCAATGGCTGTCAGCTGATGACGCCGATTCTGTTGAAGTGGCTCGTGACGTATCTCAGCGACGTAAGCGAGCACAGACATTCAAGTGAAGCGGATTCAACGGCAAGCAGCGCCTCCTCATTTGATCTGTCTTCTGTGATGACGCACTCGTTCAAGAGTGAAGGTGGACCCGACGTCAGCTGGCAACGCGGAGTATGGCTCGTGGCACTCATGTTCATTACAATGATCGGCGCGACGCTTGCAGGCAACAAGCAGTACCATGTGCGCCGCCGTTGCTCTCTGCAGGTGCGCAACGCCCTTTCGGCGTCTCTGTGTGAGAAGGTCTTCACCATGTCTTTAAAGGCGACTCACCACCCCGCCTTCAACGCTGGACGACTGACGAACTTGATGAGTACGGATGTGGAGGTAATAGGCCGATTCACCATGATGTTTTGGACGCTGGTCTCCACACCGTTCATGCTGGTCATAGTCTTCTACCAGCTCTATGTATTGCTAGGCGCGAGCGTGTTCGCCGGTGGGGTGGTGGCGTTTGTGTTGATGCCCCTGCAAACGTGGAGCGTTAAGAGAATGAGTTCAGACTACCGCAGCAAAGCTCAGGCGACGGACCACCGCGTCAAGGCTACAACTGAGTTTTTCTCCGGCATCCGTGTCGCCAAGTTTATGTCGTGGGAGCCGTTCTTCATCTCCCGCATTGAGAAGCTGCGCAGAGTGGAGCTCTCGCACCTCAAGAGGCTTCAGAAGGACATCATGATTGTATTCTTCCAGCTCAACTCCACGCCTGGTTTCGTCATCGCCAGCGTCTTCTTTGCGTTTAGCGTGACCAAGCACACGTTGACGCCCACTATTGTCTTCCCAGCCATCGCGTTGTTCAACCTGCTCATGGGCTGCGTCTCGATGTTACCGTTCGCCCTGCAGCTCATGACAAAGCTGCTCGTTTCGCTCCAGCGTCTCAATATGTTCTTTGAGGCTGAGGATGAGCTGGTGCCGGCTATCGAGGACATCGCCGACCTGACGAGTTGTGCGAAGCCAACAGATTTCTCACGTGAGGCATATACCCGAGAAGCAACGCAGGAGACAGTGTCGTCCGCTCTGGTCAATGATGTTGCAGCCGACTTCGTGCACGCAGACCTCAGCACGTACGTTGCGCAGGAGCTCAAGAAAATGCAAGGTGCAAACGAGACACATAGCGCCATGTCTGACGCTGCTGAAGGATCAGCGCTTTCCGAGGCTGAAGTTTCTCTGTCAGATTCCCATCAGTCATCCCTATCCACAGCACCAGCTCGAGTCGATGCGGCGACGGCACCCTCGAAGGCTGAGATCAGTCATGCACGCCACGAAGACGCTGTTTCCTCCCCAGATTCCCTGCCGCCCTCCACCCAGAAGGACAACGCAGAAATTACCTTCAACGAGGACTCCATCTACGTTCTCAAGAGAAAGACGCTGCTGGCGGACGTAGACCTGCGGGTGCCGCGCGGGCGGCTGACGGTGGTGCTGGGGCCGACGGGCAGCGGCAAGTCGACGCTGCTGGACGCGCTGATCGGCGCGCTGGCGGTGACGCGCGGGCGCGTGGCGTGCTCGCGCAGCGTGGCGTACGTGCCGCAGCAGCCGTGGATCATGAGCGCGACGCTGCGCGACAACGTCGTGTTCTTCGGCGCGGCGGACGCGGTGGCCTTTGAGCGTGCGGTGCGCAGCAGCCAGCTGGCGACGGACCTGGAGCTGCTGGCGGACGGCGCGGAGACGGAGATCGGGGAGAGGGGCATCAACCTGAGCGGCGGGCAGAGGGCGCGCGTCAGCCTTGCGCGCGCCGTGTACGCGGACCGCGACGTGTACGTGCTGGATGACCCGCTGTCGGCGCTGGACGCGCAGGTGGGCGAGCGCGTGATGCGCGAGTGCGTGTGCGGCGCGCTGGCCGGCAAGACGCGCGTGCTGGCCACGCACCAGGTCAGCGCCGCGGCCTACGCAGACCTGGTGGTGCTGCTGGAGGAGGGCCGCGTTGCCTTTCAGGGAAGCTACGCCGCCTATTGTGAGTACGCCCAACCGCAACGACATGCAGAGGGTGCGGTGGAGGCGGCCGGTGGCGATGCCGGTGGTGCCGGTGAGGCTGAATCACGTCCGGAGAGGGCCCTGGTGAAGGAGTTGAGTACGTTGATCTGTGAAGCACCTCCGGCTGCAGACAGTACGCCGACAGCTGTCTCGGAGGCTGAGAAACGCGCCACAGAAGGCAAGGGAAAACTTCTGACGGAGGAGGAGCGCTTCAAGGGGGCGGTGGCGTGGGATGTTTATGTGCGTTACATGAAGGCGTGCGGTGGCGTCGGCGTGTGCATGAGTGTGATGGCCGTGTATCTTATTACAGAGGTTGTCATGGTGTCGCCCTCCCTATGGCTGGCGCTGTGGTCCACCAGGTGGCTTCCGCTGTCGGCAACGCAGTATAGCCTCATCTACAGCGGTCTCTCTTTAGCCAGCGCGCTAACCACGCCGTTGCGCTACTGGCTTTCCATGGCGGTGATGCGTCGAGCTAGTCGCGAGGTGCACCGGGGGCTACTCCACTCCGTTTCCTGCGCCACGTTGCAGTTCTTTGACACGACGCCGCTCGGCCGAATTGTCAACCGTTTCACAAACGACATTGGCAATATCGACAGCGATCTGCAGAGCAGCTATAGCTACCTCCTCTCCACTATCTCTCGGTTCTTCTCAACCGTGGTCACAATGGTGGCAACGCAGGTGTTCGTGCTTGGCATCCTTATACCCTGCATTGTGGCGTACTACTACCTTCTGAGGTTCTACGCACGCGCGAACCGAGAAATCAAGCGCCTAGTCAATCGAGTAAGCTCCCCAATGCTTTCTGTCCTGCAGGAAGTGATCGGCGGTCGTTGGACGGTGCAGGCGTACGGTGCTGCGCCTGCAGTTATGCAGAAGGCTATTCGTTGTGCTGATGTCGTCTTCACCTGCTCGTACCTGCAACTCGGGGCAGAGCTGTGGCTTTCCGTGCGTATCCAGTTGCTGAGCACGACCATCATCGTCGCTGTGGCACTCGGTGCCGTGGCTGCCGTGCACGTCTCATTCCTGCCGTCGCACATCGGGCTTCTCTCCCTCAGCCTTACCCTGGCCCTCGAGATCAGCAGCCTTCTGGACGGCATCGTCACCGTACTCGCCTCCGTGGAGGCGGACATGAACAGTATTGAGCGCGTCTTTTATATGACAGATCACATTGATCATGAAGATCTGCAGGGGGCAATCGAAGCGGAGGTGCAGCGCATCAGGAAGGCTGAGGACGGCACTTCCCAAGGTTCTCCAGAAACCTCCTCGGAAAACGGCGAGTCTGTAGGATCCGATAGCTGCAGCTCACCGCTCCTCATTCGCCAAAGAGACAATAGCCAGTTCGGATCGATTGTGTTCGAGCACGTGGACATGCGGTACCGGCCGGGGCTGCCGCTGGTGCTGCGCGACGTGAGCTTCGCAGTGGCGCCGGGGCAGAAGGTGGGCGTGGTGGGGCGCACCGGGAGCGGGAAGTCCACGCTGCTGCTGGCCTTCCTGCGGCTGGTGGAGGTGTGCGGCGGCCGCATGCTGGTGTGCGGGCGCGACGCGCGCGACTACGACGTGCGGGGGCTGCGGCAGCTGTTCTCCATGATCCCGCAGGACCCGCTGCTGTTCGACGGGACGGTGCGCAGCAACGTGGACCCGTTTGGCCGCTGCGGCGACGCTGCGGTGTGGCGCGCGCTGCGGCAGGTGGGGATGGAGGAGCGCGTGCGCGGCGAGGCGGGCGGGCTGGACGGGCGCGTACAGGAGGGCGGCGCGAACTACAGCGTGGGCCAGCGCCAGCTGCTGTGCCTGGCGCGCGCGCTGCTGAAGCGCGGCAGCGCCTTCCTGCTCATGGACGAGGCGACCGCCAACGTCGACCCCGCGCTCGACCGCCAGATCCAGCGCACCGTGCAGCACACGTTCCGCGACTACACCGTCGTCACCATCGCGCACCGCCTGCACACCGTCGCCGCCTGCGACGCCATCCTTGTCATGGACCAGGGCCGCGTCCTCGAGTTCGGCTCGCCGCGGGAGCTGGTGGAGCGCGAGGGATCTGCGTTCAGTGCGTTGGTGAGGTCTCTCGGTAATGATGGCGAGCGGCTCTTTATGAAGTTGATGACGGCTTCGTTGACGGCGTAGTCGATGAAAAGTGGGTCATGTGGTGGCCCTGCGAATGCGTATGGAAGCGTGTCTAGAGGTTCGCTGACACACTGTGTGTGTGTGCTGCGCCGAAGGTGGGCTGCGGAAATGTGGGACAGGGGCTGACGTTGCCTTGGTATGGGTGAACTATAATGCGTGATGGCTCAGATAGGAGGAAGAGAGAGAAGAGCGCAACTATTAATGCTGGTGGCGGTATTACAGATGTTACCGAATGATAAACTCTCCTTTTCCTTAGTGCCTCCGGGCAATGTGGAGAAGCGACTCACGCCAGTCCTGGACACTGTACGTCTCTCTCCCACCTTCTCCAACAATTCTTTCGGGCAGGGCCCAATCGAGCTGTCGAAGGTTACTCTGGCGTGATGGACCTCTCTAGGGGGGTGTTTGACACATTCACCTGTGCCTTCTCAGAGTTATGGCACGCCTTCATACACAATCTACACTCCTTCCAATTCCTCTTCTTCTTGGTTTTCTGTGAGAATGACGGCGGTGTTACTCTGTCTCTGAACAGGTGTGTTGGTTCGCGCGAAGAGAACGTGGTTTTCAACAACTGTCCACCACCACCTCATCTGTTCTTTTCCTGTTCCCTCCCGCACTGCTACATTCAGGCCTTTCCCTCCTACGTAATCCTTGCTGGACACCTGCCAATCGGTCTAGGGCCTTCATATTTGCCTAGACGCTGCTTCAGCACTGCTCGAAGTTCTGCGAAACAGTTTCTACAGCATTCACATCGTGTTTAGCTCTCTTTTCTTCTTTCGTTTCTTCTAGGAGACCACTAAGATCGCCAGGCGCGAAGGTGCGTCTAATCACCGCTTTGTTAGGCGTGTGTGCGCGCTCCTTCTCTGGTGGGTCGAAAGGTCGTGCATGTGCATTACGCTGTGAGACGAAGGTAGGGCACTGTTGGCGATATCGTTCGCTTTGTTGTGTGTCAGATCTCTCTGTCTGTCTGTCACCACCCCCCTCTCTCTCTCTCTGTCGTTTTCCCTTTTTCTTTCATTGGTTTTCCCTGCATCGTCGACTCGTGTGCGCACACACACACACACACACACACACACACACGCGTGCTTTCTTCCTGTTCGTGCCCGTGTGTGAGTTGTACGTGAAGGTGCGGGTGTGTATGCGCGGAAGAGTCACTTTTTCTCCCCCCTCCCCCTCCCCCTCCCCTTTCTGCTCCTCGCATAGGCCCAAAAGAAAAAATACGCACATCTCTGCCCTCATTCGGACTGATCTCCAGTGCGTGTTTCGTTTTTCTCTCTCATCGTTATTCTTCCTTCCCTCCTCCCCTCCCCCGACACAGACGCACGTACCCCCCCCCCCCACACACACACCTACATATACACGACTTTCTGTCGGCTTCCACTCTACCCCACCTCTCTTTCTCTCTTCTCATTCTCCCCCCTGCTCATTGCATCCTCTGCCCCCCCCCTCCTCCTCCTCCCTCCCTCCCTCCCCCTCCCACGATTCAGTTCTTCCTTGTGTATCGTAACGCCTTTTGCTTTGGTGTGTCTCCCCCCTTCTCGCTCTCGCCTCCTCTCACTTTCTACCAACACCACACCAGCAAAAAAAAGTACACCGGCGAGTACGATGCCGGCGACTAAACTTATCGCCCCACCTCGCAAGCCGAACTCTCCGATGAAGGTGCTGCCCACTTCCACCGACACGGATTATTCTGTACTCACCAAGATCAGCAGCGTGGCACATGTTTGTGTCTCCGTCAATGACTTGGTTGCGTTTGAATATGTCTGCGAGGAGACCAAGGGGTGGAAATGGGGCCTTGGCACTGTCGCCGCTATTCTGAGCCCGCGTCTCGTGCAGCTGATGCTGTGGATTGGCAACGGCGGAGAGACTCCACCGGAGGAGTCACCTGTGTCTAACGCCGACCGTGCTGCAGCAGTGAAGCAGCTGGAGAAGCTACAAAGGATGCGGCAGGAGGCGGAAGAGGAAATGGAGGACTTGAACAAGTCACTCACAGTGCAGTATGCGCACTACAACGAGGTCCGTGCCGCGTATGAGGCGAATGCAGTGCGTGCTGAGGAGGCCGCAGCGGAAGCGAGGGAGGAAATAAAGAACATGGAAGAGGCAGACTGGCGCGAGATTCGTAGTTATGTGAAGCCGCCCGACATTGTGAAGCTTGTGATGGAAGCCATGATGCTCACACTCGGTGAGCGTATTCTGGAGTGGAACTACGTTCTCAAGGTGATCCGGCAGCGCACGTTTTTAAAGCGGCTGGAGGTGTTCGATTCGCAGAGCATCGCACCGGCGACGCGCCGCCGTGTGCGCAAGGAGTACTTGTCAAACCCTCGCTTCACCCACAGGGACTCGATGGAGGGCAGTCGTGCACTGGGCATTGTGCAGCGGTGGGTCGTGGCGCAGCTGGCTACCAGCGAGGCAAAGGTGGATATCATCGACTACGATCGAGTGTGGACCCGTGAGAAGAAGGGCATTGAGAAGATGGAGTCCACACTGCGTCAGCGTCGGGGAGAGGTGGAGGGGTATAGGGAAGAGGAAGCGCGCCTGAAAAGGCAGCTGGGCGATTCGCCGGTGCGCCTCGACTACAGCAAGCGCGCCAACGGTGCCGCTGCACCGCGGCCAAAGGGCACCTCGACCAAGAACGGCTCGACTCCGAGGGCGGTAAATCCGGCGACGGTGCCATTGGTGCGACGCCGCGTGGTCGCCCAGGTGCACCGCCGCTGCACGAGAATGTCCATGGGGCGGCCAACACGTGGATCTTCAGCGATGAAAGCCGAATTGTTTTGCACAGCAGCATTCTTGTCAACTATGACAAGCCGGCATCAACGGTGGTGACGTTGACACCTGAACAAGTGGAGCAGCTCAAGAGGGCTCTGGAGGCCCGCGCCGTCACGTTCGCGGCGCAGCAAAGGGCAGATAGCAAAATCAAAGGCCTCGAGGACGACCTCGAGAGCCTGCGCGGCGTTCTGGCCGATGCGCTGCAGGATCTAGCAGATGCCAAGGCAACTGTAGCGGCGCACGACGCTGAGCTTGCTGCAAAGGACCGCGAGATCGACGATGCCAAGGCAGCTGCTGCCGCTGCCGCGAAGTCGGCGGACACGAACCGAACAGGTCTACTTCCTGCAGAGGAGCTGGCTGACCCGTGCCGAGAGCGCGATGGGCTGAAGGCCGCCCTCGAGAACAAAAGAGAAACGAGCAAGACGCCCGGCGACAAGAAGAATGTCAACACGCAACGCGATGAGGCAAAGGTCGTGCTAGAGGAGCGGACGCAAAGTGGCACTTCGCCCAACGGTGACATGCCGGCCCTCCTCCACGTGGGGGATGTCCGCATGGCCTCGAAGATTATTGACAGGCTAAAGAAGGAGATCCGCATCCTGCGCAACGAGTCGGGGGCTGCTAGCGCCGTGCTGGATGGTGTTCGTGACACGATCAACGGGTGCCCCGGGCTGAAGCAGTGCCTTGAAGAGGAAGCGTAAGGGGGGTCTTGTTCGCTTCCTCTTCACTTGGTGTACAGCAGCTGGTGTGCCCCGAGGGGGTCTGATAGGACTTCATTCTTGTTTGTTTGCCGTCTGTTGCCGTGACAGTGTTTGTTTGCTCTCTTCTTCTCCCTCTCCCTCTCTCTCTTTCTCCTCCTCTCTGTCTTTCTTTCCGCGTGTGTGTGTAAGGGGGAGGGAGGAAGAGGTCGAAGAATACCTGGCAAACAGAGGGGCTGTGTTAGCTGCAAGGCCCACTTGGCAGGGCGTTTCTCACGAACACCGATTCTGCCTTCCTGTGCGCTTTGTTTTTCGTGTTGCTCAGTTGCATGAGTGCCAGTACATGTGCGTGTGTGTGTAGGTGTGTGCCTTTTCCCCTTTGATACCGTCTCTTGCACCTCCATCTCATGCTTCGCATCTCTGCATCTCTACGCTTGTGTTTCTCGACAGCGATGATGGTAGTGGTGGTGTTGTGTTTGAATTCCCTGACAGCCGAATGGTTCAGATGAGCAGTGCCCTGTGTTTTCACTCAGTTCCCTCTACGTGTGCCTCGCAACAGCTCATCTGAACGAAGGTCTGTCATGTGAGAGCGGGTAGGAGGAAGGGTAACAGGTGGGCGGAGGGGAGGATGCGGACTGCACTACACATCTATGAAAACTGAGCCAGACCGCAGAAGAGCGATCGTGTTTCTTTCTCTCTCGGTTTCTGCTGCGTGATAGCGAAACAGGCGTTTTCTTTCCTCCCCGTCTCTCTGTCTCTCCTACTACGGAGGAGGACAGCACTGGTGTAAACGGCGACCACGCCCAAGTGGATGGGGTTTACTCCATGGACTATGTTAAGAGGCAAAACAAATGTGCAGGAAGGATGGACGGCGTGTCGGTGTAGGAGGGGGTGGGGGTGGGGGTCTGTTTTGACGAATCGGCGTGTTGGGCTCCTTCAAGCAACATCGAAGTTGCGATGTGGCGGTGGCTGCTACGCCTCTCTGCTCGTGGGCGCGTTTTTTTTGTTTTCTTCCCTTCCCGTTGTTTTACAATGTGTTCTGCTTTGGAAGTGGATGAAGGCATCCCACGTCAACATCACCGGCTTACATCGACTGTCGTGTTCTTTATGCATGTCGGCGCGTGTGTGCTTATTGTGGTTCTCTTTTACGCTGTCTCTCCTTCGCTCATCACTCAACATGAGTTGCTATCAAATGTCTTGAAGGAGGAAGGCAGATGTGCATGCAGGATCGAGGAGTGGGAGGAAGAAGAGGAGGAGAGGTAACAGGGTTCTCCTTGGTAGCCCCTGCCTATACAAGCCATTTTAATGGAGGATGGAACTCCAACTGGTCACTCTCTTGACGGGGACTCCGCACCGCTGTACTGCTCTCTTCCCCCCCCCTCACCTACTCACGACCTGCCCTTTTGGGTCGAATGAGTCGTCTCCACCGGGATGGGGCCAGATACGCCATGCCTCATGCGACCACTGCGAAGACACCCCGCCTCCACCACAACTTTCTCTGCCTACTGGCCTTCCTTCTCTGTGGTGGCATCGAGATACACAGCCAAACACATCACAAGAGTGCAAGCAGGGGCGCGAATGTAGAGGAAGGGGGTGGGTGCGCTTACCGCGCATTCTTTCTCTGTCTAGCATGGTTGTCTATCATTCGCGTCTTGTTTCCTCCCTCCTGGAGCTTTTCCCACACGCCACATCTCCATCCCCCCTCGCTGTCCCCCCACCCGCTGCTGGCATGACGCGCCGGCGCAGAAGTTCTTCCCCCTTTTCTTCGTTGCTGGTTTGACACGCAATTGCACTAAAGCGTCGAGATGCCTCCGCCGTTGGCGACTGGCGCGCCTGCAAAGGCCGCTATAAAGGCTCACAGCGCCGTTGCTTTCTTCACCTCAGCGGGTGGCAGTCGCTGCCTTGTCGGTATGGTCGCCTCTACGCCGACCATTACTCAAAGTGACGGCACCATCGCCGTGCTTGTGCAGCCACGCCCGCTCATCCTGCTTGCTCCTCAGAGGCAGCAGGATGCGAGTAAGAACGGAGGATTGGTTACTGGGCACCTTGTCAGCGCATCTGACCCCTGCGTCGGAGGTCTCATCACAACCGCCATTTCATCGCCCAGGCGTGCAAAAGGCAACAACAGCGCTGCACCGTCTCTAAACGTGGACGATGTGGGCACCGTTATGCCAGTTGAGGAGCTGCGAGAGATGCTAGAGCATCGAGAGATCCTTAAAGAGGACCTCAGATCCAGCAAAGCCCGAGTGCGCGCCATCGACGAACTTCTTCGAGACCATACGCAGCAGAAACACAGCAGCGCCACAGCAGCATCCGCGCCTAACCCACTGCAGGCACCGCCCCCGCTGAAGGAGCACCTCCATGCAGCTCGAAAGACCGTCGATGTCGCAGCGAAGGCCGCCGGAGCTGCCGAGAAGGAGTTGCTGCTCGCACGCGCCGGACTGCGAACGGTGAAGCCGCTTGCATGGATCGATCTACGGCGGCGCCGTAGCGTTTCATCTTCTCAGTTGTTGGTGAGTCTCATAGAAATCGCTGTGGCGCCACTGCACGACCGCATGTGCGCGTCATTTGATGACGTGGTAATGCAAGCAGCCTCTCTGCCAAAGCGGCTCGCTGCCGTGAAGCCGATGGGTGTGACAGTCGATGATACACAGCGGACGCTGCGTTTCCTGAAGGCGTGGCCGACTGTAGCGGCTGTTGAGAAGGAGCACAAGACCGCTGCTGCTCTGTACCGGTGGGTCGCTGCGCTCACCAAGGCGGCGGAGGCTCAGCAGTACCTGAGTGGAGCGCAGAAAGCACTCGCGGAAACAGCTTCGCAGAGCCCTGGTGCTGAGCGGCAGTTGAAAGTGATGGCGAGGTCATCTGAGCCTTTATCGCAGCCACTCCAAAAGCTCGACTCTGTGGCAGAGGCGGCTCTGCGTAAGGAGCACAAGGATTACATAGAGTACGTGCAGATGGCCGAAGACGAGCTGGCTGCCTTAGATGCTCTCATAGCCGAGGCCGAGGCGCTGACCAACTCGTCCTGTCCCAATGCCCGGGACTCGCCGGAAGGTGCAAAACTATTGTGCCGGCTTTGGTCGTGCCGGCATCGTGGGTGGTCTGCGCATTGCCAGTGGAAGAAGCTCCTCTAATAGAGGCGTGCACCAACCAACCGCTTGGCAAGTCAGTAGAATTTTCTAGTAGTGCGAGTCTCATGCTGTCGTCAGTGACGAAGCCGCAGAATCGTATAGTACCCGAGCTGAACCTTGCCAAGATGCACAGGGAATCCTCTGTTAGCGAGAAGAGTAGTGGCTACCGAGGCACTGGTGTGAATGAATCCACCAGCAGCTGTCAGTGCAGCCCGCGAACTGCGGCTACTGCTCCTACGGGTGCGGAGAACGCGGCTCTTGTCCCAGTCACCGAAATCGCTGCTGCAAGGAAGCGTGCAGAGGACGCGGAGGAAAAAACACGGCTGCTTGAGGCTCGCCTTTCCGCCGCCCTTCAGCAGAACCCGAGGGAGATGGAAGTGCAGTTGCTGCGTGACGAACTGGATGCAAAGCGAGCAGAGCTACATCGTGTCACGGAGGAGAGAGATCGGCTCCTGCAGGAGCGATGCGAGAGAAGCTCTCGATACGCGTCCAACGCGCGGCGTTCCATGACAGAAGGTGCATACGGCAATGACACATCTCAGTCCGGGTCTGGCCAGTGTGCACAGAAGCTGTCAACCCCGCGCGACACTGTCGACCGCAGCGTTGTCGAAGAGCTGGAGGATCAGCTAACAGCTGCTCATCAGCGCATCGCTGAGCTTCTCATAGAGGTGGGCGAGTCGAGCTGCCGACCACCAACACTAGCAGCCCTCTTTGCGGCACAGAGAGTCGTCAAAAGTGGCTGCGTTACCAGCGCGCAAGGTGACCGCTCACACATCTCTGCGCGGCAGTCGCCATCAACGGAGGGAATCAACAGCGCGCCGCACTCCACCAGCGGCACGCCGTGGCAGCGGTCACCGAGAGGTACTGTTATGTCGCCGGGTCGACTCCCGTCTCTGCCAACGATAACACCGGATATGTATGATGACCTGCAAGCTCGCCTGTGCGCTGTCTCAGCCGAGCTGGAAGCCCAGCGGCAAGGGACACACCGGCTGGAAGAACAGCTCAACGATGCACTGCACCGGAAAGGTGAGGCGGAGCAAATTGTGTCGGCGCAGCAGCACGAGCTCGAAGAGGTGTGGGAGAAGCTTGAGGCAGCGGAGGCCCGCGCAGAGGAGCAGCACCTGCTTACCCAACAGCGTCTCTTTCTCACTCAGGCGCAGTACTTCCTTCACAGTCGCACCTGTCGCAACCGCACGTGCTTACGCCGCTGTCCTCCTCGTCCACCATGGCCAACACCAACTTTTCCCAAACTCAGAAGCCTTTCTTGGCGTCTGCTAGTTCGCCGACACGGCACACGCACCTCGCACTCAGTGTGCAGGATGCCTTTACCAACGACTCAACGCTATGTGCCGCCGACGCAGAGGTCAGGTCGCAGGTTGACGAGGATGCCATGGCAGCTGTTACCAACGCGAACACCGCCTGTGGGAGCGCGTTTCCACTGTCGATGGACGTGTACTCGCATAGCCTGAGGAGTGGCGGATTTCCGACCTTTGGAGGTGGCAGTGGTGGAGTGGCTGCCGCTGCAGCAGCCACTGCGGCGGACCCCTTCGCTGCCAGCCCGTACAGCCGCGGTTCCTCGGCTCTCCAATCGAGACCGGTGGAAAAGCTCAGCATGATTGAACTACGACACGAAGTACACCGCCTCCGTGAAGAGGTGGAGCGGTGCCAGTCTGGCGAGCTGCGAATGGCGATGGAGCTGCAAAGGCTGCGCGAGAAGCAAAAGGCGGAATGCAAGCGTCGCCGTGATGCACGCGCGGCCCGCATGCAGATGCTGCTGCGTATGCAGGGTAACATCGCCGGCGTTATTGAAAGGTCCACGAATGAGCTAGAGGCGATCCCGGTCCTGCTCGAGCGCTGCCGTGCGGAAACAGAAGCCCTCATGGAAACGCGTCGAATGGGTCGGTAGAAGCACCATTGTGTTGTTGTTGTGTTATTGTTTTTTGCTGCTTATCGATGGCGCGCTTGCTCATATACTTCGGGACTGTGGGCTTGAATGATGGAGGGGATTGTTTGCTGCTTCATATCGACTGGTGTTAGCGCACCTCAAAGCTGATGGCGTTATCCGCGGATACGAGTGGCGCACTAGCAACCGTGCTACCTGTAAACAGCGTTCCCCTTTTCATGTTCGGTCCTCAGCTTGGGCCACTCCTCGTCCTTCGGTGGCAGAAGTCTAGGTGGTGCTTTCCACCCTCTACGCGGGCGTGCCTTCGCACGGAAAGAAGGAGCTCTTGGCATCTGTGTGCGTGCTGAACTGCCATCGTTGTAGGGAGACGCACAGCGGACGAGCCGTCTTTTTCCTTCCGCACGAACACGATTGGAAGGAACGAGCAGCTGAGACCGTTTGTCCCCTTGTGGGCCTTCTGCTGGGCTGATTCGCCAGTCTGCAAGCGGTCTAGCCATGCAGCGACACGACGAGCAGGCGACATCAGAGCCGTCAAGACCTGAAGTCCTCGCACTCTGTCGTTTGTGGGTTTCGTCATTCGCCTCCCCTTCCCTGCTTGGCACTGTGTGATGGATACGACGAAGTACCATCACTCATGCAGCATATGATCCTCAACCCCCCCCTCCTCAGCTATGACCGATGCTTCTTCAGGATCTTCCTACACACACACACACACACGCCCTCTCTCGTCTACTCACTTCACCCCTTTCCTCAGCAGGCGAGGTAGCGGCGCAGGTATACACCGTCCTGATTCACATACGGTACTCACAGCGCATTCGCTTCGTTACGTTTCCTCGCTTTCCGGTCTGCTATTCCCCTCCTTTCCCTCCTCTGCCCTCGTCTTCGTACACATCCACCGGCCCTTTCGTTGCGAGTCGGGCATTTTTTTCTCTTTCCCACGCACAAGGAGGTCTGTCAAGGCAGAGGGGAGGCTCGCTGTCACCGCTTCCCTCCTCTCGGTTCCACCCCTCTCCAGACGAGCCTCGCAATTCTTTAGGAAGACACGGAGTCGTCCTCTCTTGTGGGCGGGGTGGAGGAGGAGGAGGGGAGTACTTTCCGTTTCACATCGGGATTCCTGTGCGCAATTGGGCGTTTGGGTCGTTCTCGCGTGCGGCTGTGCGCGTCTTCCTCCCCTCACTCCTTGTATTTCTTCTCCCCCCAACTCCACCCACTGGACTGGTGAGTCGCAGAGACTGCTTGTCTCTCCCGCTCTTGCATCTACCCTTCGTTGCCGGCCTTGCAGCTGGACTTGTGTTCTTCCCAGGTGCCCGTAACACGGCGACGCTTTTTGCCTTCCTTTCCCTCGTGCGTGTATACACGTAGCGACGGGGTCCGCAGCTTCCTCTTGCCTACCTCTCCCTCACGCTTGAGACGCCGTACGACTTCTCTGGTTACCACCCAGCAGCCAAAGCACGAATTACACAAGCGAGGTGCTCGCAACAGCCTTCCATGCGGTTCCTCTATTCATGCAAGACGAAAACGAAGGACGCTGATTCGCCAAAGAAGTTGCTGCAGGAGTGCCTCAGCGAAAAGAACTCCCACAAGAACGCCTGTGGCGACGATGACGAGACAGCAGGCACGCATAAACTGCCCCATTCTCCCGAGTCCACCTCGCGGAATCGACAGGGCAGCACGAACAACCGCGCCAACATAGGGTATTGTGCGTCGAAGTTGCCACTTACAGGTCCGCCGTCACCGTCTACAAAAAGTCGGTCGCACTGTGACAGTGTCAGCAGCAACAGCAGCAGTTCCCAGCGGCAAGTCTCGCAGCGCAAGGGGGCGAGCGACGTGGCAACGCCACCACTTCAACGAGTCGGTGCTACCTTCCCCGGCTCCCCCAATCCACGGGCTAGTCGCAGCACCGACTTTTCAATGTGTGGCGCAACCGCCGGATTCCCAGTTCGCGGATTGTCTGCAACTGAGCCCCCGGCGGCACCGTTCTCTTTGCCGAAGGAAGCCGACAAGGGCATGGTAATGCTGCCCACCGTAGACTTGGTACACTCGCTGCGTACACCGAGTCACTACAGCGACTCCTGCGCGCCCACCTCGACCGACCAAAAATACTCGTCACCGGCACCGAGATCTGCCACCCTAAACAGCACCCCGGTCGTTTCGCGTTCGGACGTTCCGTCCGCGACGCAGCAGCCTCCTGTGACGCGGCTGTCGCCCTCCGATGTCCGTACTGTGTGGAAGCCCTCCGTCCATGTGTTGGAACCGCTGCCTGGAGACAGTGGCAAGACGCCGCCAACGGGGTTCCCCTACAGAACGGCCGTCCCCTCGCCGCCAGATTTGTCCGCTACCAGCGCTTCAAAGGAGCAGCAGTCGGCTTGGTCGAAGTCGCTCGTTGCCGCCCCGGCAGTTGTTCCGCCTCCTCCGCCGCCTCTGCCAACAAAAGGCCCCTCCTCCCCCGTCTTCACTGCTATGGAGTCGGTTCCGAAGAGGCGCAGCTCCTCCTTCCGCGTCCTCAAGTGCCGCAAAGGCGCATCCGAAGGGGCGAGCAGCGCCTCGGGAGGATCCATTTCCATGAGCACAAACAGCCACGGGAGCAGTGACACCATGGCCGCTCTCATCAAGGGCAACGCAGCTGCAGGTGTGCGTGATAGCAGCAATAGCGTCAACGGGGTGACGTTCGACTCCTTCCGCAATGAGCACCGGGTGAATAGCGAACGCACCGGAATGGGCGCTCAGCCCTCGCGGCGCGAGCTGGTTGCCAGGTTCGCAGACACTGTTGACGACAGTCCGCGGTACCCAAAGAGAAATCCCTCTGCCGTCGTCTACATCGTTCCCACCCCACCACCGATGAATGTTGGCAAGCTGGATTCTTTCCGTTGCACTGTCAGCACTCTGCAGAGTAACACAGGTCCGATGAATAGTATATACAGCAATCACAGCGCGCAGAGTACGAGTGACGAGACAGTCTCTCTTGAGAACCCCCCCTCAGTCCGTCGATCGCAGCGCTCGAGCATCCGCTTGACGACGCCGCGTTCCACGGTCAGGGCTATCAGCAACTGCAGCCTCAGCTTAGATGACGTTCCGCGACCGCTGACTCGTCATGCCTCTACTCTGTCGACGGAGCAGCAGGAGGCGCTGCGCCGCACCCCGTCCTTCCTCAGCCGCGTGCACACGCCGCCGCCGTTGAGCTTGAGGGAGTTGGTGCAGATGCGAAAAGGTCGCCGTGTGCTGCAGGTGCGCTGCAACACGCCAGACGCGCACGCTGCCGCTCCTGTGGTGCTTCCGGAAAGCGAGCAGTCGCTTAGCAGCAACTCCATGGTAATGCTCAGCGGACTACTTCCATCTGTCAGCGACGATGGAAAGTTAGCCGCTCTTTCATCGGCGAGAAGCAGCGACCACGGCTCACCGGCTCCTGGGCGTGACAAGAATGCCAATGTGAGTCGGCAGCATTCGAAGGACCTGGCAGCAACCGATTCGGGTGCCACGTCTTCGAATGGTTCCTCAGCCCCGGGTTCCCGCAACGGCAGACGCTCGGCGGAGTGGTGGGCCAACGGTGCAACGTTGCCGTCAGAGGCAGGCGCGTCCTCGGATGCGCCTAAGCTACCCGATGGCGAGACGATCAAGTCCCCACCGCAGCCACACTGCATTCCCTTACCCCCACCCTTCCGCCACAGTTATACTCCAGAACCGCCGCTGTCTCGCTCGCCGGACCCGCTCGCCACATCCGCCTTAGCGAGTAAGAGTGAGCCGAGGATAGCTGCGAGTGTGCACCCAGCGACAACTACGTCAGCAGCAGGACACATCAGGCGTGCCCCGGTCTCCCCAGTGAGCCAGGACCTACACAAGAAGCCGTCCTCCAACACGTCACTCCTCCTCGACGAGGTGGCTGCTTTCGATTATTATGGGTTGTACATGCTGTCCACACCGCAGTTCAGCATAAAGCCGGAGCACCGCACCACGGACACCACCACACCCGCCGGCGAGAGCGCCAGTGCCGCTTCCATCGACGAGGTGGGGCGAGGCCAGCAGCAACGGTCGCAGCATGAGTCGAAGCCGCAGAAGCTGGAGACGGCGTGCACCAGCACTGCCGACGGCGCAGCTGTCGAGGCAAAGAAGCGAAACGATGTCAGCATCACCCTATCAGAAAGTGTGAGGCTGAGCGTCGTGGATTTGCTCGCTGCGGAGTCTGGGGAGGCTTTAACCGAGGCTACCGACGCGAGAAACGGCGAGGGGGTCGCTTCCCTCGTGACACCCAACCCGATCAAGTCGTCACCGAAGGACGCACTCGCAGTACGGCGGGCATGCCGCCAGCGTGTAGTCAGTGCGTACGCTGACGAGGATGAGGACGGGTTTTTCCAGATGGCTCGCACGACCCTGACTTCCGCCAGCGCCTCCTCGAAGCCGCAGGGAAATTCCTACGAAAGAGTCTCCCTTGGGCCCGCACCGCGGCGAGTAAATGGGTACGACTGCTTCACTTCAGATCACAGCACTGCGAAGTCCTTCTCGTCCTCAGGAGAGGCCTTACCGACGCTGCCTGTGAATACCGTAGCGCCGTCTCGGGTGCTGGTCACCACGGCGGTAGCGGCGCCTTCGCGTGCGCAGCTCCACCTCTCCTCGTCCTCCTCATCGTCGTCTGAGGAGGGGTATGGAAGCCTGCTGGAGGGCTTCCGCCCGGCCGGTTTCGATGCCCATCGCGGGGCCCGCAGCTGTAGTAGCATAGTGTTCTACCTCAACAAGGAGGATAGTCTGAGCAGTCTAGACGTTGTGGTGAGGGCGGCCAGCAACGCACACGGCAGCGGGGCGACTCCATCGTCGCTTATTGACTCGAAGTTATCGCCGCAAAATGAGAAGCTGCAGTCCAAGTGTTCGGCGCTGAGGCTCTCCACCATAGTGACGACCGGCGGTGGTGGCGCGCGGCCACATGTTACCTTTGACCCCTACGTCGAGGAGAGCACGCGCCTTGTGGCTGAGCTCATGCCCTCCGCGCCAAGCAGCATTCTTCCCGACTCGCATGTGACGAAGAGCTTCATCTCGTCCTCCAATCTAGACCCGTACGGCCTGACCATGGACTCCAGTCTTCCCTCGCTACAGTTGAACGCGAACACACGAGGCTCGAGGACGGCACTGGGCGGCCACTCGGCGTTTGGGGTGCAGAGTAAGCCCTCCGACATCTCCGGGCCCGTCAGCATCTTCCTTGGGACGACTGTTCGCTTCGCACCGGACAAGAGTAAGATGCACCGACCATTGGCAAACACGTTTGGGTACACAAACGCACAGCGTCGTGCCCGAGCAGCCGCGATGGCGGCTGGGGTGAGCGCGGAGGAGTGGGCCCAGGCTGCTGGCATCGACGAGGACACTGTGGACAGCGAGGAGGGCGTCTACGGCGAGGTGTACACGGATGAAAATGGCGACGAGTGGTACTGGGAGGAGGTGGAGGACGAGGAGGGTGAGGAGTACGAGGACAAGGGAGACGACGAAGAGGAGAACGCCAGAAACACCGAGGGCGCCACCGCCACCGCTACACGCTAGTTCACGACCAAATTCATGTCTGTGTAACTGGACGTGTGCATTTTGTGATTTGCTCAGTGACGTATGTGCGCCGGTGCCTCGTCGTTGGCAAGACGCCACTCTCGTGACGTCTCTGGTTCCCTTTTGGCCATATCCCCCCCCCCCCCACCTCATTCGACACTCAAGACATGCTTCTTCTCAGCGTGGAGCGTGTCTGTTTGTTCTTCACCACCGCTTTTCGTGCTTCCTATGTTGTGCTTCATTGAATGCGCGCAATCCCTCCAGCTAGTCTCTCCTTTTCACGAGGCTTTCTGTCTTCTCCCAGGCCAGTACACAAGAGAAGCGACCTCGTGCGAGGAGAGCGCGCGGAGACGAAGAGCAGCGGAGTGTAGGCATGCTCATCATATCGCATGCTTGCCTATTAGCCTTTATTTTCTTATCAGTGTCATCATGTCGTACAGTTCTACGTGGGGCGGCTGCTTTGAAGTAGATGAAGACTCCCGTGCGAGTCTCGGTCCGGGTGAAGGTGCGCTGCAGGAGTGACGCTTCACATAATCATCCCTGGTATACAATGACCAGCGACTGTGAGGCAGGCCCTCTTCACTGGTAGCCCACCTTTCACTTCTTTTCCCGCTTTGCCGCCTGCTTTGTGGGCGGGACGCGGTGACGGATACGGCGTACTACTCATGACAGCGATACCGGACGCGCTACATTTCTCATATCACTTTACTACCTTTGGTGAGGTGGGGCTGTCGCTGCTGTGTGCAACAGGGGAAGGGGGAGGGAGGCTCACATGCTGTGTGTCCCATGCATAGAGCAAATCGAACTGTGTTCACCTACTCCCTTCCCACCTTACTTTTGTGCGTCCCGGCTGTGGCTCCTTCTGGTTTGGTGGCATTGTATTTCAAGATGTATCCGCAAGATCTCTTTGTGGGGTTCATCGCCCCTCCCCCCCTTTCCTCCTCTGCCTTGCTTTTCTTCCCCATTTGGAACTCTGTTTTTCCTGTTCCACACTTCTGTCGCTGCGTGGTGGTTCTTTTTTTTTTCATTTTAATTTCACCGCGTCAGTCCTGCGCAAGTGGTGGCTGCGGTGCTCTTTTGGGCTCCAAATGGTCGCCTTCGCCTTCCTGTTCGTGTGTCTGTTTGGCACACATTTGCTTCAGATGAGATCTAAAAAAAAGATGAAAGACATCCACAGCAGAAGCCACCAGCGCTGCTAGCAAGCACATGCCCTGCTGCTGATGGTAACGTGAGCTACGCAACTGAATGATGTGCCTCCTGAGAAGGAATAGCTCAGCTCATTCACGCCACGTTTGTGCGATCTCCCAACGTCTAGTCAGACCCCCCATGCCAAGGGGCAACCCGGCGCGGCATCGCGGGCCAGCGCCTCCACCCCCGCGGAGAAACCAAGCAGCCCCCCCCCTCCCCCCCTGCCAGTGCCGAGGCGCCTCTGGCGATGGCAGAGCCAAGCGCCTATGGCATGGGGGGTCGGGGCGACGCACTGCTACCGATGTCAGTGGTCAGGTCCTGAACGGCATGGCGTCGGACCGAGTCGTCCACCATGAGGACGCCGGTTTCATCCACACGACAGCGGAAGTATTAGCGCAACTGTGGCGTCTTACCCGGTCCTCATTTTCCCCCGGGTGGGCGCTGTTGGGCTGAGGGCGCTGCTCGGCACCCGGCCGGCGTATTGCGGCGTGCCTGCGGTTGCCTTGCGCGGCGCGGTGGGTCTCTGACTGGTCGGGTGGAGTGGGGCTCATTTTCTGCCCCATAGAAGAGGGTAAAACCTCTGAAATGAAAAGAATGCGTGCTGGCTACTTCCCCCCCTTTGCGGCAACTCCCCCGCCTACGCATCGAACCCTCTTATTCCGAGGGCCCGCAGGAAAAACTGCCCAGCAAAACGAACAGCTAATCGTTTTTTAACATCAGCTCCGATGTGGTATAGTGGATAGAACAAGCGGCTCTCACCCGCTAGACCCGGGTTCGATCCCCGGCATCGGAACTTTTCCCACAAAGCAACTCCCGACAATTGGCGGGGAAAAGGTTTGCGCAGTCCGGGAATCGAACCCGGGCCTCCCGCGTGGCAGGCGAGAATTCTACCACTAGACCAACTGCGCGGTGAGACTGCCGTTATAACAAAATGTGGCAGTGAGAAGAGGATTGGTTTGCGGGAAGCTGCCGTTCCTCTCCGGCCAAGGGTTTGGGCTTGCCTTTGTTCCGGACGTTGGGTTCCCCACGCCAGTAAGCAGGAGGGTGGAATGAGGCGCCACAGTTGCGCTAATACTTCCGCTGTCGTGTGGATGAAACCGGCGTCCTCATGGTGGACGACTCGCTCCGACGCCATGCCGTTCAGGACCTGACCACTGACATCGGTAGCAGTGCGTCGCCCCGACCCCCACATGCCATAGGCGCTTGGCTCTGCCATCGCCAGAGGCGCCTCGGCACTGGCGGGGGGAGGGGGGGCTGCTTGGTTTCTCCGCGGGGGGTGGAGGTGCTGGCCCGCGATGCCGCGACGGGTTGCCCCCAGGCATGGGGGGGTGTAGAGTCCCCTCAAAATCAAGAAGCTGCCGGCACCTTCTAAAGGCATACTTCCCTGATATTAATTTCGCCATTGGCAGGTTTCAAAAACAAGGTAAGACGTTTCTTCTAAATCACAGCATGTGATTTCCAGCGGTTGTTACTCACGCGCTGCTTTCAGACTGTCGTCGCATGAACTGGTGGCTTTTTCCCTTTCTCGATACCTTACCTCTTCTGTTTCAACCACTACTTCAGTCGTCATTTTCACGGTGATTCTCTACTCATTTGCTTAGCTGTCCATCGGAATGGACGCCGATACGCTTTTACGGCTGACAGTACTGAGCTTTAGAGCCCCCATGACGCAGGTGCCACATGTAAAGCACCAAAAGGACATCACAAGGCCCTCATCACCCCACATTGCCGCCCCCCAAGACATACGCATAACCTTCATTAATCTCTGGGCAGAGCAGCTGGGCCAGCACACATCGATCAAGTCGTTCCTGCGCGATACACTCATATTTTTCCTCCCTGGTCACTGGTGTTCCGACCCATGTGCGATGCAGAATCTGGAGTTCAATACAAATGCTGCCATTGGTACCGAACCATTTGCACTGTGCCTCGAGCAGTACCGTTCCCGTACTACAGTAAAATCATGGGCGGGAAACCTGTTCTTTCAGCACCTCGATGTGCTTGTTACTCAGCTTCAACCCAAGCTGCCTCACGCGCAGTTGTCCTTTCAGGAGTGGCTGAATGCCATGGACCACGTACTGGGGGACCTACGCACTCTTTTTGTTACACTATGCAGTGCTTTTTTGAACTCTTTCTGTGAGGTTTGCAAGATGCTTGTCAACAGCTACCGAAGGCTTGTTTGGAGGGATGTTCAGTCCTCTTACGCGCTCGCCGTGTGCAACCTCTCTCGCACTATTGAATCAAAGCTTATCACCGTTGTGGCGAACACAATTTCCACAAGCATTGACTCTTGCAAAGCGAACACCACGCTACAGCTCTTTTCCACACCAAGATCCCTCACTGCTGACGAGGTCGCTGGTTACCTGACCTCGACTCTGCAGACGCGGCTCGGTGATGTCGCCTTAAGTGCGGCAGTCAATACCTCATTTCTCAAGCACTACCCCCAAGCAGCGGCAAGCTTGGCTCTCGCACAGGATAGCCGTGAAAAGCTGCTTACACTTTTTTGCAGCTCGATCTCTGCCTACGTCGGGAAGCTTTTAGCGGTAGGGGGAGAGCCCGACCAACGTGTACCAAGCGTCACAGAACCTTTCCAAACAGTGGAAAAAGTCACTTCTTGCCGTGCAAACTACGTTACTACCGCTCC
Source organism: Leishmania lainsoni (assembly GCA_003664395.1). Classification (NCBI taxonomy): domain Eukaryota; phylum Euglenozoa; class Kinetoplastea; order Trypanosomatida; family Trypanosomatidae; genus Leishmania; species Leishmania lainsoni. Next base: position 456,238 of record RAIA01000127.1, read on the forward strand.
ACCAGTTGGCGTGGAGGAGAACACAGTTGCCCAAGCTGCGCAAGGATCGTCATACACAGTTCGTTCTGTTTCTGTCGAGGACACCTTAATGCTAACTACCATATCGAAAGGAGTGGATGTTTTCTCTCGCGTTGCTGCACTCATTACACCCATGGGAGACGTTGAGAAGAGTGTGCGGGACCTCGTGGCAAAACAACGTGAAGAAGAGAAAGCTGTATTCGGCGGGGCATCCAGTAAGGATACGCAACGAGGGAGCTTGTATGGTGCTGATGCGACTGCTGAGACCGCCACTCCAACCATCGGGGGTGCTTCTGCCCAATCTACGAGGCTATCTGTTGTCCTAGCGGAACCAGTGGAGTGCTACAGGAGTAACCCCAAGGAGACACTGTTATTCTGGAAGCGACTTCAGCGAAAGCTCGGCTTAGATGAAGGATCGCTCACTCAAGTAATAGCACACTGCGTGTTTCCGTACGAGTCACCGTATCCAAACGTGTATCTCAAAGACCTTGATGTGCGCAACAACGACCGAGCCTCTCGGCTCTTCGTGGAGGAGGTTCGTCCGCTGCTTTTGCTCGAAGAATTCACTACGATAAAGGCAAGGAATCTTCGACTTGTCTCTGAAGCCTGCAGTAGCTACGGCAAGCTACTGTGGGAAAAGACGCTTGAGATCCAGGCAACGCTACCGTGTCTACCACTTCGTGTGAATGGTGTTCTGCTGGGGACACTGTACGCAGCCATGCGGGCAGACAAGCAGTTTGAATCTCTCAAACAAATCCGTATCCAGCTTGGTCATGTTGCGAACAAAACAGGTGGGAACACAAAGGACGGTGCAATATTAGTCAACTCTGAGATGCTGTTACTCAAGAGAGCGGAGTTTCTCGCTGATGCTGTGAATGATGCTGAATATGAGGCAGGGAGGGAAAAGTGTACTCAGTTGATTGCGAGTGAGGCAGCAGCTGGCATACAACCGGAGAGCCGAGCGGAGGTCGCACTACCAAAGATTGTGGAGGAAACGATCCTCTTCAACAAAGGGTTTTGTAGCTCTATCAGCCCCTGTGCGCGAGTCAGTGGAAGCTCAGTGCTGCCGAAGATGGAACCCACCAGCTTTACCGATGTTACATGGCGGGGTTCCTCTATTATGGATGTGCTGGCGCAGTCTCGAAAGTCTGTGTCAGAGCTTCCGGCAAAGAGCTTTTCATCTGGTACCTCTGTCGTCGATGTTTACCGCCAAGCGTGTCGATACCATGACGTGAATCCAAACGCTAGCTTGGCTCAGGAGCTCAGCTGCAATGATGCAGACAGTTTTGTTACTCTCGATCTCTCCAACATCTATGTAGGCGTGAAGGGTCTGAGACCAGTGCTAGACCTCCTACAGTACAACGGCGAGCACCTCGTATCTCTCTCTTTGTGCAACAACAACCTAGAGAGTGACGATGTCAGCGACCTGTGCTCCACACTTCGAGGACCGGCAGGTAGAAACCTGGTGCACCTGGACTTATCGTACAATCTGTTTACCAATGCTGCAGTCCCTTTTCTCAAAGAGCTTGTGTTATCACTGACCTGCATCGAGACACTAGCGATAAAAGATACGCTTCTCTCTCCACGCTCTGCACGCAAGCTGCAGGAAATTCTTGACAAAAAAGCAATTCAGCGGTGTGTATGATAGCCATAGGAACCGAACAGGCGTCTCTTAGTGTGCGGCGGGTGTACGTTACAATTGTATAAAGCAGGGTCACCTTGCCCCCTTTTTGATGTGAAGAAAAAGACGCTAAGCCGCATACTCTTTGGTTTACGGACGAAAAGCAAGCGTTCCTTTGTTTTGCCTTTCGGTACTTTCACCATCTCTTATGGAAATTTCCGATGTATGACTGAGCGTCTACGAACATGAAAATCAAAAATAGCCACACATATCTTTATTCGCTTGCACTATCACCACGTCTTTGAAGGCTTCATCTTACTGACAACCACAACTGAATGCAGCATGTGCTCATGTGATGCCGCCGCTTGTCAATGTGATAGCCATAACCGCACAGCTTGCACTATTGTCTTTCTCGACGAACTTTTTACACGCGCACACGACTCCTCTCTTTCTCCTTGTCTTCGTTCTTTCACTTATGCTTCAGCCAAACACAGTAGTATTCTCGACAAGTAAGATATCGTCTTCCTTCTGTTCTTGTGCATCCCTTCTCCCCTACAAGAGGTTGGAAATCTCTTCACACCCATTTGTGATTTTCTTCTCTTTCTTAGCAAACGTAAGGATGGGTGGAATCACCTGGATCGTTTCTCTTGCTGTTGCCCTCCTCGGGGCCACCGCTGCGGCCAGGGTAGAACTCAACCCGAGTCCGATACCGGTGAATGACAACACAGTGAGCAACGCCATGGCCCAGAATGCGGGAGGCATCAAGGTGCTGCCGGCGGCGCACACGTTGATGTCGGCTGAGATGGTGTCCGTGATGATCGTCATGTCGGCGGCTGTGGGCTTCGCCTTTGCCATGTACTGGTGGTACGCCCTCTCGTCCATCAAGATCACTCCTGGTAAGGATCAGGGCCTGCGCAATGCCCACCTCACGGATGAGGTGATGCGTAACGTGTACGTGATTTACACTCGCATATCCGAAGGCGCCACAGCGTTCTTGGTGTCCGAGTACAAGTACATGGCCGTGTTCATGGCTGGCTTTGGCACGCTGATCTTCTTCCTTCTCGGCATTGCGCTCTCTTCGCCTCAGCCGGGCCAGGCATCGCCGCAGTCCCCGTGGATGAACGCTAGCCTTTCTCTGTTTTCCTTTTTGGTGGGCGCGGTCACATCTGTGGGGTCGGGCTGGGTCGGCATGCGCATTGCTGTTTACACGAATGCGCGCACGGCTGTGATGGCGACCTCCGGCGGTGACGAAGGTGATCAGTCCAGTGGCTTCCGACTCGGCTTCCAGACAGCTTTCCGCGGCGGTATCACAATGGGCTTTGGTCTCACTTCGATGGGCCTCTTCTCACTTTTCGCCACTGTGAAGACTGTGTCAGCGTACTTTGGCACCAATCTCGAGACGATGCCGGAGCTGTACGAATGCGTGGCAGCGTTTGGCCTTGGCGGCTCAGCTATTGCCTGCTTCGGTCGTGTCGGCGGCGGTATCTACACCAAGGCCGCCGACGTCGGCGCTGATCTTGTCGGCAAGGTGGAGAACAATATCCCTGAGGATGACCCACGTAACCCTGGAGTGATTGCCGACTGCATTGGCGACAACGTGGGTGACATCGCTGGCATGGGTTCTGACCTCTTTGGCAGCTTCGGCGAGGCGTCCTGCGCTGCACTCGTTGTGGCAGCCAGCTCCCCTGAGCTGTCGGCCTCCTTCGCCTCTATGATGTACCCACTGCTCATCACGGCCGTCGGGGTGGCTGTATGCATTGTTGTGGCCACAATCGGCGCCACAAACAGTGGTGTGCGCCGTTCGCACGATATCGAGCCGGCTCTGAAGCGCCAGCTGCTGCTGTCGACAGTCGGCACGACAGTTGCGCTGGTCTGCCTCACAGAAGTGGCACTGCCGCCAACCTTCACGGTGGGCACCACGGAGAGCACCCGCTGGGGCGCCATCACCTGCGTTCTGTGCGGTCTCTGGTCCGGCCTTCTCATCGGTTACACAACCGAGTACTACACCTCCAACGCCTATCGCCCAGTGCGGGAGATTGCGGAGGCATGCGAGACGGGTGCCGCCACGAACATCATCTACGGCCTCGCACTCGGTTACCTTTCTGTGGTGCCGCCGATCCTCGCCATGTGCACGACTATCTATGTGTCGTACCGTATGTGCGACGTGTACGGCTTCGCCCTTGCCGCGCTTGGTATTCTTTCGACGATGTCTGTCGCACTGACGATTGACGCGTACGGCCCCATTTCCGACAACGCTGGCGGTATTGCGGAAATGTCGCACATGGGCCATGAGATTCGCGAAATCACGGATGCGCTGGATGCCGCTGGCAACACCACCGCTGCCATCGGCAAGGGCTTCGCCATCGGCTCGGCTGCGTTTGTCGCACTGGCACTCTACGGCGCCTATGTGTCGCGTGTGTCGATCCCCGTGCTGAATGTCCTCGACTCACACGTGATGCCCGGTCTGCTCTTCGGTGCCATGCTGCCGTACTGGTTCTCCGCAATGACAATGAAGTCTGTTGGCATTGCGGCCATGGACATGGTGAACGAGATCCGCCTCCAGTTCCAGGACCCCGAGGTGGCTGAGGGTCGCAAGGAGCCAGACTACGAGAGGTGCGTGGCCATTGCCACTCAGGCTGCTCTGCAACAGATGATTCCGCCGGCGGCTCTGGTGATGCTGTCCCCAATCATGATGGGCATTCTCTTCGGGAAGTACGCGCTGGCGGGTATGCTGCCCGGCGCCATCGTGTCCGGCGTGCAGATGGCCATCTCGGCTTCGAACACCGGCGGTGCGTGGGACAATGCGAAGAAGTATATTGAGCAGGGCGGGCTGCGTGATAAAAACAAGGGCAAGGGCTCCCCGCAGCACGGTGCCGCCGTCATCGGTGACACCGTCGGCGATCCGCTCAAGGATACCTCCGGCCCAGCGCTCAACATTCTCATCAAGCTGATGGCCATCATTTCCGTCGTGTTCGCACCAGTGTTTCAGTCGAAGATGGGCGGCATTGTGCTGAAGCTCATCGAGTAGTACTGCAGGTGCTCTGGGCAGGCTCGCCTCGCAGCTTACGGACTGGCGACAGCGCAAGCAGCGTGTGTGTTGACGTCTCTCTACCTTTGTGTCCACCACCATCCCGTTCTTGGTATCACGACAAGCGTCTTTTTCTTGCGAGCGTTGTCACGCAATGGCCTTATTCACGCATGCCCACAACATCCTGATCCGCGGCGCGAATCGTTTGGAAGATGCAAGAAAGCGTCGCAGGCGGACTGCGCGTGTTGGTTGAGTATGAGTGGACGCACTCTCTTTGTGTCTTTTTGTCTTTCTGCCTCAGCTCAGCGACCACCCGGAACAGTGCGGGCCGTATTTTTGCCCACCTCCTCTTGTTTGTTTGCTTTTGTAATCCTATCGCATCTTGGGCTGTTCGCTTGTGTGTGTGTGTGTGCGTGTGTGTGTCCGGAGGAAAGGGAAGGAAGAAAGAGAAAGAAACGAAGGAACTCAGCAGCCACCACACCCCAAGCAAACAAACATACAGATTTCATCTCTCCTTCGTTCTTCTCTTGTTTCTCTTTTGTTCCTGTGTATGGCTACCGTCTTATCACTGGTTCTCTCGGCCCCGCCGCTTCCCTCAAAGCGGAGACGACTGCGGCCGTAGCAGAAGGGAGGGGGAGAAGAGGGGAGCCAATGACTGAGTAATTCGTGAGCGAGTGAGTCAGAGTGTGGGCGGAGGGAAGGAGGGAGGGAAAGGCATGGGCAGGTGAGAGCGCATGTGCCCGTTCGCTGAGCAATGACATTTTCCCTTTTCTTCTTCTGCTTGTCTGCTTCGCCTCTTTTGCCCTTTTCTCATTCCCCCTCCTCTCCTTCACTCCTACCCACTTACGCTTCTGTTAGGAGAGTGTATATATAATAAAGTATATACGCACATCGATTGTCGCCAGGCGCGCGCAGCTTCTTCTCACCGCTCTTTTTCTATTCTCACGTCCTTCTTGTATGCCTCCTTAATCACACTTCTACTCATTTTTCGATGTCGGCACTTCGTTGTGCGGGAGTGTGTGTCTGTCGTTGCTTCGTTGTCTCTTTTTTTTGAGGTTCGAGGGAGGTGGGGTGGGGGGGGGGAGTGGGGCCGTCTTTCATGCGTATCGCTGTTCTCTTCTGACGCGCTACCCGTTGCTTCACCGTGTTCTCGACCTCCTTCCCCCTCTACAGCTTCCCTTCACCCGTTCCACGTCCGCTCTTTTTCTCTACTCTCGGCATCGCATGCTGTCGGAGGGTTCTTTCCCTAACGGTGCACTCGCGTTGAGCGTTCAACTTGGATCTGAAGGCGCGAGCTTCAGCCCGAAAGTGGAAAGAGAGAGAGAGCGAGCAGAAGTTGTCCCTTCTGTTTATGTATTTTTCCATAACGGCTTGTGACGAGGACAGGAAGCGGAGGAGACCAGAGATGGAGATACGACCCCCGGAGCCCACACTCTGTGAAAGGGGAAGGCGACTACAGTAAAAACAAAAGGGACCGAGAGGAAACGGGAGGCCACATTTTCGACGTTTTCGCACGAGAGAGGCCACTTTCACACGCCAGCCGCCATTCCGCTTGTGTGCATAGAGCTGCGTATGCGAGGGTCTGCAGGGTAAGTGGAGGCGGGTTTGGCTTTCGTCATTGGACTTCATCCCATACGCCTCTTCTACCTTGTGTTGGGTGTGCATCATCTCCTTCGCTCGAGGCACTGTGGGCTTTACCAGGATGTGCTTCTCGATTCTCATCCCATCTCTCGTTGTGCATGTGTGTGTACTGTGGCCTGTGAGTTGGGAGTCGCGTGCTGAGCGTGCACTGAGCAGAGAGGTGGTGTGGTGCGAGAACGCGGGTGACGATAGAGAGAAAAAAGAATGACGAAGGCAGATTGAGGTGTCAGGCCCAGAGAGTGAGAGAGGCGACGACGACGACGGCAACGACAACAGAAGGGCACCCCCTATTCCTTCTCATCTTTTGTTCCCCCCATGAACGGTGTGACTCCGATGACGGGGTGCGCCTTAGCGCTCGACGTTAGGGTCCAGTAACCCACTCGGTGTGAGGAGAAGTCAAGAACCTTCAGCCTGTTCCCTGGCGCAGCTGCGGGCTGTTTGGGTGAGATGGGCTGGCGCTGCACCGGCGCGCGTCGCGGTCATGCCGACGCTCGCAGGCGCCCACTACGCATCGCGCCGACGATTCAACAGGCCGTGGCGCACACTTTCCTGGAGCCGCCGACGCACGGCGGGGTCCCACCTGACGCGTGCCCCATACTACTGAAATGCGAGTGCTGCGCGCGCGCTGCCGGCGATGGCTGGCGTGGTGTACCACATTCAAGCGGGGGGCATCGGGGGGCCAGGGAGCACGAGTGGTTGGCACGAAGGGCTCGAGGACATGCACGCGGATCGGCGCCACCGTGGATGTGTGCAAGGCACGCGGCACCTCCCACGTCAGCCCCCCGGCCCGACGGGGCGCCGATGCCGGATGCACGACGAGGACCGCGCGGACCGCCTCATCACGTCGTCCAGACTCCCGTGTGACGGGCCCCCACGCCACATTGAGGGGTGCCGTGGCCTGCAGCAACTGAGGGCGGTGCATGGTGCGCCGGCGGGGTGCGGGGTGTCGGAGGCCCTAGCGCAGTCCGCGCGGGCTAGGGCATGCAGCGAACCTGCGTCGTTTTGGCTGCTGTCACGCAGCCGGCGTGTGCACGGGAGGGTCGGGATGCGCCCGCCAGACGCGTGTCCCGACTGGACGGCCGATGGCATGGTCCCGACGGCCCGGGCAGAGCCGCATGCACACGGAGGCGGGTGGGCGGTGACTGTGTGCGCATGCGGCTGCGGGCGTGTTCGTAGGATAATAGTGTTTTTTCTTTTTTATCGGATCCTCTCTGTTCTGACATAGAGGCTGTGCTAAACACCACTGCGCCTAGGGTTATCAGAGACCCATCGCGTAGTGCGAAGCAGCTGTACAGAGACGGTACAGTAATGCACCGACTCAGTTATCTGAGCATGACCTCTGCCTCAAACCTTGTCCACCCGGCTCGAAGTCACTCCCATTATGCCGACCATCACCTGGTACTTCCCTCGGGGAACGACTCAGGTTTCCCACCAGTGGAAAGTGAGGACCAGTGGAGGTACATTCGACTCGTGATGAGACCTTACTCATCTTGATGATGGAACCTGTGTTCTCACTGTCGTAGACCGCTGCAACGCAGCATCATTCAGGACCTGACCACTGACATCAGTAGCAGCGCGTCGCACCGACTTCCACACGCCGTAGGTGCTTGACCCTACCATCCCCAGAGGCGCCTCGGAACTGGCAGGGGCAGGAGGGCTGCTCAGTTTCTCCGCGGAGAGTGGTGTGTGTGTGTGTGTGTGTGTGTGTGCTGATTCGTGGTACTGTGCGCTGCGGTGTCTCCTCCATCATCAGGATAGAGTGATACGTTGCGAAGAATACTGGGAACCTTGTAGGTGTGCGTCAGAAGACAACAGACTGCAACCCCTGCTGGGATCTCGTTCTCGTGCAGCAATGGCGTCAACAGACGTAATGGGTTAATACAGTGGGTTTCAAGTTGATGGACCTCAGGCAAGACCGAAGGAGGTGAGGGGTCAACGATCGCTTTCCCATTTTGTGTTTTGTTTTGGCGTGCCTCGTCTTCCTGCTCTACTGTACCTTCGCATGATTTGCAGGCACACGAGTACAGTGGCACTGTGCCCCACGAAAAGGGGCGGTCACCGTTTAGCACACCGAGAGAGAGAGAGGGAGAGAGGGAAGGACAACCAAAGTTTTAATCCGTTTTATTTTGATCGGGCGTTGCGAAAAGCCACGCGTGCGACTTTCCTCGTCTCCCCTCCCCCCACCCCAACGCAGGAGGGGAGACGAGGCGGAAGCCCACGGCGGTGAAAACGCGAAAAACAGTCGACAGAAAAATCGAAAGGAAACATGAAGAAGTACAGTTGCTGACAGGAGGAGACGTCGGCGTGTCTACCCGTACGAACTCTAAAGCAACAGCCTCTGCAGCTGTGAAGATGCTTCCATCGTTTTTAGCCATGTTCAGTGGAAACGCGCGGGTTTCGGATCCAATGCCTTGCTGGGCCCCCATCGCTGTTTCTGGTACCTGCCGTGGCCATACCTACAGCATCTTTTCCACGCCGTTCTCAGCGTCTCCAGCTCGGCTTCGAAAGGGTGGCTTGTTTCGCATTTCCTCTCGCCACGTCTTGCTTCTCTCTACTCTGCGGCTTTGTTTTCTCGCTACTTTATTGCGAACTCTCTCTCCTCCCCTCTCTTTCTCGTTGCGTTGGTTGCGCGCTCTTTCTCCCTATGCGTTCCCGAAAGAGCAAGGGTGACACAAGCAGCGAGGAAGTTCGTCGTGCTTTTAAAAAACCCGAATCCGCTGTTTGTTTTATTTTTTCCTTCTAGTTTCTTGCGCACCGACTCATTCATTTCTCGCGAGTCCCCGTTACGCCTTCGCAAGTTTTGTTCGTCTGCATTCTCTTCTACCATATGGTCACATACCTTTGCTGAAGCAGTAGAGCTGCCGTGCCACCCTCCCTCGCCACGTGCAAACGTATCTCTCAGCCAGAAGTCTGCGCTGACGCCGGATACTCTCCTACCAACGCAAATAAAGAGGCGCCATCAAGGAGAGCAACACACACTCAGAAGAGCCAAGTAACGAGGGTGGAGGGGGACCAGAGGGAGAGAGGGCGTGCTCCAGGTAACGTATTTGGTGTATCGTTCAGGTGTGTGTGGACCTTCTTTCTCCCGCGCGTGTGTGTGTGTATATATATCCCCCCAACCCACCCGACCATTTCAAAGACGCAACAGCAATCACGAGTCAGAGACAGAGGGAGAGACAGTGGGGGAGACTTTCATTGTCCGTTGGCAGAGGATCTGCTGCTCTATCGTTGTCATTTATTTCTGCGCCCCTTGCGCGGTGCACCGTGTGGCGAGCCTTTCTGTTTGTATTGCTCTCTGTCCTTCTTCCCTGTTGCGCTTTCGCGGAAGCACAGCTCTCGTTGTTGTTGTTTTCTGTGGAGTCAACCGCGCGTCTCTTCGCATCGAAGTCGAGAGGGAACCACCACAGGTAGGAGGGGTGGCAGTGGTGTTTGTGTTCTCAGTATTGGCGTGCGTTGCTCTCTTTCTGTGTTTTTCTCCCAATTTGCATTTCCGTTTTTCTTCTTTGTTTTCTCGTGCATCAAACCTTCTCCCGCTTCCCAATCTCACTCAGAAGATTGCGAGCTTCTTACACACGGATACACTCATACACTCCCCCTTCGCCTACTGCCATTCTGCTTTACAATGCATATTGAGGTGAAGTTTGGTTCCGCAAAGCACGATATCGAGGTTCCCGAGGAGGCGACGCTTGGAGTCCTCAAGGCGGCCATCTACGATGCCACCAACGTCCTCCCTCCCCTGCAGAAGCTGCTGGGGAAGCCAAACCTGCAGGCAAAGTCGGATGACACGTTGTTGTCTGCCCTGGGCATTAAGGACAAGACAAAGCTGATGCTCATCGGGTCAGTCGCAGCGGAGGTGGTCAAAGCCAATGCGCCGTCGGGGGAGGAGAAAAAGAAAGAAGAGGAGCGCGAGCGCCGGCTGCGCAACCTGCCCTATAGCTTTTGGCGCCTGCCAGCGTATGGCGGCTTTCTGGCGGACCCCTACGTGGCAGGTCGCGGCGACCCCCTGGAGGGCGGCACGGTGCTCCTGACATTGCTTTGCCTAGATGTCATTCTCTGCCGTCTCAACACCCTTGGCGCAGGCAGCAAGCCCAACCCGTCCGCCGCGAGCACGAAGCTGCTGCAGGTGCTGGGCCAGAAGGGTGCCGCCGAGGTGTCTCACCCTTTTCTGCAGGACATTTCTGTCAACTTGCGCACCGCCATCCAGCGCGCGCATGGGACTATCCGCTCCTGTTACGACTTCACGGTAGAGGCTAGCAAGGCGGTGCAGCCGGCGACCGTGCTGGAGGTGGTAGGCCGGTGTGTGCAGCGCATTGCGAGCCTACCGACCGGGGAGTGGACGATGATCCCATCTGGCTGGATTGGCACCCAGTCGTACAACATTATGTTTCTCCTCGTGCACCGCAAGGCAGGTGAAGTGTTTGACTTTGTTGTCGTGAATCGAGGCATCGAAGGGCAGGGCTACCACCCACGCTGGCAGACGGCGGAGAAGATACTGAGCTGTCCAATACTCGAGTTCCAGGACGTGTCGTGGGCTCGGCTGCAGGACAAGACGTTTTGGCTGCTGCTGTTGTCGCTGTGGATGCGGCGCAATGACCCGCAGAACCAGTCGGAGTTCATCCGTGCTGAGGTATTCTACGATGTGTTGCTGCCGTGGCTGGTGGAGAAGCTGCCAGATGGGCGACGTCGCGAAGATGACGTGAGTTCGAATAGGAGCAACCTAGCCAGCTCCCTGCATCTGACGACAACTCGCTTCACCACCGAGATGATTCTACAGATGACCGGCGGCACGGTGGAGAGCGAGCAGCAGGTGCCGCTCTCGCCTGCGCTGTCGGCCGACTCACCCTTCACACCGTTCATCTACAGTAACGCGGCAAGCCCCACCTGCAGCTCCTCCAGCGGCATCAAATCCGCAATCACTGCCTTCTGCTATCTCCTAGCGCAGTACTACCCTGCGTTGACGACTGTCGAGAGGAAACGCATCAAGTACGTGCTCAAGTACGAGTTCTTCGCACGAGCCGCCGAAGACCTCTCACGCTACTCGCGGCGTTTCCTCTCCGACTCAACTCCTGCAGCGCGCGCCGCCAACGTCCAGACCGCATCGACCGGATTCAGATCACCGACGCTGAGCAACAAGGACGCCCAGCTGCGCGCCGCGCTTGATCGCCTCAAGGCAGCAGGGATCAACGACACAGCTGCCAATCTGTCCCTGAGCTCTGTGTGGCTGAGCTTCACAGACAAGCGCGTGTACATCAAGGACAAGCAGAACAAGATCTTGCCTGAAACCGACTTCCATGGCAAGATGGTGCTGTTGTTTGTCAGCTGCCTCAAGGTTCCGAGCGGCAGGGAGACGTCGGCGCTGCTGGCGGATGCAGTGACGGTTATGAAGCAAAAGTGCAGCCCCGACACCGTCGAGGTCATTTTCCTCAGCTGCGACGAGACACAGGAGGACTACGAGGAGCACTGCGCTCTCTTTGATTTTCCGCGCGCCACATACCCATGCTTTGAGGTGCTCAGCGCGATGGAGCTGACCAAGGTCCCGGAGCTCCTTGTCTTTCAGAGTGACGGTGAGCTGCTGCACCGACAGGGTATGTCAGCGCTGCGTTCCGACCCTGAGGCGATTCAGTTCCCCGATGGCCCGTGGAAAGGTGCGGTTCCTCTCTCCGCCACAGACGTGCAGTTGCTACACGTTGGAGCGAGTCAGTTGGCGCACCACACGAAAAAGCGGCTGGATCGTGGCCAGCCTCCGGTCATCGGCAGTGATGCCGTGGTGCAACACGTTGTGGAGCTCGTGCACGCCGTCGAGGCAGTGGTGGACGCACTCCCACAGGACGACGTGCAGGACCTGATTCAGGCGGTCAGCGAGGTACGCACGAGCTCAACAGCGAGCGTTGCAGGCACCATGGGCGGCGTATATACAGCATCGTCAGATCCGCTGCGCACGGTGGACGCCATTGTGAAGGAGCCCATCAACGCAACTCGCGAAGGTGTTTTCCAGAACGTCGAGCTCCTCCCCAAGGCGTCAGTCGCCTCTTACTACGGCCCAGCTTTCCAGTCGTCGGTACCATCCTTGCCTGACATCCATGACCTGGCCAAGGCGACAAACTACGCTGAGTTATTCGAGCTCCTGCCGCGCGTGCGAAGTGTTGTAGAGACACTATGGAGGCGCGCCGGCAACAGCGGCACCGCCTCTCGCGTTGCCGTGCAGCTGCAGATTATCGAGCTCATCACGTGGATCTTCTCCATGCTGATCCCTGTGCCCTTGCCTGCGAGCTACTCCATCGATGCTGTGCCGCAAGAGGAACGGTGGTGTGTGGCCAGTTTCTACACGGAGGATGTCATTCCACCAGCGCCGCAGTTGCCAGCCGGGTTGGGAGGTGTGGTGCCGAACTCGCATGCTGGTGACCCGCAACTGGTAATGCTGGAGTGCATCTACTACCTCATGCTGTCTCTGGCAAATGCCTGGCAGGCTGTCGAGGCGCCGACGCGCAGCTTCGACTCGGAGCGGTGCCTCATTTCGGCGGCTATGCTGCTCGTCTTTGATGCCATTCTGCGGCAGATGAAGGGCGCGAACAAGTGCCGCATGATTTCCGTGCTGCTGAACACCGGTGATGGCTGCGGCTATTTTCTTTCTACAACACAGGGAAAACAGAACATCGCCTTTGCATCTGTGGCAGCGACACTGCAACTCACTCGACCGCACCTGCTCCCCATCCGCTCCGCTATGCTGCGGTACATTGAGGAGCAGCAGAAGATGCGGCCCGGCCACGAGCTGTTCGACCTACGTATGCCTGACAAGCTTGAAATTTTCAAGAGCAGCTGCACCGTCGAGTTCCTCAAAGCAGTACTGGCGAACGCGGGGTACTCACTCGAGCAGTCTGGGGCCTCTTTGGCGGTGGCTCATCGGAGATGGAGAAGCTGATGGAGTGGCTGTGCAGCCATCGCTCACCGCTGGCGAAGGAGCAGCCGGCATTCGGGATGATGCGGGACATGACGCTGCTGGCAAAGTTTATGGGTACAATGGAAATGCGCGATGCGCAGCTGCTGCACCGCCGCAAGGAGCTCGATGCCCTTGCCTCGTGGCGGATCTCATTCGAGGAGGACGCACCGGGACGGCAGATGAGCGCCGGCTGGCGCACCCGCCCAGTACCGCCGAGGTGGGAGTGCCTGATGGTACGTGGGCGTGACATGGACATTGCAGACATCGCCGTCAAGGGCTTTGGCGACCGCGAGGTCATGTACGGCGAGGGCTTGGCGCTGCACTCTCCAATTGACGTGTCACGGATGGTTGAGACGGACCACCCCACCGAGGACGACGTGCTGCACGCGAAGGCGCTGCCAACGTTTGCCGGCACGATGAATGTGGAGGAGTCAGAGGTGCTGTTATCATGCCTGACGGCGCCATACGTGCGCATTCCGCTTGTCCTTGACTTCTTCGCTTCGCAGGACCGACATACGTACCTGTTCGTGTATGAAGTGCAAGAGGTGCTGCGTGCGGTACTGTTCGAGCCGGCGGCGTACGCCTCGCCGACCGTCCTGAGCCAGGCCGACCCCCGCTCCGTTCCTATGCGACTGAGCAAAGAGCAGCGCGAGATGGTGGAGTTGCGTCGGCTACGCGGGGACCTGAGCCAGCAAAACTACGAGGACTGCCTTGGCACCACGTACGGGCTGCTCATGAGCGAGCTGAGGCATGCGCCGACAAGCGTCCTTCGCCCGCTGCGAAGCCTCTTGGAGAGCATCACGGAGCTTGGCCCCAGCTCTGTGTACAGCAGTAATGCCTCCTACGTCCTCTTTGTTGTTGGACTGCTGTGCGATGTGCTCTCCTTTTGCCGCTTCATTGTTCACCATCAGCGGCAGCGGCAGGCCGAGACTTCCGGCACAGTACCGGCAGCTTCGCAAGAGCCTGAGGAAAGTGAGGAGGATGAGGAGAGTCGTTGCAGCCAGGTGGCCTTGGGTGTCATAGACGAGTATCACAGCTATTTTCTGCAGTTCTTTGCTACTACGGTGCAGCCGTTGCTGTGGGTATGGCTCGAGGAGAGTGAGGAGAACACTGACACGCCGACGCAGTGCGTCATTCACGCCCACATGAGTCGGGTGGACCGTGCGCTGTGGAAAGGATACGACTCGCTCTTGTCGTCGGCGTCTTGTAGCGCACGCGGTTGGCAGCATGGAAGTTTGCGGTCCGAGGAAACCAGCGCCGCGCCTGCGGAGGACCCACATGCACACCTGATCCGCATGCTTCAGTCGTATGCGTTTGTGCGAGCGCGCCACGGGTTTGGGATGGGCATGCAGCGCAGCCAGCTCGCGGCCCGGGAGGGGGACCACCTGCTCACCCCGGAGGAAAAGATGCTGCGCTTCCTGCAGGCACAGGGCTTGAACACCTCTCGTGTCTCGAAGGAGCTTCTTGAGCAGGGCAAGCAGCTCATGATGAGTGGCGGGCGTCGCCGCGCTGTCTTTGTGCAGATTCGCAGCCGCAACTACAACGATACTGTGCGCATACCGAACTTGATTCACAGCGACCCGAGCAGCACGACGGAGTCCAAACTGCTGAAGTTGCCGCCGGCTGATGTACCAGAAAACGCGCTCTTCTGCGATCTGCTAGAGGATTACCACCGGATCACCGCGTTTCTGAATGAAATGACGCCGCAGCGACGCGGCGCAGTGCTTCTGTCCATCGTTCAGTCCGTCCTCCGCGACCACACCGAGTCGGAAGGTGGTGATTCCGCCTCAGGTGCACCGCAGGACCGCAGGCGCTTTCACCGTTGCGGCCGCTCCACGAGCGTGTCAACTCGCGCGAGTGCCGCGAACCTGGACGCTATGATAGACGACGATGACGAAGACCACGCCCCTCCTGAGGGTCCCCTACAGCACGAGGCGGCGCCACTGTGGTCTATCTCGGCGCCTGGTGTCTACAAGGGGCCGGCATCCAGCGGTCTCTTTTTCCATGCCCAGACGTGCGAGTTGTTCTGGCGCAACGACGAGCTGAAGCCTGTCCCGGATAGCATGTCGCATTTCACCGACTTTGAGAATGTCTTGGGCAAAGACACTCTGCAGTGTGGCCTGGTGAGTCGCCACGAGCACCGGCATTGGGTGCACCTTGTAGGAACTCCGTACGACGTGATCGAGTGGACGGCACCGCCGAACCTGGCCGACCAAGGCGTGCACCACCCATTCGTGATCGCCGGCAACTGGCCAGCGGAGTCGGCTGAGAGCGTGCTTTTCGAGAACGTCACCTACGATCGTGTCGTTGCTGTAGAGGACGATTACCCGTGGCCGTACAAGGAAGAGCGGTGGGCTATCAGCATGCTGCGGGACATTCTTCGAGCTGCGTTCCCAAGTGGGATGAGGTTCTATCCTCTGGCCCCTGCGTTGTCGACCGCGGCCGCCAGCGACGCCGACAACGAGGAGGATGGGGACCGCCGCCTGGCTGTGCCTGCGCTGCACCACTACGAGATGCGCTTCCTCATGAACGACGCCCCGCAGTACGAAAACGAGGCCGAGAGGGCAACGTGGAAGGAGGCAGTCGCCTACCGCTACCCGCAGCCGCGCATAGAGATATACAACCTCGTGCCCCACGCCCGCAAGCTATACCGCTCGCTTGTCTACAGCACCAACCAGCACTACTGCTTGCACAGCATGGCGCTGCTGACCGGGACACGCACGCGCGAGTCGCTGGTGGTGACGGCGTTTCAGGCCGGTGAGCTGAAGCGGCGCATCTTTAACGAAAGCACGCTGGAGATCCACCGCTACAATGAAGCGATCCGCGGCCGTGAGGTGTACATTCCAGCACGGCTGCTGCAGGGGCTGATCCCGAGTGTGCTACTGGAGTCGTTCTTCATGTGGCAGGGCGAGGATGATGTGCTGCGCGGCTACCCACTTTCGGAGGAGAGCGAGGCTGCCTCCGTCCTGCCGGATGCGACGTTGTCCGGCGCTGGAAAGCGCAAGGTCGTGCGGGGAGAGGTGATGGACCACTGGTTCAACTACAGCATCGAGATTCACCTGCACGTGGGTCGACAAGGTAGCGACGCAGCCGGTGAGGGTACCTCATCGCCAGCAACATCGTCGGCATGTGTGGTGGTGCGCCGCAATGACAAGACCCACTCTTCCATCGTCGAGGTGAAGCATGCGACGCTGTCGGCTGACACGGTAGCGGATGTGGCGCGCACCAAGACCATGGCGGAAGCACAGGGTGCCACGAAGCGCCTCATGCTACAGCGTGCCACGAGCGGCGATGGCTTGATGGACATGTCGACAGGTACTTTTCACGAAATCGATGAAGAGGAGAGCGGCGATGCCACAATTCGGATCACTGATGCTGATGTGGCGCTGCTTCACGAGGCACTTTCCCACCTCCCCAAAGGTGTGTGCGTGCAGCTGCTACGGCAGGCTAGAGGTGACATTGCATCGGCACTGACTTGGGCCTCCTCCGCTGCAAACGCGGATGCGCTGCTCGCCATTGTGGGGAAGGATGCGAAGGCTAGCGGCGGAGGTAGTGACAGCAAACGGAATAATTTAGCGCAAATGGTGGCCAAGACACAGCGGGCAATGGGGACGTGTGACTACGTGCTGGTGAACATCTTGCACTGTCGGAGCCTCTCGAACCTGCTGCAAATGCTCACGCGCATCGAGGACTGCTCCCACATTCTGGTCTGGGGCCGTCGCTGCTCAGCCGCAAGCAAGGCAAAGCCCGATGCTGCTTCAGCAAACGAAGAAGCAGCACATTCGCTTTGCGTAGAGGACACGACTGGTGCCGACAGTTACGTTCAAATCGAACTGATTGAGATGCCGCGGCTGCGTGTGCGCTTCTACACCAGCACAGACGGCGCAAGCAGTCGCGTCCGGTTATTTCTGGCGGATCAGCCAGGGTGGCGCCTCGCCGAGTGGGACGACTTCCCCGCAGCCCGCTGGCGGCAGCTGTGTCGACTTCGGGCGCCGTTTCAGCAGTGCCTGCTGCTCTGCAACGACACCCACGAAGTCGCATTTTTGTGCCCCAATCACGACTTTGCGCCAATGAAGATTGGCGGCGACCCGTTCAACCCGATGCTTCTCTTTGATCGCTCGTCCTACACGTGGCGGGAGGCGGTGCCGTCCCCTTTCTACGTTTACGTTGTGCACAGCAGCAGCAGCTTTGTGATGCCGCCGTCGCTGTCGGCGTCGCTCTACTACGCTGTCATGCAGTGCGCGACGCAGCACTACGCAGGCGCCATGCGCACCCTGGAGTCCTGTTACACAGATAGCAGCTTCTCCGCCGAGGAGGGATTTATGTTCGCGCTGTTCGAGCGCACAATGGCGGACCGCTTCCCCGACGCATGCGCGGTGCGACTAAAGCTGGTGCATGCAGTGCAGTACAGCTCGAACACGTACCAGTGGCCATTGGCGACCGAGCTGTCGGACTATTTAATGGTGAAGCACCATGTGACCGAAGACTGTCAGCTCTCGCGTAGTGAGGTGCTGGACCTGTTGAAGCGCTGTGCGCAGGCGGCACCAATGGTGCGCAGTCAACTCGAGCTGTATGCCGGATTCATGAAGGTGGAACACAAGCCAGCAAACGGGTCGGCGACGGTGCCGGTGGCGGTGCAAACTCCCGCGTTGGAGCGCTGTCGGTATCCATGGGAGCGGCTGCTGCTGTACCCGTGGGAGCGCATCGCCTCCCAGAAGGTGAAGCGGGTCTGTTATCAGCTACAGAGCCCAGAGATGGTGAAGGACGAAAAGCTTGTGGAGTTCCTGTGGTCAGATCAGCTGCTCATGGATGAGGAAGGCGGCGCAAACACCAAAAAGGGGTTTTACTTCCTCTACTGCATGAAGCGGAACACAGTGGTGCCTATGATTGGCCAGGAGCATGTCGGCGTCACCCTTTCGCAGCTCCTCGCGCGCTGGTTCCAGCTGCGGCACTCTCGTTGGGGTCGCGAGGCGCAGCAGGGAGGTGAGACGGAGATGGCACCGTCCTGGTGCAGCACGGTGCTACAGCTGATGGAGATGTTCCCGCACGCCGACTGGCCCGCGCCCGCGGACAACTCGGAGCGCTACATCCTCGCTCGCGGTGTGTCGCTAGTGGAGGAGTGCGAAACAAATGATCAGCTTCATGCTATGATCATCGGGGGTCAGGAGTCGGCGGCGCGCCGGCGACGCGGCACCATTCCGGAGCTCTTCAACTCCATCCACCGAGTCGCGCAGGAGCACTTCAAGACGAACCACATTACCGAGGCGGTGCGTGAGGCGCGCCAGATGAGCTGCCTGCGTACACCGGCGAGCCAGAAGGTGACCGTGCTTATGTGGGACCACTTGTGTGGCCGTGTGGTGCCAGGTAACACGGGTTGTGAGCAGGTAGAATTGCATGAGGCGAGCATATCAGTGGACTACTTCCAGAATGGGAATGAGGAGAACAACTCTGCTGCTGCGGCACTGCGCCACTCATCACTGCAGGCCCTTTGCACCGAGCCGCTGAGTTCTTTGCAGCTGAAAGAAAACGTTATCGCTGAAGGTGAGCCAGCTGCACCACCGGCGTCTTCGTCGATTTCTGTACTCCCTTTCGATGTTCGGGCTCACTTCCTCTCTCGCACTCCACTGGGCCAGAACATGCTGGACCGTCTGGAGGAGGACTCGATGCGCTTCCGCAGCCAGCAGCAGGCTCAGCGGCCCCACTACTTCCAGTGCCTCTCCGAGGACATTGTGCGGGAAATGCTGACTACTCCAGATGTGGCGACCGTGACAGTGTTTCTCACGACGGCAGTGACGGTACTGGGAGACTGTGTGCGGCAGTTGCACACACTTGGTGAGCGGGACGCCGATCGCGTCATGCGTTTGCGCTCGTCGTTGCTGTCCTTGGCGAATGACGTTCATCCAATGTCTTCCACGCTGCCCTCTCACAACGCTAACAGTGCCTCTGCTGCTGGGGCACAGTTGCTTGATCGTGGACGGCTGGTGCACTACCTACAGCGCGCGGAGCGCTCTCGTGTTGCCGTACCAATTGAATGGCTGTGTGCCGCTTTGCTGAGCACTACCTTCGAGAATGACCTCAAGGCTGAGAACCGCTTTCACGGGTCGCTGCAGCGGATTCAAGCTGAGCTCATTCTCCTCATGCTGTTGAGCAACCGCATGTACTTTGCAGAGCAGGCGGCGCAGGCCGTGCAGCAGCTCCTCCTGTTCTTGGAGTTGTGCGGGCACCTTCGCGGCGTCGTGCTTACTCATGGTGAAAAGGCAGCTGTTACTAGAACGTCCACTGCCCAGCTCCGCGCGGCACGCATTCGTGAACTGGTTCAGCACTTTTCACTAGAAATCGACCCATCTGTCCTCCAGCAGCTCACCGCAGCAGAGCCGCCCATCCCCAGCGCAAGTACTGGGACAGATGATGAGCAGGCGGCAGGCTCGACAGTCATGTGCGTCACTCTCTCAGAGGAGACTCGCCGGGTTGTGACTGGCCGATTGCAGCAGCTGGCGAACGCTGCTCTCGACATACTGACGGCACGTCGCACATACGTCCACATTCATACTGACGCCTCCTCCTTGGAGGCGTCGTCCGGTGTCAAGGGAGCGGCAGGCAAAGAGGGCGGCGGCTCCTTCAGAGCGACACTCGACCCCCGCTTCCTTGTTTTGAGTTCCTCTTCAACATTTTACTGCGTACCCGCCAGGTGGAGATGGTGAAGTGGTTCGTAGAAAACATCCGCCATGGCCAGTCGCGTGTGCAGCAGATGATTATGGGCCAAGGTAAGACAACCGTTGTGGGACCACTGCTGGCCCTCATCCTCGCCGATGGGCAGCAGCTCGTCACGCAGGTGATGCCGACGGCGCTGCTGGAGCAGACGCGCGGCATTCTGCGCCGCTGTTTCGGCGTCGTCGTGACAAAGCACATCTACACGGTGCAGTTTGACCGCAGCAATGAGGACGGCACGAGCGACGGAGTGGAGCTGCTCTATCAGAAGCTGAAATCTGCCGAGGAAGATCGCTCAGTTGTGATCGCCGCACCTGAGTGTGTCAAGTCGCTCTTCTTGAAGGGGATCGAGCAGATGCACATGATGGAGAGCGTGCCTACGGAGGATATGGAGCTAGACGAGACGGCAGATGACCGCTATACAATCCACATCAAGGCATTGCGTCGCAAGATGATGGAGAGGTCTGATCTAGCGGATGCCATCGCGCCGATTCTAGAGTTGTGGAAGCGGGGCGTGCTGATCATGGACGAGGTCGATGTGCTCCTGCACCCGCTTCGCTCAGAGCTGAACTTCCCTATCGGCCCCAAGTACCCCATCGACATGAGCGGCCCTCGTTGGTTGCTGCCTATCCACCTTTTGGACGGCATCTTTGCGAGTCAGCAGGGGAGAGCATGCGAGGACGTGCAGTGGGAACTGAAGTACGGCTCGTCTAGCCAGACCGCCCACTTGGTGCACGGGGGTGGTTCGTCGCTGGTGGAGATACAGGACGTTCAGGAGGAGAAGCGCCGGCACGCGCTGAGCGCAATTCGCAGCGCCATTCTCACCGGTTTCCGCCAGCGCGCCCTTCAGCGAGAGCCACACTTGGTCTTGCTCGACCCCGGCCACTACTACACCGAGCAGCTGCTGCCGGTGCTCGTGCCGTGGCTGCAGCTGTGGCTGCACGAGCATCTGCTGGACCACCTTCCAGAGCAGGAGCGCCAGAACTGGGCCTACGCGTCGTCGGATGTGTTTGACGAGAAGACCAGGCCGCTCCTGCTGTCCCCGGTGAAGCGTGACGACGCGGAAAGCTGCGTGTCTCGCGAGCTGAATGTGCACATGCCTGACTACGGTCTGCAGCTGTTGAACCTTGCCCACGACTGGCTGTATCGCTTGCTGCCGCACGTGCTCGCCAAGATCGATCGGGTCAGCTTCGGTGTGCTGCAGCCGAACGATCTGGCCCTCAGCGGTGATGCAGCGCGGATTCCATACAGCCGAAAGATGACGGCCGTTCCCTTCGTTGCGAAGGACGTGCCCAGCCGCAGCTCTGAGTTCGCGCATCCGGATGTGGTCATTGGGCTCACTATCCTTGCCTTCCGCTACGAGGGGCTACGCCTTCAGGATGTGAAGGAGCTGGTGACACAACTGAAGCAAGACTTTGCGCGGCAGGCGGGACCGAAGGAGCACCGCCCAGCGGCGAAGCTGTACAAGCACTGGTTACGTCTGAGCTCCTCGGACCGCGCAGCCGCGGCGAAGAAGGCGGAGATGGCGACGGCAGCCACTGCCGCGGCCGCCGCGGTCACCGAGAGGAGCGCCACAGATGACAGTGCTGACGTGCTTCGCTCATTCGAGCGCGCCGGGGTGCCCCTGTCGCAGCTCCAGGTGACGGACAAGGCGCAGATGCAGTCACTCTACCACCTGCTGCACCGCGTTCCGGAGGTGATTCACTATTATCTGTGCTCTACCATCTTTCCACGCACCATGAACTTCCAGCGACTGAAGATCAGCGCCTGCGGCCACGAGCTCGGATCCTCGATGCTTTTCACAAAGCGGATAGGCTTCAGTGGAACACCAAGCAACATTCTGCCTCTGGACCTTGGCGAGTGCTTCTACGAGCCTGGCAGTGACGGGCGTGTGCTGTCGGTACTCACGAACCCTGAGGTGGTCCATGCTGAGGTCCTGCCGGACAGCTGGACTCCACTCCGGTTACTTGACCGCATCGCTGCAGCGCAGCCGCCGTACTCCGCCCTCATCGACGCTGGCGCCCTCATCACGAACATGAGCAACGAGGAGGTGGCGCGCTGCCTTCTGGCGCGGCTGCCTGCAGCGCTGTTTGACGGCGTCGTCTTTCTGGACCAGCGGGATCGGCAGATGATTCTACAGCGCGACAACGGCCTCGTCATCCCGGTTACCCAGTGTGGTGTGCCGCTGGCACGCCGTTTCACCTTCTTTGATCAGGTGCACACGACTGGCACGGATGTGAAGCAGTCCTCCACGGC
Organism: Leishmania lainsoni; assembly: GCA_003664395.1. Taxonomy (NCBI): domain Eukaryota; phylum Euglenozoa; class Kinetoplastea; order Trypanosomatida; family Trypanosomatidae; genus Leishmania; species Leishmania lainsoni. The sequence goes on from RAIA01000127.1 coordinate 478,447, forward strand.
TGTTGCCGTCATTACGCTCGGTAAAGATCTTGTCCTGCGCGATTATGCCCAGGGCGCGTATCGCATGCGTGGGATCGGCCAGGGGCAGCGGCTGTGCTTGTATCTGATCCCGGAGGTGGTTTCCCGTATCCAGGAGGCGCTGGGGTCTCGGTACCGCACTGGTGACATGCTCAAGGACGTTCCCGCGTGGCTCCTCCTTAATTCGATGAAGGTCGAGGGCCTGCAGTTCTTCAAGCTTTCCCTACAGGAGTTGGCAAATGTGTGGCGCAAGAAGGCGATTGCGTATCTCTTACAGGATACGCAGTACGCCAACGCACATGCGGAGCTCTTCAATGGGTGGATGCGCTGCCGTCGCTTTCAGCTTCCACGACCGATGGAGGGCTTCAGTACTGCTGTAGGGGTCAAGCACACCAGCGCGGAAGAGGACGAAGCTGCTGCAACGGCCCATGCGGCGCTTTCGCTCCCTTCCATCGACCTTCTCCGGGCCGCCATTGCGGAGTTCAGGGAGGTGATTGAGTACCCCATTGCTGGAAGGATTGCCCCGGCTCCATCCTTCAGCGAGCACCTGCAGGAGATCCTGCTGGCGCGTTCGCAGGAGCTGATCGAAGGAGACACCATGTCGCAGGGGCTGGTGAAGCAGTTGCTTGACCGCATGCAGCGCAGCATTCAGGTTTCACGGGCGGCCCCCGAGGGGGGCAGTAGTGGAGCCTCCGCAAAGGAGGCCGGCGGCACGAGTGCCACCGGAGCCGAGCAAGAAGGGGTGCACAACACGATGGACCTGAACGCGGAGATTGTGCACGAGCAGGAGGCGGAGCAGGAGCAGGAGCAGGAGGCGGAGCAGGAGGAACAGCGCGTCTCCGCGTTTTCGCGCGACGACGAGAGCCAGATTGGGTGGGCGGTAGACACGCTGCGAACCTGCGGAACGATCTCGGCAGACACGGTGCGACCCACGAACGGCTGCTGCTTCTACCAGATGAGCAGCTTCCAGGTTCGTCCCAGTCAGCCGCAGCTTCAGGTGTCGTCACAGTACCTCGTGAGCGACAACTACTTCAGGCTGGATTGGCATGGCGTAGGGGAGCGGCGGCTGAAGAACATTTTTCTTTTTCTCGAGTGGGTGCCTACCCATCCTGTTCCTTCGTCGTCTGCCACCCAGGTCACCGCCAGCGAGTTGTCGTCGGAGGCGGCGACGTTTCTATGCTCCGGCCTCCTCACTCTTGCTGAGGGCGAGTCCATGCGTTGGCTCATTCATCACTCCCGCTACGTGCAGAGGAACTTCCGCCTTGCCCTGCGTTTCGCCTCGAACGGCGCCTACATGGATGCCACCAGGCCCTTTGCGGCGGTTGTGCACCGCCAAGGCGTACAGGCGCTGCGCCATATGCAGCTGAGCTCGACCGGCTCGTCTGCCGGTGACTGCGACGTGAGCGCGTGCGACGCGGTGACAGACAAAGCAGTGCTGCTCTACCGTTTCCTGAACAGTGACATGTTCTACTCCACAAAGCAGCTCGCTGTATTGGAGGAGGTGCTAGAGGCGATGCCTCCGTCCGACCGGCTGCACTTTTTCACGGAGTGTCTACGGGTGCGCCGGCGTAGTCGCAACCACTGGGAGGATTCCCCCATCGCCGTGCTCTTCGTCTCCGAGGCTGAGAAGCCTTATCTCCGTCAGCTCGCTGTCGGCAAGCGGGTTCAACAGGGGATGGAGGACATGGCAGAGGTAGTCGTGCGTGCTGCGCGTCCGAGAGCGTCGGACCGCCTGCGCCGCGAGGCGGAGCCCGTGCAGCAGAGCTTTGAGAGCTTCACCGTGGCTCTCTCCCAGGGGGATTCCTCGTGCGGCGCTTCTGCTGCCTTCTCGGCAGGGCGCGTGGCAGAGATGCTGACAAGTACCTTCCCAGACGTCTTCAAGACACTCAGCGTGCTGGAAGTCGAACAGGCGCTCTTATTCCTCGTTCAGCAGATGCGCGGCGCAGCAGGCGGCGGCGGCGCTGCGTCTGCGCGACCCGAAGCCACCGCGGCCTCGGCAGACAAAGCGAACTACATTTCAGTTGAGGAGCTTTTCAGCGTGATACCGTCACTGAACGCAGAGGCACTGCGGGAACGAGTCGAGGCCGCACACACGCCTCGCCCGGCTGCCGCTCAAGCGCAGCCCGTCAGTATCACTGTCTGGTCGTGTGACTCATGCACTTTCCAGAACCAAATCTCGAGCAACATGTGCTCGATGTGCATGGCCCCGAAGCCAAAGTCTGTGAGAGAGGCGGAGGATGCGGGGATGGACGCTGCCGTCGATGCCGCTGCTGCTGGGGCTGCAGCGGAGGAGGAGGGCGACGACGATGGCGTGGACACGCCGTGGCAGTGCGCAGTGTGCACTTTTATCAATGACTCTCGCGTGAAGTCGATGTGCGAGATTTGCATGGCACCCAACCCACGTCCGCTGATGGGAGCGGGTGGGAGTCACGCTGGGGGGAGCCCGTTTGGTGGCGGCTTTGAGTGCCCGGAGGGGTACTGGGTGTGCTCGGTGGAGCATGGCGGGTGCAGCAAGTTCAACCCCAACTCCTTGTTCTACTGCCAGGTATGCGAGAAGGCGCGGCCAAATTTGGCCAGCGTGCGCTTTTAAAGAGAGGGAGTGCACGAAGGGAGAAAGAGAGCGAAAGTGCGTGTGTGTGTGTGTGTGTGTGTGTGTGTGTGTGTGTGTGTCCCCTGTGGGGTGGTGAGTTGGCTGTGGTGTGATTTTTTTCCTTTTGGCGTTCTCCGATGAGGAGAGTTGCTGCAGTGTCAACCTGGAAAGGACTGGTTGGCGCTGTGCTGTCCTCTGTGGCAGGGGCGCTCGATAATGGTGGAGAGGGGACGGGGACTCCTATGCGATTGCCTTTTCGGATGCGATGGCTGTCGCCCCCCCCTTTCCCCGTTCTCCTCCTTCACTTCCTCCGTTCGCTTCTGTGCGTGATGCTTTTCAACGTGTGAGTCGGTCATAGACGCACAACGGATGTAAAACAACAACAAAGAAACGGCGAGGGCAGAGGAAAGGTGGCAAACGTTTTCCCCAGCACATAACTCGCAGCGGTGATGACCCGCTGATGAGTAGTCCTCGGCGTCCCCTTTGTGCGGTACGATGCTGCACTCAGGGTTTTTTTTCTTCTGTTCCCATTTCACAGCACCACAGCTGCTTTGCTTCCGCGAGTCGACCACTCAAGATCTCTGATGCAGTCTGACGCGTCGTGGAAGAACTCGCGGCATTGAGCAGTGCTCTTCTTCTGTGGTTGCTCTCATCTCTTTTCGAATGACGGTTTGCCTCCCCTCTTTGACGATCATCTTTGCATTTCAGTGGCATAAAACACTTGTCTTGGTGCTTTCTACCCTCGGCTCCCCCTTACAGTACTTCCGTCGATATTGAGGCACCACCCCTTCCTCCATACACATCCGGTCGTGCCGCAACATAAAGGCTCAGCCGAGGTTTTGCTAGCAACTGGTTGTGGGTCACCTCAAGAGGCGACTCATACTCTCCGCCCCTCACCACCACCCCCTTTCGCAGCCCTTCCTCATGTCCAACACGGAGACTTACGTGCGCCTCTTCTACAAGGGCGCCAGTCTTCTTGTGCCGATGTCGTTTGTGCTAAATCAGCACCCTGGCGGTGCGGAGTACATCCTGCAGTACGCCAATCAGGACGTTACGAGCGCCTTTGAGGACATGAACCACTCCACCGACGCGCATGCGCTTCTGAACACCTTCGCGGAAGTCGAGGACGGGGAACTCAAGGACATCTACAACCCAGAAGAATATCAACGTAAGATTAAGCTATCACACAGCTACGAGGAGCGTCGCTGCACCACGGAGATGCGCCGGTGGCGCCAGAGAACTGCGCTGGTCACGGCGACGACGACACTGGCAGCGATGGCGGTTGCCGCGTATGTGCTGCAACGTAGTCTGAAGCGCTCATGAGGCGGCAGTGCTTTATGTGTTCGTGGGTGGAACTGTAGCGGCGTAAACCGTCTGATACGTGTGCTGGCCTTCACACCTGTTTCCCTCTCGCTCATCTCAGCTGCCACTTCTGCTGCTGCTGCTGCTGCTGTGATTTGTTCCCCCCCTGTCATGTTACTTGCAACCGGGAGAGCGTCTGGGCGATATGACTCGAAGCCTTCTTCCTTTTCCCTTTGCTTGTGCTTTCCTGGGCCGTGCCACTTTCAAATTGTTTCCGTTGTCGTCAACGTCCTCGCCTGCTGCGTTTACCTGCAAATATTTGGAATTGCGTTAGGGACCTTACCTTCTTACCTCCTTTTTCTGCTTTCCGCTCTCTTCGGTTTCTCGCTTGCGCCGCTCTGCGGCTATTGTAGTTCTCTACATCACTCGTTCGTTCTTGCGCAGGGGCTGTGCTAGTTGCTCTTGTCATGGAGCGCGAGGCGTTCGTATGAGCGAGGCCGTGCTGTGCGCGACAAGTGGGCTATGTGGCTGCACTTGGGTGTGACTACATGGCATGACCGCTCCTTGTCCCCCTCTTGCCACGGCGCGGTGCTTCCACGTAAGAAGAGAGTCACTCATGCATGCCTGTATGCCGAAACGTAAACTCCGGGATTCACTTATTCTCAGGCGTCGATGATGCCTCTCGTTCTTTTTATCTTGATTTTCTTGCCGACTGTTGAGGCGCTTTTCTTCCTCTCTGCATGCCCCGCTGCAGGTGCGCATGAATGGGGGCATTGCCCTGTCTCGTGCTGAGCACCATCCCGCGTGTCGATGCACACGTGTATATTCTTTTTCACTTCCATCGCCACCCCCTTCTCTGTACCCGTTCCCCACGGCCTCTTACCACTTAGTGCCTTCTTTTCCTGTGCGAAGTTCGCGTGCCGTGCCCACGCGCAGGCACACACACACACACACTAAACAGATGTAGATGTGCCGCACATACAGTCGCCCTGGCATGCAGTCAGAGGAAGATGTCTTCGTGTATGTGCGTACCACTGCGACTGTATGCGCCGTGCGTTGGACTGTCTCTCCACAGTCAAAACGAAACAAACCGAGAGCAGAAAACATCATGTCTCTGCACTGCAGCGAATGAACTCGATGATGAAGGCATCACGCGCCGATATGGCATTTTCAATTTAAATCACACCCGCTCGCGATCGCTTGCATATTTTCCGCGCTTGCGTGCGTCTCTCTCTCTCTGTGTTGGCGGCTGGAAACTGCCTTCGTTGTCCCTCGCTGCTTCACTCACAGGAAGGGCGTTTGCACCTCACACTGGCTTCTTTCCACTCATCTCGCGCTGCTTCCCTCTCATTCTGGCCATGCCCACTAGCCTGTGCCTTTTTTCCATCTTGCATTTGGTTCACGTGCTCACGACGCGGCTTTACGAGCAGGCTGGCAGGGCACTTGTAGTCCCCTCACCGAGTCTGCTACCCTTTCCTGAGACACGCGTTTCTCACAGGCCTTCTCATCGACTTCGCTGCACACTCTTTTTTCTCCCCGTTTCCCTCTATGGCCTTCGTTAGTCGCCCATGCTCTTCACTGCCACCGGTATTGCCGACTGCAGGATGTCCTTAAGAGTACTATCTGTAGTAACTGCAACAGGACTAGGGTTAGGCGGATGTTTCGACGCGGAGCTAACTCATGTGTGTTGTCGCGCTTCCCTAGGATCGCTCTCCTCCTGCGTTGATCGCCAAAGATTCATATCCCAACAGGAGGCTGAGAGCGGAAGAAATTTTTGCCTGTGGTGGTGTCTTAAAGACACCACCACAGATGCGACGTCGCCTTGACTGCCCGCTCGATAACAGGATAGTCGGTGTGGGCCGCGCAAGAGCCCCAGCCCTCGAATGCTGGTCATTTCTTTGACTTGCAGGCGTCCATCCTATGCCCGCAAAATCTCTCTTTTGCTTTCGTGTTTCGGGGAAGCGCTCGTGCCCAGGCGTTGTGCGCTGCGTATCTGTGCGTGTTGTGAGTCCACCTCCTCTCTGCTCTCTGTAGCTTCGCGCTTCTCCTCCCTCTTCCTCTCCCTCGCGCGATCGGCTCTGCGCTCTGACTTTCCGCGTGATTTGACTTCCCCTCCTTTTTCATTTTCTACACTTGTGCGCCCCTTTGACACGTTCTACAGGCGAGCGCCAAGTCGTCAGTTCTGATTGCTTTTCGCGCAGCAACACAAACGCGCGACGTTGCGAAGCCGCAGTCGTCCCACCTTTAAGTCTCCTTCTTTACGAAGTCAGATGGCAGCGTGTGCGTGCATCGTTGTGCATTTCCGACGCACGACATCTGCATTTATTAGGCTCTGGTGCTCCTTCCTGCACCCCCCCCCACCCATGCAGCCGCTGCTGTACGTTTGCCGCTGTGTGTTCTCTGGCTCCTTTTCCTCCTTTTTTTTTTCCAGCTCTCTTCTTTGTTCTTCTCCCGTTCACTGATCCCTTCCAACTTCCCTGTCTCACAGGCAGCCGTAAACGACAACTCGACTCGCCTCCCCTCTTTTCGCTCATGTTGAGTCTTGGCGATGCACGCACAATCTCGCTCTCTTCATCTCCACACTCTATTTTTCCCCCTCTCTCTCTGCACACGCACTCAGAGACGTGAGTGGACCACCGAGCAGGTCACCGCACACTATCACAACATCTCCAACTCGTAGGGTGCGGTGTGCTTTTATTCTTGCTTACCCTACTTTGTGTTTCCTCTTCTCGGCTTATCTCCTCGTGCAGCGCGTGCCGGAAAAGAGCGTGCATGGGCGATGCAGTGACTCGATTCTTCTCCTGTGCTTCTCATATCGTCGTCTCCTTCGCAGCTTCGGGTTCTACAGCCCTGCATGCGCTGTGCGCCTCTGTTAGCCATCATGCGTTGCTGAGTTTCACTACTTTTCTTGTTGGGGGTTTCATCTCCCTTTTTGTTTGTCGTTGCATGACTGCACCGCTTGTGCACTGAGTGAATCGAGTGGTAGCAGAAGCCATGCACTTTGTGCGTTCCACCCCTTCTTCTCCCTTCCTCCCTCAATCTTCGTGCCTGCGCCTTCGAGCCAACCAAGCGAATGAATGGACCACGCCAGGACTACTCATCAGTTGAGGATCCATCGACAGAGGGAGATCGATACAACCGTACTCTTCCTCATTCCCGAACACACGCCACATGGCTTACTCTGAAAGTATGCGCGCTGTACTCCTAACGCGCACTCTGCACCGTACGTTAGTGTAATCACACTGGCCTCCTGCAGAAATGGATCACTCTTGCCTTGGCCTTTTAGCCTTCGCGAGGCTCAGCTCGACGGGGCAGTAGAAAGAGACCTGGGCGGCTGAGCGTGCAGCTCTCAAGCTGATGGTCTCACTGATGTAGTGCAGTGCCCTTCGCTTTTCTCGCTGCGGGCTCTCTCCACTCCTTCGTCGCTTTATCCTTTGCTTCTCTCTCAAACGCGTCACTGCCGTCACACTTGCGCCACATTTCTGCTCTTTCTATCCCTCGGCGCATGTGCAAGTTATGCGTGCCGAGTGTGCGCCAGCAACGAACTCCATACACGAATACTCCCCAGCCGCTTCTCTTTTCCCACTGACATTTTCCCTTTACAAGACTCCTAGCACAGACGTCAAGCGCCTTCTCCGGCTTCATTGTTACGCCCTCTCCCTCCCTCTTTCTATCTCTCTCACGGCTTGTGTTTCTCATTGGCGTCTTCTACCGAAACTTCCTCTGCAGCTCTCACAATGATGAGCACCGCCACCGACGCTGCTACACGCCCGACGGCCGCGGACGAGGCGGAGGGGTCTGTCTGGCATATCTATGAGGGGCGAACCTACCGCGTGCCCCTGTCGTTTGTGCGCCGCCACCCGAACGGTCTAAAGCTGCTGCTGCCCTACGCAAATCGAGACATCACACAGGCGTACAACGAAGCAGGTCACTCGAAGAAGGCGATGCGCACACTACTGAAGTTTCTGGATGAATCCGTTTCCATCGAAGACTTGCAGCTGCTATGCGAGAAGGCGTGTGAGGGACGCAGCCAACGCACTTGGAACTGGTGTGTTCAGGCAGGGAGTCTGTTGAGTGTTGTGACAGTGATGGTGGCTGTGTACGTGCGTTGCAAACAGCGGCCTACTTAGCAGAATTGCCGGTGCACGTGCTGCTACGCGAGGTGACTGGGGAAGGGGGGGGACAGCTCTCTGCAGCGCTGTAGAGATGCTGCGTCCCTGTGTCATCGACTACTCCCCTTCCCCTCTTCATTCCTCTCGCTGAATTCTACAACTGCTTTCTCCCTTTCCATCTTCCTCTCGCTTCAAAGTGTCTTGCGTCAACCTCCCCAGCCAACTATTTCCCTCGATCAACTTCCCTTGTGCGCGCCAACACGTCTGTGCGTGTGAGTCACTGCGCAACTCTCCCCTTTCTTTTTCGTACTCGAAGGCCTTCAAGCGCCGCTGTTGTCAATTTTCTTTGCGGGGCTGCGTCTTGTGACTGCAGCCCCGCTCTACGTGGCACACAGAATGACTGCGTACGTGCAGACGTGCCCAAGAGAGTGAGCCACGCTATGTTATTGACGTGTTGCAGTCGCCGCTGGGCTCTTCCTTCCTTCCTCCCTCCCTCCCTCCCTCCCTCTCTCGCGCGCGCGTACAACCGACTCTTCCAGTATTCTCAAGTGGCTGAGCTGCCTTTCTGGGGGGTTTTGTTCGTGGGCGCCGTAGCGATCTGGCGTTTTCTCTCTCTCTTGTTTTTTCGGACTTCATCTCTTCGTATCTTTTCCCTTGATGTGGCAGGTAAAGCCCTCTAAACAAACGAGTGTTGCTGACCATTTTCATACGGGGAGGACGTGGCCACCGGATGTGGCGACTTCGCCTCTCTCTCTCTCTGCTCTTCTCGTCGCCGCTGAGCACTGGGTGTCCATTGGGCTTCTCAGGTTGTGGTCACAGCTGCATCACAAAGACGTACGTGTGCCCATCTGGCGCGCTCGTTCTGCACGTGTCTGCTAGCAACTGCTCTTCCTCGGATTGCAGGTTGAATGCCTAACAAGGGGGACATGTGGTTGTACTCCGCAACACTCTTCTCTCTACGCTCTTTACGCTACTCACCTACACTCTGGCTTGGGCCTTCTCGCTGGATCGTACATCTTACTCATTTTTGCAAAGCCGTCGAAACACCCCCGAGCCGCATGTCACGCGCACCCCAGCGGCAGCCGCACACGCACACCTACAGCGAGACTTACCGGCCCGTAACTAGTCGCTGGACGGCACAGCCTACCTGTTTCGTGCACCGGAACCTTTACATCTTCACAGGGAGGCCTCTACCGTAGTCCGAGGCAGGCCAACCACGCAATGCCGGAGAATGTCCGCTACCGCTTCTTCTTCAAGGGCAAAAGCTATTTGATCCCGAAGGACTACATTGACCATGAACACCCTGGCGGCGGCGATGAAATCATGCCCTACCTGGGCAAGGACATGACAGACGCATTCGAGGACGCTGATCACTCGATAACTGCCGTGGAAATGCTTGAGGAGTGGCTGGACGAGGAGTATGGCCCAAGCAACCCGTCTGGTTCGAGCGGGGCGTCTTCCCCATGTCATGAGGGGGCGAAGACTGCGGAGTCAGCCACAGAAGTCTCACCACTGGGGGCTGCATTTGCCTCCGCAGCGCCTAAACCAGCGCCAACAGTCTCCACTGAGCCGAAGACTACCACTCCAAGGAGTGCTAGCGAGCCGTCAAAGCTGAAGTCACTCATGCCTTCTGTAGCCACTGCTGCTGCGGTGGCTGTTTTGATGGCGTCTATTGCGCTCGTATACATGCGGGTCCCCAAGAGGTGATGGCGCTGCGTGAGTTCGGAGGAGTGCTGCCCCTCACAAGAGGTACTCAGGTGAGCGCACAAAGATTCTCATGCCTCTGTATGTGTTTACAGTAGCTCCTCTCCGCTCCTCTCCTATCGCTCTCTGCCTCCCACTCCGTTGTGCGACTGAACTCGCTTTGTCGATTTTCGCTCTCTTCCCGTAAGCCGGCGCATATTTTCTACCAACGCATACCGCGTCAGCGCTCTCCCGACACGCTCGCGCTCCTAACATCGCTGTTGTACCGCCCTACTGATTCTCGTGCGCTGCCTTGCGCTGAAATGACTAAAAGTGAGGCTAAGACGCCAGCCATGAGTGTGCGCCCCCTCCAGTGACTCTCTTTACCCCCCTCCCCTCCACGACGCCGAGATAGTGTTGGCTGGCCTGGTCTGGGCACTTTGTTCTTGCCCCAACTGGCTTCGCAGGTACGCGCCCCCCCTTCTCGAGCGCTGTTGTCGTGCATTCTTCAGTGTGTACATGGGCGAGGAAAGAGACGAGGCAGTAAATACCACAGCCAACAACAAAATGTGACCTCTGCGCCACCCCAGATTTTGCCGCCCCCCTTCCTTGTCAGACTGAGCGACTCTCCCTGTTGCGCTACTCTGTCTCCCCTGCGTTTCTATCTTTTCCATCACCCGCGCACGCGCTCACCAGGATTGCTGCAGCGTCACCCCCAACGCCCCCCGAAAGCTCAAATTTGCCGCCTTCTGTTTTCATTTCTTTTTGTGCGTTGCGTGACGCTCACTTCACCATCTTTAGTTGCCTTTCCAATCGTTTCACGGCCAGAGCAGATCAAAGATGTCCGTCGCCAGCTCACTGCACTTCATCTTCAAGGGGAAGAACTACATGGTCCCTGAGAACTTCGTGACGAAGGAGCACCCTGGCGGCAAGGCCATCCTCATGGCACTGGTGAACAAGGATATCACGGAGGGTTTTGAGGAGGCCGGCCACTCGAAAGACGCTATGGAGATGCTGGAGGAGTGGTGTGCCGATGTCTCCACGACGGAGAGGATCGAACTGCAGAAGCGCGCTAAGGCGCGCCTCGCCGAGGAGGATGAGTGGCGCTGGCGCAGCACGGCGATTGCTTTCAGCGTGGCCGCTGTTGTGGCCGCTGTGGTTCTTCGCAGGAGCGCGTAGAAAAATACGGTTTAGTATGCGCTCACTTCAAGCGAGGCACCGGAGCGGATCAACGGCCCCACGTGAGCCACGAAGCGCCTCCTGCGAATGTCTTCGTGGCTTTGGTGCAAGGCGAACCACAGGAAAAAGCGCCGCCCCCCTCCTCCTCCTCCTTCTCTCGTATAACTTCAGTTTTTTTTTCTCTTGACTAACATTTTATTCCCGCCGCTTCTTCGTTCTTCACCATGTCTCCCTTTCGTTGACTCCGTCCCCTTGCGCTGTCTTCCGTCGGATCGAGTGCCGCGCACAGCAGATGGGAGAAGAAGTGAGCGCAGTTGGCGAAGAGGGATCTCTTTTTCTGAGGTCCATAGACTCTCTCCATCTCTCCCCTTTCCTTTTATGTTTTTTCATCTATTTTGAGGTTTCCGGTACTTCTCTCGTGCTCCCCACCTCTTTCCCTCCGCTTTCTCCCTCAGGAGACAACACTGAGCTCTCTCCTCACTCCCCACTTTGTTTGCTCCCCCCTTTCTCCTCTCCTCTCATACGTGACCCCCCACCAACGCTTGCCATCGCTGTTATGGTGTATCATCAGCTCGCACAAGTACGCATGTGTTGTCTTGCACATGGACACATGCGCTGCTTCGCGCGTTCTTTCTGTGCTCACGATCAGTGAAGAAATTGTGATGGTCTGCCAGTGGAGCTCGCCGCGAAACAGCGGGAGATGACTGTAGGCGCACAGCTCTTTGCTTGTCGTTGAGGGGGAGGGGGGAGGAGCGTGAGGAGGTAACTACTTCATCACGTGCGGAAGCATGAGCAGAACAGTACCGTTATAAGCGATAGGACACTTTGTTTCTCTATCTCCTCCCCTCCTTTTATCTTGTGGATGATGCGCACGGCTTTCTCGCCTTCGTTTCTCCTCCGCTGATGTGTCGAGGCGCCACTTTGCTGTCTCAGCGCATTCGCTTGGCGCTTTTCTACCAGAGAGGGAAAAAGCGGAAGTGGTGTGGGGATAAAGTGCAAAACGGCACGGGGGTAGGGAAGGCGGTGAGGGGGCGCAGTCATCCGAGAGTCTCTGGCTCTTCCTCTTTCAGAGTTACGGCTTGTGTTCTTGTCCCCCCCCCTCTCTCTCTCATTCTCTCTTCTGGTGTGCCGTTTTTTCCTTTTGCTCGCTTACTTTCCGATGACGCTGAGCTTCTCTCGGTCGTGCACCCTTTCATACCTCTTCAGACCTCTGGGCCGTTATACTTGAGAAGTGAGGTGAGAGCGACGGCAGATGACGCACGCGAGGGCGATGTGAATGATCTAACGTGAATGTAAAGGAACGAAACATGCAGACGAGATGACCATCGAAGACTTCTTTGCCCCCCTCCCCCCTCAATTCCGCCTTTATTGCCTCTCGTTCCTCTCAGCACCTCTGCGTCAGCGCCTCAGTCATTATTGGCGAAAAGATGACGTGTGTACGAATCTGAAGCAAGCGAAGCACCTAAGGACAACGGCAGCTGCGATAGAGACTGCGTTGGGCGATAAAAGTGAATGCTGTGCAAGTGATCTTGCTCAGGTGCGTGACCTCAGCGCTTAGCGCACACAGAGCGACTCAAAGCCGTTTGATTCCACTCAACTAGTCCACGATGTGCCGCACGCATCGATCGAGCTGATTAGCTTAGAGTGTTCTCTCCACCTGACATCTGTGCTTTACTCTTTCCCACTCGCTCTGTTTTCTCTCTTTTCCACCTTTTCATTATTCTCGTTTGGTGTATTCAACACCGCCCGCCTCCCTATGGGGGGGGTACTGACACAGGCCTATTATTTCCCTGACCCACACACCCACCCACACCCACACCCACACAACCTTCGCCCTGCTACACTGCAGTCAGTCTTCTTGGATGCGAGCCAACAGTCGCGCATGCTCGTCCATTGACAGAACCAAAGCGCCACTTCGCTTTTTTCTTTTGTAATTTTATCTCTCTCGCCGACCCGCCGACTCGCTGATTCCCTCCTGATCAGTCAGCCTCCCCACTCTCCGCCTTCTCTTCACCCTGCAAAGCAGAGCACACGCACGGCTATCCGCCACGGACGCCGAGGTGTACCCTCACCGGTGCACGCTTCTACCCCCCTTCCCTCTCTTGCCTTATTGGCACTTCTTCCGTCTTCGCTATTCAGCCACACGGCGGTCGCCTCCTTTCTTTGGTTCCCTCTCTCTTTTCGCCTCCTCTATTACACATTAGGGTATTATGCACTGACCCCCTCGCATCCGCTGAATTCTGCTCTCCACCATCATTAGCTTGATCGCCACTGGCAGTAAGCTGACCTTCGACTTTGCTGACCCTCGGCAAGATGGGGCTAAACAGCGGCTACAAACCTTGCGAAGGCCGGCTACTCACTCCAGGGGTACAGACGCATGCCTAGCACGGAGGCGCCACTCTGACACCGATCTGTGCAAAGGCTATGCGCGCACCCCTGCGGAAGTGGCAGATGCGGCGATTCTCTTCCGGGATTTGAATGGTGCAGACACTCTTCTCAGCCTTCTCTTCGAATGGGGCGTGTCGGAGGCGATTTGAAAGTCTGCGAGCGAGCGGCCCGTAAAACCCGTTCAGGTAAGCTGTGCGGCGTTGCAGGTGGACTACGTGGAGGGCCCCGCGAAGAAGCACGCGGCCTATGGTGTTGACTACGTGGAAATGCCAGTATTGAGTTTCCTCGGCGCGGCGGTAGCGGCGATGTTTTACGTGCACGGTGTTCTTGAGGCGCGGACGTGTCAGCTCACTTGGGGCTGAGTGTGGTCCCCACACTGGGACAGGGCATCTGCGGCTGTGGTGCGGAGCCGCGCAGGGCGAATGCGGTGAGGATCACCTTTAATGTTGTGCAGATACTGCCCACCGAATCTATGCCGTAGGGAGCGACGCTGGTGCATCGGCGCGGCTTGCCGTCGCATGTCCACACAACGCTCTTGGGTGAGACACTCTTCAACTGTGTGGCGTACTGGGGCTACGGGGAGTTCACCTCAAACCGGCAGCTTTTGCCCGTCTCCGCGTTGCTCACCAGTGTGAGGCTAAGAGACATCTCGCTGGCGCTGAGAGCTGGTGGGCACGTTCGTGTGTCACTACCGTTCAGTTGCGTCGTGCGCGATTGCTTGCTGGACGCGGCAGCGAATGGAATGGGTGAATGAGAGGGGCCTACCCTGACCATGGTATCGGAGCAGCACGCCGCTCTCACCTGAAGCTCCGCCCCCATCCCTGAGCCGGAGAAGACCCAGGTGTTGTTATGCGCGGCGTCTTGGGATCTCGTCGGCGCTTCTGGCGGAGAGGGGTTGTCTCTCGGGAGCTCAACTTCAACGTATCCACGGGTGCATTGGTCTCTTTCTTCACTTTGTATCTCGCTTCTGTGTCTCCAAGGAGCTTCTCTAGGCTCCAATCCATGCGTGCGCACGCAACACCGGAGAAAGATAAACCTGAGATGTCGGAAGGTCGGTGCGAAGGACGGCGAGTTGGGCAGGTGGCAGCGGGGAATGCGAAGAGTATCAGGGCGCTACTTTACTGCTGCACGTTGAGAGCAGATTCAACTCCGTGTTGTTTCGCGCTCTCCGAGGATGTCGTCAGCAGCTAGCGACACTTCCTCACCTCCTGTCTTTGTTCCCCCTTTCAGCACCCATTCCACTGTTTGCCAAAGGGAAAAAGCAGCAAGAGGCCTGCGCTCTGCATGCGGAACTTTGGTCGGAAGGTGGCGAGGCTGACTCGCTTCACACGCGCGTGTGCATGAGTGTGCGACATCGGTGAGCTTCCATGGAGATCTTGATGATTCTCTTCTGCTCTTTCTAACCACCCAAACAGGCAGCATGTCATCGCTGACCTATCCGTTACCTTTAGGTCACGCGTTCGCGCATCGAGACACGTCGTTCATGCCGGCCCAAGAGTAGGAGGTGAAAGAAGAGCCGAGCAGGCAAGGCCATTGCAGAGCCCTTTTTGCTTTTTTCTTCAGCCAAGCAAGAGGGTGGAGTGAAGCAGAGAGCTCATAGCAGCGAGTCGAAGCTTCAGTGAAGCTTTTACCTAGAGTGGCGTCTCATACGTTCAATCCCTCTTTCCCCTGCCTGCGCTGGTACTGTCGTGAGGTCTGCGTAGTTCTTTATGCCCCTTCCTTAACGACAGTGCACGTACGGAGTGAGCTGCGTATGAGCGTGCCGGTTTCTCGCACTTCCTCTTCCTCTGGCCGTTGCTCCTCCTCTCTTTTCCTCGTTTACTTCTGGCCGGTGGTCACTTCGATGAGAAGCGGATGATGAAGAGTCTCTGCGCTTTGACCCCATCCCAACAAATTCCGATACGGGCGCACTCGTGCCACAGCGGGTTCCCTGCATTCCTGCGCCACCAAGGCGGCACCCACTTAGTTGCTTTACTCCCACTTCCTCCCTCAAACCACATTCCCCCATTTTTTATTTTGTTTGATTTCGCTTCAGCAGCGTTGACGGGGAGTTTTTACCATGCCGCCCATGGGTGAGCCGTGCATGCGCATCTCCTATAAGGGTAGCCACTATCTTGTACCGATGGAGTTCATCCTGCGCGTGCATCCGGGCGGGCAGCGACTTATTCTGCCATACGTGAACCAAGACATCACACAAGCGTTCGTGGACGCGAAGCACTCTGACATGGCGGTGCAGCTCCTGGAGCGGTGGATGGAAGGTGCCCCGGCAGGTCAGTCACGGATCACTTCATCCTCTTCTGCTGCTGCGGGAGAGTCACTGCATGGACGTGGAAACGAGGGTCGCTATGCCCAGATAATCTGGAATGCGTTAGTGTTTGGCATCGCCGGCGCAAGTGTCACGGCAGCGGTGCTCTGTCGTCGATAGGCGAATGAACCGTTTTTCCTTTTCCGACCCTTCTCTCTGCTAGTGGCTCTGCTGGAGACCCCCATTGTTTTTGGGCAGCTCGGAGCGCTCTACGGCGCGGGCTGACGATGTGCTCGTGCCGCGCACTCCCCCTCTCCCTTCCCCTTTTAATATGCCTCTTGTTGGCCAGCCTCCCCGCAAGGGTAAGGAGCGATGGAATGCACAGAGTGCCACGCAGCCTGTCAGTTGATCAATCAGCCAATACGATGAACAAGCTCGATGAGTTCAGCCCCTCTCCCCCGCCCCCGCCACCGCACTCAGGACGCAATGGGCGGACAAGGACAAAAAGTGCAATCACCGCTGGCAGCAGTGGCAAAAGATGGCTACCTCGTCACTCGTGCGCGCCTCTTGCGTACCTACAACTCACCATGCATGTCCTGTTGCTACTTACCATGACCGCGTTCTTCCACCTTCATTCATTCTCCCACCTGGGCACCGGTACCCATGCCCACTCATCACGGCACGTGAAACATCTGCGTGGAATCAACATCGATCAAGCTGCTTTGGGTTTCTTTTTCCCGTCTTTTCCCTTTAACTGTCGTGCTTGTCCCTCTCTTTCTCCTCACAGTCATTCCAAGTGATGACCACGACAAAGCAGCAGCAGCAGTACCTAAAGCAAAACAACCAACCCCAAGTGATGAACGGGAGTGCCAACAGGAATGCGGCCACCGGCTCTGCGGTTCCGCTGGGAAGCTCGAAACGATCAGCGGAGCATCTGTCCAGAGTAGCGCTCAACAACATCCTGCAATACACACCGCATATCCCGTCAATGTGCTGCGCCGCTGCACACCCTCACCTGCGCTACGCTCGCGAAGCAGTAGCCGGTACTCGAGTAGCAAAGGGGTCTGCCCACCGCCGCAGCGACCTCTACGTATGCTGGGACTGGACGACGAGCTGTGAGTACCACAGCCTGTCGGGCTCGGAGGATGAGCTGGTGTCCGATCTGCGGCAGCTGGGATGGTGGCTGACGCGGCCATTTACGAAGGATGGCGAGCCGATGGCCATGGAGGTGAACGTGAAGAGGCAGGCGTCTTCCCACCCATCTCTGTCGCCTCTACCCTCTGCAACGGCTGCTTCTGCTGAAACACCACCGAAGGGCCTCGAAAGTGTCTTGCGCATTCTTACCCAGCCACCATTTCAGCGCACTGATGCCGGCATCTCGTGCCTGCGCTCGCTCATTCTAGCACCGAACTGCATGGAGGTGTCGAAGACGGCCGTGGAGCTCATTGGGCAGCTTACCCACCTCGAGAAACTCGAGTCCTTTACGCAGTTTATGCCCCTTCCGTTGCCCTCAGTAGAGAGTCTTACTGTTCTGCGGCTGCGCAACGTGAGAGCCCTCACGAGCTTCGAGTCGCTGCTGCCGCTGTCGGGCCTCAAACGCATTAGCCTTTGCCGATGCGCCTCTCTGCACTCTGTGGCAGCGCTGTCGCAGTTGCCGGAGCTGACCGAGCTGCGTTTGGCCGATTGCCACGTCTTGGACCTTCGCGGAGACTACTCAGTGTGCCGGCGCCTGACCTCTGTGTCGATGCGTTGGTGCCGCGATATCCTGCACGTGGGTGACTTGGCGACTCTCCCAAACCTGCGCGAGCTGGACTGCAGCTACTCCGGTGTGCGAGATGTGGAAGGCCTGACGAGGTGCACACAGCTGCGCCGGCTTTGTCTGCGCGGATGTCAGTCCGTTCATGAGTTGTTCCGTGCGATGGACGTCCCTGCCGCGCTGATCGATCCGGCCGCTCGTACTGCTGTTACTGCGGTCTCAACTGTTTTCTTGGACCGGATGAGGGCGCCTGCCATCATGGGCGAGGGCGTGGGGTTCTCCGCTGCGAAAAAGCTAGTGTCTACAGGCGACACTGCAGCGCCTCCAGCGCGCATCGTACTCTACCCTATCCTGAGTACAAGACTGCCGTCGTCCGCCACCTCCCTCTCTCTGCTGGAGGAGCTGGACGTGGGTGAGAGCAACTTGGTCTCGCTCTCTGGGCTGTCGCAGTACGCCCCCGAGCTGCGTCACCTTACCGTTCGCGAGTGCCAGCAGCTGCGCAGCTTGAGTCCGTTAGGTGAACTGCTGCGACTGACCTCGGTGGACGCGTCCTTCAGTGGTGTAGACGAGCTCGAGGGCTTATCTGAAAGTTTGTCACTGCAGTATGTGAACCTCAATAACTGCGTCCGCCTTCACACGGCTGCCCCTTTGGCGAGGGTGAGGTCGCTACGAGAGATTCATCTCAGTGCGTGGAACCAGAACTGCATCATCTGCATTCACAGCCTTGAGGTCAATATGAACAGCGAAAGCGCTGGTGGTCGTCATAGGCAGCGCTCTCAGAGTGAGCTCATCCAGCAGAGCTCGCTTCGACTCTCTGGGCCGGTCGAAGGCGTTAACGACAGTCGCATTGACATGGCAGTGAATCAGGAGTCAAGCCACGGACTGCTGCAGCATCACGTCCTGCGCCAGGAGGCGGAGGCGCTGCTGCGTCAGCCTCTGGAGCAGCTGCTCGCGACGTAGGGGAGCCCGGAAAGCGAGGTGTGGTGAAGATGCTGCGGGGCATGATGTGGAGAGAACGAATGCACCTATAGTAAAAGTATCCTTGCTGTGTCTTTCTCTCTCCGTGGGCACTGTGTGACTCCGACGGCGCTGATGAATTTCCTGCACAAAACGTTCAACTCGCCCTCGCCGTTGCTCATTGGACCTCACTCTTGACCGTTTGTGGCTGAGCTACTGTCTGCGTGCCTGCGCTCGCATCTTCTCCTCTCTTCATAGCGGAGACTTCTCGGCACGTCTCGTCGTATGTCTTTGTGGTGTTTTTTACCCCTTCCCCCCTTCTTTACGTTGCCGTCGCTCGCTCGCTTTCTTGCGGTCCTGCGTGCGACACCTTCTGACCTCCCCTCCCCTCCCCTCCCCCCAACCGCCCGTCTTTTCACAGGATATGTCTTCATAGCTCTTCTGCCTGTATCGTGTTGTTGAGCGCACTTCCTTTCTCATCGTGTCTGGTGCTACGCCTTCTCCCTGGTCTCAACGTTGAACCAGTGTGCGCGACTGTAGGAGTGCGTGAGAGGTCTCTCTCTGTGTGTGTGTGGGGGGGGTAGGTCAGCTGCTACGCGAGAATGAGGACGTTGACTCTTTCGGTCCCTCTCTCTGCTTCACCCTTCCCGCCGCCACGGCAATCACTGAACTGAACGGTGGTGCACGAGCCCGCTGTGGCGGGTTTTCATGCACCCCTCATCGAGTGAGCGTCTGGTAGAAAAGGAGCGAAAGTGCCCCTTCTTTCATTGTTCACCTTAGCTGTTGTACATACCCCACAACGACGAGTGTCTCTCTTTTCTCTTTGCTCTCCTCAATAACGCGCACGCAGGCCTTCGTGCACCTCACCTCAGTAGGGTCGACTTCATTCGCCGTCGTCTGCACTGTTCACCCAGGCGTTTATGGTGGACTGACTCTCAACGTCTGTTTTGTTTGTTTGCTCGTTGTGGTGGTTGTCTTTTCCCTCCCTTACCCCTCGTCTTCTCTCTGTCCGCGTTGGACGACCCGACTCTCCTTCTCGCTGCTTGTAAGCCTCTCAAACTTCTTTGTGCTGCGCTGGTGTGCCTGCCTCCTCTCATGCGGGAGCCTGTCTGCGTGTCAGAGTGTCCGAAAGAGAGAGGGAGAGTGAGAGAGAGAGGGGAGGGAAGGGAGGGGGGATGGAGGCGAAAAGTAAACTTCATTGCTGCCCTTTGAATCTCTTTTCCTTTTTTCCCCTTCGCGTGTTTACCTGAGCCAGCGCCCTCTACGGGATCGTCGATGTGCTCGCATCTCTCTCTCTCTCTCTTTTGAGAGTCATTTTCTCACGTTGGGTGTTGGTCTGATGCGTAGGTGCTGTGAAATTCGTGCACGCATACATGTGCAGACACAAGCACTCCCCTTCCCCACAGTGGCGGCGGTGCTGCTAGGCAGGGTTGTCTCAGGGAGGACCAAAGAAGGATCACGTGCTCCCCCTGCGCTGTAGCGACCGACCCTCCGTATGCCACTCTCGCCCGCTACGGAATACGCGCCTCCTTGCCCCATTTTTTTTCCATTGTACGCTGTTTCGTCTAGTTCTCCACGTACGCCCACCCCTCTATTGCCTGTCACTCTCCGTGTGCGGTACTCGCGTGCCAGTATGCTTTTTCCTCTCCTTTGGTTTGCTCTGCTCTCTTGCTCATACCTCCCTCCTCGCCTCTCTCCTCGGCCTCCATCGAATTCAGCTTTCTCTCCCTCTCTCTGTGCGTGTCCCTACGCCTGCTCTTTCTCTGCTGCGATGCCTCTCTCTCTCTCTCCTATCGTTTAGTTCCCTCGGAAGCCCATGTGGGCGAGTGCTCACAGTACCCAGCCCGCAGCACGTCCACCCGTGGGAGCAGCAACAGCAGAGCACCACCACAACCGATAAAAAACAAAACAAAACTGGGGGGAGGGGGGGTAGTGGTGCGGGGAGAAGCATGTCGACGACAGAGGCGGCACGTCATCCTCAGTGCCGCGAGCGACCTTGGCAGGGTGTAGGTGGGTGGGACCCCCGGGTCGGGCAACTTCTCTCACTTCAGGAATGTGATCTTCAGGGCTGGCGCCCCCCCCTCCCCCCGTTTCTACTTTTATTCCTTTTCCCCGGCTCGCGCTCTCTCCTCGCCAACACGCCGCCTCCCACCACAGACATTATCGTCCTGTTCAATAAGTGTTCTGCGCCTGCGTATCCGCCCGCATATGCAGGCACCGGAGGCCTTCTCTACACGTTCCTCAGTCGCTCACTCAACGCTGCGTGTCGCGACCGCATATGCTTGGCAACTATGGCGCTGCACTGCACTACTGCGGTGTACTTGTGCATGGGCGGCTACTTTCTGGGGGATTTTGAAACTGCACAGTCGTCGTCTACACTTTCCATCTCTTTTTCCTCGTAAGTAGTCCTCCCCATGCCTCAGTTCCTGCTTTGAATGTGGTACCTCTGTGCTCACTATGCGTCTCGACCCTTATTAACTTTACTCATTCTTCCCCATCCGTCTCTCTCACCTGTTTTGCCCTCCATGAGGAAGCGGATATCCCCATGGCTACCACTGCTAGCGAGCGTTCTGTGCCTTAATTCTTCAGGAGAGTAGCGTATTACTGCGCGCACATCAGCGTTTTTCGTCAGTCTACCACTCCATCGAAACCATAGAAGGTACGCACCCCCCACATACACACGCACACACACGTCGCGAGGCCCCCGACGTACGTATACATCGGCACGGGTAGATAGCGCACTACGATTGAGCCCAACGTGTGTCCTTAAGGGCTTCTATTTCATAGAAACAGCGAGTCAAGGAGGTAGCAAGAAGCGACTCAGCCTGCATTGCTTCCTCATCCTCATGCACATTGTGGTGCACCTCCCCCCTCTCCTTACAAGGCTCTCAGTGTGCCATTGAGCAGACTGACATGTCCTTTTGCCGTAGAATAGTCCTCATCCGCTCGCCCGAGTGTCAGCCAGGCGCTTCCTCGATGCGTCATGTTGTCCTCTCTGCTGCTTTCTAGACCTGCTCTCGAGGACTTGTCGGTTGTGCCTGCGCCGGCTGGTGTCGCCGCTCCAGCTGAGCGCTGGGTCCCTAAAGACTCGCAGACATCAGAGGGAGAGACTGACCGCGTCTCGAGGACGTCGAGGGCCGTCCACTTCCCTGCTGCAGACTCTTCCTCAAATGGTGAGACTCTTGTGCACACGAGTGACGCCTGCTGTGACACCACCGTGGACGAGTCAGAGTTTGGTGAATCGTATCCTCCAGAGCAACGGCTATACGATGTGAGGACATCCATTGAGCTTTCGACTTTACCAGAACAATCAGTGTTGAAGGGCATGACGGGAGATGTCAGCGCCCCCGCTTCAGCACCTGCCGGCACCAATCACCGCGAGGAAGACGACGAGGGAGAGACTAGTTCGTTGACTGCATCACCGCTGCCAGGTGCATGGAGGCATCACACCTGTTTCCATCCCACTTCTACAGATAAAAACAACAGCATGGCGGTGCTCTCGGATGCTGCGGCTCTGATGATTGCGCACGCAGTGCATCGCTCCTCACTCCTACAGCAGTGCTTCACACAGTGGCAGGCTCAGCAAGCACGTCATGCGCAGCGATGCCTGCATCGCGAGCTCTTCGCCGAGGGTTACTACCAGCGTAACCTCCTGTATCTCTTCTTTCGCGCGTGGCAGTGGCGTCATGCTCGACGTATTGAATTTGCAAAGAAGCGACGAGCGCTCGAGTCGCTACGCGCGCGCCATCTTCAATGCCGCTCGTTTGTTGCGTGGCAGCAATGGAAAAATGAGCGAAAGCAACTGCGGGGAAGAGTGGATGGGATGCAGGCGAAGACTGGAATGGCGTTTACTCGACAGTGGTTCGAACGGTGGCATCGCACGTCAACGCGTCGAGCACTCGCCCGGGCAGTGGCTCAGGTGTCGGCAGATATCCTACGAGATGCGCGCTTTTGCCGCTGGCGGTGCTTTGCCCTTCAACGCAAGCAAGAACGTCTGTTCGTGAGTGTCTTGATGACTCATACGCCGAGCGCGTGGGCTACAACTCAGAAAAGTAGTTTCGGTGAACTGCATCTGCGCTATGCATGGATTCAGTGGCTGCGCGTGACGATGCAGCGCCGCGCATTCCAGCTGCACAGGTATGAAAGTGCTGTGTCAACTGTGATGGTGCGCGCGCAACAGGCCCTTCAACGGAGAAGATACGTAAGGTGGCTTCAGCTCACGTACGCGTCGCTCCAAGTGAGGTACACGCAGCATGGACTTCTTCAGAGATACTACAAGAGCTGGGCCTTCTTAGGCGGTCTTAGTCAGACGAGACTGCGGTGGGAGAGGGACGCCCGCTTCCCGCAGGTGCAGCGTGGATGCCTTGCGCAGTGGCGTGATCGCTTGGGAGGACGACAAGCCAATTGCCGTCGTCTTAGACAGGCGAAGTTCTTCTTTGAGTCTGTCGTGCAGGTCCATATAGTGCATGCCGCCTTTCACTGCTGGCACGCGCGCCACTCCAGTCGCTCAAAGACTCAGCGAATGCGCCGCGTGGCAGAGGAGTACGCGAGGCCGGCGCTGCTGCGGCATCTATTTCTGCGCCACATCACAGACGGCGTGCTGGCGTCACCGCTGGGGCTGGAAGATGCGCTTCAGTACGAAGGTCGGCATCAGCGTGCCGACACGACGCTGGCGCAGCCGGTGAGCAACGCCACTGTTTCAAGTGTGAACGGCACCGGCGAAGCCTCCACAACGGTATCGGGGGGAACGTCTCAGCGTCTTCGACCGCCAATACCACTTTTTCACCACCGTCACGCCTCTCCTGGGAATCCCAGCGTCCCTGCCGCGTGCCCTGATGCGTCTTCTGAGCCCAACCGGAGGACTGACCGCAGTGGGGGGGCTGTCACAGCACGCATGGTAGCAGTCTCGGCCCCTGAGGATGTCCTTGACACGGAGGCGTTACTGTTACCACCGCCTTCCTACGAGGAAGTGATGAGCTCTTGGCGTGCGATGGACACGAGCGGTCGAATCGGGTCACGTGCTATTCCTGCGCGCACGGATGTTGGTGTGGGCACCACCTGCGAGGTGCCTGCACCAGTGCAGTGCGCTACTCCGCCCGCGAACAGCGCAAGCGGCCGCTCGACTGCGCACCCGGATGTCGCTCATCAGCGAGAGGAGTTTGCTCCGCCTCTCGTTTCTACAGTGCCTGGCCGAGGCACGTCGCCTGCCGGTGCGCCAAGCGCGTGGCCAGCAGCAGTTCCTTGCTACTTCGCCCCAAAGGGTTCTCCGGTTAGCTGGACGTTAGGGCTTCTTCCTACGATGAGTGGGTGGCCGACTCTAGGCATCGTTGCCCCACCATCAGAGTCTGTGATTCCGCTTGCAGGCTCCATAGCTACCTGTGAGAGGGTTTATTGTGCGCCTCCGTCAAGCGACGCTGTGCCAGCAGTGACCGAGCCCCCTGCATGTGCTGCGTTCAGTCATGTTTGCACCGAAGGTGACGCTCAGGCCTCCGCTGCGGAGTATGAACCAAGAGCGCCCGCCATTCTACCCTCACCAGCTGTTTCTCTACTATCTGAAGGTCTCCTTCCAGCACCGCTGTCTCCACAGACGCACTGCGGCGTTGACATTCACAGCCATGCTGACCTTCCCTCCCCTTCCACTTGCTTGTCCAGTAGTACAGCACGTGCTGATGATCTTGGATGCGTGAAGTCTTCTGACGCACGAGGTCATCGAGGCCACAAAGCGCAGCGACGGTGCGTTGGACCTCCTGCAGCGGCCCTTGGCAAGGCCATCCTTCCGCATGGTCGCGTGCCTCTCAGCTTTGCGGGTCGTCGTACTGGGAATGAGAAGCGCCGAGTCGTACCTCCCCCAGATCTGAAGGAGACACGAGGTGCGCAGTCAGCGCATTTCATCTCCTCCTCTTCCTCGTCTTCGCGGTCTTCGTACTCCCCGCCCACATCCGCTGCGCCTCGAGCGAGTGACGCGGTACCGTTTCCACTGTGTCCTACTTTCACCACCACTGACACCACAACGCTTCGAGTGCGGGGAAGGAGCGTTCTCGGCGACTATAAGCGCCGCACACGCTTAATCGCGGCGGAGAGGGCAGAGCTTGCCACCATTGAATCACAGCTGGCACTGGCATCCTCCACCAAGGATAGCGCTTCCCAAAAGGAGCTGTCGAAAAGGCGGCGGTACTTGCAGCAGCGCCTTCTGGAGTGGGAGCAGCGACGTGCGCAGGTAGCTCAGCTCGCCGTGTGGCTGGAGGGCTGCGTTAGCGCTGTCACGTCGGCGGCAGCCTCCCAAGGGGATATTGGTGAGCTTTAGCCGGAGGCGTAGACCATTGCGCAACAACGCGGGCGGCCGGGCTCTCCACCCCGCCCATTTCGTCTGCTCGATGGTGGGCCATTACACCCGTATTTCTGCCCATCCAGTGCTGATTTGTTCTCGCAGAATTTCATCGAGTGTCTTCCGGCTGTGACGCAACGAGGGGCATAATCGATTTGATGAATGCTCTCTTTCTCTCTTGTCTTCTGTGCTGAGCGTCGACGGCTCTACTCCGACGGGGGCGGGTGGGGTGGGGACTCTTGACACGCTGGGAGGCACTGTCTGGGCCCTGGTGGCGGTTTTGGCGGCTCTCTCTCACGCCCTTCCCTCTTTTTCTCCTTTGCTGCCGGATTCTCATCTCGATATTCTTCTGCTTCTCCCCTTCCCTTCGCTCACTTCATCACGCTACCAGCGCGGCCTCACGCACTACGCGCTTCCCCAACGGACCCGAACTGCATTCTCCTTGCCTCAGGCTGAGAGAGGGACGCCCTTCGCTGACGGCGCAGCTCTGCGGCCCCTTTTCCGATTTTGGCGGTTCTGCCTGCACCCCCTACACGTGCCCCGCTTCACCGTTGCCTCTTTCTCATACCTTCCTATACGCAATGCCGTGCTGCTGCTGCTGCTCTGGCGGTCACCGTCTGGCGTACGCCATTCCAGGTCGTTTGCCGCCAGACCCGCAGCTCTTTCCTCACTACATGCAAAACGCGCAGAACCTGTGGTTGCACTTCAGCGAGTGGTGGCCACACGGTGATGGCGGCAGCACCCCAGTCACACCAACTAAAGGTGTTGTGTTTATCGTTCCTGGCTTGGGCGAACACACCGGCCGCTACGACTCGGTCGCGCTGCGGCTCAATCAGGAGGGCTACGTTGTGTTCTCCATGGACAATCAAGGCACCGGCGGCAGTGAAGGCGAGCGGCTATACGTTGAGCATTTCACTGACTTCGTCGATGACGTCTGTGCGTTCGTCAAATTCATCCAGGCACGGTACGCGGCTCTCTCAAACCAGCCCACTTTCCTTTTAGGGCACTCGATGGGCGGGCTGATTTCCACGCTTGTGGCGCAGAGGGACGCAATTAACTTCTGCGGTGTTGTGCTGAGCGGCCCCGCTCTGGGGCTGTCAAAGCCCATCCCCCGTTTTCTGCGGTCCCTCACGCATTTTCTCTCAAAGTGGTTCCCGAAGCTTCCGGTGCACAAACTCAACGCCAATTAGTCAGCTACAACCCCCCTGTCGTGCAGCTTGTGAAGCAGGACCCCTTTTACTCCAACGTGACGCTTCGTGCGCGCTTCATCGATGAGATGCTCGAGGCTCAGGACCGCGCCGCAGAGGCCACGTCCAAGTCATCGTTTCCATTTCTCATTGTGCACGGCGAGGAGGATGAGCTCTGCTCCTTAGACAAGTCGAAGTGGTTCTTCAAGAACGCGCCGTCAATGGACAAACACCTGGTTTCTTACCCTCATGCTGCCCACGAGGTGCTGACAGAGCTGTGCCGCAGTGACGTGATGGCGGATGTGATGAAGTTTATCAACGAGCGAGTGAAGTGAGCTACTGTGTTGACACCCGTCGACTCTCTGAGGGGACTCTCAACGCTCCGCCAGCGATCGAAACGTCGCAGTGAGAACAGGCGACGTACCACAGGCGTGCAGTGGTACTCCGCCGGCTTATTTCTGGATGTTTTCAGCATTTTTTTTTTCCTTCTCCGTTACACGTTTACTCTATTCACCGCCCCTGGTGGTGCCTGCCACCTCTCGGTGGCATCAGGGCCCAGCGCCTACTCCGTGGGTAGGGGCCACGAGCCGGCGGGCCTGCCCTCGGACACTGCCGTGGAGTATTGGTGTGGGGCGGCGAGGGCTGGGCTGGCGCCGTGTCGGTGAGGCTCGCGGTCAGGCCGGTGCTTGTACCCGGCCACAAGACATGGCGGTGGCGATCCGACACGGATGCGCGTACGGCGGCAGTTTTTGCGTCTCTGCTGCGTATGCAGCGGAATCGCAATGGCTGAGCGTCGCCCAGCGGTGTTGGTGTGCCCTGTTGCTTGGCATAGCCGTGGCGCAGAGCCGAGGCATAGGTGAGCTGTGGTTGCATGTGTCTGCTCGTTGGCTTGCTCGTGGTGGTATGGACACGCTGGAAGAGACGAGATTCTTTTCACAGAGACACACCTGCTGGTGGCCACCGAATTCCCTATTTCACTTCGACGCAGACGGGCTCCACCGACTCCTCGTTATCTGCTCTCACACTCATGCGCACTTTTTCCTCTTTGCTTACTCTCTAAGACTCACTGCAGCCGGGAACGCGTCAGCATACGCTATCGAAAAGTTCCACACGAGAAAAGGCCCCCTCCAGCTTTGCCGCGTTGGCTTGGCCTCTGCGGTATTGCGGAAGGAAGTGAACAGCCCTTCCGTTTTGTTTGAGCGGAGGACCGTCGGCGGCAGAGCTGCTCTGTCTGCGACTGATTCACAAATATGCACACTTGCGGCCTATTTGACGATAGTCTTGGGCTTCTTCAGCTGCCCCAGACCCCCGCCTCTCATTCCGCCAGTGTGCGGATTCTCTGCTGCTGCTGCTGCTGCTGCCGCTTCCCTCTTCTTTGTATGTTTGTCAGACTTTCACACCGTGTCGTTTTCTCTCCTTTTCTTGTCATTCCTTTGTACGTACGTGTGCGCGTGTGTGCGTGTGTGTGTGCGCGTGTGTGTGTGTGTGTGTGTGTGTGTGTGTGTGTGTGCGTGTGTGTGTGTGTGTGGCCACCGCTATCCTCAGCAACTTAATTTCATCTCTCTCTCTCTCTTTCTCTTTCTCGCAGTGATTCGCACTCCCACTCCCGTGTGCCTCCTTACGAAGACGAGTGGCTTTTCATCAAACTATTCTCCTCTTCATTTCTACCCAAGTGCACCCCCCACCCCCCACCGCAATCGCTCCGCTTTTCTCTTCCTGCGGCACGCGCGCCCTCTCTCTTTCCCTTTTATAATTATAGTTGTCATTTCTCCGTCTTATCCCTACACGGAACACCAACTAAAGGCTAAGAAGGACACTCAGAGGAGTCCTGCACGTTCTCCCTCGTGTGCCTGCCTGCTCTCCAGTGTTGTCCGTATTGCACCACTTATGCTTTGCCAGTTTCCGCCACTGTTGTGACGCCTTCTTCCGCTTTCTCATCCCCTCCCCCCGCACTTCAGTACACATACAGCGAGACACGCAGACCACTCCCTCGTCGCCTTTCCCTTGCGACCATGCCTGCCATCGACCGCGAGCAGCTCGACCACCGTGTGGAGCAGATCTACGACCAGGTGGTTGCCTGGCGCCGCTACCTCCACGCAAACCCAGACCTCTCGTACGAGGAGCAGCCAACTGCGGCTTACATTATGTGCGAGCTGCAGAAGATGGATGCGGGGGGTAAATGGCTGCACATCAGCCAGCCTGAAGGCAACTGCATCGTTTCGGACCTGAAGGGCGGCGCTGGTGAGGGTGCGATTGTTGCGCTGCGGGCGGACATCGACGCGCTGCCTGTGGAGGAGCTGACGGATGTGCCCTTTGCCTCGAAGAAGAGGGGTGTGATGCACGCGTGTGGCCACGACACGCACGCTGCAATGCTGCTCGGCGCGACAAAGCTGCTGCTCGAGGATGCAGCGAAGATCAAAGGCACCGTGCGCCTGCTGTTTCAGCCGGCGGAGGAGGTGCCGCCGGGTGGCGCCAAAATGATGATCGAGAGGGGGTGCATGGAGGGTGTGGCAATGACGTTTGGTCAGCACATACTCCCGCTTGAAGAGGGTCCCACTGGCACTGTTTTGGTGCGCAAAGGGGCAATCCTCCGCAGCTCTGACACACTGCACGCGGAGATCATTGGTCGTGGTGGTCATGCCTCGCTGCCGGAGTGTTCCATCGACCCCATCCCGATTGCGTGCCTTGCTGTGACTGCCCTTCAGCAGGTGGTCTCTCGCTGCATGCCGCCGTGCAAGTGCCCAGTCCTGACGATCTCCGCGATACACTCGAGCTGTGACACCTACAATGTGATCCCCGATAAGGTTACGCTGAAGGGGACGCTGCGCTGCACAGACAGCCAGGTGCGGGAGGATGCCAATAAGGCCATCGCCGAGGTGCTTCACGGCATCTGTGGCTCGTACGGTGCGGCGTGCAACTTCAAACAATTTCCTGGCTACGATGTGACGGTGAACGCAGATAGCGCGTACGATGTGGGGATGCGAGTGCTTGCCCAGGTATTGCCGTCGAAGGACCAGATTGTGGTTCTTCCAGATTGCATGTCTGCCTCAGAAGACTTCAGCGAGTTTGCGAAGCTGGTGCCTTCGAACTACGTGGGCATCGGATGCTACAACGCTGAGAAGGGGTGCACTGCGCCGAACCACAACGCGAGGTTTGACGTCGACGAGGAAGCGATGAAGGTCGGCGTGAAAGTGCACTACGGTATTATCCACGAGTTGCTAATGCAGTGAACAACTAAACGCTGATCTATACCTCTCTCTGTCTCTGTTTCTATAGGGAGAGAATTTGCAGTGCTGTTTGCCGGCTCGCTTTCTTTGGTGCGAGGTGGTTGAGCGGTGGGGACACCTGATGGGTGGTGCTGGCCGTCTATGTGGTGCTACTTGAAGGGAAAGGTAATGGAATGGGAGCAGCGAATTGCGCGTCCTCGCCTGCCTCTCCCGTTCCCTTTTCTGCTTACTGTTCACGGTTGGTGAAGTTTGTGGGATGCTGCATCGGTGCGAGGCGGCGAGGGACCAGCGGTTGGAATGGCGCACGTCTCTCT
Organism: Leishmania lainsoni; assembly: GCA_003664395.1. Lineage (NCBI taxonomy): Eukaryota > Euglenozoa > Kinetoplastea > Trypanosomatida > Trypanosomatidae > Leishmania > Leishmania lainsoni. The sequence goes on from RAIA01000127.1 coordinate 507,730, forward strand.
CTCGTTTTCGTCTTTGCCTTCATATATATATTCTTTTCCGAGTTTGCTGATGGGCAATTATCTGTGATCGGTAGATTTCGCTTCTCTTCGTTGATCTCCTTCTTTTTCCCCATGTCTGTCGCTCCACATGCTCGTGTGGGCGTCTGCCTGTGTCCCTCTCTCTCTCTCTCTCCCTCCCTTCCTCGCAGTTCGCAGTGGTGGGGCGCGGATGCGGCACAGCTCTCTCCATGCGCATCCCTATGTTTTCCCCCTTTTCTCTGTTGTTCACTTTTTCACTTTTTCACTTACCTTCTCACAGGCTGTTCTTCTTCAACGACTTCAGGCATTCCCCACCAAGGAAAGCAGCCGGCAAACAGAAGGCGATTGCCCCCTCCCCTCCCCTCCCCCTCCCTTCCCCCATTCGCTTTGAAGCTCGTGGCGTGGCTGACGTCAGGTGCCAGCTGACCCACTCTGTAAATACTGTAAATGCAGCTCCTCCTTTGTAGCTGTACTGTGGCCTTTCTCTCTCCTACACATCCCTATCGACTTCATTCGTGCTCTCCATCTTTGGCCAGTCGAGCAACACCCCAACGCTTCTCCCCCTCCTCTCACGTCCGTTCCTCACGCGTTGTGCTGCCATGCAAGCGAGCGAATGACGCACGCCACATTGACGACTCCCTGTGGTGCAGGGCACACTATCAGAGGAAGAAAACGAGGGATGTTGCACGCACTGACTTCTCAAAAGGGTCACGACTCTCGTCGCGCTGACCGTGTAGTGTAGGCCACCTCCTCGCGTGCGTGATGCGTTGGCCCTCTTTCAAGGGGTTCGCTGACTGCACCTCAAGAGCAGCAAAGAGGTGAGAGACTCGTATACCACGCTGTGTTGCCGGCACCGAGAAGAGGTCCGCTTTGGGACTGGGTGAGGGTGTGCGCAGTGCTGCTGTTGCTCATGGCGGATGAAACGCATCTCTGACTCCCCGTACTATTCGCAGAGCCGGCAGTGCCGTTGCCAGTTCAGCGGTACAGCGGACATTGGCTCATGTTTTCCATTTGCTGCCTCCCTTTTCTTTGTCCCCGCTTGGGCTTTGCGTATACCTCCGTCTCTCTGAGCTCCGGCTGAAAGCACCATTTTAAAATTTCATTGATCCATTACAGTAGGTCAACCACGTGCACATACACGTCGGTGCACCAGGCAGGCGAGTCTGCTTCACCTGTACATCTCCTTTCAGGTCTCCTGAGATCAATGTTTTCAGCTTCTCAGGACACAGCAAAACAGATGAAGGGACATTGCGCGTTGTTGTCGAAGTCGTTGGTAGCGCTGCTACTGGCGGCTCTGATAGCCACTGTCGCTGTTCCTTCGTCTGCGATTGTTGTCAATATCATGGAGAATGAGGTTTTCAGCGTCACCGATGCCGTGCCTTCCAAGCACATTTTGATGTTCTCATTCCAGACGGACCGTTACTTTACTTTTCCCGTCCGCGTTCTGTGCAGTGACACCGGAGATCTGCTGAAAGAGTGGAAGGACGACGCCCAGGGGTTTCTCAATCTTCCATCGACGAAGGAGAAACGCAGTCTTGTCTTTGAGTTCGACAACTCGAAGTTGACTAGGACATCCGTGTCTGTAAACTTCGAGATTCACATCACTCTCGACCCGAGCTATGGTGTGCGGACTGACAAGGTTGACGCAATTGAAAGTAAGGTTCACGAACTCTACGGCAAGATGCAAGGTCTTCGCACACTGCAAAAGGCACTGCGCTACAAGCAGAAGGAACACCGCACCACCGTCGAAGCTACGAAGGAGCGAGTGCTCTGGTGGTCCATCATGCAGGTCGTGGGTTTCGCTGTTGCGGCGGGAAGCCAGCTGTGGCTGTTGCGGAGGTTGTTGGAGAAGCGCCACAGTCTTTAAGAACGCTCATTTAGAGCATTCTGTCGAGGGAGAGCGACCTCTTTCTCTGTTTTTATTCTTTCATCAGAAGCATGTGGGTAGCGTGGCGTCGCGTTGTGGATGCTGTGCGTAGACGCTCTAGTGAGATGGGCAGCGTTGCCTCACTCCACTGCTACGGAGTGGGAGGCTGGTGAGGGTGGTAGGGTCCATGTCTACATAGCGAAACAAGCCGCCGCATTCTTGGCTTTCGCTATTGTCGCTCCTTCTGTCGGACTCGTGTCTCGACCAGCTGACGTTCTTTCCTTTCTTACCGCTACCGCTGCGCACTGCATCCCCATCTCTTTTGTTCGTTTTCCCCCGAAGCCCACGTAAAGAGGGGCGGTGAGCGTCACATGTGTGAAGCTCCTCAGCCGCGTTGCGTACCACCGATGACCGTCACGTACACGTCACGTGGAGAAGCAGGCGCGAAGCAATGAATCACCGCAAGAGTGCAGACGACTCCGTTGTAAGTACACCTTAGTGAAGTACCGCGTATGAATGGTGAAGGCAAAGAAGAGCGAGTCTGAATTAGCACTGTTACGCGGCTGGGTGTTTTTGATTGTCATGCTACGCCCTGGTTGCATGTACTACTGCTTCTCCTCTGCGGAGGCACCCCTATCTCACACGCTCACACGCGCACCTCTCATCTTCAGTCCTTCCTGCTCGTTCTGTGTCGGTCTTTTCGCTTCTCTCCGTACGCTGTGTTTGCGTGTTTGGTATCCACGCATGCGCTATCACCCTTTGCGCGCCATCCGCAGCTCCACTGGCGCCGCGTGCCTTTTGCAACTTTACGTGCTTTGGTGTTAAACACTTCTTTATTCTCCGCATTGGCGATTGTGGCCGCTGTACGGCTATCGATTTTCTTTGTGTCTCCGCCATACGTTGCGGCGCCCTTCTTTTCCTTTCCTCGAGATGAGACCCGCTACCCCCACTGTTCTGCTGCGGCGTCACGGTGACGCGTTTCCACTGCTCGTCGCACTAGCGCTTCTCGCCTGCCTCGCAGCGACGCCGTCGGCAGCCCTCATCGTGTCAATTCGCGCTGGCGAGAACTTTATGATCACCGAAACCCTAGGCGCCGGGCGAGAGCTTCACTTTCAGTTTGCCCTGCATCCCGAGTATCTCTTCCCGGTCTCGATCAAGGATCGTGGAACGGGTGAGGAGCTGATGCGGTGGAAGGATCTCCCACACGGCGCCTTCTCCATACCAGCATCTGACAAGACTCGCATCATTGTCTTCAGCTTCGACAACTCGAACACGCTCTTCACGTCCAAGAATGTGAACTTTGACCTTCGCACCTCACTGCCTGCGGACTACGCGATCGATTCATCAAAGCTGGACCCGATTGAGCAGAAAGTACGGGCGCTGTCTGGCTCGATGCAGCACTTAAAAAGACTGCAAATATCGATCCGCAACCAACAGCGGGACCACCGTCTGACCGTGGAGAACGCGAATGCGCAAGTGCTATGGTGGTCGTTCTTTCAGGTGCTGGCGTTCTTGATCATGCTCAGCTTACAGCTCTATCTGCTGAAGCGTCTCCTCGAAAAGAAGACGTACATGTAAGACGGAAACCTCACTTAAGGTGGACGTCGGTCACGAATGCACGCAAGGACACGCTTGCTGGTTTGCGCAACGGCGCGCTGGCATCGTGACTAGATCAGGCGGGGCGGGGGACGCAGTCTTGAGTCTGTGTGGTGGGACAGTTTTGCAGAATGGGCCACCCATGAAGAGAAGAGGGCGTTATTGCATAAAATTACGTGACTGGCTCGTGTGCCAGCCAAGGGCTGCTGATTGTGTTCTTCTAGTGTAGCCGGGCCTCCGTGTTGTCCTCAGCACTGTGGGTGAAGTGACGTAATGGGCTCGCTGATCTGTGCCATTTCGCTTCGAGCGTAGCTTTTAAAGCGAAGGTGGTGACTCGAAGCTGGGCTTCTCCCAGTCAGTGTCGCTGTGTATCGCCATCACGTACCGTTGCGCTTTATGTGGGTTCATGCTGAGGAACCAGAAGGGCACAGGTGCTGCTGCATGTCGTGGTCGACCTCTGGCCTGGTGAGGAGTGCAAAGACGGTCATGCGCTCTGCGTCTTCTGTTGTAGACTCCCGCCAAGGCGTCAGCATTCCAATGGTCGCAGCGGTTTTTTTCATCCCCTCTCTCTCTCTTCCTATCCGCCATTGCCCTCCGCTCTTCTGCGCTGACCGCTGTGGCTCTCACGTCAGTCTACCCCCATCACTGCAGCAACGCGCAGCGAGGAGAACGACAGCGTCTCTCGTGCCCTCCGTCGCCTTAGTCCCATCATGTTTCTCTTTGAAGCTGCCGCGCCCTCATTGCCCCCTACTGATGGGTCGGCGTTCGCCTTTTGCATTGATAGAGAGCCGTACAAGAGCCTCTTCACAAAGTGGGGCCTCCTTCATCCAGTGGAGTGGAACTTGCATACTTACCGGTACAGCTGCATCAGTGAGGCAACTTCTTCCACGGAGGGAACGTTAACCGTACACCCTGTAAACCCGCCATCTTCGGCTCGAACTGCAAACGCAACCGCGACCCCTGTCGCTGCTGCCGCACTTCGCTTTCATCATGGGGTCGCTGCGGACTTTCTGCGCTGCTTGTTTGCATCCCCGTGCGTGAATGCCGATCTCGTGAGCGATGACGCTCACCACGCGCAGCTCCATGTCGGAGGGAGCAAGCTCCAGTTCCGTCCTCTGACGTGTGCTGGACAACCCTTGAGCCACTGCGCCAAGGCCTCGTAGATGCGAAGGTGGTGCGGCAGGTTCTGCACGACATGAGCGGCGCAGCTGTGCGGGACGCAAATCAGTCTGTATACCTTCTGCCTACAGTGAAGCGCGCAGAGGAGCTTCTTCCTCATGGCGAGGTTATCAGTGATGAACTTCGAGCGCTATTTCTGCGAGCTCACTCCCGTCCAGACGCGCACGTCAGAGGAGAGTGCGGTGATCTCTCCAGCGAGGGCGACTGGGATGACGCCGACGCCGATGATGATGACACGTGGGGGTCGATGAGTGGGGCCAAACTTCCACTTGGGCAATTGCGTGGTGCGTTCAGCAAAGAGTCACGCAAGGAGTTTCTCTATCACACTGTCTGGCGACTGATCGCTGGTAGCGGGCCGCTGAATCAGTTTGAAGATGACGCAGCCGTGTACTTGGATGCAGCGCGAGAGCTGTATCGCTGCCTTGTCAAGTCGCTTCGCGTTGTGGAAGTGGCTGAGCAAGAGAAAATGGACGATGGGGTGGCGTTGGAGGCGCCAGACAGCATCTTGGCTCGGTATAAAGCTGTCGTGGACGCTTCTATTTACGAAGTCACTGCCGCTCCAGGGATGACATTGTTTCCCCGAAGCGATGGCGTGCACCCAAGCAACTTGAACTACTGTTACGTCATTGTCAATCCATCCGAGCAAACCGCAACCGTGTGGTATCATCGGTGCTGATACAGAAAGGAAAGTCTCCTCTCTCGTCAGGAACAGACTGATTTACGTGCGTTGAGGGGGAAAAATTGTCTTTGCGCTCTACTTCACACTTAACTTGCGTGTGTGTGGCCGTCACTGGGACTCCCCCTCTCTCTATGATCTCCGGAGCAGTGAAGCAGCTCTCATCGCCTCGGCCTCGCCAAGCTGAGAACACTGCACATGTACGCAGGCTGCTCCCTTATCCGTCTCTTTAACTTACCGCTCCTCTCTTCAGCGGTTTGAATGCTCTGGGGTTTCCATTTGTGATGTTCGGCTGCTGCGTACTTCAGGTGAGCTTCGCAGAGACGGAGGGAAAGGAGAGAGGGATGCGTATTTCCTCTGTTGGAGCAAAGCGCACACACCCACGCACACGGAGACGGCGGCACGGAGAGGGACTCCGCTGTCTGCCGGTGTTTTTCCTCTTCGTTGCACTTCGGCAGCTCCCACCGTGGCTGAGGCTGGGTGCGCGCTTCCGCCGTGTTTCCTTTTTTCCCTATCGGCGTATACCCCTCCTTCCCCTCCTCACGATGACGAAGGGTCATCTTAACGCGCGGCACATCAGGGCCAAGCATGCACAATGTAGCGAGGCCAGAGAAGTGTGCCACTGCTGATGGCGGCGGGCAGGTCCTGTATGGCGCTGCGTCGGGGAAGCCTGCGACAGTGAGAACGCCTGTGCCATCTTCATGATGGGCAGGGTGTCAGCGCCACTGGAGCACGTTCCATTCAACCTTCAGTCTACTGGTGTGGGGAGACTGAGTTCCTTCCCGAGGGATGCAGCAGGTGGCGGCCTGCGAGGCCTATGGGTATGGGCAGTGGATGAGACAGAGGTCTTGCGCTGATGATTGAACACACAGTACTGCAAAGCGCGTCTAGCGCTGTTTCACAGAACGCCATGAGCCCCAGTGGCATCCTCTGTGTAGAGCACAGTTGAACTCGTATTGTATGATAGCGTGGACAGGCTGAGAAAAGACGCCTCGTTCTCCTTTGAGGAGAGTCGCCCACATGAGGAAGAGAGATGCAATGAACATTTGCTGTGAATATCGCTGCCTGTGAAAGCAGCCGCCCCCCCGCTGTCACCCCTCGCTGTCACTTCCCCTCTTCTGCACTTGCGCTTCTTTCTTCTTCATTAGCGCTTTCCCGTACTGGCTCCCTCCGTGTTGCGATACCGCTGAGCTTCTGTCTTTCTCTCCAGACCAAAGGAGAATACGCCAGCTTTGAGAGGGAGGTTTTTCTCACTTCGCTGCCGCCATTTCATGAAACCATGCGTGCAGTAGCGCTTACTCAGCACGGCTATCACTGCCGCTTCGCTGGTGAATCGCTCAATTCACCCTCGCCCTTCGGCACCACAGCGACTGTGATTTTTTGCAGGAAAAACGTCTGTCCCCGACGCCGCAACTCTGTCTCAGACGTACACGTGTATTGCCAGAAGAGTGGCGTGAAGCCAAAAGTGCACGCGCTCGTGAACCAGACGAAACAGTCCAAGACGTTCAACGTTCAGTCTGGCATTCACTGACAGGGACATGCGATACCGAGAGATGGTCCCACTGGCGGCGTGCTACTCACGCAGACGACGCCGATTCTCGGGGAGGCGATAGGGTCGCCGTCTCCGGATTAACAGCATCAGCGTGAGGAGGCCCAGAGGTGTCAAAGCAGGAAAGCTAACAAGGACGCCGCCAAGGGCAACAACCCCGATGAGAGTGGACGACGATGCATCTAGCACTTTGCGCTGCGCCGAAGGAACCGCGTTTTTCCCTGTCAGGGAACGATTCTACCACTCCCTGTAGCGCCGCAGGTGGCGGCTGCCGAAGGCGTCTCCCTTTGCCACCCAGCCGACTACTGCGTCTACCCATTCCACTTCCTGCTGCCAGCATCACTGCCCCCAAGTTACGACCCGGGCCTGCACGCCAAGGATGAACGGTACATCAACAGACATGCCGCCGTGCGCTATTGAGCGAAAGTGTACGTCTGAGGACTTAGTGTGAAGGATTTAGCGACCACGCCGATGGAAGTTCTTGCCACAACGATGAAGCCGTCACCGCGCAACTGACTTGTGGCCGAGGTACCGCAGGTTGGCAGCGTTGGCGAGGCACAGCTGAATCCCAGCAACAAGGAGGGTCTTATTAGTGACACCGCCACTGCTTCTGGCAAAGACGGTCGCTTGCGTTTTCCTACTGACAGGCTCGCACTTGTGCTTAGCAACGGACTGCGATCTCAAAACTCAGCTGACTCGAAAGGAGGTACTGTTGGAGGTGGAATGAGTCGTGCGCTTTGTATGTGATTTGCGATGGCATCGAGCACATCTGGCAAGCTTCTGCATGACGTGCCTGTGTCTCTTGCTCAGGTGCTGTGGCTTGATGCCCATGAGGCACGTATGGCGGCGCACAACACCGTTGTTGAGGAGGACGTTCTTCGTGCTACTGCCTATGGGGAAGCGCTGTGATGATATTAAGCTGCGCACATGTGCTGGAGGGCTCATGACCTCCTGTGGGAGAGGTGGCCTTAACTGCATCTCCACATGGTCGGCTGAGAAAACGTGAGATGTACTACGCTATGCGAACAAATCCATTGGAGCCGCCATTAAGGGTGGCTCTCTACGCACCGTTCTTGTGTCACGTCTTCCGCCCCGCGTTGCACCGAGCATCCCAGCCGCTGTTCATGGAGTCCGTCGCTCAGAGACCCTAGCGGAGCTAATGCGACGCCGCTGCCTCTATCTGGTCTGTGTAGCGGGAAAATCGATTCTTTTTGAATACCCAAGTCAAGAGGCACTGCCTGCTGTGGTGTAGCAGCACATTCACCTTGTGTTTTCTCTTGTCGTATCACTGCTCGCTCACCTCGGTTTCCCGGCCCTTTGCGTTTCCCAAGATGCTGTAAATGTGCTGTTAGCCGCATGCATGACTTGGCTTATCACTGTCACCGTGAACAGTCCGAGGGCGGTGGGAGACGACTGGACTGTCGACCAGTGATCTGCGAAGGGGCATGAGCAACGAGCACATACAGCCAAGCCGAAGTACCCCACCTACTTCCTCGGAGGTGCTTTACTGGCGGTGCACGCAAATCAGTCACAGGGCTTGTTGGATGAGGGCACGTAGCCCAATTACCTGAAGAGCCGTCATTTACGGATACTGCCTTGTAGAGCCACGTACCGACGTGTTGCTGCCGTACCACCGCACCACTCGTTGTAACTCTCCACTTATTCCTTTCGCGACTTGTTCCCTCGCGTCTTCAATCACCTTTGCGCCCATCTGCGGCACTGCAAGCAAACCACTCCCACCTTGTACTTGATTCGCGCCCATCACACCAGTGCATCATCATGTCATTGCTTGTCGTTACCCACGAGCAGAAGAAGCGCGGTTTCCTTTTGTTTTTGTTTTTCTACCTGCACTTCTGTAGCTTATTGAGTGTGTTGTGTGTGTGTGTGTGCTCGTGTAGGCGCTAGCGTATGGTGTAGCTCGCTGGTGCGGCTGCCGGAACCTCTGCTCTCTTGCTCGTTGCTTTTTCCTCTCTTCTGGTCGAGGAGTATCGAGCAAGACATCGTATCACTGCTGTTTCCTCATGAGTACGTTGCCTCGTTTACTTGTGTGCTCTCTTGTGTTTAAACGTGTCATCTTCGCGTGTCGACAGTCACTGGAGACGATCTCTGCGCCACTCTCTCACTCTCTCTTAGGCATCAGAAGGAGAGGACGTGGGCTGGCGTCCATGTCAACGTAGAAAGGCAGCATTGCAGCCAGACCGACCACTTCCTTTCCTCCCATGTACTTTCTGTGCATTTGCTCTACCCTTCTTCTTCTCAGTCCCATCAAGGACCTCTAGAGTTTGTCCTACAGCTACGGTGTCTACCGCTCCTGTAAAGCCCAGGTCTCGTGTGTGGTCTCTCGAACCCTCTCGCTAAGTCTCTGCCTGGCGTCATCTTTCATGTGCGTAGCTGAAATCCTGCGAGCTGCGGCTGAAGTTTTTGTAGGAGTTGTCTCCCCTGTTCCTTTTCCTCCGCTTTCGCCCCTTTGGACAGAGTGGGGCTATTCGACCCCTCAGTGTAATAACACTGAGAGACAGAGAGCTCAGCAGGGACCGATACAAGCCAAGCCAGATCTTCAACCAGACTGACATCACGGCCTGCCCTCTCCCTTTATCCCGTGTGCTTGCTGCCTCTCTTGTTCGCTTTCCTCGTCTCGTCGTTCTTACATTGGCCCCTTCAAGTGCAAAGCAAGCCAAGCAGCAGTGCGAGCAGGGAAAGAAAAAAGGCACTGCAAGCGCCTGCCTGCGCCGATCCCCTCCCTTCTCTGCCTCCTCCTCTTTTATGGTCTCATTCGCGCCTTTTCAGGAGGAATCACCGCACATCGCCGTCTTCATTGGCGTGCAGCGTTTTGTCCTCGACTCGTGGCGCAGCGAGAAAACCAGATTTGATGTCCACCACCGGGAGAGTCGGCGAAAGAGGTTGGGGGAAGGCTGAAGAGCTTTCAGCGAGAATCAGGAAGTGGCGCTGCGAACGACTCGCTTGTGTGCCTACTGACTGTGAAGTTGTCGCTCCTCGTTCTTTTGGTGTTTTGCTTTGTCGCTCTGCAGCCGAACAGGTCAGCCACCGGATACACGCGCGTCACTTTTAAAGCTCCTCATTCCCCCCTCTCATTTGGTTTGCTTTGCATGCCCTCTCTCTTTCTCCTCCCTCTTCTTGTTTGTTGCTGTTTGTGTGTGTGTGCATTGCGTGTGCGTGTCGCACCTCTTCGCTCCTCCTGTGCTCTTCGTCACTAACGGTTGTCTTCCGCCTCATCACCAAAGTAAGGCGTCTGTGTGCCACTCTCGTTTCCCCCCTCCCCAATTCGTCTATCCGCACTTTCCTTTGCACTGTGGCGCCATTTTGTGTGTTACTCGTTTAACGCGCGCTTTTTTTTTCCCCACTCGTCAACGCTGTTTGTGTTGCGCCTTTCCCTCCTCCTTCATCGGCGCCATTACCCCCCTTCCCTTTCCCCGGTAGCTCCTCCCCCCCTCTTCATCGTCACTGAGCGACTCCCCTTTATCCACTCCACTACTGTAAGCGCTTCCACCTTAGCTTTCCACACTCCCCTCTCTCGCTCGCTCGCTCGCTCTCTCTCTCCTCATTCACCCCTCACACACACTTTGCAGTCGTCAGGCTTTCAGCACTGAGGCCCCCTTTTCTTTCTTCCCTTTTCCAGACTGTGAGAGTGCGACACGGCACTGTCGACGCACGTCGCACAGAGGCGCCTCCCTTCACGTTTGATCCAACTTTGCGGCTTTTCTCTGTGTTGCTCGCCGTTTTCACCTTCTGTGTGGCTTGACGCCTTCCTCAGCTCGCCTTGTATCCGCTCTGTGCGCTCTTCTGTCGGATTCCTTCTTTTTTTCTTCTTGTCCGCTCATGGGCATTACCGTCTCTCTCTCCCACAGCTCCCCTTTGAATCGCCCAGAGACAGTTCCGCATGACAGGAGAACGCACGTCTTCGTTTACTGTGCGTCGGCGGTGAGCAGCAGCGCCACGAACCCCCTCACTCCAACTCGTGACCAGCCATCCGAGGACAAAACAGAACAAGACGACAGTGGCCTTCTCGACAACAAGTGCGGCACCTTCCTCAACCCCCTTTTGAGCTCACCGGGGCCTTCCCAAGTGCGCCAAGCGCCTACAGGGGGAAGTCAGAGAATCAGAGAAGGCTGAACAGCTCCAAGCGCCAGAGTGCCCTTGTTCGCAGAGCTTTTCCAGAAGCCTCTAAGGCAATTCCTGTCGAGCTGAGCCAGTAGCAGACGATGTCGATGGTTACAGTCACCTCGCTGACAGCAGATAACTATTACCCTGGTCTATTCAATGCTGAAAGCGACGCTGAAGCGTGAGAAGGAGGAAGGTGGCAAACTTTTACCGAGGCTGATCGCATGCTATCTCCCCGACCTTACTCGCACTTCAAAGCGCAGGCGCGAACCTTCTCATCAGCTGCTTCCTCTGGCCCACGAGGGGCCGCGACCCAAGCGCAGTAGAGAGGTGTTCTTTCGGCTTGCTCATGAGCGTAAACGGTAGCACCTTCGACTGCGCGGGGGGCAGTGGGATCTCGAACTGGAGCAGCAAGTGCAGCAGTGGCCGGAGAAACGGTGCCGCGGTGCTGTAAAACGACACGGGTACCTGTGCGGAGACGCCTTCAGTAGCGCGTCCTCGACGTCGAGAGCGACTCTTGCTGCGGTATCGGCGACGGACTTTGCGCCGACGCGCCAGAATGGTGATGTGGAAGCTGTGACAGCGTTCAGCAGCCCACCAGCACCGCTTTCGATGCCGTTGCTGCAGAAGAGTGCGGTGGCGCTGTTTCTCCACAGAGCGCAGGAGCAGTGGGTACTGCGCATCGACGGTCCAGTCGATGCGGGGGTGGGAGGGCGAGGGGTTCGAGTATGCCCGCCTGATGAGCTCGCCATTCAGGGATGGGTACAGCAGTGCCAGAGTGGTGACAGTGACAGCAGTAGCTCTAGTGGCACCGAGTCACCACCTCGTGAGCAGCGCGAATGGGTGAGTGTCTGCCCTGCTCTCGACTTCCCCTCATGTTGGTTCTCCAGGTTTGCTACGTTGAATGCGATGGAGTGCGATGCCTCGGAGTCGCAGTGGTCAGTGCAGCGTTCATCAGAGGAGGCCACGGATGGGAATCAGTCTCTCGCTTTTCAACATGCCGATGGTGGCTTTGTATCGGTGGAGGTATGATACCCTCTACCGGCTAACGCAATGCTGCCCAGCATGACTGATTCCCGCTGATCCGATTACCATCTAATGAAGACTGCTGCACCTACGCTTTCGCCCCACCAACATTCTGTTTCTGTGGGCGTACCAACTACTCGTGCGGAGCAAGTTTCGCTCTGGAGTGCGCCCCCACCTCCGGCAGCGGCGATTTCAAATGAGGGGATCGGCAAAGGACTCATCCCCCGGACCCTGTGCCTCACTACAAGCGCCAGTTCAACCTGCTTCTCTTCCTTGTCTTCAGAACGTTCGTCAGGCTGTTCAGCGTCCTCGAGCCACGTCCTATCGACTCCAAAGAGTTGCTCTAATGACCTCACCGTCCGCTCTCTCCTGAGCCAGCGAACACGTGACTCCCCACGCGTGTCCCACGGCGACGAGATAATGGAGGACGATGCAAGTCGCTATGACAGGCGGGAGCTTCCTGAGTGTTGGAGCTTGTGCGTCTCACTGCCGAGCAGTGGACGAGGAAAGGGGGGCTTGCACAGGTGTGAGTAGAGGCCAGCGCAGGTGTTGGTGTACGTCCTTCTTTTCTGTGGTGGACCGCACCGTTCTTTTTGTGCCCGGTGTGCGTCTCGTCGTGCGGGGTTGGGGTTGCTCTCCTGCACTGTCTCGATCCCCTACAGCGGTATCTGATGATGGTTGTGATTGCGGTGCCCTCATTTCCTTCTGGGGAGAGGGCGGTGGGGATTAGGCGACAGATCAGAGGAGCAGACCGACGCTCTAGTCTTATGCCTCCCTCACCTGATGTGGGTCTTATCTCGTTTCATGTGTTTGCTCTTTCTGTCTTCTCTCTTCCGGCCTGTGCCGCTCGCTTTCTCGCCACCCTAGAAAAGGCCCCACGCCGTACCAAATCGTGAGATGCAGTGGCGGAAGGACAACTGCCAGACGGCACGTGCCAAACTCTGCCGCGTCAAAGCCGGTCAGCGAACTCCTTTTTACTTCTTCTATATTTTCTCGGCTTCATTGTTGAGATGGGCGTTCATGTCTCTCACCCTCTTACTTGTCGACTTTGATTTGTGTCTTCGCTTTGCTTTTGCGTTCTCCCTCACCTCCCAGCCGCCCCCCTCCCTCCTCCCCCCCCTCGCGCGCGCGACTTCTCGCACTGCCACCGCGCACTGAATAAAGCGACGCGGGGAAGTCTCTCCGAGACCCACAAGGCCCGATCTTTTCTTCGCAGTCCCGTGATGTTTGCCACCGCCATCCTCCTGTTGTTTTGGCTGCAATGATGGCCAAACACACAAGCGAAGACCGAGGGGGCTTTTAGGTGCTCTCTTCTTCTTCACCCCCTCGACTCCCCCCTCTTCTCCCCTTCTATCCCCCTCCCCTCGCTGCTCACTGTTGCGTTTCCGCGCGCTGAGCAGCGAGGGGAGGGGTGGGGCACGTCTGTCTGTGTGTGTGTGCCCCTCCTTCTTGCTCTTAAGCAACGGTCGAAAGGAAAAGTGAAGTTACGGAAGAGGCCTAGAAAAGCGCCAGCGGCGTAGACATTACGGCCAACAAAATTGTTTGCCCCCATACGCGCCGTGCTGTTGTGTGCTCGCGGCTTGGCAACGAAGGGAAGCGAGGCCACTGCTCACCACTTTCCGTCTTGCGTGGGGTGTTCGCTGTTGATTTGCTTGCGAGGGAGGCGGCTTCGCTTACATCGAGGGGTGTTCCCGATGCGTGCCTGCCAGACAAACACACTCCAGCGAAAGGTGGGCCAAAGGAAAAAGGCTCCGCGGTGACTGCTTATGTTTTGCACGTCTGTATTGACCCAGCAGTGGGAGCGAACGCGTCGAAATTGACTCATTCTCCACTTCTCCTCGTCCTGGAATGCATTGCGTTCCTCGTCGCACCACTCACGCAGTACTACACAGCCTCTCCTCTCCTCCTCTCCTCTGCACCTCGCTCCGCTCATCTCTCTCCCGTCAGTGGACTGAGTTATGTTTAGGCGTACGTGTCGGACGCACCGCTTTCTTTCCCCCTCACGTCGTCGTGTTACTGCGCTGACTTTGCCTCGCATCGTTCATGGGGAGCGCAGCTAATTTGACTTGGCTTGTATACTTTTCTCGCCCACAATTTTTGCACCGACCCCTTCATCAACGCTGAGCAGCTAGTGAGATCGACACTTCTCTTCCCATCTTACCCAGACACCCTTGTAGACGAGAGACACGAGGAGCAGAGACCTCATGTCGCGCAGTCAGCTTTCCATCGACTTGGAGGATTTTTTGGGTTATCAGGCACCTGTCCCCACCGACGCCTTTATTGTCGGTATCCGACCGCGTGCACCACTTCAGCGATGGCCTAAGCGTGCCTGTGATGACAATGGCAGCGACCGTTCTGACCTTTCGTCGTTGCCGAACTCTGTCGTTGCGCCAATCAGTATGTGCAGTCGACGGCGACCACGAGAGCTGCTGTATGAGTCACAGGAGGATCTCGAAGTACAGCGTCGATCCTTGGTGGGACAACCTCGTCGCCCACATTCATCCGAAAGCCGCGCCGCTGCGATTAAAGGGGCGGACAGCGCGAGCTCTGGGACCTCCACTCTTGGCACCAATGCTGACGACGCCGAGCTACAGCGTCGTGGTGGGCCGCGCCGTCGGCTGGAGGCGAACCGAGATCAGCTCAGCCGCGAGTTTAGCGAGGCTCAGAACATGGAGCGGCAGCAGCAGCAGCTGATTGCTATGCTGACAAGCCGCCTCGATGACATGGATGCCCGCTTTCAGTCGCAGGTGACGGAGCTGACGGCGAAGCTGGAGGAAGTGAACGTCAATGTAGGCGAGAAATACGACTCGATTTATAGCAAGATGTCGGAGACAATGGATGCACGGGCAGCAGAGGTGTCTCGACTGGAACAGGAACTAAGAGCATTGAAGACGTCAAACGCCGAAGAGTTCAAATCGTGCCGCGATAGCATCGTTGCGTGCCGCGCAGACTTGGCCAAGCTGGAGGGTCGACTGGAGGGTGTACTGTCCCGTCCGCCGCCACCGTCTGTTGTTGCCCCTACCTCCCCTTCCTTGACCTCCCCCTCTCCGGTGCCGTCAGCGCAGCCGTCTTCTTCGTCATCGGCGTTCAAGCCTAGTGGTGGCGCCTTTGGTGGCTTGTCCAGCTTCTCGTCGGCGGCGGTACCTTCTGCTAATGCGTCCTCTTCGTCTCCCCCATTTCCTTCGACAGCAACCGTCGGGGCAGGATTGGGCTCGGGTATCTCGACGACTACGCTTAACGGGTTTGGCGCGAGTTCGCTTGATGCAAAGACGGCAGAGTCTGCCCCAACCGCTACCGGAGCGCCTAACCCAACGGCCGATGCCGCCGCCGCTTTGACTAAGTCGGCATCCACAAAGGCGGTGGCACTTGAAAGCCCGTTTGCGGCCCAGTCAGTCGATGCGAGCAGATCGAGTAATCCGTTCTCCTTTGAGGGCTCCTTGAACAGAAATGCAGTCGCCGCTACGAAGCTGCAGGAGGCTGCATCCGACAAGCCGGCAACCTCAACCAGCACGGGCACGTTTGGTGGTGTGGGCAGCACTTTTCCTGCAGCCGCGAATGCAGCTCTGAGTGCCGGGGAGGCCAAGCCGTCTGCATTTGGCGGCAGTGTGGCAGGCGCGTCGCAGGGTGCTGGTGCGCCAGCGCCGTCTGGCACCACCTCCATCGATTTTTCGTTTCCAACAAAGGCCACGGCACCGCCAGCGCAAGGGACCAGTGCAACGACGAGCGGATTTGGAGTGGCCACTGCATCCCCTGCTACGCCATGCACATCACCTTTCTCGTTCAACACCGCTGGCGTGACGGCAGTTTCCATGGCAGCAGGCGGAAATCCGTTCATGTCTGCGACCAGCGATTCGTCGGGCCCTACGCCGTCGCCATTTGGCTGCGCATCGATGTCCCAGCAGGCGCCATCACCAGCGAACGGAGGCACTTCTGCCGCATCGGCACCGGCGACCGCCACTTCTTCGTTCGACATGAGTAACCCTAGCGCGCGAGCACCGGCCAACAGTGGAAGCCCTGGTGGCAGCAGCAGCAGCGGTCGCGGTTTTGGCGGTGCCACTTTCCCCACATCCACCACACCATCAACAGGCGTGCAAATGGCACCCGCCGCGTCTTTTTCCTTCGGCACAACCCAAGCCCATGAGCCGAGTGCGCCGTCCGTCACATTCACCAGCGCGGTTGGTGCCTCTTCGGTGCCATCAACCGTACCGACATCTGGCCCTTCAAGCAGTGGAACTGCCCCTGCCTTCGGACTTAACACTGCTGGCAACAGTGGCAGCAACAGCGGTGGCGGCACTGGTGCTTTTGGCAGCAGCACCTTTCCTTCCACAGGTGCTTTCCCGCTCTCCTCGACGACTTCAGGACCCACCCCGTTTGGTGGCCCGTTCGGCGGTGGGGGCGGCGGCGCACCGGCTCCTGCTTGTGCTGCCTCGGCCTTTGGAGGGTCCTCAAACGGCGCGTCGTCGAGCAGTTTCAGCTTTGGTGGCGCACCGACCACTGCCGCACGGGACACGACTGGGGCTCTGGGCGCGAACGTAAATCAACCGAAACTGCCCGTCAGCACCCCATTCGGCGGGGGCGGTTTCAACACCAACACCAACCCCTTTGATGCGGCGGCCGATCAGAAGGCCGCATCCCCCAACGCGTTCTCTGGGCCTAGCAGCGCCGCCGGCGCCGGTGGTTCCAGCGCCATGGTCGGAGGCAGCAGCGGAGGTGTGGGCAGCAATCCGGTGAGTGGCAGTGCAGCGTCCACCCCATTTGGGACTAGCATGAACAACAACAACAACAACGCCGGCAACTCCGTCTTCGGTTCCGGCAGTGGCGGCGCTGCTGGTGCCTTTGGTGGCGTGGCATTTGGGGCGGCGCCTGCAAGAAGTCCGGCGCCTGTGTTTGGCAGCAGTCCGGCAGGTGAAGGTGGCCCGTCTCGCAGCGCCTTCGGAGCGGCACCGCCAGCGTTTTCGCAACCGCTTAGCAGCTCTCCGGTATTTGGCGGTGCTGCTGCGACAGGGGTGAGGGGTGGTTCATCACACGGAACGAGCATTCTAGGCTCGAGTTCTCGAAAGAAGGCACCCAGACGTTACTGAGGTGTAGGCGTGTCGTCGCGTGAGGTATGTGTGTGTGTGTGTGTTGTTTTGGCCTGTAGTTGAGCTCTGAGGGGTCTTGCACGACGGAAAGCGGAGTTACGTGTGGCGTTTTTGCTCATTACTTCTAACTTTCGCGTCGATCAGGAGACTCCATGTGCGGCGACCTTCTCTTTTTTTTCTTTCTGTCCTTCGATGTTGTCGATTCTCCTGCATCGTATCTTCTAAAGCAGGCGCCCGAAGCGACAGCAAATCCGTGCTGTGTGGTAGGCGCAGAGGTAATGTGTGCTTCTTGGAATCAATAAGCTCAGTAAAGTGTGCGTGCATGTGTGTGCGGGTGAGGGAGGTGTGTGTGTGTGTGTGCATTGCTTCATTGGTTCTCCCCTCTCTCAAGAGCATAATCCACCAACAAAGAATTCTCTAGAAAAGCACTCAGAGCTGCTCCTTCTTCCCTTTCTTTTCCTTTCGGTTTCTTCTGCGCTCCTCATTGCTCAGCACGACCCCTGTCTATTGCGTGCGGATGTCTCTTGTGCACGTCTTCGTATATGTGCGGTGCGGTGATGGGCGCGCGCCTTACGCAGAAAAACAGCCAACACCAACGAAAGGGAGGTGTCCTTTGTCGCCACCGTACACTCGACGGGGCTCTCTCATTTCTTCGATGACGTCATTCATATCCAACCCCTCAGCAGCGCATCACTATCACTGCCATCATTACTCACATCAGCAATCGAACGAATCATTGACTTCTTCTGGGGCGATGAGCATTGACAAGTCTCTCTACACTGCGTTACACTCACTCGAAATCGATCATCTCCTTTGCTGTACCCTCCCCCATGTGTCCTCCTACACACGCGGCCCGCTCTCTATTGCTGCGCAACTCCCTTCCTCGCTCGTTTTTTTCTTCGCTTTCTCTCTCTCGCGCTGCGGTGTGGTCGCATGCCGATTTCCTCACCGCACTCGCTTGACCGCCTAACACGACAGACATACGCCCACGAATTAACCGCGCATCTACCATCGCACCGCTACAGGTGTTGCTTCCCCAATCAACGAGCAACGAAGAAGCCAAACAAAACTAACGCGCATCACACTCCATTGATAGCAGCAAAGCCAAGCAAAGACACACGCCCACTTCAACTTCAACCATGACCACCAACTTCCCACCCAACATACAGTTTCTCGAGGAAGTGGGCTCCACCATGGATGTGGCCCGCACCATGAAGATGACGGCTGGCGGGAAACCGTTTGCCCTCGTCGCGGCTGTGCAGACAGCTGGTCGCGGAACAGGCGGTCGCACCTGGACCTCGCCGAAGGGAAACCTCTACATGACCTTTGGTGTACCTCAGCAAGGCCAACCGCCATGCTTCAAGGAAGAGCTGGTGCCTGTGCTGCCGCTCATCTGCGGTCTTGCGTGCCGCCGCGCTGTGCTGGAGGTGCTGCAGCTGGACGAGGCGTCGGCAAAGGCATCGCTCGCTGCGGAGGCGTCCAAGGCTGTGTCGACCAAATGGCCGAATGACATCATCTACAGGCACAAGAAGATCGGCGGCAGCCTGATCGAAGCCGATGGGGATCACTTTATCATTGGAATTGGCGTGAACGTCGCCGTGGCACCGCAGGTGACGGATGCAGGACGAGAGTCAACGATGGTCAATGCCATTGCGGAGGATTTCGGCGTGAAGTCGTGCACCCCGCAGGATCTCGCGAAAGCCATCTGGCACCACTTCTTCGACATCTGCACGTCGCCGGAACAGACACGCGAGTCGGTGATTGAGAGCTTCGACAAGGTAATGGACAAGTCACTGAAGCTGCACAAGCGACTGCCGGGTGGCCGCGATCCGGAGGAACTGACGGCTGTTTCGCTGAACAGCTGGGGCCATTTGAGGGTGCGCCACGCCGACGGCACCATGGAGGACTTGACTGCGGAGTACCTGTTCTGAGCAGGTGCCGCGGGTGCGGAGACCGGTGGGTAACGTAGGCGGCTCGCCAGACGGCTTGCACCTTGGCGTTCCCAGCAGCTGCGTTCAGCTAGGCCGTATAATCTCACGCGGACAGAGGCCCTTTTCATTTCTGTTCGTCACGCTTTCCTAGCAAAGTAGGCGGTACTCTGCACCCCAGAGCCGGTGTATTGCAGGGAGAACACACGCTGGCAGATCTGTCGTGAACCAGACGGGCAAGCAGTCGCGTGAGCCCACTATGTCGTGCCCTTCTTTACCTCAGTGTTTGCCTTATGCGTTTCACCGTTAAGTTCCAGAGAAGGAGTGCGTCACTGCGCTGCGCAACACCACCAGCGTTCCTCAGACGGTGTGCACAGACGAGTCTATAACTGAAGTCCACCGTGTGGGCACTACACGTGACAACGACCAGACAGCGGCGAACACAGTGGGCACACAATTACTTGTCGTCATCACGAGGACGTGCTTGCATGTGCATACGCTGAGCACGTCTTCCCTAATTATGGTCCTCGCTTGGAGGCATCCAAGGAGCGATTTCCTGCAATAATGTATTTCCCACATGCTGAGCAGCCACGAACACGCCAGCAGCCGCATGCGCACACAGTCACCGCCCACCCGCCTCCGTGTGCATGCGGCTCTGCCCGGGCCGTCGGGACCATGCCATCGGCCGTCCAGTCGGACACGCGTCTGGCGGGCGCACCCCGACCCTCCCGTGCACACGCCGGCTGCGTGACAGCAGCCAAAACGACGCAGGTTCGCTGCATGCCCTAGCCCGCGCGGACTGCGCTAGGGCCTCCGACACCCCGCACCCCGCCGGCGCACCATGCACCGCCCTCAGTTGCTGCAGGCCACGGCACCCCTCAATGTGGCGTGGGGGCCCGTCACACGGGAGTCTGGACGACGTGATGAGGCGGTCCGCGCGGTCCTCGTGGTGCATCCGGCATCGGCGCCCCGTCGGGCCGGTGGGCTGACGTGGGAGGTGCCGCGTGCCTCGCACACATCCACGGTGGCGCCGATCCGCGTGCATGTCCTCGAGCCCTTCGTGCCAACCACTCGTGCTCCCTGGCCCCCGATGCCCCCCGCTTGAATGTGGTACACCACGCCAGCCATCGCCGGCAGCGCGCGCGCAGCACTCTCATTTCAGTAGTATGGGGCACGCGTCAGGTGGGACCCGCCGTGCGTCGGCGGCTCCAGGAAAGTGTGCGCCACGGCCTGTTGAATCGTCGGCGCGGTGCGTAGTGGGCGCCTGCGAGCGTCGGCATGACCGCGACGCGCGCCGGTGCAGCGCCAGCCCATCTCACCCAAACAGCCCGCAGCTGCGCCAGGGAACAGGCGTCCGCCATCCTCAGGGGTGTGATGAGAGGAGGAGCACAGCGAACAAATCCAAATGAGGTGAGTGAAGGGATGCTCTCCTTCCTTTCAATTTGGACAGCTCACCTCCTCTGCGGATTTGGTTTCCACTGTAGAGCTCAGCGCCGCGATCGGTGAAGACTGTCATTGCGGCGTGTGTGTGTTTTGTTTTCTCCGCGTATGTTCACCCTTGTGTAGCGGAAGCTGTGCGTGTGTGCGTTGAAGTTGCCACACGTGGTGGGTACATTATACTCACTGAACGAGAACGAGTTGTGGCGGTATACCGGAATCGAACCAGTGAGACACTGCGCTGCATCTGCGATTGCTGAAGTATTGCCCAGCGCCGTGTTACTTTCACAGTGTGCACCTGAAATGCTACGGCTGCAGGAGTGTTTCGCATCTCACCGTGTCCGTTCTTTGCCACTGTAGGTGAGCTCAATGTCATTTCACAAAGAACCTGTCAAAACCCGTCACCTGCTTCGACGAAGCGTTAGAGACGACTTACAGCAATATCGTCTCCATCATCTGCACAGGGCTCCTTTCTCAGATTCCACTTAGCCACCCGTCTCCCAGATTTCCTCGCCGCCGCTCCAATCATGCAGGTCGCCGCGTGGCGCGTCTCTTGGGGAGGGAGGGGTGGACAAAGCTCCTCACCCATAGTCGGTGAGGCCTGAGTGGAATGTGCTCCAGTGGCGCTGACACCCTGCCCATCATGAAGATGTCACAGACGCGCTCACTGTCGCAGGCTGCCCCGACGCAGCGCCATACAGGACCTGCCCGCCGCCATCAGCAGCGGCACACGTCTCTGGCCTCGCCACATTGTGCATGCTTGGTCCTGCCACCGCCAGCAGTGGCTCCGCACTGGCAGGGATGGGGGGCTGCCTGGGCTTCCTCAGAGAGAGTGGGGTGCAGGGCCCTGATGTGCCGCGCGCTGATTCGTTTCCTGATGTCAAGGCGCATGTAGAAATCGAGCAGAAACAACACCGTCATCGTTGTTTGCGAAGGCACTCTAGCTGAGGGAGCCGTGCGCGCCATAGGTTCTCACTGTGACTTTGCTCTCATGCCTTTTGCATGCCCGAACCTCCCTGACCTCCGTTTCGTTTTTGTCCTCCTCATCATAGTCGTTTACTGCAAAGTCCTGCTTGCAGTCATGCGACACTTCTCTCAGTTGGTGCTGCGGGACTCGTATGGGGTGTGTCTTGCGCTGCGCCGTCTTGCTGACAAACGCCAACCCCCCGGCGTGCTGGAAAAGCGTGGCAGTGAAGTTGTGAGCGAAGCCGTTCCCGGCGCCGGCGCTACCTCTCCGTCCTCTCGTCTCGCGACAAATCACAGCGGCAACGTAGCGTCTGCCCTTAGCGAGGAGGTGGCGGCTCATGTGCGGGCGGACCACTCGTCGCACCGCGACTTTATGTTTCAGGCGGAGTGGCAGCCTATCGACCGGCACGCAGGAAGAGGGCATCGCCGGTCTCAGCCGCAGCGGTCTCGACGGCGCCCCACTCGCACCTCATTTACGCATGACGAGCGGGTGAGTGCGGAGGCGGCTGAGAGTAGGCGAGATCCTAGCGACTCTGAGGCGCTGCCTGTGGTGCACCCCGGAGCTGACCTCCCGCCTGTACCCCAGCGTGCGCTCGTCGAAAAGCGCGCGGGCAAGTTCTCGTTTGTCAGCGATCCGAGCCAGCGTGCTAGCCGCGACTTCTATGGCAACGAGGTGCCAAACAACACACCGAAGCCGAAATTGCCGATGTGGGCCTCGAGCCTGACCTCGCCGGCATTGGGCAAGGTGCGCCTGGTGGAGGAGTCGTGGATCTCACGGGATGCACGGGGTGTGCTTGGCGAAAGTGTCACTGCACCGTTTGTGCGTTGGCTGTGCAGCAGTGTGCTGCCCGTGGACTCGGCTCTGCGAGAGCAGCTGGAGACAAACGTGCTGCTGGACCTGCGCCTCACCACGGCCCGCGGTGTATATGCGAAAAGGGCGTTCAAGCGGGGGGATGTGGTACTCACGATTCCCCTCTCCTTGGCGGCCCCTAGCGAGACCCCGAGCTGCACAGCGTGGCTTACCCTGAACAGCGAGACGCTGGCGAGGTACTCCACGGCTGCGCGGCAGCGAGTCGGACTACCATCGTACAAGACCGTCAAGCAAATGATCTCGGCGCGGCGATCCTCCTTCGACCCAGTGCCGCACCCTCTCTTCCTCGATCAGGTCTGCACAGCGCTGCGGCTCGCGTGTGAGAAGGCGGACGGCGAGGCGAGTCCGCTCTTCCCGTACGTGCGGCTGCTGAGCTCTGCCGAGCTCTTTGACGACGAGGCGATCAAGGAGTTGCACCGTGGCGTGCTGGATCCGATGACCCATATGGAGTACAGCGACCACATCAAGCGGTTTCATCATTACATGCGGGAACTGCACGCGGTCTGGTGGGCAGCGTACAAATCAGCGGCAGAGCAAGGACTTGGTGCGGAGCTCGCCGGGGCAGCCACTGCTACGGCGCGTGGCTCATCTGTGCCGATTCTTTGCATGGACAAGGAGGGTATCCACACCACTGCCACCATCGACACGGAGGGCAGAGGGTATCAAGGCGTCAGTCACGCCAGTGTGGGATCTGCCGATGCAAAAGTGACAGGCGTTGGCGCCATTGCAACTTCCATAGGATGGAAGCCGCCTCCGTCGTTGGAAGACATGTTGTGGGCTCTTCGTGTCGTCTTGTCTCGCCAAAAGGTGCTGCCGCACCTCCGCGTACACCGAGCCCCCTTTGAGCGTGTGCACGACGAGAACGTCGAGGGCGAGGAGCTCGACGCATTTGGAAAGGCGATGATGAAGGCCAAATACGCCTTTTACCAACACGCTTTGCGTGCCATTGACGAGGACCGGCTACACGTGAATGAGGTGGATCCCACAGCAATCCCAACAGTGGTGCCGCTGTTAGACATGGTGAGCCATCCGCCCGGTGGCGTACCGAATGTGGCGTACACTGTGGAGCGAGTAGAGAGGACAGGAGGAGGGACTGGTAGTTCGTTAGAGGTGAATTCAAATCCTTATCAGGGCGACATGGCTAGTGACACGTCCGTCAGCGCATCTCCGTCCTTTCAGGTGGTGGTGCGCGCCACAGACGACATCGAGGAGGATGAGGAGCTAACCGTCTCCTACGTCAAGTGCTACAGTGTAGCTTATACTCTTTACCGCTACGGCTTCTTGCCGCTGTCGCGACGTGAGGATGACGTGGCGGCGCTTCTTCACGCGAACAACGTGGATGGAAATCTTCGCCCTGCGTCCGCAAGCGGATCCTCTCCAACGTCTCCCTCGATGGGCGGCGTACTGTCGGCTGTGAGGCGCTGGTAGTCTTCCATCGTTGTGTGAAGTGCGCCTTTCCGCGTGGTTGTGTTCAACTCTTTGCTACTCGGCCTATCGAGCGAGTGCGCCACCCCGGCCTTCGCCTTGCCCATGGGAAGTTGCGATTGCCTTTTCGTTTTTCTTCGAGAGGAGCCTCTGCGCTCTGCGGGTGGAGGGGGGAAGGGGTTATAGTGGCGGTGATGGCTGAGCAAGACAAGCCAGCAACGCTGTAGGGTAATGGCAATCAATTTCCGCTACACCGTTTCGTATCGTGAGCATCGAAGTGATGCGTGCGTCTCTCCCCGTCAGAGCATAATGTGGCGTGCTGATCAACACGTATGATCTTGTATGCGCATGTGTGCCCAGGGGGTGTTTTCTCTCTCTCTTTCTCTCTCGTTCTCTGTGGCCCGCTTCGGTTTCCTCCCTTCTCTTGCGCCTTTCTCTTCGTTGCCTCTTGACGCACTGGAGCTGCCTACGCACAATTCCGCCCACGTTCCCCACCCAGTCACCTCTCAACAGCGTTCGTAATAACGTCTGTCTCCCTTTTTCTCCACTGATATGCACCCCCCTCCTCGATGACGGGGGTGGGGGACGCCTCAGCGCGCGGCACATCGGGGCCCTGCACCCCACTTTCTCTGGAGAGGCCCAGGCAGCCCCCCATCCCTGCCAGTGCGGAGCCACTGCTGGCGGTGGCAGGACCAAGCATGCACAATGTGGCGAGGCAGCGAAGTGTGCCGCTGCTGATGGCGGCGGGCAGGTCCTGTATGGCGCTGCGTCGGGGCAGCCTGCGACAGTGAGCGCGTCTGTGTCATCCATGTGATGGTCAGACTGTCTGCGTGACTTGGATGTAGTGCCCCCATTGCCCCACTGCCCACTGGTGTAGGGAGCCTGAGCCACCCCCGGAGGGATGCCGCAGGTGGCGGCCTGCACAACGGGCGTGGCGGTGAGGCGACCTGCGCAGCGGTGGTTAGGTGGAGTTTGAGGCGGGGGAGGGAGCGGCGCGCGGATGACTGGGTCGGCGCATTGCTGTGAGGCGCCTCCACCGTGGCTTTACACGATACGGTGCGCTCGTGAGGCAGGGCCGTGGCAGAGTGGTGTTGGGCTGATGCTCATTGGTGAAGAACGGACCAGTTGAAGAGGAGGCTCAGTCACAAGCTGTGATGGGGTTTCGTCTCTTACATCGCACTACAGTTGTAGGGGTGTGTCTTGTATGGGCTGCGATGCGTTTTTTCGCGCCGCTTCTATTCCGGGAGTGCGGGCATGTCGGTGTGCGTGGAGGTTCTCTTTCACCGCTTTTTGGGGGGGGGCGGGGACTCGTTAGCCTCGCTACTGGTTTGTGCGTGCTCTGGTTTGACCCTCCCGAACAGTCCTCCTCTCGCCATGCTAACCGGGGGATGGGAAGGAATGGCGAAGGAAGGTATTGGGCCCTGCACCTTCGTAGAAATTATCAGAACGATCAACAGCAGTCCTGCAAAGATGGACTAGAGAGACCCGTTTCCCTCCACCATCGGCGTCTGAGACGTGTATGACATCGCGCCTTACCGGTGAGAGAGTGAATGAGACGAAAACCCTCAGCTGAATAGTTGCCTTCTTCTCTTCCTCTTCCCCGGCTCTCTCTCTAAGAGTTCACACTAACGAATGCAGGAATCCTTTACGCGCTTGCCTGTCCCTCTCTCATTTCCTCCGTGTCGCCTTCATTGCGCGTCTGCTGTGGTGTTCTCTCCGCTTGTGTGGACGTGGCCATTTCTTCGTGTGCTTGTGTCGGAGTAACCGTGTTCCTCTCCCTCGCTCTCGTGACAGTACCACACCCTGTACCGTTGCCGTTGTGTACATCGACCGCAACGCAGATCTTCGTATTTTTGCTTTTGGTGTCTTCACTCAGCTGCACTTTTTTTTGCTTGTGATTGCCTTACGTGAGTGCGTGCGTGTGCACGTTGTACGCCACTTCACACCCGTGCAGGAGGCACCCTTCATCCGCAGTGGAGCGTCTTTTCTTCTTCGAGCCGACACCTGAGTCGAAAAACCACCACACTCCGCACAATGTCCGAGGTCGCTCACGAGGATGAGACACCTGACGAAGTGGTGCTGTCGCGGAAGCACCGGGTTGCCCGAGGAACCAACCAAGGAGGCAGTAACCAAGGTGCTGCCACCTACTGAGAATGGTGTTCAATTGCTGTGACACCACCAGCGGCGCCCACTGTTGGAGATGCTTTACTGGCTCCGCTACAGACACCACATCTAAGATGTATCCCTCGCGCACTGTTCGGTTTGAAACCGAAGCGTCGTACATGCGCATCTCGAGCCGCCCATCCATCCGTGGCGTGTACTGTCGCAATTCTGCGAAGACTGTGGCAGACACCTTTGCGAATAGCGGCACATCACATGCCGTGCCCTACAAGGGTACGGTGGTGCGTCCCCCGTCACGCGGTTCCGCTTCGCAGCCTGGGGCTCGTCGAAGCACGGTTCTCAGCGCGGCTGAGGTGACGATCGCCATGCAGCTGGTCGCTGAGAAGGCAGAGCCTGCTAAGACACAAGCTTCCCAGACGACAGGCGTGGCCAACCAGAGTGCCGCGCCGGCGACGAGCAATAAGGTGCCAGCACTGCACCTCACACCCGCGCACTGGGAGGCGGCATGCGAGGCCGATGCAGCGCACGCGACTGCGAATGGAAATAAGGCAGGCGCAGCCAAGAAGACATTTGGTCGGCGCAGGGGCAGCGCAAAGGCCGCCGGGACGGAGGTCCGACAGCAGCAGCAGCAGCAGCAGCAGCAGCAGCAGCAGCATACCAAGGCCGTAGCGCAGGTCGCTGTCAACGTGACCAAAGCGAAGAAAGCTGCGAATGCAGCCAAGAGGGTGCAGATGGTGGAGGAGGAGAAGTGTGACGCAATGAAACCGACCGCCAGGCCGCAGGATCCACAGAGGAAGAAGGCAACAGCGACTAAGGCGGCCAGGGCTGCAGCTAAAAGCGAGGACTGGGCAGCAGCTGCTAGGAAAGAGTCGCTAAATAGCAAGTCTGCCCCAAAATCTCTAAGGCGACTGTCGCAGCCAAGACTGAGGGCGCTGAACATGGTGCCACTGTATATCCACGGGCAGAGGAGCTGCCTGTGGCAGCGGCGGTGGGGCGTTAGCAGAGCCGGTGTGCACCCACGAGAAAGAGGATTCCACTGCTGAGGATGAGTACGCGGTCGCGGAGGTGACGGATGCCGAGGAGATGGAGTCACCTGAGGGGTCCACGGAGTGTACAGCTGAGTTTTCAAGCTGATTAGTGTCTTTGCTGTGCTCTCCGGGTCATACTTGGCATGGAGAAGATCATCGATGGTACGGCTGCATGCAGGGGGTTGCGGGTGGTGCGTTTGCATGGCTCATTTCTCACCCTTTCTGTTGTGCGTATTTCGCCGGGTTTGCAGCCAAGTCTTGAGGACATCATTGGTAAACAGCAGAGGGTCGAGTCCAGGTCTTCCTCTCCCTTCATACGGCGGCACACCATCCATACCCTGCGAGGCTACAAGGCAGAAACACCGACGTCCATGGAAGGCAGACGAAAAAGAGAGAGACTGGGTATACGTGCCTACGCCTGCTCTTACCTCTCTCTACCACTGCTGTGGACACTTCTTCTTCTTTTCATTTCACTTTGTCCTTTAAGCGATCGGTGCGGCAGTGGGTGCGAGTGTGTGTGTGTGTGTGTGTGTGGTGTGTGCGTGTGTGTGTGCACGTGCCTGTGTCTGTCGTAGCCTTTTGTGTCATAGAGCAGCTGATGCATCACTCGCTCTGTAGGCTCTTCTCGATAGCGCCTCGTGGAAGACGCGAACGCATCGCCATTTCCTCACATCTCTCTGTGTGTTTTCCTCGCTTCGTCGCCTTCCGCTGCACAACAGTTCTTACGCACGTTCGCTTAGAAAGCGGCGCTTTCACGGGTGAGAGTGAAGTCCATGCGAGGCGCGCCTCATTGCTGTACTGAAGGGAGACGTCTTAATTACCGCAGAGGGCGTCTCAGCTGAGGTGATGGTAAAAGTGCGAAGAAACGAATCCGCCTCTTCGTTATTTCCTAGCACTTTTAATCGGAGGGGCGTACCAGTCGTGCGGCGTGCTGCGGCGTTAGCTGTGCAGGGCTACTCATCTTCTCGACTGTCGATCGTGACGCTACAAAGGGACCCCATCTTGTGGACTGTGCATGCGCATAGCACCTCTCCTGCAGACCTGCACATCTCGTCTCTTGTGGTGTTTGGAAGAAACATGCAAAGCTGATGGAATCACACGCGCGCAGGTGAAGCGGTAACTCACTCCCCCCTGCAGCGATTGCTGATCGCTCTGCTGTAACGGCTTGGGCTAGGGAGGGAGGTGGACCAAGTTGAGTTACCTTCGCTAGCAGGACAGGGAAATGAGCACTGAAACCTTCGCTGTTGTTCCAGCTGCTGAAAAAAAGAGAGAAGGGCTCTCGTTCATCTCATTACGTGAGTCAATAGCTCTCCTGTATCGTGTCTCGAGGGAGCACAAAGTGTGCGTACCGTGTTGTGGCGTGAATATCACATCTTAAAGGGAGGCACCTTACGCCCTGAGCCATATCGGCACCTCTCTCTCTCTCTCCACTTTCTGTTTCTCGTGCTTCTGTTAGATTGCGCTTCTTTCTTCCTTTCCTTTGCACTGTCCGCACCCCGCACGCTGAACTCGATTGTGCTGAGGCCTCGCTGTAGGCCCAGCACGACTACGCTGTTCGCCAGGCTTCAGCGCCTCTTATGCCACTCGCAGGCATTCTCTTTCGTCAGGCGAGACGGCTCTTCTTATCGAGTCAGCATAGCCGGCAGTCGTGCAGTGAAAGGATCTCCCCGCACCTTCTTCACTCACATGCGCCTCACACTTTCAGTCACCTCTTATCGCTCCTTCGCTTTACAACTTCTCACTCCTTTACTGCCTGTTGCAGAGGTCTTTCGCTTTTCTTTGCAGTGGCCCTTGCCGCTTACCTTTACCCTCCCCCAGCATCGCTCCCACCCTCTTGGCCAACACGTGCATCTACACAAAACTTCTGGCGCATGCGTATCAGCACCTCTCACATGTTGAAAAAGCAAAGGAACTCCTCATCCCTTCTCTCCCTCTCTCCTTGGCACAAGACGAGGGTGGGTGTTCAGCAGAGAGTACCGTCTTACCTCTCTCGTACAAATTCCCGCTGTGCTCTCGCTGCGTATATGTGCTCTCTTCCGCTCGCATTGAGCTCATCTCAGCGAGCAAGCGTATCGCTTGCTTGTGCACGCACGCACGCACTCACGAGAGACGCACCGTGAACAACACATCTCAACATCACCACGAGAGTGAGAGGCGGCGAAGACGGTGCGGCTCATTCTATCATCATTTTTAGTTTTGTTCTCTTTCCTTTTGCTTGTTTGTCGAGCTCCGGCTGCGGATTTCACTTCTGCTCACACCACGTATTAGGGCTGTAGTGTGGTGAGAATCCCATCTGCTTCCCTGTCGCGTCTCACCTGAATAACGGAACGCGCGAGCCTCTCGTGCTATGAATCTCCCCCTCTCTTTTCCTTGATTTCATCTCATACTCCATTCAAACTTCATCTCAGTTCTCTTGTTCGCTTGCTTCTCACGATCGTAGTCCTCCCACTGCGTTCGTCTCTGTGATGCGCTTCTTCACTTCCCCTTTCGCTCTTTTGGCGTCTCTGCGTTAGTTTTTTTCTTTTACCGTTTCTCTGTTGTTTGCCGCCCGTCGGTTTCTCTGGCTTGCGTCTGTCCTGCCCCCTCTCTGTGCGAGCTCCTGCTTGCTGTGCGGTGTACGTGCGCTCGTGTGAAACTCCCTCTTTCTTTTCCCTGCTGTGAATCTTCGCCTCTGCCCTGCCGCCTTTATTCTTTGTATTTCTTCCATCACTTGGTTCCCTCAAACAACTTTGATTTCGTTCTCGCTCGCCTACGCGGCGCTTTTGGCGGTCTCTTGATGGCATTGCTTCACGGAGACGTTTTGTCGAGCAGAACATGCACTTACGCCATTCGCCTCATACTCCTTCACAGCGACGTCCGAGGGGAGGGATGTCTGTGGTCTGTGAACGTGAGTGATACGTTGGCTGATAGTGCGTACTTGTTTGATTGGCTCTCCTATACCTCAGACCTCGATTCATGATTTCGTCAGCGAGCATCGAGTGCTCCGTACGCTCTACTGAGTGCGTACCGAGCCCTATGGCCAACGCCGCGCCTTGAGCCTTGGTGCTTCTTGTTGACACAACCGGCTTCAGCGCCTCACCGGTGGCAGCGTCACTCACAGCAGCCACCAAGTTGATACAAGCCGTCAGGGATGTCCTGGCGGCCTCTTCGCACACCTCGGTGCTGCACGTGTTACGCGCCGAGGTGCTCGCTCGCACGGCGAACCTTCTCGCTCTGTG
The DNA here is from genome assembly GCA_003664395.1 of Leishmania lainsoni. Taxonomy (NCBI): domain Eukaryota; phylum Euglenozoa; class Kinetoplastea; order Trypanosomatida; family Trypanosomatidae; genus Leishmania; species Leishmania lainsoni. The sequence goes on from RAIA01000127.1 coordinate 537,835, forward strand.
CTGCCTTTCATGAAGCAGACGGCCCTCGCTGATATCTTTGAGGACTGCGGTGAGTGCCGGCGTGTGCGCATTGGGGGTAACACCACCACACACCAGAAGGGGGTGTACGACTTTGTGGAGTTGGCGTCTGCCGATGCGGCGGCGAAGATGATCGCCTACTGTGGAATGGAGCTGCCCAACAGCCCCGATGAGTCGCCGCTGCGCTTCAAGTGAAGCTAATCGAGACAGACAATTCTCGACTGCATGACGTACGATGCCAACATGGTGAACAGCATCGCGTGTGGCTTCGATCGCGGTTACATGGCAGAGAGCACACTCAACGATGTGTTGCTGGTAGTAAGCAGCAGCGGTGGCGCCACAACACCAAACATAGCAGAGTGCGCAAGCAGCAAGAACGGAGGCTGCTGTGGTGGCAGCTCGGGCGATTGTCTCATGAGGGTAGCGAACAGTACGCTAACCTTATTCACAGTGCGTTTAGCTCGCACGGCTGCTGCAATGAGGTGCGGGTGTGGTTTCTCTGGTGTTAGCTGCTGCAGCTGCTGCAAGTGCTGGATGGAGTTGCCGGAGTCCACTGTAAGCGCCACCTGTGCTGGCGGAGGAGTTTCGCCAGAAGGATGTGCCACAGGGGCCTCAGGTGCAGTTATAGCTGCCGGTGGATGCACTAACAGTTCTATTGGTTATGCTGGATCAGCAATGGCAGCGTACCCTAGTGGGTACTGCGGTGACTCGACTGCGACGCAGCGGCAACCAAGAGCGGCGCTCTCCACATTCGCGGACCTTCAGACACTGCTGGTGCATCCTGGCAATGACGTGCCACTCGACGCTATGCAGAAGCTTGCCTCCGCCTTTCAAGGCCTTGGCGACTGTGCTGGCACACACAAAGGACAACTGGATAAACCGTCGATTGGGCGGCAGGCGGAGGCCATGGTGCTTGCGACGATGCACCACACCAGCCACCTCGCGCCTAACACGAGGATTCAGGGAATCTTGTGCAAGCTGAAGCAGCTGCTCGCCTTCCTCGACTGAAACGCAGCCGTGACGAACGGCGCCGCGCAGACTGGATCTGGGAACTGTACCACGACTCTCCCTCAGCATGTTATGCAAGTGAGGATGCTGGCGCGCATCGCTGGTGCTGTTCTATGCCTGATGCGCCGCCATGTCGAGGATGCCATGCCGTACGTAGAGGCGATACTCGTCACTTTTGCGCAGATTCCGCTCTCCGCGCTGCCGTTGCATGCTCGGAGGCGTGACAAGGCGGTCGCGGCGCAAGAGCAGCACCATGCTGAGAAAGTGAAGCACTCGCAGGTGCTTAGGGCATCGCGTGCGTGCCGTGGTCCAGTTACCACCACAGCCGCTACCACCGAGACTGGTGCTTCTGTTGCCTGCTCACTGGTTAAGAGGCAACGTCCTGTCTCGTTCTTATCACTCGATGCACTTGTCGACGAAGTGTGGCCGAGTCTCTGCTGGAAATAGTAGACGAAGATGAGGGTGGTGAGCACGACGGAAGCCACTGCGAAGAGGCAGTCAGTGGCTATGTGAACCGCTGTGAGGGCTGGCTGGACGACGTCGATATCAAGGACAAGGATGATGAGGCATCCCTGATGAAGGACCACAGTGTCTCCATCTCGAGCTTCAGCGACGCAAGTGAGGCATATTTCAATACCACCAACAAAGCTGACTTGTGCTGCCGCGACGAGGTCTTCGCGCGCTCTGTGCTAAAGGCTCTTGTTTCCGTCGGTCTTGCGATGGAGGAGGTAGATCCTGCTATTCCCCGAAACACACCTACATGCTGGCGAACGTGCGGGCGGCGGCTGTGGGGGGGGTGCTGGGGGAACTTTTGTAGGGTACCGGCCGCGACCGCCTGTCTGTCTTGTCTACAGGCAGTTCGTATCTGCGCGCTGCATTCTTCGCAGGGGCGGATAAGAGAGACAGCGATCGCTATATGAACCCTTTTATTCTCTTGCGTCAGTTTTGCCGAAGCGCCAGTGTGGTGCGGCAGGGCGTGCATGACGCGCGAGACGGAGTGCTTCTGGTGTGGGCGTTCACTCAGCCACGTCGTGACTCTTTTCACGGCGTAAGGTCGGGTGTAGGAGAGGGGGCAGTCTAAAGAACTGTATGGGCGTCGTGTCTGCGTGTGCCTTTCTCAGGAGTGTAGACGTGGCGAGAGGGGGGTATTGTAGAGGTGAGGGCCCGCTGCATGACTTGGGCGTGCTGCTCATAAGTAAACAGAAGGTACGTCATTTGGGTCACGTCCACACGATCTCGTTCCGGCTTCCCTCTTCACGCATGCACTTGAGCACATTCTGACTAAGCTGTCTGCCTCAATGGCCCAGGTGATGCTGTGATGCGCGTGCTTTGCTTTGGCTGCCTCCCCCCAAAAAATCTATTGGGCCTGCCAGTTTCGCTACTGTGCTTGCTGTAGCGGATCTCATCCAGCGCTGTTCGCCCCGGCACACCGAACTGGCGTTGCCTCTGCTTTCCTCTCTCTCTTCAAGCGCTTGTGGCGTCGTAGGCGCGCGCTCTCCTTGTGTGAGTACGTCGCTTTCCCACTTCTTCTGGGTGACCACCGCCGATGCATTTTACATCACCGAACGCCTTTCGTTGGTGTTGTGTGTTTGTGCAGTTCGGCTTCGGCTACAGGGCGGTGTTGTCTCGTCTTCTGTTTGCACCCCGCCCTTTTTGCTGTGTGCATTGAATCTCTGTCAGATGGCACTGTGCCCCTTGCACATGTGCGTGGATTCCGCGACGTTGGCTGCGGCGCTCCAGTGCGAGAGGGTACTCAGGTGTCTACCCAGCGCTATTGTGCCAGGATTCCTCCCCCCCCGTACTCGTTGTTCTCAGTTGTGCGAGGGCACCGTACTGCCTCCTACGTCACTCTTTCTTTCGTAAGCTTTCACACTGGCGGGACGTGTCTGCTCATCCCGAACATGTCCCGCCTGGCGTGGCTGACTTTTCGCCGTGCTGAGGGAGGAGGGTGGGGGGGGGCGCTGTTTAGCATTTATGCTTCATTTTCTGCGAGCCTTAGCCGCTATCCTGTGTGTTTCTCTCTCCCCCTCCCTATCTTCTGCTTCCCTTTTGCTCTCCGTCCACGTTTACGGCATCTCGTTGCGTGTTTATGGATTGCTGCGTGCATCTGTGCTACCACTTCTCAATATGCCCCTCCACGTGGACGCCGTGACAGCAAAACCACCACCACCACCACGACACTTCTCACTCCGTCAATGCGCTCGCCCTCACCTCTGCAGAGGTAGAAGTGACTTCTCATACGTGAAAGAGGTGACGCCGTCTCCTTCGCTTGCTCTCTCTCTCTCTCTCTCTCCCACCCATTCCCTACCGTTCTCCTCTTCCTCTACACCCATTTCTCTCTTCCGATCACCATCCACACAATCGAAGCACGTTCTTCATCTATGCCTCCTTTACATCATTGATCAACGAAGCTGTCATACGACACTTACACGACCGGCATTTCTTTCTCTTTTTTGCCTCTCTCTCCGCCTCTCTCTTCCTCTCACTCAATTGTTTTTTTGGTTTTGGTCGTGCTTTAGTTGTGTTGTCTCCTTGTAGGTTTTGTGTGTGTGTGTGTGTGTGTCCCCCTCTCTCCCCTCTCCGTCGATCACTTCTCGCTTTCCCCTTTCACGTGTTCGACGGCGCCGCTTCCGGGGAGTTTTGCCGACCTCTTCGCCTTCCCCGCTGTCGCTGTGATTCTCCCGCTCTCTTGTGTGCCCCTCCTTTTCTTCCCTCGTCGCGGTCCCTCTTTACGGGTGCTCCTTCGCCGCAGAAGCCCAGCCCCCCCCCCTGAGAGAAGGGTTGCCGACAAAGACCCCGATCTAGACACGGCGGGGTATAGAGTAAGGGCGCACGTGCAGGATAGACAAGAGCATCTCTGTCTGCTGCACGTTTCTCTCTCTCTCTCTATTGCTTGTCTTTGGATCTCCCTGCCTGCGCCACTCTTCTCCTTTATCAGCGTGGCTCGAAGTTCAGAGTTTAGCAGAAAAGAACGACGGCACGCAAGACAGGCACGCGGAAAACAAGCGCTCTGCTTCCATTTACTTTTCTTTCTCACAGTCCTCTTCTCACTCTTGCTTTCGCTTCTGCACATCTCTTCCCCCGAGTGTTTGTAGCATCTGCGCGTGTGTGCTCTCTCCTTTTCCTTCCCGTTTCTCCCCTACTGTACATCGCCGCCTTTTACCCATTTTGCGTGGCAACAGTGGCAGACAAGCAACCACACGCACAGAAACAAGCCACTCTCTACGCACTCCTTCATTCTTTCTCCTGCGTGTGCGTCTCCCTCTCTCTCTCTTCATTTCCATTTTTTTCTCTCTGACAGACTTCTCTTTCCTTTCCGTTGTTTTCCCTTACCCCCCCCCCCCCGTCACCCCCTCTTGCTACCCCTCTCTCTCTCCCGACCCGTCCCGCCTCGCTCATCCATCTCTTACGGAAAGGGGGCTTTGCGCGTTCTTCTTCGTTTCTCTGTATGCTGCCGCTGCTGCTGCTCTTGTAGGGTCTCTAGTACTTTTAGCGAGAAGGTTTTTGTCTTGTTTCGGTAGTGTAGTCTGTTTATCTGCTTTGAGTGTACGCGTGCCGGTCCTTCTGTTCACTCTCCCCTATCCACTGCTGAAGTAGCGCACCCCACCTCACCTGTAGAGAGAGCAACCACCAAAGAGGGAGAGCGAGGGGGGCGGGCGGGTAGTGCAGCAGCGGTACAGTGAGTTCATTAGAGCGCTGCGTGCTTTTTTTTTTTGAGTTTTCCTATCCGAACAACCGGAGTGAATAAAGGCTCAGTGCCGTCTGTTCGTTTCGAGCTGCTTGCTTTTCTTTCATCGGTCGCATATTTGGATCCGCCTCTTCTCCCCCCCCCTCTCTCTCTCTGTTGTCTGTGCTCTTTTCCACTGGGCAATAAGGGGAGTATCATAGTGGTGTCGTGGGCACTTCTCTCTCGCCTCTTCTGAGCCGCCTCTCCTTCCTCCTCTAGCTCGTTTCATTCCTCTTGTGCATTCAAGTATTCTTTGCTCGTCACTCTTGCCTCTCTCACCCCTCCTCGTCTCGTCCCTCTCCTTTCACCCGCACGTGATATGTGCATGTCTGTGCGCGTGAGTGTGTCACCGTATTTTCCTACGCCTCCTCTGTTTCCCCCTCTGTTTTTTTCCCCTCTGTTCGTTGTGCCGGGGTGCTACGCTGTCTCATCCTCTAGTGGTGACTTTGTGTGCTGTCGTGGTGTCGACACGCCTTTACGTGTGTACGTTCGTTAGTGCCGTTTCTTCGCTCCCTCCCTCTCCCTGGCTCTCCCTCTCTCTGTGTTCTCTTGTTCCGTGTGGTCCAACTTGGTGGCTACTTGAGGGTTAAAGGTAACCGCGAAAACGCCCATACCTCCACCCAAGAGCAACGAGGTGCCCACCAAGGACGGTGAAAGCCCTCACGATAGGAAAGTAGAAAGTAGAAAGGAAATTTTAGAAGTGGCAGCTACACACTCAACGGAGTTCTTTGAGGCACCTTCATTTCCTCTCTCGTATGGTGTAGTGTGGCAGCTCATTAGGCACCCCCAGCACCCAGCCCTTGCCCTCCGCGCCCTCTTCTGTTCGCTCCCCTTTTTCGTTCTGCGTCTCTCTTGTTCGTGGTAGCCTCTCCATTTTTTCACTTGTACCCTCCTCTTCCTCCCTTTCGCTCGTTAGCCGAATCAGCACTAATCGCCCTCCCTCCCTCCCTCCCCCTCCCTCTCTCTCTTTTCCGTTTTGCTCAACTCCAGCGCTCTCCCTTCCTTCCCCTCTCTTTCTCTTTCTCCTCCTTCTCCTTCCCCCCCTTAGTAGTTCGTAGTATTCGAGGCTGTGCGGTTGCGTTGTGGTTTTGTTTCTTGAGAAGTGGATGACGGCGGCGAAGACGAAGAAAAACGATAGGATATCAAAGGAAACTACAAACACTCACGCATACCTCTCTGCCTCTCTCTCTCTCTCTGCTATCTCCCGATTTTCTCTTCGAGTTTTTGTTCCTCTCTTTACAGGTCTCATTCTTTAGCTCTTTTCCCATATTTGAGTTGTAGCAGTGGCCGCGCATTCTGATTCTCTCGACTGCTCACCGGAATTCGTTGAAAGGCTGCGCCAGCCGTTTTCGCCGTTACCAAAGAGGAGGAGCCCGACACTCTTCTCGTGTGTCACTCACTACTCGTGTCTACCACCCTGAGGGCGAAAATAAAAAAAAATCGAGCTCTGCGTTCTGATCTCCTTTCGGACGGTCCTCATTCTGCGTGCTCCTTTCTTCCCCTCTCTTTCTTTAGTACGGAGGCGACAAGGCAGGTATTCAGAGTTCAGGCGCATCACAGCCACGTGCATCTGCATTTTGTTCTTGTATTAGGGGCGTTTCTTGTTCTCATCTTGTCACTTCTCTCTCACTCTCACAGTTTCTGTTCGTAAGGTGTCTTTCTTCTCTCGATTTGGTCTTCGGAGGCTCACCAACATCAAACACGCACTGATACATACAGGCAAGCTGGCCAGAGACACGCTCACCAGTGCCCAAAGCGAAACGCGTCACTCAGGCTCGCCTTTCCATTCACCACATTCTCTCTTTTGTAGTGGTCCTGCAGTTGAATAGAATAGGAGTGCACTTCAGATTATCACTCACAGTTTTCTGCTCCATTTTTGTTTTCTGTTTTGTTCTGCTTTGTTGTGGTTTTGCTTAGCTGGTTTTCTCTTTACCGGTTTCATTCGTGTTTGGGTACTCGGATTCCGCTCTCCGTCGCTAGCAACAGACTGAAAGCGAAGTTGAATAAGGTCCTCTGCTACACTGTTTGCCTTTCCACCTCTTGTTTTCTACGTTTTCCTTTTCAACCGGCGTCTTTGTGGGCGTGGGCTTTTCGTCGTGGTGGAGACCTCATCTGCTTCTCTGTTGGCCACCTTGCGTCTGCCATTCGGCTCCAGGCACCCACAGAGCACTAAGGCTTTTTCCCCTTTCTCACTCATCTTTGGAGGTAATTTTGTTTGTTTTTTTTGGGGGGCGTGTGTCGCTCTGTGCGTGCCGTTTCTTGTGGCTTCTCGCGCGCCTCCTCTCACCTGCCATTTTGTGAGATCCTCTGTTCGCTGCGGCTCGATTCACACCGACGACGATCCTCGACGTGTACCCTCCGCGCCGTCTAGAAGACCAAACAAACTGTTGAACGCGGGGCTACTGCACATCGCTTTTTTTATATAGTGGCCAGAGGTTTTAGCTGTGTCGCTTCCGTGTGTGGACCACCTTCACATTTTCCTCAGGCGTTTTTTTCTTCTCCCCACCCCAGACGTTCTCTGTTGTTGTTGTTGTTGCTGCTGCTGCTGCTGCTGCTGTGGTTCACTTGTGTGGTGTGTCGACTTGCCGATTTTCCGTACTTTTCTCCCTCCCCCACCCCTTCCATCTTTTCCGCAGCATTTGTTCTCTCGCTGTCAGCACTCCGGTCTACCGCTCTCTCCTGTGTGGATTCTTCCCTCCTCCCCCCCTCTCTCTCTCTCCCTTGCAAACAAGACGTGCCGCTGGAAAGGGAAGCAACACTCCCCCCCGCACACACACACACACACACACAAGAAAAAGCCCAACTAAAGCGAAACATACACCTGAGCAAGCAGTCTCATTCATTGTTGAGGAGGCAGGCACGCTTGACTCGCTCGCTACCCTCTGGGTGCTTCTCACTTCTCCTTCCGTCACTTTAACGTCTTTTCTTTCCCTGTCGTGTGCTGTGCACTTTTCTTTTCCCTTCTCGTCTTCCTTCGTCTTCCTCGTGTGGCAGTGGCGACTCAGGCGCCTCAGTCGCGCTCGTTGTTCATCTCGCCCTGCCCTCGCCCCTTCGCCATACACACGTTTCCCTACCTTTCCCTTCTTCCTGCTGCTGCCTTGTCACCGACGACCTTCTCTCCCTTTTCTTTTCGTCTCACGCCCTCTCTCCCTCTCTCCTTGGAGTGCGTCCTCGCCCCCCTCCCCCTCCCCCCCTCCCTTCTTCTCGCTCACGTGATTTTGCGCTGCGCAGCCCAGTTGATGAGTGTCACACCGGTGAGGTGTGCAGCACATCTTCCTCGTCCTCTTGCGCACGCGTCCGGCTATAAAAGTTCTCTTACTCAGAATGACGTCGTACTCTAGCACGTTCTCCAATGCAAAGGTGGAGGCGTCGACTTCCATCAGTGCTGCTGCTCCCACCACATCAGACATTGATTCATGCAGCTTCGAGGTCGTGGCCGGTGATTATGTACCCAATGCCCAGAGGGAGACGGGCTACCGCCCTGGACCGTACTCGCCGAAGCCACTCTTCTCCGACCCCAATGCCAGCACGCGGCTTCAGCCGTTTCACCAAGAGGAGGAGTGGGGTCAGCTGGGAAGCGCGCACGCAGCAAGCGGTGGCACCCTTGGTACCCAAGGTCGCCTCCACCCACATGGCTTCTCTCCTGTGTCAGATGCCCCCAGCTACGACATGCTGTCCTTGAATAACTGCAGCCCACCTCTGCCGCCGCCACCGCCGCCGCCGATCAACGTGGGGATGGACGGTCTTCTGCAGACACGCAGCGATGGCGGTGTGAACCCGTACACGTACCGCGGCCCAAACGCTGACTACACAAGCCGCAAGCAGAGCCGGCTTCACCAGGATTTCAAGGCCCTCCCGAAAGAGGAGCGTCAGCGTCTGGTGGAGCGTGAGGCGGCAACGTCTGACTTGCTGGCTCGAACGGTGCACCTGCGCTTCTTGCCCTTGACGATGCTGCAGAGCGAGCTGGGGGCGATCTGCACTGAGTGCGGCGAGTACCTGCGCGTCCGCATCTGCGGCAATTCAACAAACAACCAAAACTGGATCTACGGCTTTGTTGAGTTTTCTACCACGGCGGGCGCTGAGGCGATGATGCGGCGCAGCGGTATGGAACTCAACAACGGACCAGGTCGCCCGCCACTGCGGCTCAAGTGCAATAGCGCAAAGCAACCTATTGTGGATCGTGTCTTCCATGATGCCGACCCCGCGACTGGCACCCCGTGCATCTTCGGCCTCGGGAACTTTGCCAAGCGCACCCTCGGCGACGCCCTCGAGAGCTACTACAACCTCAAGGAGAAGGAGGCGCAGCAGCTCCAGGACCCATCGACAACCCCCTTCTCCACGAGTGTTTCTCCAAACTTGGCCGCTTCTGTGGCTCGGGCGCCAATTCGACTGAGCCCCCATGCGCGTGCCTTTCAGCCGTCCTCGTCGCCGCTGCTGGGGGCGGAGTTCCTTCCTGGGGTTCATCACGCTGCTACTGGCACCTCGGCAGGTAGGCCCAGTGGTGACCACTGGACCTCTTCTCCACTTCCCGCTGTCGCTGCAGCACTCAAGGCTGAGTCGGATGCTGCAAGCACGGACTCCGCAACGGGTGTGATTTCGACCGTCACGAAGCAGTACACCTCTGGCACGCAAGACCCGTCGCCGTCGTTGAGCACACCGCCTCGCGTAATGCAGGTGCCAAACCAGGGCTGGTCCACTCTCGACACGGCAGCCTACAGCAGCGGAGCTCTCCCCAACGCGGTGCTCGGCCAACCTGTGACCTCCAAGTCGGCAGCACTGTGGCGTTGTGCATCCGTCGGCTCTAACGCAGTCGTGACACCACATGAGACAATTGCCTTGGTACCCTCTGTGTCCTCGGACCGTGCCAGCAGTGTCTTGCCTGACTTCCTGCTGCCCCCATCGAACGCTGTGGCGTTTCCCACGCACACGGACTTGGCAGGAAACGAGCTCTCTCTGGCGCTGCAAAACATAATGTTGACCGGTTCTGCCACAGACGGTGACGAGGTACTCGAGCGCGGACGGGAACTAACGCTGCGGGCTATCGGCCAGGCCCACTGCTTCTTGAACTCACAGCAGGGCTTCTACGACGCCATGGGTACCCTCCGCTCGCTGGTGGAGCTGCTGGACTGTCATGCGGCGGTGACGGGTAGCGCAGTGGCGACGGGGGCTGGCGACCACACTGCTGAGCTCCCCCAACGCGCGACGCAGCTGCGTCTACTCGCCAATCTTATGATGGCGCTTCTGTACATGATGAAGCGCAACCTCAGCGATGCGCTCCCATACATTCACGCTGTGGTAATGAGCTGCAACGAAATCCCTGTGGTGTGCCTGTGGAAGACGCAGCAGCAGCAGCAGCCGTCTCAGCAAAATGTGAACGGTGGAAAGTTGGAGAGGCTCAGTGACAGACAGCAATTGCAGGGGTTGGCTGTTGGCGACGGCTTGTACGACAAGACGGTGGAGACGGGCGGCTACGGCTGCTTTGGCGCTCCATCCAGCTTCCTGGAGGCTGTGCTGGAGAGCATCCGAGAGGAGGAAAACGGGCACGAAGAGGAGTCCAAAAGCGCTTCAGCGAGCAACAGCAACAACGGTGACACCGCGAGCACCTCGTCTTCTGAGGTGCAGGCACTTCTTCGGCGCGATCAGAACTTCCATCGCTACGTGCTGAATGTGCTCGTGGCGATTGGCCTCTCGATGGAGGAGGTGCAGCCCGTGATCACGCGGAGCACGTACGCCTTGGCGGCTGGTCGCGCGCGTGATATACTAGGAATAGCCTCTGCAGACCTGGACGAATGCCTTGAGTCGACAACTCCGAATCCGCACCTGTGCGATCGGCTCTACGGTCCTGTGCCAAACACGAGCAACAGCACCGGTAGCAGCAAGCGCGATATCACCTTTTTCCCGCGCCTCTTCTTCACGATGGCGGAGGCGATGCGTCAGGAGGTGCTTCGCATGGCGGACGCAGAGGTGTTTTGGCAGCGCTTGCCACCGAAACAGTGCGTGCAGTGCTACGCCGAGTAATCGTTCTGAAAAAGAAGAAGGACTCCGTTCCATTAAGATAATAAAGGAGAATGAGAAGCGCTCGACAACTTAATCGGGAGGGAGGGAGGGGGAGGGGTGAAGGCACACTCGCTGTTTTCGCAGCGTCAGAATGCTGTATAGTGTCATGCGCAGTGTGCCGCCGTCACGCCCCTCACCCTCCTTTCCTCCCTCTGCCTTACCTTAACACTGCCTGTTTGGACGCTTTTCGTGTTCTTGTTTTCCTCAACAGGATGCGACTGTCCTTCCCGGGCAGCGTGCTCGCGTTTGTTTTCCGCAGCTACGGTTTGTGCGTAGTGCGCTGGTTGTTCCTCTGCACTGCGCCTCTCCACCCATAATAAGCCGCATTTCTGTCATGCCTATGTGACTGTCTGTTGTATGGCTGCCCCGTCGGCTCTCTCTGTGGCCCTTTCGCCTTCTCGTGGTTCCTCTGAGGGCCATGCCACTCCGATGCGCTCTCTCTCTCTCTATACGTTTCTGCTGAGTATGACCGTAGTGGACTATCTCAGTCTTCTTTACCCCGTTTTTTTTTCCATCTCTTTTCAGTGGCTTCCTGCTGTATTCCTCCGTCTTATATGTGGGCCTCTCCGGAGCCCTCTGACAGTTTGTTGTTCTTTCTTCCTCTCTCTCTCCCCTCTTCCCTCCCCTCCTCCACTGTCAAGCTGTAAGCATAGTACCGAGTGATTAAGCCTGAGTTAGTGTATGAACAACTGTTTACTTTGCATTTCATTTAGTTTATTTCTTCTCTGAAAGGTTCTTTAGTACTTCGTAGCAAACCCCCCCGCTTTGGCTGGAGGAGACGAGCCTCACAGTCTTCCTGCCTTTTTTTCTTATCGAGCTCTTCCGTCTCTCCCTTTGTGTTTGTTTATTTGTTCTCTCTCTCTCTCTATCTGCGTAGAGACATCGTTGGGGGATGGCCTTCATCGGCCATGATGACGAGACACGTTTGTGTCTTGAAGGCATCACCAACAGTCACGATCATCGTTGCTTTCCGCATTTGATGGTAACTATGAAGGCACTGCCTTTTTTTTTGGCGAATTGTTGGCGGTGTCTTTCTCTGCTCTTTCTTCTTCTTTGGTGGTTGTTCGTGTTGATTCCCTCCGCTGGTTTGTTGTTCTACTGCCCCCCTCCTCCTCCCCGCCTCGCACCCCCCGTTCTCTCGAGATTTCTCCCCTCCTTCTGGGTGGTGTGCGTGTGCGCGAGACAGCTGGTTGCTTTTTTTTCCCACTAGCAGCTGTTTCTCTGTTCTCTTCGCTTTTGGTTAGGGTACTCTTCACCGTCATGTTCTTCTCCCCCCTCCCCACTGTTTCTTTTTTCCTCGTGTACTTCTTTCACAAGAGGGGCGGTTCCGTGCATGTGTCACTCCCCCCTCTCTTTCTCTCTCTTTCTCTCTGTGTTTATGTGTGTGTGTGTGTGTGTGTGTGTGAGTGTTGGTATCCTTGAGCTGCTCAGTTTCTCATTTGGTTTGTTTGCTTCAGCAACCCAGTTGCCGGCGTCTGTAGTGGCGCATATACACACGCTTTCTCCGCCCCCCCCTCCTCCTCCTCCCCCTCCCTCCCCCCTTCTCTGTCTTTCACTGTTGATGTATTTTCTCTATTTTCACTTTTACATTTTTGTCACTCTCGTTTTACGTCTCATTCACAACTGTGGACTTTTGTGCCGTTCGTTTTCTGCGCTTCTCTCCCCCTCCCACATCCCTCGCCTCACTCACATTTCTCTCTTTGTCGGCTTCTTTCTTCTCTCGCCTTCTTCACCCCAAACGCCCCTCCCCCCCCTCCCCCCTCCGCACCCTACTCCTCGTACGTCGTCGTCTTTATATTCGCTTTACCGCCTTCTTGGTTTGCCGATCTGCGCTTCCACTTCCGTCGATCGGCTGCCCTCCACATTTACTGTTTGACACAGAGTCGTCCCTCTCTCTCTCTCTAAGAACAGAATTGGGCTCTTCGCGTACGTGAGCGCGCCTGTCTGTCTGTCTGTCTCTCTCACACACACCCCTCCCCCCTCCTCCCTCCTCTTCGCCTGCTGTTCTGTATTTTGCGTCGTTTACGCCTATTCCACGATGTTCGACCCGTACAGGTTTCGAGAAGCGCATTGGGGGATCACCAGCCCCCCTCCCTCCCTCCCTTCTCCGCCCGTCGCCGCCTTTTTGCCCATGTGAATCAGCAGAAAGGCTTCGACTAAGCCGAGCTTCATTCCTTTACTGTGCCCCTTTCTCCAACTCTCTTTTTTTTCCGGCTATTCCTGCGTATGCGGAGGATGCCATGACGAGTGTCTAGCGCAGGCCTCGTGCGCGCAAGGCCTCCACGCCAATTTACATATCCATCGGTCCATCGCTCAGACTGTGGCTCAGCCAGCCGATGACCCTCTCTGCGATGCTACTGTAGCACCACAAGCGCTACTTGTTTCGCGAGAGCAGCGAACACACAAAAAAGTGCGGCAGAGGAAACAATAACGTGGATGTCTACCTGTTTCACAGACTTCTACCCATGCTGATCGAGCACTATGACCCTCAGACGAGCCTCTTTCCTTCTCTGTGAGTGGCTTTAGTTGTTTGGCGCTCTTGCAGGGGTGGGGGGTTTCGCTACATTTCCAGATGATTCAGCTGAACTGCCACTTTCCTTCGAAAAAACTGTTGCGTAACACGTATCGAATTCTTCCCTTGCCAGCTGTCGTTCGTGTTTTTCTTCGTTCCTTCGCCCCCCCCTTCCTTTCCCCTCGTTCTCCCGCGCCGCTATGTGAATTTTACGAGGGGACTGAGCCCTTCGCCGATGTGTCTGCCTTCACTCTTTATGTTGTTTCTTTTTGTGTACCGCGTTTGTGTCACCGTATGCAGGGACTAGTCACCTGTGTGTCTATCTCTTTCCAAGAGAGTCCTTGCGCACAACACTCATACCCCTGTGGTGTCCATCGTGAAGCTCGAGAATGCTCATGCACACTTTTCTATAGACGTCTATGCGTCCTCGAGCGATGTTTCGTTCTTTTTCTTTCCTACATTTGTCTTTGCTTCCTGAGGAACCGGCAATGGGGCTTGATGCGGGGTGAAATAAGGTGATCATAGCCACCACGCCGCGCATTGTGCGTGTCTCGTGATGCGTGAGCGTGGTATATCATTGTACTTCCCTTCTCTTTCTCTCTCCCCGTTTCTATAAATTGCTCTTGTCTTGCGTTTTAGTGCCTCTCTCTGCGACTTTCTTTTCCTTTGTGTGAGAAGACACACCTCTCCCTCTCCCCCTCCCCCTCTCCCCCCTCTCTTCCACTCCTTTGCCGTTGTCTTCACATGCGAATGCGATTTCATTGCGATCGTGCTCGTGTTTCTTTCAAGCGCCTTCTTCTCTCGCCTCGCTTTCTCCACATAGTGTTTTACCCACGTGGTGTGGGTGTGGGGAGCCCTCTCTTCCTGTGAGGCCCCCCACGCGCAGCTTCTAGCATCCGCCGCCGCCGCCGCCTCTTTCCTCCCCCTTCCCACTTCGGTGTATCGTATGGTATGTCGCCAGGATCATCTGTGAGAGACTGACTGATGCCTCAATGCGTCTCATCGTCACTTTTTCTTCGTTTCCCTTCGCTTTACAGCGCTGATTCCTTTTTTTCTCTCCACTGATGTACGTACGCGCTTGTTGCTGTGCGCTCTCCCCTCACGTTGCTCCCGTCTATCGCCCCTTTCCCCCTCTCTGTCTTTGTTCGTGCGGCAGGTGGGCTTTGCTACTCCTCTCTCCCTCTTTTTCTCGCAGATACAGACGATCTCTCTTTCTGTGTTACGCGGATGAAGGCCCCCCTCCTCGATGACGGGGGGTGGGGGACGCCTCAGCGCGCGGCACATCGGGGCCCTGCACCCCACTCTCTCTGGGAGGCCCAGGCAGCCCCCCATCCCTGCCAGTGCGGAGCCACTGCTGGCGGTGGCAGGACCAAGCATGCACGATGTGGCGAGGCCAGAGACGTGTGCCGCTGCTGATGGCGGCGGGCAGGTCCTGTATGGCGCTGCGTCGGGGCAGCCTGCGACAGTGAGCGCGTCTGTGCCATCCATGTGATGGTCAGACTGTCTGCGTGACTTGGATGTAGTGCCCCCATTGCCCCACTGCCCACTGGTGTAGGGAGCCTGAGCCACCCCCGGAGGGATGCCGCAGGTGGCGGCCGGCACAAGGGCGTGGCGGTGAGGCGACCTGCGCAGCGGTGGTTAGGTGGAGTTTGAGGCGGGGGAGGGAGCGGCGCTCGGATGACTGGGTCGGCGCATTGCTGTGAGGCGCCTCCACCGTGGCTTTACACGATACGGTGCGCTCGTGAGGCAGGGCCGTGGCAGAGTGGTGTTGGGCTCATGCTCATTGGTGAAGAACGGACACGTGGGCGGGGGGGGACAAGAGAAGGAATGCCGTTGCTTTTGCTCTGGGGGTGGCTGGTTCGTGCGCTACATTGTCTTTCCGTCGCAGTGTCGTTTTTTTGTTTTCCCTTTCATCTTTCTGCGCTGCTTTGATGTATTGGTTGTGTGTGTGTGTGTGTGTGTGGCGTTTTGTTTCTCCGCCCTCCCTCTTCCCTGTCGCCTTTGTTTCTCTGTTTCGCCTGCTCCTCCCCTACGTGGTAGTGGTGCAGCACAGCTCTCCCGCGGTGCTTCTTGTCGATTTAGTTTTCTTTTATTTCTGTGGCTCTGAGGCGTGCGCCGGCGTTTACAGACGTGACGGGTCGCGACTAACGCGGTCGAGTTTTTGCCAAATGTTTTGTTTTTCGATTGTGTATAGATTTGTGTTTGCTGTACTTTCTGCAACGGCCTCCACTTCTTTGCTCCGGGAGAGACCGTCGAGCAACCGTCTCTCTGCAGCGCGTCTGCTGTAATGCCCGCTTGACTTGCAGCAACACACTGCGTCCGCGTCTGGCGTTTACAGCGCCGCTTGTCACCGAAGAGCACAGGCGGCAAACACTTCGCCTTCTCCGCGACGTGTCTCTTTCAAGTATTGATGTATTTATTGGGTAACTAATTCGGGTTCCCTCAGCTCGATGTACGGCGAGAGGGGGGGCCATGCCGGCACTCCTCTGTGCTTGCCTGTGAGGTGAACTGTTGTGTTTACGTGTCACGTTCATTGAAGTCGTGCCCCCCTCTTCCTCCTGGTGAGTGTGACTGGGCTATTAGAAGCGCTGAACATGCGTGTTCCTCGCTAAATCCCCCATGCATGCGCGCCACTTCGCCATCAAAGTGGAGCCGTTTGTCCTCTGCGTATCACCGGTGTAGGGGGTTTCACAGGAGTACACATTCTGTGCTTTGTTCCTCATGCACAACTCTTAGAGGGGATAGATTATACCTCACAATGGTACGACTAACGAAGCTATCGGAAGCGAGGGGCTACAGTATGCACGGATGAGTTTTCCTTTCCTCTTTCTCGCTGACCTCCCCCCACACACCTCACACCCTCTGAAAACCTGTGCCTGCTTGTCTACACTGGGGCCCTTCGCGCAGCGGACGTATGCACGGGAGGGTCAGGGGGTGCCTGGCAGACGCGTGGCCCGACTAGACGGCCGATGGCATGGCCCCGACGGCCCGGGCGGAGCCACACGCACACGGAGGCGGGTGGGCGGTGACTGTGTGCGCATGCGGCTGCTGGCGCATTTGTGGTGGCTCAGCCTGTGGGAAATGAAGTAGGTTTCCCAACTTCCCAGCACACCAAGTAGGAGTGGTACGTGCGCCGAAGAAAAGAGAGTCGAGAGAAGAGCATGCGTGCCGCTCTTGGATTGTCGCCGGTTGTTGAGGTTTCCTGTGCGGGGCAGGCGGGGCCGAAAAGGAGTTTGTGCTAGACGACTGGTGCTGACATTAGTGGACTTCTGCTGACTGACAGGTGAAGGGGAAGAGGAGCTCCATCTCTCTCTCCCCAACACACACCACACACACACTTTTTCTTTTTGGGGAACTCTGCGGAGGCTCGCCTTTGACGCCATTCGGTGCAAATTACTGTCAGTCCTCGATCCGTTGCTCTGCCCATTTACGCTTGTTAACCGCTTGATGGATTTGCCGTGCGCTTCTCTGAACCCCACGACGGGCGGTGTCGTGTGCCTGCCACGTTTTGCACCACCCCAACAGTGCGCACAACAAAGAGACACCGTCCTGTACGCGGTGGGGGGGGGCGCTTGCCAGTGCTCGAGGGACTGACGCACAGAGAAGCGTCTTTCCCTTGTCTGTGGTGCGGCATTGCCCAAGAGGTACGTACCGCCGTTCACGTGCCCCAAAAATCGAAGCCAAAAAAGGGAAACCTTTTTTTTTATCGCTGCAGTTGGAATGTTTGGAGTGGCACCCCCCCCCCCCCCCCGCACCCCCTTCACGCCCACATGAGCCTTCCCCCTTATACTCCTCCTCTTTGCCGCTGCTCTTCTTTATCTCTGCGCCATGCCGTCTTTTCGGTCCATCGACCCGTCGTTCTCGCCGTTCCTCTTCACTGCATAACGCGTAGTTGCGCCACCTCACTCTACTCGGGTCTTCGACTTTCACACTTTCCTTTCGCCCGTCTGCCCGCTTACTCTTATTTCTTTTCCTGGACTGGTGTGGATTTCTCCGCTGTTCTTCTCTTTGCCGACTCTGTCGTACGACGTGGCTCGTTGGTTTGCGCGTCCCTACATTATGCGCATGGGGGGAGGGTGGAGGAGAGGGGGAATTCCTGCCAGGAAATATACACGCATATTCACACCTTTGATTTTTCTACTCATCCAGCGGTTCACGCCTGATTGATTGGCTCCCCGTTTTAAGTTTTTTTTTAGTTTTTGTCCACCTCCGGCTTGTGTTCCCGGTTGCTGCGGCTGTCGAGGTGTGTTTTACTTGCAAGGAAGGAGGCGCACGAGGCGAACAGGCGGCACGTCTCTCTCTCTCTCTTTCGCGCTTTCCTGTCGACATTCCTTTTTTTTTCCTGTGTGTGTGTGTTTTCCTTTCCGTTGCCGTCTCTCCGTAAGCAGTCTTCACGGGGAGAACAACATCAGCGGCAAACGCGAGCGAGTGGAGGAGGGCTTTATACAGGAGGTAGGAGTGCCGCGGCAGGTTGCCTCTCTGCCGTGTTGCCGAGCCTATCGTCTGTGTGCGTGTGTGATTCGAGTGGTGCGCGCACACGTTTGCATCGTTTTCCATTGAGTTTCTCTTGTCTCCCTTTTCTTTTGTCATCTCCTCCTCTGTTTCGTTGATTTGAAGGCCGGAAGAGTCGCAAAGCGAGGAGCTCCGCGCCCCCCCTCCCTTCTCACGTGTTGCCACTATTCTACAAAGCGCCGACGCGGTGCGGGAATCGCTGCTGTTCTCCTCTTACGAAGCGGCCGTCCATCAAGTGACGGGGTGCGGCCGCACCTTTGCTTCGAAGTGTGGATTTCTCCTTCCCATGGCCTTCGTGCTCGATGAGCTTTTTTTCGGTGCTCTTTGGCAACGATGAGAAGACTTCGCAAGTAAAGGCTGTGCGAGTCGACAGTGGAAGCACGCATAACACCTCCCCACTCGCTCAAGTAGGCGGAGAGGGTTCGAGAACAATTATGGCGATGCTGAACACACCAATGGAGACAGTGTCTGCCATAAAGCGGCAATGCGACGGGGAGCCAAAGCAGCTGCAGCGGCGCAGTGCCACGGCGCCAGCGAATCGAGATCGGCTGTCTCTGTGGAGTCGACTGCTATGTCGGCCCGAGGTGTACGATCCGCATGTGGAGGCAGCTCCGCTGACGCATCTGCTCGATGTGGAGCCGGCAGACACGCAGCCACAGATGCATGTGGCGGGCTCTACGGACAGCGGAGGGGCTTCGTTGCAGAAGTGCTACTCCGTGCGTTCTTCCAGCGGTGAGGGGCGTTATGCCGCCACCCCGCTACCAGAGGGAGACGACGAGAACTGTACTGATACCGAGGACGCCGTTATATCAGGCTCCATGCTGGGCGCTAACGTTGATGTGGAGGAGTTCGAGGAGGCGGAGGTGCAGAGCCCCAGTGAGGAGTCCAACACAGCGGAGCTTCTTCTAAACCCGCGTGTCTTTCACGTCTTCGACACGCGGCGCGGCCGGGTGCGCATGTCTACTGTGCTGCCGAGTCCGACCTCGGCTACAAACCTCCGCTTCACCGCCACATTTCCAAGAGACAGCGACACTCTCTCAATGGATACGACGGAAAGCGATGCCGCGGCTTCGCGTAGTCGGTCTCCTCCGCCGAACGACGGCTCATCTCACCTAAAGAGTTAGCGAAGAAGCGCCACCAGAGGCGTCAGCAATCGAAGCAGGCCGCGAAGCGTGCTCGCGAGTACAAGGAGGCTTGGGCGGCCCTCGTTGCCTCTACACAGCCGCACACAAGCGGTGCTACGGATGACGAGGCGGCTGGACAAACAGATGTGCGCAGTGGGGAGGGAGCGGCTCGCCAGGCAGTCCACCCACTTGTGCTTTAGGCGCCTCTACTGTGAGTTCTTCGCATCTCACCAATGAGGCCCTCGAACCTCTGCGTGAAACCACGCAGCCGGTGCCGTACGATCTACCCGTGCCCTTCCTAGCAAGGCTGTGCCACTCTGCACCACTTCCCAAGAAGGCAAAGAACGGCGCTGAGGAGGAGAACAGCTGCGCAGAGAGCTGCTGCAGTCGCTCTAGCACCGGCAGCAGTCAGGTCGCGCTTCACGATGAGCTGGTGAATATCGAGTCGGAGCTTCCGGTCATGTATGGAGGCGTCGTGAGATGCCGGGACTCTGCTTCAACGGCGAGAGAACACGACGGCAAGACTTCGCCTTCTTGCGCTCGCCTAACAGCGGTTACTGCGCTACGAGGCAGCCAGCGCAGCCCAGCTGGGAGGTATCCACTTGGGTCTCGCGCCTATGTGGAGCGTGTACTGTTTGCGCAGCGTCGACAGCAGGAATGTGCGCTGTTTGCGCTTCTCACAGAGGCGCACCGACAGGCACGCGAGGGCCACGTCCGTCTTGCACAGCTCTACTATTACTATATTATTCCCATTCTGGCTCAGTACAGGACTGAGTCCGATGTCAGGGGACTGGAGCGGTCGCTGCTGATGTGCGGCTCTGGGGCACTCCGCATGTACCACACGAAGTTCTGCCGCACTGTAGTGTACAGCCGGCCCATGTTGCAGAGGAGCGCACGTGGTGATACTTCGTATTCCATTGCCTTCTATTTGCAGGCGCAGCCAGTGGACTACCAGCTGGTCGAGTACTGCTTTGAGAACCCCTGGCGAGAGCTATTTCTGGAGGTAAAGGCATACCTTGGCATGCAAGCCCGCGAGGATGCAAGCTGCTCTACCCCGCCGACAATTTCAGAGCTGGAGAATGGGGCATCTGCTGTGAACGGCACTACTTCCACTGGCCACGGGTCTGTGTGTGCTGCGGCGACGGTGCTCCACTCAATGGAGCTGTTCGAGCGTCAGCGGCACACTCACAGTGCTGCGCGGGACGCGGAGGAGTGGCTGACTTGGTACTACTACTACTTCACACCTCGTGTGCAGAGCGCCAACTCTGCCGAGGAGCGCGCTGCAGTTCAGCGGAGTTTGCTTCCGCCACCCCCGCCACCGTCATCAACGCTGGCCTCTCAAACGGAACCGAGATGCGGCGATGACTACTCGAGGACCCGCGCTAGTGATCCAAAGGCGCCGCAGCCAACTCCCCTCGAGAGCGAGTACCTTCCGTTAAGCTGGATTCGCGCGTGCAACCCGGCCGAGAGGGAGAAGGTGCTTAACTACCGCCGAGACCTCAAGCTGAGGGCAATAAAAAATTTCCCCACTCATCGGCCAGTCGTGCCGGGCTACGGCGCTACTGCTAGGGCCGTAGATAGCCCCGGTACGGTCAGCGAAACATCGTCCACTCTCGCGACGACTGACACGAGTGTCAAGGCATCTCACGAGACGGTGTTTGCCAACGTGGCAGCTGCGCCATCCGGATGCCAAGCGGTGAAACACGTCTCTGAGAGTAGAGATTTGCTCAATAGCGCGCACGGGATGGAGGGAGGATGGCTGTTTGCAGAGCACGTCGAAGCAGACCTCAAGGAGGCCGGGCTACTGAAGTCGTCAGCAGAAGTACTGCCAGAGGGTGCGATCAGCTGGCCGAGTCATGATACCGCTGAGGTAGAGGACGGGAACTCAGAGGAGACGGACGACGAGGATGGTGCTAACCGTACTGGTACCCACTGCATCGTAAGTGCTGGCTGCTTTGGCCTTTCGTTTTTTTCCATCTTTGAGTGAGCAGGATGATTTCCACACGGAGATGAAAAAAACAAAGACACGAAAGGGCGAGACAGCTCAGCATTACTGCGGCTGAGTGCCGCAGGAGACTTATGTCTTTGAGTGCGGCTGCGCACGTGGCGTGCTTTTGCTCGACCGCAGTACTCCACCCCCCACCCCACACACCCCACACACATGACTACATTTATGTGTGCTTTTCTTTTTTAAAATTTGCTTTGTTTTTCTTCCCCCTTCTTTCTATGTGCCTGTTGCCCTTCACTGTCTTTATTGTTTTCTTGTGCATCCTCCCCCTCCCCCCACACGGATGTGTCCACCCTGTTGCTGCTTTTCCTCGGGTGGCCTTCTGTTCTGATTTGATTTGATTTGCTCACTCACAAGGTCCCTGTAGTAGGCCGTGCGATTATGGATCGAATGGGCTTGTGTCTCTGTGCACTCCTTTTTTTTCTTCGTCTGTTGCTGGCTGAGTGTATCGATCGTCTTTCCTTTTCCGTTCTTCCCTGTTGCAGGCGTTTTTGCCTTTCCGCGGTGATGTTGACCCCCACCACCACTCGCTTGCCTTCCCACGTCTGCAGAAGGCGGGGCAGGCAGATTCTCAGCCGAGTGCCGTGTGTGTGTGTGTGTTATGTGGGAGCCAACGGTGTTGTGCTGTTTTTTCTTTTCTGTGTTTTGTTTTTGCTCCCAGTGCGCACACGTACTTCTTCGCCTTTTGCCGTTGTTCTCGCTGGACTGTCTCCGAATGGGGTTCACCTCTGCGTTTCATGCGGTGTGCTCTGAGCCTTGATTGATCGTCTTGTGCGTCCTTCGAGTCGACTTCTCTTTGTTCGCTATTTTGCAGAGGAAATCGCTCCACAACGCATACCCACGCAGAGGGGAGAGCAGGCACAAGGAGCGATGCTGATGACGGGATAAGCGGCACTATCGCGAAGCGTGCGACTGCAATGGCGGCCTATTTTTTGTCTTTCACTTCGCGTTTTCTTTTGAAGGCGGTTTCTCCTCTCTTCCTCATCTCGCGCGTCGTCTTGCCGTGTTGTGAAGTCATGTCATTGTAGCTTCAGTGCGTGCGTGTGTCTGTGCTGAGGAACTGTGGCTCTGTAGCTTTACGTGGGCCCGTGTGGCCTCTCTCTGTTTTTCTTCTTCCTTTTGTTGTTGTTGTTTTCTTTCCCGCCACTCCTCTGCCCGTTGGCCCCGGTCCTGAGGCAACAGTGAATGGGCTCCTCAACTACACCGTTGCTTCGTTCCGCTCCTACTCTTTGTCTTTGTCTCTCTTTGCCTATATAGAGCATTAGGCGAATATACACGATTAAATCTTCTTTCTCCACTGATACGCACCGCCCTCCTCGATGACGGGGGGTGGGGACGCCTCAGCGCGCGGCACATCGGGGCCCTGCACCCCACTTTCTCTGGGGAGGCCCAGGCAGCCCCCCATCCCTGCCAGTGCGGAGCCACTGCTGGCGGTGGCAGGACCAAGCATGCACGATGTGGCGAGGCCAGAGACGTGTGCCGCTGCTGATGGCGGAAGGTAGGTCCTGTATGGCGCTGCGTCGGGGCAGCCTGCGACAGTGAGCGCGTCTGTGCCATCCATGTGATGGTCAGACTGTCTGCGTGACTTGGATGTAGTGCCCCCATTGCCCCACTGCCACTGGTGTAGGGAGCCTGAGCCACCCCCGGAGGGATGCCGCAGGTGGCGGCCGCACAACGGGCGTGGCGGTGAGGCGACCTGCGCAGCGGTGGTTAGGTGGAGTTTGAGGCGGGGGAGGGAGCGGCGCTCGGATGACTGGGTCGGCGCATTGCTGTGAGGCGCCTCCACCGTGGCTTTAGACGATACGGTGCGCTCGTGAGGCAGGGCCGTGGCAGAGTGGTGTTGGGCTCATGCTGTAGGGCTGAATGCATAAGTTGAAGCGAAGGAAGCTTTAGTACTCCAAGTCAAGGAGGAGGTAAGGAGGCAGAGGGGCTCTACTGCGAGCTGCCCGAGCACACCAGGCCTTTTTCTTGTTGTTTTCTACGTACACAGGCACATGTGAGATTTATTGAGGGACGCACCCTGCAGAGCGTAGTGGTCTGTGCAACGGTGGTTGTGTGGTGTGTGCACAGGCGTTTTGCTCACGTGCGCTTTTCTTTGCGGTTCAGTGTCGCTCTAAGTGGAGAGAACGCCATCGTGTCTTTGCGTCTTCTTTGATTCCCGTTCCGAGAAGGGGGCATCTTCGACAGCTGATTTTCCTTCTACGTAGAGCTGCTCAATTTGCTGACAGCGGCGCTTCCCGTTCTCCAGTTCTAATCCCTGTACTGCTGACCTCATGGTGTTGCCCGAGTCTCCTTTTTTACGATGCAACTACTGTGGGGAACCAATCGGCACGTGCATGAGAACGCCTTGTTGCTCTTTTCTCCGTTGCTTCGTTCTGCTTCACACCAGCGGTTTGCCACGTGTCTTGGCTTTGTACTGTGCACTTTCGCGTATGGGGACCACTGACAAGGCTCAAGATACGCGGGCTGTGGGAAGGCAGCAGCAACAAGGCAGGAACGCAATCGAGAGTGGGAGTGACGTAGCGGCGAGGGTGTAGAAGGAAACGGCGGGTGTATGGTCGCACTTTAGGCGAGCTGTGACGTACCCCCCTCTCGAACCGGCTGAGCTCTTCTTCTCTCTTCCCTGTTCTGCTTCTCGTGTCGCATCACTTTAAGTGAGAGGGCCAAGAGAATGTCGACGCTCGATTAGCGAGTTGCGCGTAATGTGCTCTGAACGAACGAATGGTGGACGACACAGAACAAAGCGGAACGCAGAAGATGTACGCGGTATTTTTCAGCATTTCTCATTCATTCGCTGCTCGGAATCAACGACGCACGCAGGCACACGTAGTCTCGTATGAGGAGGGACAGTCATGGGTGCAGTGTTACTCTCTAATTCTCAACGCTCACTGAGGTATTGAGGGGGACTCATCGGCAGCCACTCGTGTGGTTCTCTTTTCCCACTTTTCTTTTCCATTCTTGATGATTTACTAATTTTATTTTTGTCGGTTTATTTCATTCGAAATGTCTCTCTCTCTGTGTGATTCGTCTCTGTCACTCCAACCCCGATGAGCATTGCGATCCTCTTCGCCACCGTTAAACGACTTTCCCTTTCGTACAGTGTGCTGCAGCGCTGTTAGCTGCTGATGCGCGACCTCGACAGGGTCCGCCTGTGCGTTTTGTTTTCTTGTCACTGGGGCGGCGGGGGTTTTCTCCCCTTTTCCCCCGTACCCCACATCGCCCCCACCCCCCTCACCCGTTCCTCTCCACCACTCGATCGACTGCCTTCGCTTCTCTTTTCCCTCTCCATTTATGTGTGCCTCATCGGTGCACACGTGCTGAACACGCATCAGTTTCCGTCTTTCTGTTCCTCCTTGTTCCTCTCTCTCTCTTCCTCCGCCTGGTCATTCTCTTGTGCCTAACTTCAACTCGCATAACTGTTTGCCTGCTCTCAGTCTTGTATGCACTTGCTTGTTGGTCCCTTCCTTTCCGTCTGTGCTGAGGAGCTCAGACTCCGAGGGAGTTTTGGCTGTGCTAGGCATCACTCTCTCCTCACTGTTGCGTGAGTGCTCCACTACCGATCTGATATTTTTCCCCCTTTCCGAGGTGGACGGGCGCATGAAAGCATCACAGACAAGTACTTGCTCGTGTACGGGTGCCTGACTGCGACTTTACTGTTTTTTATCTGACTCGTACGTTTCACCACTGCATCTCTCTCGCATGGGTTTGGATTGTCGCTCCACTCTTCCGCGTCAAATGCCTGCTGAGTTGCTGTTGGAAGTGGCGGTACCGGAGCGCATCGTAGATGCTGTGGGGCGAACAGGGCACGCCTGACGCGAACGTTAAGGGGGGAAGGGCTTTCCCACTAGAAATGGTAACTGGGGACAAAGGAGACGCAGCACCCCACAGCTGGTGAGCAGTAGTCTGTACTTGAAGGTGCTCGCTACCTCTCATATCAGCACACCAGCGCATCGCAGCCGTCACGCCCGGTATCAGACTCTCTGCTCCACCTACATCTTCCCTCTTTACACTCTCTCGTCTCCGTCTCGCTGGTTTTACCGTCTCATTCCTTTTACCCTTCTCACGGCCTGATGCTGGCGTGCGCATCTACCGCCCCTCCGTCTTCGCTGGCCCCACACTGCAGTGCACATATTGGACCACACCAACACAAATATCCGCTTGTTGTGCCCCCCTTGCTTTATCTCCGCAATGGACACGCGAGGCCTCCGTCACTTGAAGACCTACCTTGGCAAGACAGGGGAGAAGCTGGCTAGGGCGAAGCGAGCTACTGATGTCGTACCCGTCCTTGCCGCTCGGCAGGTAGGGACAGCGGCTGCTCGAGCGAAATCTGCTGACTTTACGACCGTGCCAGAGACGGTTCTGGGACCGCTCTCGCCTTCAGTCATGGTGTACTTGGAAGGCCGCCTCACGAGCGGAGCGACGTACAAGCTTTCTCGGACCCAGATGACTGTGGTGGCTGCTCTCGCAGCACCGGGTTCTCTCCCTACGCGGGGCGGTGCGGAGGGCTCGAAGAGTGGCGAGACCACCTTGACGGTTACGCGCGCGAGGGTGGCGGACATGACGGCGGTAGTGGATACCCTTGCGGTGTCGGCACTGGAACTCGCCGCACGCCGCGCTGACGAGGGCAAGGCGGTGAAGCGAACCGCTGCAGAGGGCGCCTTTCTCTTTGTACTGGTCGACACAGACAGCGAGGCTACCGAAGTAGCAGAACAGCTCGAGGAGCGCTACGGGCTAACAGTCCTCTTACTCAGTGGCGAGAACACTTGCCGCTACCCAATGTTTCCGTCCATCACCAATGCTGCCGGTGAAGCTGGCGCAAGTAAGCCAAGAAGCGCCACCTCAGCGACGCTGGCGGTAAAACGACGCAGGACGCAGTCAAACTCACGTAGGGCGGACGAGGCGGCACCGAAGGACGAGACTACCGTGAGTACTCCGGTGCTCACGGGTGCGGTGGCTGTAGTGGTGGCAACGTCTGCAGCGTTCCTCATGGTGGATCGTCGCAGTGCTATTTGGAAATTCATTGGCAGCTGCGCACTTCTGCTGCGTCGTGCACCGACGCACACGGGCTCTCTGCTGCACACGCTCAAGGGCAGTAAAGCGGCGTCTTCTTCCTCGACTGAGACCATGGCAGAGCTGCTTAACGAGCATCGGTGGGACTGCCTCGGACACGTTCCAGCAATCGCTGTTCTGGCGGCAGAGCAGAAATGGCTGGCTGAACCCGAGGTGGATTTACTGACAACGCTGCGTGTAGAGCGCGATCTCAGCAGCGGTGTAGGTGGTGCGAGTACGTCCACAGCATCCTCCATCTCCAGCGCTGTTGCAGCGCTTCGATCGCCAGTGACAGTCCACTACGCTGTGGCGCAAGGAGCGCATCGCTTTCAGTTTCTCTTTGGCTTGCTGAAGGGTTTGGTGCCGCACCGCGGGATCGTCGTGCACGTCGCCACGCGCGAGTGTGTTACCTTTCTCTACGACGCTCTCTACTCTTTGCTAGGTGAGCTGCCATCGTATGTGCAGCTGCTGAGCGACTACGGGGGTGAGGGTATGTACACCAACATGCACACCAGGGCTGACCGCCAGCGGCTTTGCGTTACCTTCGACTCAACGGTCGAGTGGGGGAGAAATGGCAAGACAGCGGCGGTGCTCTTGTCCTGCCACGGGCTTGTCCCACGGCGCGGCTCTGTATTCCTGCAATACGACCTCATTCCCGACGTCCTCAACTACAGCCAATTCATAGCGGATGTACTTACGCCTGGTGCAGTTGCGGCTGACGCAGGCAATGACAAAGGGGGCGCCACGCCGTTCACCGCAGCCGAGGTGGCGGTGCGGCGGGAGACGACGGCTCGCCAGCGCAAGCGCAGCACGTCTCCTGTTCCGGTCTCCATGGCGGCGAGGAAGGTGAGGACAGGAGTTACCAATGCCGACACTGAAGAAACCTCCTTGGGAAGCAAGGCGACGGGCCCAGCAGAGGTGAACTACACCCATATTTTACTCTTGCTGCGTCCGAACGAAGTTGCCGGGGCGCTACACCACCTGCGCTTAGATGGGTCCAGACGCTACCGTCTTGAATTTCGCGAGCTTGGCCCTCAGACTAGTGGTCGCTACCATCTTGTCGGAGAAAAGCTCAAGTCGATGAACAAGAAGTTGTTTGCCCTCCAGAATGCCGCCTACTATGCCTACAAGACCACCATGCGCGCCTACAGCACTATTGGGCCGCGCGACGTGTACGACGAGACAAAGGTGAACTTAAAGAAAGTTGCGGAGGAGTTTGGCTTCACAGAGCTGCCGCTGCTCGACCTGCGCCTGAAGGATACGGCCTTTCGTCCTAAGGAGGACTACTACCGTGCTGCTCGTCAGAGGCAGGACGCGGACCGTCGCGCCTACAAGGCGTTTGCCCAAGCGAACATCATTGGTGAGGCTCCGGAAGAGCACATTGCTGACCATATCGTGTGATGTATGCAGCTGCGCTCTGGGGTGTGTCACGGATCATGCTGTGCTGCTGTGCGCGCATGCGTGGTGGTGGTGCTCACGCTGCCGTCGAGGGGTAGCGGGGACTAGTTCACTATCCTTTAAAAACTACGAAGCGAGTCGAACAGAAGACATAAGTAAACAACGTAACTCGGTGGCACTGTTGCTACGGGCAGCGCACAGCGACACTCAGGCGTACGTGCACCGGGGAGTCTTTTCTGGACTAACCCCCCCCGTAATTGTGTCGGCTCGTGTGGCTCGCTTGCTTGAAGGGTCTCGGTTACATTCTGTTTCTTTCCTCAATTCTGCGGCTTTTAATCCTACGCGGTGTACTGAGGTCGATAAGATAATCACAGCTTCCGCATATGCGTCGTGGGCGGACGGATTTTGCGCAGTAGCTACGCGTTCCCCATCCAAACAGGCAGCTGCTGGCAGCAACTGCAGGGTGGTTGCGCATCCCCCCTTCCCCCACACCCGCTTTCCCACTCTAGCTGAGCGCATTGTTGGGGATTAGCGACCCTCATTTCCATTTCTTCAAGCACGACCACCTCATCGACATCAAAATGTCCTCATCATTCTCTCTTTCTGTCGCTGTTTGTTTCTCATGTACCCCCTCCTCTTCCCCTCAGACTCGTTGGATTCCCACCTAGTGGATCGACTTGATAGGCCACAGGCGGCCGAGGTTAGCGCACTGCCTCCCGCCCTCCCCCTCACGACGTGCTCGCCAATAGACGCAAGCCAATCCATATTCCCACATACTCACCCACGCCTGCACAAGCGGCTACAAGAATACTCTCATAGACATCTTTACCTTATCGAGGCTTTTCTTATCGAACTCTGTGCTGCTCGCCTTGTTGTTTCTTCCAGCAGTCCTGTTCGTCCTGCACTGCAGCAGCAGACTGTCGAGGATGTCTCCGAAAAGGGTGTCAGAGGCTGCGGAGCGTGTGCCAGAGCCTGACCCATCTGAGTCTGTGAGTTCCGTGCCCGCGACTCTCCAGCTAAACACACACGCCGCGACAGTACGGATGAAGGAGAAATTTACTGCGCCGTTCATGGTGTACGATGCCCAGGCACGGCGCATTGTGGCCAACCCCCAGTACGATAGTACTCTCACCACAGAGCTCCACCGCGTGCAGAGCATCATGCTCACAAAGCTGCGCGCCCCGATCCAGGCGCACCTATCCTACACCCCGAAGGAGCTGCTGTACGAGCTGGAGACTGCGCTGTTCCATGTTTGCGCCTCCCTTGCCGTCCAAGATGACGCGTCCTCGCTGCGGTACGTACTTGGCGACAACGAGGCAGACCTGCTCATGCCGCAGCTCGAGTCTTTTCTAGCTCATCACAACGCACCGGCGAAAGCGGTCGTAGCTCTTGCGAAGTGCCTCAGCGAGGGCACCTCGCATGACGTCCTCACATCGTTTCTGCAAGTGCTCGAGCAGCGAGTTCAGCAGGAACTGGACCCCGCGGTGGATCGCAAACGGTCTGCGCATGAGCACAGCGCTCTGCTTGCCACCAAGAACAACCTGCAGGACATCGTGCAGCTAGTGCGCGATATGCAGACGGCGTACCACAGCATTGACACTGCATCACAGATTCAGCGTCGGCAGCCGCAGAGTGACCCGACTACGGTGGACTTGGCTCAAAGTCCGGCAGCTAACGCTGTCTCTGCTAGGATAGTCGAAGATTCATTCTACAAGGTGCTTCGCTGGGTGGTCGCTGTGGATGCTGATCGACGCGCGTTGCATGCGGCCACCACAGACACTGCCGCCACTGCTGTAGAGGAGTCTCATCTGGCGACAACACTGGTGCCCGCAGCAGTTGCGACGCCGTCCAGATCGAGCCCGAAGGCGTTTGCAAGAGTGGTCGAGTACGATCCTTTCACGGGGAGGGTAACGCTGGAGCGCTCTGACGCGGCGCAGCGCTGGGGGCTCCTCCTGAACAGCAGGGGCCTCCTCGTGGGAGTGGAGAATGAGCTGCGCAACTCTAGCGAGGCTGGCGAGCGGTTGTACGACGCCATCCAGCAGCAGTCTGGCGAGGCTGGCGGGCTAGCCATTTTCGAGGTGAACCGCCACCGCATACGTGCCGTCCACCTCAGCGACGAAGAGGTCGCTGCCAGCGGCGATGATATCATGCAGAAGCTGCGTGCTACCCTAACTCACACCACCAAGACGCTTAGTCTCACTATTGAAAGGCGCAATCAGGCAGACTTGACGGTGCCTCGCGAGGTTCTGTTTGAGGTATCCGACCAGGGTGGCGAAGGAGGCGTCGGCCAGCGCTGCCTCCTCATGCTGGAGCGCGCGTCGACGTCCATTTCGTGGGGGCTCAAGTTAAAGTACTTCAAAGGCTCATTCGCCGTGCTGTCTGATTTCGCACCGAACGCGAAGCTCTCGAGCGCTGCCAAAAACCTTCTGTTTGACATGCGAGGCCGCCTCCATGTGCTGAAGGTGAACAACCAAGACATGGCGAAGCTCTCGGCAGCGGAGATGAAGAGTCTTGTCTCTGGCTCGCTGTTGCTCAGCCTTCATCTACAGGTGACGGATTCGAAAGGGAATGTGCCGCCCAGTGTTGAGGCACCGCCGTCCCCTCAAGGGGTCCTGCTACCCTCAGCTGAAGAGGTAGGCGATGCGCAGGAGATGCCGGGGGTGGAGGCAACCCCTTCAGGGGCACAGAGGGAAGCAGCGATACTTGCAGAGGTTGAGGCAGCAGCTGATATGCAAGCAGGGCCGAAGGACACGGGGATTCGGTACAAGTCGAGCTCAACGATATGGCTGCCTCGATCGCCGATGAGTTTCTGAAGCAGCACAGTGGTGAGGAGGAGCTGGAGGACAAGGCAGCGGATAGAGTGAGGTGCCCGCCGTGGAGGAGATGGACATGGTGGCGGCCGACCCGTTTGAGGAGCTGGACTGGGCCAAACCCACTACCACATTGGAGCCCCTGGAGATGCGAACGATGACGAAGACAACAGGGA
Organism: Leishmania lainsoni; assembly: GCA_003664395.1. NCBI lineage: Eukaryota > Euglenozoa > Kinetoplastea > Trypanosomatida > Trypanosomatidae > Leishmania > Leishmania lainsoni. The sequence continues at coordinate 568,234 of RAIA01000127.1, forward strand.
CGCCGAGAAGGACGCCCTTTTTGAGGAGTCGTCCCGGCAGCAGCACTACGAGGAGGATGACGGTATAGAGGACACCATCATGGAAGGTTTCAAGGGCGCCAATGACGACGAGGTCCTCCCTAAAGTGGAGGAGGCGGATGAGTTGATTCGTGGCGGCGAGGAGAGTGCGGCGACGCACAAGACTGCTGCGGACGCGGATGCAGCTGAAGAGGCAGCGAGGAACGTCATCGAGACGGGCAGAGATGACGCTGAAGCGGAGCCGTCAACGAAGATACGCGAGCACAAGTCGGCAACTACCAAAAAGGCAAGGGAATCTGTGAAGAAGGGAAAGAAGAGCGCGCAGGTCGGCGGCCGCCAGAAGAAAGGCAGGAAGGCGGCCGAGGCATGTGGCAAGATGCAGACGACAACGAGGACGAGCCTGCACCGAAAGCTACGGAGGAGGAAGAGAAGCAGCTGGAGGAAATGGAGGATAACGAAGCCGCCGAGGTGTCTCTAGGCAATGCCACACTCATGGAGGAGACAGGGACGCTTCCGCCCCAGGCTGATCTGGATGACACTGCGGTTGGGGACTCCGAGGCCGAAGTAAAGGCGGTGAGTGAGACGAAAGGTCGCTCCCGCGCTAAGGCAAAGGAGGTGGAGGCGAATAGGAGCAGTGCCAGGTCAAAGGCCTCTGCCCCAGCAGCGGCCGCTGATGAGGAGACTTGCTCTATAGAGCCCGAGGGCTCTGGCAAAGGCTCCACCTCAGCTCCAGTGGATGTGCGACTTATCGATCTCCCGCCGACCGTCGCAGAGGTGGCCATCGAGCATGGGCGCGAACGCATCACGAAACGGGAGAGGCACTCAGCGAAGGCGAACGCCACGGAGACTGAGGTGGACAAGGAAGAACGTGGAGGCGGCAAGGGGCGCGGTGATGATGCTGGGGGCCTGGCAATACTGCGAAGGACACGGAAGCGGTTCTCGCCCCGAGGATGGAGTAGGCGATGTGGCGCGTGTTTCGTTGAGCCAGCTGCTCAAAGCGAAGCCGCTCACCTTTGAGAACGATGTGCGGCTCGAGAAGTTTGACGGGTCGAGACTAGAGTTGGAGCGGTCGAGTACAAAGCACCCATGGAACATCAAGGTGGCCTTTGCCGGTGAGGACATCATCATGACGAAGCTGCCGCCCTTTGCTCCCAAGCAGCTGACGCACCCCTTTCTGCGCTCTCTGCACGCGGGTCCACAGGGTGAGGTGAAGTGGGTGGTGGACGGCCTCAATGGACAGGACCTCTCCATCATGTCCAGATCAAATAAGACGAAGGCGCTGGACGCTATCAAAGGCTCCACGAAACTCTCTTTAGTTTTAAGAGCACTGCGAAAGTGATATGGCCGAGACAGCCGGCGCGTGTGTGTGGGGTTTGCAGCATAGCGGTGCATCCGTGTCTCTCCGCGTGTTGGTGTGCTGCCGCGGGCGGGGTTGGTTGCTGTTCTTTCAGCGCAAATTTCATAGAGCTTAACGAAGAAAATGCTGTACACGTGCTTTATCCGATGCTTCGCTCACAGTGTGTGCCTGTCTGTCTGTCTGTCTCTGTGTGTGTGTGTGTGGTGTGTGTGTGGAGTTGAAGCTGCGTGGACACGACTACCATCTTCCTTTCATCCATACACGCAGGCCCCCTAGCTGAGCGTGTGAGTCACAAGAGTCCTTCCCTACAGGCCATATCTCACTTACCGAGCAGGCGAAAGTGTGATGGCGTCACCGTCTGCGTGGCAGTGCAGTGGAGCAGCTTTGCGTTGCGTTGCTTTGCTTTGCTGTTTCTTTCTCGTCTTCGTTTCTCATCCTCGACGATCGTCTGCGCTGCGGCACCCTCCGTCATTCGCACGTCTAGCTGTCGACACAGTGGCGCTCCATCTTGGTTGCGTGCGATCCGTATCGTAGCAGTTCGTCTTTGAGCTCCCTCATTTCATTTTCGCCACGCATGCCGGTTTGTTCGAGCGCTCCCTTCCCCGTTGCTCGACTCGTCCGTTTCCTTGTCGCTACGCACACCTCTCTTTGTGTTACGCTTCTCTCTCTTCGACCGCAATGCGCAATAGGAGAGGAAAGAAATTGGCGTCTGAAGGGCTTCTCCCACACCGCAGCAGCAGAAACACAATCCACATAGGCCAGCGACCACTTTGCCAACATCTAGAGGTGTGCGCTGCCGAGGCCCCGAAGTACGGGCTTGTATTATTATCTACCCGAGGAGACAGTAAAGCAGACTCTTCTACGAAGCACCGAGAAAAGAGATACATCTTTCATAGATTCCTAGAATCCTATCGTGGCACTGCATCGCATGCAGGGGAGACGCGCACACCGATTCATCGGTCGAACACGCTAGTGCTGCCTGCGTCATCTGTGCTCGTCTAACTGCGCCTACGAAGAAAGGGTGAGGCGCCACTCGCATCTTTCCTTCCCACCTCGCGTATCACCTCACCTTCTCGTTCTTTTCATAGAACTCAGTTCAAAAAGGACAGAGAGAGAGGGAAAACGGCCCTAGTTGCCCCACCGTCACCAATGCTCGTACGCAACGTCCCGCTTTACGCGGTCAAAGTTGTTTCGGCGTCGCTTATTGAGTCGATGGTCTTCTCTGGCACGGGCAGGCCTACTGCGAGCAGCCACGCAACGCTCACTTTTCACCTCCGTCGCGTCCGTGACAGCGAGAGTTTTGGTGTCGACTACGCGTTCCGTTCGTTTGATGGCTTGCGAGCGGAGTGTTTTGTTCGCGGCATGCCAGCCGACCTCGTGGCGTCCTCAGCTGCTCTGAGGGGGGTGCTTGGCGATGGACAGGCTTCGTACAAAACTCGATTCGGGTAACGAGCATTAACGGTGTCGTTCGATTAACCAGGAAAACGGTGCGGGGGCTGCTCGACAGCGGTCGTGACGCGGTCGTGCAGTGCGCTGTGTCTGCCGTTGCTGGCGGGGCGTCTGATCCTCAGCAGGTGGCCGCTGGCGTGAACGGCGAAGGGGATGAGGGCAAAGCTATTCACCCTCCCAAGGGACGTGATCGAAGGCTGAAGGCGCGAGTCAAGGGTGCTCTCCATGCGGATGATACCGAGGTAGCCAAGGAGTCCCCCAAGAGTCTGGTGAAGAGGCGTGGACGGCACGCTCCTGCCTCATCTCTGAAAATTCCCAAACTGAGCAAAAAGCGGCTGCGCTACTCCGGCGAGCGTTCCGTCGTGGAGGGGTTAGACAACAAAGATGTGGACCTCTTCTCTATCGATGGTAACTCGTTGGCCAATGTGGAGGTACTGGATCCAGCCGTGCCATCTGCGGCGGACGATGTCAACGCGGCCGCGCTGACAACTCTGAGCGAACTTGCCCCGATGAAGCCGTTACGGACACGCGGTCGGCGATCAACAAGGCTCTCAGCGTTCCTTGGCGCGGAACGGCAGAGCACAACATCTGAGAAGACTTCAGACGACGTCTGGTTTATTCACGCTGAGGCAGCGCCAACGGAAGGAGGCGAGGGGGAGGAGGCGAGCGCTGTGGATGCGGCGATACCAACTCGGAAACGGCGAGGTCGCTCCCCCAAAGTAGCAGCGGTCGACGCTCACGCGAGGTTGAGGCAGTGCAGCACCGAAGCGCGAGCAGCGAAGGTCGACTACTCGCCTCGTTGAGCTGGACAGGCAGAGTGAAGCCACGAAACGACGCGGGCGACCTCGCAAGACGAACAAGAGCATAGAAGAGCTGGACACAACTCAGATAACAGAGGCCCGCTCAAGGGGGGAGCTTGCCAAGCACGACACGGACGCGTATGTTGAGCTAGAGCTTTGATGAAAAGGGTGGGATTGACACTTGACGAAGTCTCCTTGGTGATCTGCACACTGGCATTTCTCTCTGTGTAGGCTAGTAAGGGGCCGCAAGGTAGCGTTGGGAATGCTCATCTCCACATCCTCGCAAGCCAGCAGAGACGCAGCGGAATAGGTGTCGAGTATACTTGTTGTTGTCTCTGTGACTGCCAGGTGCGGCGTGGTTCGTATCTCCTCCTGTATTGCCAACTACTCCTCTGCTTTCCGCTTTTTTTTCTTCATGGAGGGTTGGGCGCTCTGCTTGGACCTCGACCTGTGTGGTATACCCGCCGACACCGCTGCACGGGGTATCTTCCTCCGTCTGTGTTGCTCCACAGCGTTGTCTCCGCCCTCCCCCCGGATTGACTGATACCGAACAACAACAACACCAAAGATATGTGCGCCTTTTTCTGCTGCTGGTGTTTGGCATCAGTGCCGTGCTGAGCAGCGCTTCTTCAACCTTTCGCACGTGCGTCTCCGTCCTGTAAGTGGCATTGGTTACTGCCAGTTAGGGTGGGGTGCCTTGGCGCGAAACTCCAAGGCACCCTGTGCGCGGTTTAACTGAGCTAGCCCCCCCCCCTCACTGTTGCCGCCCCTCAGCCTTCCGACTACTCTGCTTTTCTTGTCTCCGACTGATGGACCACCCCCTTCCCGTTACTCCTTGGAACATCTACCCGTCGAGCTCACGCGGTTCATCATAGCTCCGGAGAACTCTCTCACTCTTGTCTCTTGCATTACTTCTTTCCTGTTTCTCTTCCGCTAACCGGGCGCTACTCCCACGAGCTCTCCACCCTTCCACCACACAGGCATTTGTCTCATACGCACGCGTTCTCTGCGCACCTGCAGTGCACTGTAGTATCTCGTTTTTCTCCTCTCTTCCCCCGTGTCTTCCGGAGCTGTGCGTTGGGCATCTTGTGCAAGCATGAGTGGCACCACGCTGACGGAGGCGCTGAATCGCCTGAGCAGCTGCAAAGAGCCCGCCGACCTAATCTACAGCAAGGATGCGGCGCACATACTGGGCAGCGCGGCTCCGCCACAAACGGTGGCGCCGACTGTATCACCACCACACGGGCATAGCCCTGTAGATGAGTATTCGGTGCTTCTCGCTCGCCGGATAGGCACGATGGTGGCACGGCTCAACGAGCTCTCGAGTCTCACCTCGCAGGTTGTCCTTACCCCGCGAATGGCACTTTGTGAGCTGATGGACATTGTGCGTCAGGCCCTTTACACTTCCCTCCCAGCCGATATGCAGAAGGCTACTGTGCCGACGGACAAGGCGGCGGTGGTGAAGCAGTTTCACTCCTATGTTTCTTCGCGGCAGGTGCCGATCGGCTTTGCTGTTGAGGGGCTCTACGTGGTCTCCTACGTGAGTGTGAAGCTGCGCGTCGAACTGGTGACGCTGCAGTTGCAGCGCCGCCTTCAGGAGGAACTCTCCAAGAAAGATACGGAGACCTCCGAGGCGAGTGTCGCGGCGCTCGTCGTGACCCAGACGCTTTTGGAGGACTTTCTTGCAGTTTACAAAAACATCATACTCACCATGCCCATCATCAAGGCAGCCGCCCGCGAAGGCAGCGTCAGCGAGGCAGCACAGCGACTGGCACCAGTCTATCCGCAGTACTACTACCAACTTTGCGATTGGGTCCTCGTCCTCGAGTCGACCATGAACTCACCACCGATCTCCTACACACAGGTGAAGCGTGTGAGCATTGATGAGCAGAATGGCGTCGTTGTCGTTGACCTGCACCGCCCCACGCCAGTGACGCCATGGGGACTGCTGCTCAACGAGCAAGGTTTGTTGGTGGATATCGACGTGAGCCTGCGTGTCTTTGAGAAAGCGAGGACGCTGCATGACCTCCTCCAATCCACGCCGCAAGGCGCGTCTATCGTGCAGATCCAGGGTCAGCCAGTGGACGGTGTAGCGCACGGCGATTATGCGGCCTACGCGAAGCGCCTGCTGCAGACCTTACAGTCACTGACGGTGGGGTACAGGAGCGTGCAGCTGGTCCTCCAATCCAGCGCCTTCAAGGCGGAAGCCCGGTCTCTACCGGTAGAGGTGGCTTTTTTGGCACCCCCGCAGGGTGGGGAGGGCACCTCCGGTCAGCGCGTGACGCTTGTCCTGCGCCGGCAGAGTACCGCAACGGAGTGGGGCTTCACGGTCGATGAGCAGCTTTATTGGCATGCGCAGTTGACGAGCATTTTATCAAACTCGGCGGGCGCGTTTGTGCGCGAGTATGGCAAGCATCTACGGCTGCTCGCAGTGAATGGCGTTGAGGCGCTACACGCGACACAGGTGCAGCTCCTCATAGAGGCAGCCGAGACTGTCGTCCTGGAGCTGCTTGTTATGCCCAAGGACGCACAGGACGCTTGGCTGCCGCTCGTAGCACCACAACGCCGACGCCTGTCGCGATGGCAACGCCTAGGAGTAAGGCACCGTCAGTGGCGGCTGCGGAGCCACCCAATAAGATTAGTGAGGGTCGCCTCGGTGGCGGCCGGGTGGAGGCGGCAATGGCGAAATTCTTGCAGCAGCGCTCCGCTGCCCCATCTGCGGTTGCCCCGTCTATCGCGATGGAGACACCTCTAGTGGGGGCCAGTAGTGTTGCGCCGGCGCCGGCAGCTGCGGCAGCCATCATTTCGGCGGAAGACGCCAAGAAGGGGAAGAAGCATGGAGTAAAACCGAAACCCCTAAAGAAGGCGCTTGCCGAATCTACTGTAGCTCAAGCCGCGGCGACTTCGCATCCCGCGGCTGTACCTTCAGTGGGCGCCATTGCACAATGTGGCGGTGTGATGGAGGCCGGCAAGGCAGCGAGTAACGAAGGCGAGGCGCCGAGCGCCGGCCCTCAAAAGATGGAAGGCGAGCCTGGGGTGCCCTGCACCTTCGACAACCAGGTGAAGCTCATCCACCTCGGCGAGGATGAGATGATTCTGGAGCGGCCTTCTGTAGACACGCCGTGGGGGCTGCCAATCGGCCGCCTGACCGATCCATCCGAGGCACCGCAGCAACTGCCTCTGCGCTTGATGAGTCTTCCAAGCAGTCGAAAGGCAAGAGTGCGTCAACATCCCCTCTTCCGCAGCTTCAAGCAGCAGCCCTCCACGTGGTACATTGCCCAGGTAAACGACAAGCCAGCGTCGGATGCAGAGGCGACGTTGAAGCATATTAGCCAGCTCACTCGTATGACGCTGCGTTTTCTTCGCAAGTAAGCAGAGTGACGTCGGTAAGCTGGATGTGCATGTGCCCTGCCAAGTACGCAAGAGCTGTGTATCTCTGGTGCTGGACAGCAGCAGGCGTACTGGAATTGAGAAGCCGTGCTTCAATCGATCCATTGATGAGTTCCTGCATGTTGACACTTGTTTCCCGTGCGTTTCTTCCGCGTGTGTGTCTCTGGTGCGTCGCCCTCTCTTCTCAGTTTGTTTCCGCCTCTGTACTCTTTACTCCTTTCCCCATCGAGTAGTAGCGACCTCGCCTTGTAGTTGTATTCGAGCACTTTTACTCTTCCGTAGATGCTAAAAAAAAAGTGCGAAGGCTTCCGTGTTTACTTTTCAATCGATTCACGCTTGTCTTCCACCATAGATGCTCGTCTCGAGTCTTGACCTTCCGGGCCGACAGGCTGTGACCCTGCGCCTAAAGTTCGTGTGTGTGCGTGTGTTCGTTCTTGTATCTTCGTTTTTGCGCGTGTGCTTTCTTTTGCCGGGGCTTGATTGGTCCGTTTCCCTTTCCTTCTTTTCCCTTTCGAGTAGGGTGCTGCCCACAGCGCGGCACGGCCTGGTTTACTTGCCGCGTGCTTAGCGGGCGTGTGTGTGTGTGTGTCTCCTTCTTCAGCGTATGCTTTAGAGGTTGTCAGCGGCTGGTGCTTTATAGAAACGAATAGCGGGCAATCCATTCCAAGAAAAAAAAACAAAATGCTCCTCCTGGAGGCGCACCAGGAGAGGCCTTGCGAGGCTGAGTGCGTCCGCCCATGTGATGGACAGGGCAGGTCTCTGCGGCAGTAAGTTCGTCTTTTCCCCCCTCCCCGAAGGTCTGTCAAGGCGGCGTTTTTCTTTTCCAGAGCCTCACATGTGTGCTTTTTCGGGCGAATGCTGAACGTGTGGCCCATCGAAAGGCAAACGGCTGTGGAAAGGCTGCGCAGAAAGTGCGACCTGCACGATGTGCGGACATCACCTTTTTCTTCTACGCATGCATGAGCCGTGGTGTGGTGTTGTCTTGTCGCCTCCTCATCTGCTCATTCCCCCCCTCCCATTTTACAATAAGGACCGCAGTGCAGAGGCGGAGCCGGAGGACATCACTGTGAGACGTTACGGCTGCCTGCCTCCATTGAGGCCAACAGTGTGGAACAGAGCAAGGTGCCTACCGACGACAGACCAGACAGCAGCGCACCTCCTCGATGTCTCCATAGTGCTCCAGCACCTTATTCGTTGTTGCGCATGCGGCCAAGCAAGATGCACTTAGGCACCTCCCCGGTGCATCCGTGGGTGTCGGAGTATTTAGCACGTGCGGTCGTTGCCCCTGCTGTCAGTGCTTCAGCGCATCGATACAAGGGCACGTCGATGTTGAAGTCGGGGCACGCTGATGTCGGAGGCATCACAGAAAGCGAGCGAGCTGTGCTGCAGGCGCAGTACAGAGAGGCACGCAAGCAGCTCGTTGGGGCTCTTCTCATGCAGCCCTTCTCGTACAAAAACATCCTGGCCCGTACAAGCGGCACCTCCCCGGCGGCACTCGCAGACATGTATGACCTTCGCGGGCTTTGCAGCGCTGCGTACGACTTCTTGCAGGAGAGCCCCAACCGCGACCCGACCGCACGGCAATCGGCGAGCTGCGCCAGTGATGCTGATAAGCCGCCTTCAGAGTCTGCGCCTGTTACGGTCGTGTCGACTAATGCGGGACCCGCTGGTAGCGCCACGCGGTTGTCTTCCTCTACCACTTCTGTTGCTGGTGCTCCGGCAACGGCGATGGTACGTTGGCCAACTGTATCGCAGATGACTAAGGCAGTAGAGCGCCGTATCATGGACTATCGGTATGTGTGGCGTACTGCCAATAGGCTTGCTAGCGACCGCGTCGAGGTAGAGCAGAAGCGGTGTGGTTTGGCGTCTCCCTGTGATGCAATGCAGGCGCCTACTGCACCCATCCTCACTGGAGGCTCGCTCCCGTTTCTTCTGGCGACTATACCGCACAATTTGCTCTTCTCGATCGCCGAGCACGCCATCCTTCACGCTTGGTACGGCGGACCACACGTCTACCCCAACGCCAAAATACCGAACCCCAATTCTGCCTTTGACCTCAACGACAATCCTCTGCTGCGTGTCGATGACGTGACGAGCCTCCAGTGGGACCGCGCGCAGGCGGCAAACTTCCTCGTCGTGCTGCTGCGACAGCCCGCTGTGCAAAGAGAGCTCCGGCAGCGCCTGTGGAGCGCCGCACAGAGCTACCACCGTAGTGTTATCCGAAAGCTAGAGTCTCTTGGAGTGAAGAGGAGAGCGGAGGGAGTTTCCAAGGATGCTGCTGATAATTTCGTCATCCTGCTTGACCAGGAGCCCGGCATGCCTGCATGCCTTTCGGTGTCTCTCCGCGAGATACGAGACGACTTGTTTAGCTTTGATGAGCACATGTACTTTGTGCGCGTGCCACCCTCATTGTATTCGAGTCCTGGGAAGTGTCGAGTAGACTGTCAGCCACTTCGGTCAACGCATTTCTTCCGCTTTGTCTCGAGCCATGCTGACGTTGTAGCGGCCTTTAGAGACAGACCGCGCTCGAACGTCTCTGACGCTCTCTTCCGCTTCTCATCGCGGGACGGGAACACGAGCGCCAAGGCGAGCGCCGCGCCGGTGTTGCTTTCCACGCGGGACAAGCTGTGGCTGCTGCTGAGTGAGATGGTGCGGCTGCGGTACCTTGTTGCATACCTGTTGAACCTGGAAGTATTACTCCACCAGGTACGCAACAACCGCAGTCGCTCGCAGCGTGAACAGCCAGCACCAAAGGAAGTGGACAGGGCCAGTTTCCCGGCTAGCAGCCGCCTTGAGCAGGCAGATGTGCAGGATGCAGAGAACGCCAATTGCATCGCCGCTGTTTTTCACTTCCTCGGTATTCGAATACACCCGCGGCTAGCCGTTAGTTCACACCATCACCGTTTCCTGCGTCTTGCTCGAGTACGCCACTGTGAGCGACCCTCGGTTTCTAATCCTCCAGGGGCGTCGGCCGCCGCATACGAGGCCAGCGATACTGGCATGAGTGTCACACGCGAGGTCCGACGATACGGAACGGTTCAGGAATTATTCAGCGCCTTCTCGAAGGCCCTCGACGCAGCCACAGTCCCACTGTCGCAACCCCAGGCCACCGTCGCATCCTACACGCCTTCGGCAAAGCGTGCTGGCGAAGGACAAGGCGCTCCAGGAGACGACATAGAAGTGATGAGCAACGTGCAAGACCGCATGCGTGGCAGCAGCGGTCTACAAAGCATCGCACAGGCAATAAACGTCTCAGACGGATCACCGCTGCTGTCCGACACGGACACCGAATTCCTCAAGGCCATTCTATCCGTGGCACCTGAGGGTTAGGAACTGAATTTAACTGTGCAGCTCGCCGCCATGCGAGACACCCGCGGCGGCGATGCGAAGCCGCCGTCCGCTAACTCCGGCCAGCTACCACGAAGCCGCGAGGCACCTGGCAGAAGACGTTTCAGTGCTGAAAGGTCAAAGATGCTCCCCCACAATCAAGTCAGGCTGCTAAGGGCCCATATCCGGTTGTGGTGGTTGTTTTGTTGCGCAAAAGCGATGGGGACGAGTGACCCTTTCACAGACGGCGTGCTCGCACGAACGCCTCCATCTTTCAGATTCGCCTCTGTGGTTCTCACGACGGCAGTGGCCGCTTTGCTGCGATTTGTTTGCAGCTTCTCTGCACCTAGAGAGTGGGTGAGAAAGCGGAATGGGCGCTGATGTCGAGAAAATTCGCAGCAGAGCTGCTGCCCAGGTACCCGGTGTGTGATGAGAGTGAAGGGTACCTCTACCAGCGAGGCGCACGCTGTAGTACTTGTGGCTCGCTCCGTTTAGGTAGTTAAGATGCGATTCTCCAGGAGACCACCAGACACGTGATGGGACGCAGCCCTGTCGTACGGGGCAGTGCATGCACAGGGATGCGGATCTGTATACGACTAACTGCCAATGCCTGCCGAACCTGTAACCGCTTTGAAGCTCAAAGCCACTCGCACGACATACACATGTCACTTGCTCTTGTCGGCTCGCCTCTACTGCTCCCATGACGACGCAATCCTTCAATGCGGCTCCGAGCAAATCACCAAGGAAAAGTCTAGTCGTGGTTTTCAAGGACGCTAGGCGGCATCTCTATGTTGTTTATGCCCTCTTCAACCACCACAACGTCGCTACCCTGTTTACACCCCTCTCCTCCTTGGCACCTTCATGACTCCTCTCGTCAGTTTTTCCTTTCTCCTCGCACATTCCACTGAGTCCCCCACCCCCTCTCTCCCGTGCTGCTCTTTCTGTTTCAGCCCTTTCCCGCTCCTCGAGTTTGCGCTATTACTACTCTCTCGCCCACACTGCCCTACTTTTCATACTCGCGTTTTCCACTCCGCAATGTCCACCATGCCGCTACTGATTGTCGCCCTCGCAGCGTGTGTGTCGCTGGGGCGGCAAAGTCGAAGGAGGAGTTCCCGCTTGTGTGGGTGTGCCTGGGCATCACCGTGGTTGGCGTGATTGTGGCGCTGTTCGTTGCGTATAAGCGTCCCGACGAGCTGCACCTGCCCGGGTCTGTGGTGATGACGGCGGTCGAGAGCGCGCCTGGCAACGGCAAGGTCAACGATGAGCCGATCTATTGAAGACATGCTTTATTTTGCGTGTACGTGTGTTTCGTCTTCCTCCTGGTCTCTCTCGCTCTGGTGCTCTGCTGCGCTATTTGGTGTGTGGTGATGTCGTCGGTGCTTCATCTTCACTCTCCTTCCTCCCTTCCCTCTGCGCTGAAGAGCTCTTCGGGTACAACCGGATACTCCTCCTCTTCCTCCTCGCTGTTCGAGGTTTTTTACGCTTCCCACCCAGCCGCTACGAACAGGGAGACGTTTGGCTGTAGTGTGCCTGATCGTGTCTCTGCACTTTGCCTCTTTGAAGGAGAGAGAGCGTCATCAACCCCCACAATGCAACGACGCCAACAGACAACGAAGCAAAACACACCCCCTTCACGTACGCGGGGGCAGATGCCCTGCTAGGAGGGTGCGCAGCTGTATTTAGAAACACATAAAAACCTACGCGCGTGTGCGCGATGGGGCTTTTTTCTCTTTTACTTGTCATTGTGTGCCTTTGCGTCTTCTGTTCCTCACTTGTTCAGGTACGTAACGTCACTTCTCCCCCCCAACTGCTGCGCATTGGCAGTACCCCAGCGTACGGTAAAGATCAATTGCGGAAGCTGCTGGCGAGGAAGTACAGGTAGCGCTGATGGACGCACTTTTGGGTCTCACTTTGAGGTTCTCTTGCTCACGCTCGCTCTCGCACCTTCAGAGTTGCTTCTTTCAGGGTGATGCGCTGTTGTGGTCGTAAAGCTCCGCGCGGGACTCTTGTAGAAGGTGTTGACTCCGGCGAAGGAAGAAGCCCCCAGAGAAGGCGAATAGTGCACATCTAACACCTTGTCAAAACCCACCCTGCTGCCGTTATCTGCTTCACTCGTAGCCTCACCAGCGGCCAGTGGTTGCAATGTAAATGGCGACCGTCTCTACCTGAACCAGCGCCTAGTGGGGTATCCTCTCTTATGGTGTGCTACTGTGCGATGCTCTTCTGTTTTTTTTTCCTTTGTATTTCTCTTCACGTGGAGCTAATTTGGAGTGGATGTGGTGTGTGTGTGCGGGCGTCACTACCGAGTCACCTCTCCCTCTCGGGGGCGGGGGGATCTCTGTACTTTGCCTTGTCTCCCCCGCCGCGAAATTTCGTTTGGTGAGCGCCGATCTGTCGCGTGTTCTTCCGCTTCTTGTTTCAGCTCTCCGTGGGATACCTCGGAAATGTTTGGCGGTTCGCTTCGTGAGCCCTCTTACGCTGGGCAAATAAGCGACGAGAAAAACAAAACAAAAACGAATGACTGTAGTTCTCTTGTCTTTCTTCCATTTCTTTACAGGCGGCACTTTCTTGGAGGGGCTTCGGATAGGCGCGGTGCGGACTTCATCCACTAATTCATCTCCCTGCGCCCCGGGGCCCTCTCTCACTAGAGAGACGCCTGCACACTCCGATGTGCCCTCCCCCCTAACAGTGGTGAAAGACGACCAATAAAAACAAAGACGAAGGGAAAAGACACACAAAAGAGAGGGAGCGGAAACACACAACGAACCAAATGACAGTCACCGACGCGCCAATGTGAAAGCGGTGTGCCACTATGAGGAGGATACGCAAGAGGGACGAAGCGGCTGGAATATCCATGGAAAGTGGAGGTACTGCACGCATAGGATAGTGACATTGCTCTCTCTCTCTCTCTTTGATTAGCGGTTCTCGCTGCACTGTCAGGCGTGCTGTGCGAGCGGGTAAGGGATGCGCTGCGTGTTTTTTCTCACTCGGAACTCTCTTTCCTTCCTTTGATTCCTCTTCAGACCAGAGTAGAGCACCATCGCCTTGAGATGCTGCACCCTTCCCCACAACACATGAGAAAGCACGGAGGAATTTGGGCTCCCACAAAGTCTGGTGGATTCAGCCCTCTCGTAGAGTCCAGTTGCTGCTCTGCATCACTTTGATATTTCACTTTCTTGCTAGCGTCGCTCTTTCCTTCGCGACGGGTGCTTCTCCCACTGCACTGGCTAAGCCGTGACCGCAGCTCTATGGAGCTCCCGCTAGCCGTGAAATTGGTGTAGTGATAGCGGAAAAGCCCACCCAGTACCGGCACACCGCCTTATCTTCTTCCCAGAGCATCACCACCACAAAAGAAAGCAGCTCTGTGCTCTACCAATGTGCATATTCAGAGAATCAAGCTACACCGATACTCATCCACGCTGTAGGAACGCTTCTGTCTACGCATCTCCTACTATCCCTTACGAGGAGACTGGGCTCGTCGATCTCCTTTACTCGCGCTCGCCATATCTACTGTGGCGTCATGGACAACACTCACTCTGAGGTGCTGAAGAGAAGTGTCAGGGGCGCGTCAGGCTTCCTCTCCTTCCTTGGTGGTGCGGTAAAAGAGGCCCGCTTGACCATCTCGGTGCTGTCATCTCTGCAAGCGCTGCAGAAACATCCCGGCCGCGCCTTTTTGGGGGGGGGGGCGACTCTCCTGTTCACACTGCGTTGGCGCCGGAGAGCCGAAGCCGCGCAGCCTCGATTTGACTCTCTGGGCGGCTATGGGGTGCCCACTATAGAAAAAAGGCGTTGCCCAGAGCGCTAAGCGCCCTTTTCTCCACAACAGTAGTGCGCGCAGCGAAGCACGCGAGGGGTACTCTTAGCGCTTTCTTTTCACCACGTCGCATCAGCAGAACTCCACCTCTCTTTCCAAAGACCAGTAGCGGCGCGGAGAGCGAGCAGTTTGATGCGGGACGCATATGAACAGGGATGCTCCCATCTGTGATGTTCGATGCGACCCGCGTAGAGGAGACACCCAACTCTGACATCGCTTGAGCTCTCCTGCTGCGCCACTGCGACATACACGATATTCTGTACCTTTAGTGACCCCTGAGGGACATTGCCCTGACCGACTTGCATCTCTTGATGACTATGCAGGACACAGTGCGAATCGCGTGATTGGCAGTCCTCTATCATCTCTCCTTACTCTGCTCCACTCAGGTTCTGTTGTATTGCTTAACACTAAAGAGAGAGGAGAGACTGACGGAGGGTGGCGACATCACCGACTGTAAGAAGACCTACCATTTCTGGTTTACAACGGCTATTGTGAGTGGGGAACTTCGTTAAGATGCGATCAGAGAGTACGAGCCATCGAGCAAGCAACAGCTGTAGTACATGCCGCACACGGTGTCGATGCGATTCGTTTTGGAATTTGTGGAGGTGTACGGTCTCTATTGCTGAATCTTCTTCGTGGTGAACTGATGCAGTCCCCTGGCTGACATCTATCATACTTAGGGGAGCGGAAGACACACGATCAGGTGTGCAACGGTGCTGAGGAGCGCCTGAAGGTTCCTCTCCTCACAGGATGCAACGAGCCAAAGGCGCACACCACGAAGTACGTCATTGACATGAGAAACGGGGGGACACAGCAACGCCTACATCGTTTACTCAGCCTTCACCGCAATTTCCCGAAGCTTCGACCTGAGTGGTACATACTCACATGTATGTGTGCCTCATAAGCGATCCATCAATGACACTTCTGTACGTTCCGCGTCATGAGGTGAACCAACGCGGACCGTCCTCAAGTCACCATCACTGATGCGCAACGTTTGTTTGCGTTTGCCACACACGGTACGCCACCTGCGGGACATCTTCAGCATTGCCTTCCCCACCGAAAGTATTGAGGCGCAACTCACCATCTCGACAAATCGGGAGTTGTGTGTACCCCTGCCTGTGCACACAACTTCAAAAGTTACACCCGTACGAATGACACCCTGCAGGAGTTCACCACTCACACACACACACACACACACACACACGCACACAAAAGCCCACCTTTTACCCGTGCAGCTACAACAGCGCAGGCATCACCTCCCATCCGAAACGATACACACCTCAAACGCCACACCACAACGTCATCAACACCGAAAATGTTCGGCGGCCTTTCTGGCAGCTTAACCACTATGTGCCCCCTCCGATGCAACCACACGCAATCATGCCTTCCCAGCGCAACGCGGTTGTGAAGAACTGCTGAGAGACGCAGCTCAACGGAGGTGGCACCATGCGCCCAGACGTCGATGTCGACGACGCCGGCTGGCTGTGCTGCGCTCTTACGCGCGAAGGAGCCGCACCAGGCACAAGGAGCACTAGCGGCAGCGCCGCTCTACGCGCAGAGGCTGCAACGGTCCGGGGTCGACGCACTGCTGGTGCTACGCAACGCACCCGGGCAGGGCCTGTGAGGGTTGCTCGCGGGAAGTGGCCCCCGCGCCGTTTTGTTCTTCGAGCAGGCACTGACCACCACCTCTTCCCTGCTTGCTTCCCGCGCGCCTCCTAGCCGTGATGCACACGCCCGCCGATTGCCGCTCCCTCTTGTGTCTCCAGTCGAAGCCGTGCTCGGCCTGGCGACTCGCGCACGCGCCCGCCGCGTTGCCTTTCTGGCTTCTCCCCTCCGGCCTCTCTCTTCTCGCCGCGCTTTCGCGGCCATCCTGCGCGTGACAGCGGGCGAGGCGGGGGGAAGTGCGCGAGCCCTTTTTGCTTTCCTCCTTCGCTTGCTCATCCGGCGGCTCGCCCCGCCTCGGCAGACGCGGCTCTGCCTGTGCCTCAGCGACTTCCTGTGCTTCGCATAGCGCTGTCCCCTCTGTCCGTGCGCGTTTTGCGTGTTGCCGCCGCGCCCCCTCCTTCTTTTCCCTTGCGCGTGCGACAAAGCACAACCGGCGCCCCGACTTCCTCGAGGGTGGCCGCGCTGAGGAGCCTGCGGGACCCGTGAATGTGTGTGGGTGGCGTGGCCGACAGGCATCCACAACCCGCACGCGGGGCACCAGGACCGCAGCGTTGTATGCTGCGCTGCTGTGGCGGCGGCCTCTCCTGCCCTCCTGTCTCCGCGGCACATGTGCTGCATGTCTCCATCCACCTCTCGCGCGCCCCTCACTGTGCTCTCGTCCCCGTCCTCTTCTGCCCAGAGCCGCTTAAACGGCAGTGTGCATTTGCCTCTCACTTTTCTGTTTGCTCCCACAAGCCCTCCTCGCGTGCCGTGTGCCGCTCACCACTCTCTCTTCCCCCAGCTGCGCCGCTCACGAGTGTCATCGCCGACCACGTCCCTCTGCGCACCCTTGCGCCCTTGCTCTCGTCTGCCGCCTTGCCGAGCGCGCCCACTCTGGAATGGGCAGTAAGCCGTCGTCGGTGCCCAAGGAGGGCGAAGGGCACCCGGAGGTGTTCTACCGCGGCGTCCAGGCCGTGCGAGAAGGCCGCTTCACTCTGTCGGAGGTGTACTTTGACCAGGCGCTGACACGGCACCCCGGGCGGCACTTCTGGGACAGCTTCACAAGGGCGGTGCTGCAGAAGGAACGCAGCGCCTGCCCCGAAGTCGGCGGGACGCCACCGTCGAGGGGGGATGCGGAGAAGGTCGACGCCGATCCGGGCGTTAGCGGGCTGCTGAATCCGTGGGGTGAGGCACAGCCGCCGAGCGCGTTTGGTGGTGGGATGTGCAGGGCAGACGACCTTGCCGGCGGTGAGAACATCCGGGCCGAGAATGGGCAGGGTGAGCTGCCAGGCAGCGGCGATGACGGCGACGCTGCGGAGCTGGCGGACTCGAGGGCAAGCGACGCACAGCCCACGCAGGGCACCAAGGTGACTGACATCCACCTGCCGCTTGACGGCGACCTGTTTCACGTCATGGACTACTACCGCCTGCTGGCTGACATTGGGCACACGTACCTACAGCTCATCCCCTCCACAGCGTATGTGGAGAAGGTCACCGGGCTAGCCGCGCGCTACTGCCTCTTCACCATCAGCCACACTCAGATTCTGCTGCACTGCCTGGCGCTGTGGAAGGAGGCCAATCTCGGCGACGACGGTGGCTTCATCGACTACGAGAAGCGGCGCAACCTGAAGTTAGGCTCGGAGCACTACGCAGACCTCAGCTCTGACCCGCAAAACTCCCATCGGCGAGGGCAGAAGTGGCGCACGATGGATCGCACGGCGTCGCTGTTTTTCACTCTTGGGCTGCTGGAGGCAAACTGCCGCTACTACTGCCTCTCCTTCCTTGTGAACTACTGTGCTGTGCTTATCCGAACGTTGCCTAGAGTAAAGAATAGAACAACTTTTACGGGAGTCCTACAGAACGTGCAGGATCATATGGAGACGTTCATGCAATTAGTGATTTATTTCGCGAACGACTACCCGCACGAGTACCTGAGTCATCTGATCGTGGAAAACTTGCCGAGACCGTCGAGTGGTGACCGGGATTTTCACAGCTCGATGGGGGCCAGCTCCCACGCGGGTAGCCCGAACATTCTCTCTCTTGGAAGCGATCAGCACCGCCACCTGTACGCCTCTGGCTGCCCGTGGACACCTACGCAGTCGGCGCTGATTCCGCTGATCCTGCTTCGCGGTATTCGTCTGAGCGTTCAGGAGACCGTGAGCCGCACCGCGCAAGCGCAGCTGCGCTCTCCTGCGCAGCGCCTGAGTTTTCATTACCTTAATTGGAGCCTTCAAAGTGGACTTGTGATCGTGCCTGGGTGCAACCTGTACATGCTGCGGAAGTCGCTGCCTGGCTTTGTGCCTGGGAAGAGCACTTTGGCGCACCACATCACCATGACAGAGCAGGAGGGCTCCCACGTGCCGATAGGAGGGATGGAGGGCCGCTTGCGGGACGGCAGTGTTGCTGTGCCGGTGCCGGGGCACGGCAATGGTGCAGCACGCGACTCCCGTCTCAACTCCAGGGTATCGGAGGACAGTGCTGCTGCGGCGAAGCGGGATGCGCGTATAAGGAAGTGTGAGGAAAGCTCATCATGAAGCGGCGGGACATCAACACCGACCTCAACCTCAGCGACGAGCGCACGTGCGTCGCCCTCTGCTTGGAGGAGGCATGTGCCCTCGTCCTTCCCATGCTTTTTCTCACCCTCCTCCTGCGAAGGATGTCTGGCGATTCTGACTACATGGAAAGCTATGTTTCGATGAAGGCGCTGGGAACGGGACTGTACGGCCCCGAGTCGAGCGAGTGGAACATTATGAATTTGATTCTCCAGAAACGTTTGGAGGGGTAGGGGGAAGGGCGTCCGCTGCCTTCCTCCTCCTCCTTGTCACGTGAGCCAGCTACATACACCTCTCCTTTCTTTTACCGAGGGCGTTGTTTCCCGGCTCTCCGCGCGCTGTTCAGGCGGCTTTGCGCACTTCTCTCCGGACTTTCCCTCACCCTTGTTGCATTATATATTATCCTTCTTTGTGGGTGCGCGTTGCATGATGTGCACCGCACCACTGCCCGATGCGAACGGTGGGCCGCTGCTTCCTCCTGCTCTTGCTTCTCGCTGTCGCCACCCCTCTCCGACAGCCTGTGCCTCCTCGTCTGCACTGGAGCCCTTCGCGCTACTAGCTTTTGCACCAGCGGTATGGACTTCCTGACAAACGCATGTCCTTACTGGAGGGTCGATGGCACCTTCCCAGCGGCCTGGGCGGAGCCGGATGCGCGTGGGGGTGGGTGGGAAATAGATTGTATATTCCGTACCGCGATGTAATGAAGTACTTGTGTGCGTCTGCACATGCGGTGCTGCAGGCGCTGGGTTTGCTGTTCTGCGCGAATTGATGTAACTGGATAGAAAGTGCGTGTCTTGCCACGCATTGTGCGTTTTGTCTCTCACCTAACTTCTGTTGCAGTCACCCTCCACGACGGAGCGCAGGCTTGACATGCTGTCAGTGCGCACTTTTCCTTGTGTGGTGGCTGGTGCGCCTGCGTGGAGGCTCGAATGCGGAGTGCGCTGGTCTTTGTGTGGTGGCTGGTGCGCCTCTCTCTTTTCCCCTTCGAGTGCGGCTCGCTTTGTTTTTTATGTGCCGCGGGCCATTTTTTTTTTTGCGCCAGCGTGTGCCTCATGGCGCCACCGCCCCCCTCTCCTGGTGCCTTCTCTTGCATGCGTGGAGGCTGACTTCTACTCCCTCCCCTGATCCCTTGGTTCTCATTTACCCCGCGCATGCCGATAGAGCCGTGCCTTTCCCTCCGCGGCCGCCCGTGCGGAGCGCGTGCGCGAAGTCCAATGCAGCCTCTACGCTCTGCTTCTTCAAAGCCACTCCAGGCAGCAGTGCGAGAGGTTGTTGTGAGTGGCACTGTGGTGATCGGTGCAGGCAACGTGCCATGTTTTTTTCCCCTTTGTGGCCAGCAGCGGCATACCTGCGGACTAAAACGCAACGACAACGAAGCATGAGCGGTGGTTCTCACCGCTGTGCGACCAGCTGGGCTGCGGCGGATCGCGAAGGCGGTGGCGTAGGCTGGGCACGCTATGCAGGCGGGTCTGCTAACGGCTGCGTCAACGCCGACGGCTGTCGCTGAGCGAGGACACGGCGAGGTGGACCGTGCCTTCGAACCAGAGGCGAGGAGGATTTGGTTTCTCCCGTGCCAGGTGTTCTACGACTGCCTGCGCTGCAATTGAGAGGCCAAGGGATGAAAGCTGCGGATGTGTCTTGTACAGCGAGAGGCCAGCAGCTCGGACAAAAGGTGATTGCCTCCACCGTGGTCCTTGGCGAGGCGGCGCTTGTCTCCGCAGCTTTTGCTGCTCTTGTGCGCGTCCCATGGTTTCACTTTTGCCCCCCATCCCCTCTCTGCTCCGAGTTACCGTCTCGCTGACACACACACACACACACACACACACACACACACTCGCTTCCTCCCGCGCACTTAATAATCCTTACATGACACGTGGGCACCAGGCAGCGCCACCGCTGCTGCTTTAACGCAGGCCTGCTCCATCTTTCTTTCCACTTCGTGCACCTTGCACCTCTCGAGCTGGCGTCCATCGGAGGAGAACGGCAGCGGTAGGGTGAGCCTATCCTCGTGGTGGGCGGTGGGTGCTCAGGAGCTTCCGAGGGGTGGCTAGGCTACCGGGACCTCTTCTGCAGGGGCGTTATGGCCGTTCAACAGACACGCCTTGCCTGTCGGGGCGTGAGGAAGCCTGCAGCCCGTGTTTCCATGCAGGTGTGCCCATGCGGGCCTGATGGAAAGCGGACTCCAGCGTGATGAGGACATCTGCGAGGCTTCAGTGAACGATGGAGCAGCGGGAAGCCCAACGCCGGATTAGTGCACTGGGGGAGGGGGGAGGCGCTGCAACGGTCCGGGGTCGACGGCACTGCTGGTGCTACGCAACGCACCCGGGCAGGGTCTGTGAGGGTTGCTCGCGGGAAGTGGCCCCCGCGCCGTTTTGTTCTTCGAGCAGGCACTGACCACCACCTCTTCCCTGCTTGCTTCCCGCGCGCCTCCTAGCCGTGATGCACACGCCCGCCGATTGCAGCTCCCTCTTGTGTCTCCAGTCGAAGCCGTGCTCGGCCTGGCGACTCGCGCACGCGCCCGCCGCGTTGCCTTTCTGGCTTCTCCCCTCCGGCCCTCTCTCTTCTCGCCGCGCTTTCGCGGCCATCCTGCGCGTGACAGCGGGCGAGGCGGGGGGAAGTGCGCGAGCCCTTTTTGCGTTCCTCCTTCGCTTGCTCGGCCTGGCGACTCGCCCCGCCTCGGCAGACGCGGCTCTGCCTGTGCCTCAGCGACTTCCTGTGCTTCGCATAGCGCTGTCCCCTCTGTCCGTGCGCGTTTTGCGTGTTGCCGCCGCACCCCCTCCTTCTTTTCCCTTGCGCGTGCGACAAAGCACAACCGGCGCCCCGACTTCCTCGAGGGTGGCCGCGCTGAGGAGCCTGCGGGACCCGTGAATGTGTGTGGGTGGCGTGGCCGACAGGCATCCACAACCCGCACGCGGGGCACCAGGACCGCAGCGTTGTATGCTGCGCTGCTGTGGCGGCGGCCTCTCCTGCCCTCCTTTCTCCGCGGCACATGTGCTGCATGTCTCCATCCACCTCTCGCGCGCCCCTCACTGTGCTCTCGTCCCCGTCCTCTTCTGCCCAGAGCCGCTTAAACGGCAGTGTGCATTTGCCTCTCATTTTTCTGTTTGCTCCCACAAGCCCTCCTCGCGCGCCGTGTGCCGCTCACCACTCTCTCTTCCCCCAGCTGCGCCGCTCACGAGTGTCATCGCCGACCACGTCCCTCTGCGCACCATTGCTCTCGTCTGCCGCCTTGCCGAGCGCGCCCACTCTGGAATGGGCAGTAAGCCGTCGTCGGTGCCCAAGGAGGGCGAAGGGCACCCGGAGGTGTTCTACCGCGGCGTCCAGGCCGTGCGAGAAGGCCGCTTCACTCTGTCGGAGGTGTACTTTGACCAGGCGCTGACACGGCACCCCGGGCGGCACTTCTGGGACAGCTTCACAAGGGCGGTGCTGCAGAAGGAACGCAGCGCCTGCCCCGAAGTCGGCGAGACGCCACCGTCGAAGGGGGATGCGGAGAAGGTCGACGCCGATCCGGGCGTTAGCGGGCTGCTGAATCCGTGGGGTGAGGCACAGCCGCCGAGCGCGTTTGGTGGTGGGATGTGCAGGGCAGACGACCTTGCCGGCGGTGAGAACATCCGGGCCGAGAATGGGCAGGGTGAGCTGCCAGGCAGCGGCGATGACGGCGACGCTGCGGAGCTGGCGGACTCGAGGGCAAGCGACGCACAGCCCACGCAGGGCACCAAGGTGACTGACATCCACCTGCCGCTTGACGGCGACCTGTTTCACGTCATGGACTACTACCGCCTGCTGGCTGACATTGGGCACACGTACCTACAGCTCATCCCCTCCACAGCGTATGTGGAGAAGGTCACCGGGCTAGCCGCGCGCTACTGCCTCTTCACCATCAGCCACACTCAGATTCTGCTGCACTGCCTGGCGCTGTGGAAGGAGGCCAATCTCGGCGACGACGGTGGCTTCATCGACTACGAGAAGCGGCGCAACCTGAAGTTAGGCTCGGAGCACTACGCAGACCTCAGCTCTGACCCGCAAAACTCCCATCGGCGAGGGCAGCAGTGGCGCACGATGGATCGCACGGCGTCGCTGTTTTTCACTCTTGGGCTGCTGGAGTCGAAAAGCCGCTACTACTGCCTCTCCTTCCTTGTGAACTACTGTGGCCTGTTGCTGCGAAGCTACAGTGGCCTCAGTGACCAGAGGAAGATAAATCGCGTCCATGCAAACATTGTGGAGCACCTGGACATGGCGAATCGGATGGTGTTGGACCTTGCGAACGACTACCCGCACGAGTACCTGAGTCATCTGATCGTGGAAAACTTGCCGAGACCGTCGAGTTGTGACCGGGATTTTCACAGCTCGATGGGGGCCAGCTCCTACGCGGGTAGCCTGAACATTCTCTCTCTTGGAAGCGATCAGCACCGCCACCTGTACGCCTCTGGCTGCCCGTGGACACCTACGCAGTCGGCGCTGATTCCGCTGATCCTGCTTCGCGGTATTCGTCTGAGCGTTCAGGAGACCGTGAGCCGCACCGCGCAAGCGCAGCTGCGCTCTCCTGCGCAGCGCCTGACCTACCACTACACAGGGTGGAACTTCGACACTGGACTTGTGATCGTGCCTGGGTGCAACCTGTACATGCTGCGGAAGTCGCTGCCTGGCTTTGTGCCTAGGAAGAGCACTTTGGCGCACCACATCACCATGACAGAGCAGGAGGAGTCCCACGTGCTGATGGGAGGGATGGAGGGCCGCTTGCGGGATGGCAGTGTTGCTGTGCCGGTGCCGGGGCACGGCAATGGTGCAGCACGCGACTCCCGTCTCAACTCCAGGGTACCGGAGGACAGTGCTGCTGCGGCGAAGCGGGAGGCGCGTATAAGGAAGTGTGAGGAAAAGCTCATCATGAAGCGGCGGGACATCAACACCGACCTCAACCTCAGCGACGAGCGCACGTGCGTCGCCCTCTGCTTGGAGGAGGCATGTGCCCTCGTCCTTCCCATCCTCTTTCTCAACCTCGTCCTGCGAAGGATGTCTGGCGATTCTGACTACATGCAAAGCTATGTTTCGATGAAGGCGCTGGGAATGGGACTGTACGGCCCCGAGTCGAGCGAGTGGAACATTATAGCGAATATCGTACAGAAACACTTGGAGAGGTAGGGGGAAAGGCGTCCGCTGCCTTCCTCCTCCTCCTTGTCACGTGCGCCAGCTACATACACCTCTCCTTTCTTTTACCGAGGGCGTTGTTTCCCGGCTCTCCGCGCGCTGTTCAGGCGGCTGTGCGCATTTCTCTCCGGACTTTCCCTCACCTTGTTGCATTATATATTATCCTTCTTTGTGGGTGCGAGTTGCATGATGTGCACCGCACCACTGCCCGATGCGAACGGTGGGCCGCTGCTTCCTCCTGCTCTTGCTTCTCGCTGTCGCCACCCCTCTCCGACAGCCTGTGCCTCCTCGTCTGCACTGGAGCCCTTCGCGCCGCTGGCGTGTGCGTGCGGGGGGGGGGAGGGTGGGCGGTGGCTGTGTGTGCTTGGAGCGAAGGAGTGGCTTCTGGCCTTTGCCTTTATACAGGCTCGACCGAAGCTAATAATGTGGTGGTCCTTTTTAGCGTCACCGAGGCTGGGCGCAGCCCTCTGCTTCGTGGCACCCCCTTTTCCCCTCATTTTTACTCTGTCCTTTGCACATATGTGTCGATGTTCAGATCGCTCACTGCGCCAGCTTCTGCCCCGCTGCTTCGGCTGGCATCGCTACGGTGCACGAGCCGTGCAACTGCCGTAGCGGCGGCGGCGGCTCGTCTCTCTTTTCGACCGATAATACCGCCGTCCTTTGATGTGCTCCCACCGAGTGGGCGGAAAAGTGAGGCGGCGGAATCCCCCGTTATCGCCTCGTGCCGCCCCACCCTCCTTTTGCCTCCTTTGACTGCCTTTTGGCTTTTTTTTCCTTTCTTAACGTGCGTCGGGCTTGCCCATCTCGAGTGGCCGGACCAGAGGGGTCTTTGCCGCGGGCAGCACCGTGCTCTTCGCCATGCAGGCACTGCGACCGCAACAAGCAAAGGGGCTGTCTCGTGCTGTGTTCCCCCCCCTCATCTGCCTCCCATGACGGTGGCTTAAGAGGCAGGGTCAGGGTGTAGCTCCCACTCTTTTGGAGGCCGGGGGGTGGCCGCCTTCCCTCTAGTGTAGCTGCGGGCTGTTTGTGTGAGGTGGCTGGCGCTGCACCGGCGCGCGTCGCGGTCATGCCGACCTTTGCAGGCGGCGACTACGCATCGTGCTGACGCTTCAACAGACCCTGGCGCACCCTTTCCTGGAGCCGCAGACGCACGCGGGGGGGGGCGCCTGACGCGGGCTCTTTTCTGCTGAAATGCGAGTGCTGCGTGCGCGCTGCCGGCGATGGCTGGCCTGGTGTACCAGATGCCGGCAGGGGGCATCTCGGGGGCCAGGGGAGCACGAGTGGCTGGCGCGAAGAACTCGACGACATGTACGCGGGTCGCCGCCACCGTGGATGTGTGCGAGGCACGCGGCATCTTTCCCGTCAGTCCACCGGCCCCAGCGACCTGGGCGGAGCCGGATGCGCGTGGGGGTGGGTGGGAAATAGATTGTATATTCCGTACCGCGATGTAATGAAGTACTTGTGTGCGTCTGCACATGCGGTGCTGCAGGCGCTGGGTTTGCTGTTCTGCGCGAATTGATGTAACTGGATAGAAAGTGCGTGTCTTGCCACGCATTGTGCGTTTTGTCTCTCACCTAACTTCTGTTGCAGTCACCCTCCACGACGGAGCGCAGGCTTGACATGCTGTCAGTGCGCACTTCTCCTTGTGTGGTGGCTGGTGCGCCTGCGTGGAGGCTCGAATGCGGAGTGCGCTGGTCTTTGTGTGGTGGCTGGTGCGCCTCTCTCTTTTCCCCTTCGAGGGCGACTCGCTTTGTTTTTTATGTGCCGCGGGCCTTTTTTTTTTGCGCCAGCGTGTGCCTCATGGCGCCACCGCCCCCTTCTCCTCGTGCCTTTTCTTGCATGCGTGGAGGCTGACTTCTACTCCCTCCCCTGATCCCTTGGTTCTCATTTTCCTCGCTCGCCGAGACTTCTTCTCGTGTCTTGGCAGCTTAGTTTTGCTCTTGTTGGGCGAAGGCGCGGCGGCGCGTCTCTCCTTGGGTGTGTGCAGGGCCGGCCTTTCTCTTCCTGCTCGCCCCTCTCCCTCCGCCCACCGGGTCGACGCAATGCAGCGTGGAGTCGTGGGCGAAGAAGCTGCGACAAAGCAAGCCTGGCTAGGAATGTGCGACGGCAGAGGGAGAGGGGGACAGGAAAGCAACCATGTCATGTGCACTCCGAGGGTACCCTCAGGGCCCCTGGCTGTGCGGGTCCCCCATTCCACCGCCCCCTCTCCGGTATGCGGAAGAGCCGCAGCTCACTGTGACTGCCTTCAGCGTCCCTCGTTGGCTTTCCTTTTTTCTTCGCTGCCTGCGACCGTTCCGACAACCTTCGTTTGCTTGCGCGCTCTCCTGGTCTGAGCCGCTCGTTTTCCCCGCGCACGCCGATAGAGCCGTGCCTTTCCCTCCGCGGCCGCCCGTGCGGAGCGCGTGCGCGAAGTCCAATGCAGCCTCCACGCTCTGCTTCTTCAAAGCCACTCCAGGCAGCAGTGCGAGAGGTTGTTGTGAGTGGCACTGTGGTGATCGGTGCAGGCAACGTGCCATGTTTTTTTCCCCTTTGTGGCCAGCAGCGGCATACCTGCGGACTAAAACGCAACGACAACGAAGCATGAGCGGTGGTTCTCACCGCTGTGCGACCAGCTGGGCTGCGGCGGATCGCGAAGGCGGTGGCGTAGGCTGGGCACGCTATGCAGGCGGGTCTGCTAACGGCTGCGTCAACGCTGACGGCTGTCGCTGAGCGAGGACACGGCGAGGTGGACCGTGCCTTCGAACCAGAGGCGAGGAGGATTTGGTTTCTCCCGTGCCAGGTGTTCTACGACTGCCTGCGCTGCAATTGAGAGGCCAAGGGATGAAAGCTGCGGATGTGTCTTGTACAGCGAGAGGCCAGCAGCTCGGACAAAAGGTGATTGCCTCCACCGTGGTCCTTGGCGAGGCGGCGCTTGTCTCCGCAGCTTTTGCTGCTCTTGTGCGCGTCCCATGGTTTCACTTTTGCCCCCCATCCCCTCTCTGCTCCGAGTTACCGTCTCGCTGACACACACACACACACACACACACACACACACTCGCTTCCTCCCGCGCACTTAATAATCCTTACATGACACGTGGGCACCAGGCAGCGCCACCGCTGCTGCTTTAACGCAGGCCTGCTCCATCTTTCTTTCCACTTCGTGCACCTTGCACCTCTCGAGCTGGCGTCCATCGGAGGAGAACGGCAGCGGTAGGGTGAGCCTATCCTCGTGGTGGGCGGTGGGTGCTCAGGAGCTTCCGAGGGGTGGCTAGGCTACCGGGACCTCTTCTGCAGGGGCGTTATGGCCGTTCAACAGACACGCCTTGCCTGTCGGGGCGTGAGGAAGCCTGCAGCCCGTGTTTCCATGCAGGTGTGCCCATGCGGGCCTGATGGAAAGCGGACTCCAGCGTGATGAGGACATCTGCGAGGCTTCAGTGAACGATGGAGCAGCGGGAAGCCCAACGCCGGATTAGTGCACTGGGGGAGGGGGGAGGCGCTGCAACGGTCCGGGGTCGACGGCACTGCTGGTGCTACGCAACGCACCCGGGCAGGGTCTGTGAGGGTTGCTCGCGGGAAGTGGCCCCCGCGCCGTTTTGTTCTTCGAGCAGGCACTGACCACCACCTCTTCCCTGCTTGCTTCCCGCGCGCCTCCTAGCCGTGATGCACACGCCCGCCGATTGCAGCTCCCTCTTGTGTCTCCAGTCGAAGCCGTGCTCGGCCTGGCGACTCGCGCACGCGCCCGCCGCGTTGCCTTTCTGGCTTCTCCCCTCCGGCCTCTCTCTTCTCGCCGCGCTTTCGCGGCCATCCTGCGCGTGACAGCGGGCGAGGCGGGGGGAAGTGCGCGAGCCCTTTTTGCTTTCCTCCTTCGCTTGCTCATCCGGCGGCTCGCCCCGCCTCGGCAGACGCGGCTCTGCCTGTGCCTCAGCGACTTCCTGTGCTTCGCATAGCGCTGTCCCCTCTGTCCGTGCGCGTTTTGCGTGTTGCCGCCGCGCCCCCTCCTTCTTTTCCCTTGCGCGTGCGACAAAGCACAACCGGCGCCCCGACTTCCTCGAGGGTGGCCGCGCTGAGGAGCCTGCGGGACCCGTGAATGTGTGTGGGTGGCGTGGCCGACAGGCATCCACAACCCGCACGCGGGGCACCAGGACCGCAGCGTTGTATGCTGCGCTGCTGTGGCGGCGGCCTCTCCTGCCCTCCTTTCTCCGCGGCACATGTGCTGCATGTCTCCATCCACCTCTCGCGCGCCCCTCACTGTGCTCTCGTCCCCGTCCTCTTCTGCCCAGAGCCGCTTAAACGGCAGTGTGCATTTGCCTCTCATTTTTCTGTTTGCTCCCACAAGCCCTCCTCGCGCGCCGTGTGCCGCTCACCACTCTCTCTTCCCCCAGCTGCGCCGCTCACGAGTGTCATCGCCGACCACGTCCCTCTGCGCACCATTGCTCTCGTCTGCCGCCTTGCCGAGCGCGCCCACTCTGGAATGGGCAGTAAGCCGTCGTCGGTGCCCAAGGAGGGCGAAGGGCACCCGGAGGTGTTCTACCGCGGCGTCCAGGCCGTGCGAGAAGGCCGCTTCACTCTGTCGGAGGTGTACTTTGACCAGGCGCTGACACGGCACCCCGGGCGGCACTTCTGGGACAGCTTCACAAGGGCGGTGCTGCAGAAGGAACGCAGCGCCTGCCCCGAAGTCGGCGAGACGCCACCGTCGAAGGGGGATGCGGAGAAGGTCGACGCCGATCCGGGCGTTAGCGGGCTGCTGAATCCGTGGGGTGAGGCACAGCCGCCGAGCGCGTTTGGTGGTGGGATGTGCAGGGCAGACGACCTTGCCGGCGGTGAGAACATCCGGGCCGAGAATGGGCAGGGTGAGCTGCCAGGCAGCGGCGATGACGGCGACGCTGCGGAGCTGGCGGACTCGAGGGCAAGCGACGCACAGCCCACGCAGGGCACCAAGGTGACTGACATCCACCTGCCGCTTGACGGCGACCTGTTTCACGTCATGGACTACTACCGCCTGCTGGCTGACATTGGGCACACGTACCTACAGCTCATCCCCTCCACAGCGTATGTGGAGAAGGTCACCGGGCTAGCCGCGCGCTACTGCCTCTTCACCATCAGCCACACTCAGATTCTGCTGCACTGCCTGGCGCTGTGGAAGGAGGCCAATCTCGGCGACGACGGTGGCTTCATCGACTACGAGAAGCGGCGCAACCTGAAGTTAGGCTCGGAGCACTACGCAGACCTCAGCTCTGACCCGCAAAACTCCCATCGCGAGGGCAGCAGTGGCGCACGATGGATCGCACGGCGTCGCTGTTTTTCACTCTTGGGCTGCTGGAGTCGAAAAGCCGCTACTACTGCCTCTCCTTCCTTGTGAACTACTGTGGCCTGTTGCTGCGAAGCTACAGTGGCCTCAGTGACCAGAGGAAGATAAATCGCGTCCATGCAAACATTGTGGAGCACCTGGACATGGCGAATCGGATGGTGTTGGACCTTGCGAACGACTACCCGCACGAGTACCTGAGTCATCTGATCGTGGAAAACTTGCCGAGACCGTCGAGTTGTGACCGGGATTTTCACAGCTCGATGGGGGCCAGCTCCTACGCGGGTAGCCTGAACATTCTCTCTCTTGGAAGCGATCAGCACCGCCACCTGTACGCCTCTGGCTGCCCGTGGACACCTACGCAGTCGGCGCTGATTCCGCTGATCCTGCTTCGCGGTATCGTCTGAGCGTTCAGGAGACCGTGAGCCGCACCGCGCAAGCGCAGCTGCGCTCTCCTGCGCAGCGCCTGACCTACCACTACACAGGGTGGAACTTCGACACTGGACTTGTGATCGTGCCTGGGTGCAACCTGTACATGCTGCGGAAGTCGCTGCCTGGCTTTGTGCCTAGGAAGAGCACTTTGGCGCACCACATCACCATGACAGAGCAGGAGGAGTCCCACGTGCTGATGGGAGGGATGGAGGGCCGCTTGCGGGATGGCAGTGTTGCTGTGCCGGTGCCGGGGCACGGCAATGGTGCAGCACGCGACTCCCGTCTCAACTCCAGGGTACCGGAGGACAGTGCTGCTGCGGCGAAGCGGGAGGCGCGTATAAGGAAGTGTGAGGAAAAGCTCATCATGAAGCGGCGGGACATCAACACCGACCTCAACCTCAGCGACGAGCGCACGTGCGTCGCCTCTGCTTGGAGGAGGCATGTGCCCTCGTCCTTCCCATCCTCTTTCTCAACCTCGTCCTGCGAAGGATGTCTGGCGATTCTGACTACATGCAAAGCTATGTTTCGATGAAGGCGCTGGGAATGGGACTGTACGGCCCCGAGTCGAGCGAGTGGAACATTATAGCGAATATCGTACAGAAACACTTGGAGAGGTAGGGGGAAAGGCGTCCGCTGCCTTCCTCCTCCTCCTTGTCACGTGCGCCAGCTACATACACCTCTCCTTTCTTTTACCGAGGGCGTTGTTTCCCGGCTCTCCGCGCGCTGTTCAGGCGGCTGTGCGCATTTCTCTCCGGACTTTCCCTCACCCTTGTTGCATTATATATTATCCTTCTTTGTGGGTGCGAGTTGCATGATGTGCACCGCACCACTGCCCGATGCGAACGGTGGGCCGCTGCTTCCTCCTGCTCTTGCTTCTCGCTGTCGCCACCCCTCTCCGACAGCCTGTGCCTCCTCGTCTGCACTGGAGCCCTTCGCGCCGCTGGCGTGTGCGTGCGGGGGGGGGAGGGTGGGCGGTGGCTGTGTGTGCTTGGAGCGAAGGAGTGGCTTCTGGCCTTTGCCTTTATACAGGCTCGACCGAAGCTAATAATGTGGTGGTCCTTTTTAGCGTCACCGAGGCTGGGCGCAGCCCTCTGCTTCGTGGCACCCCCTTTTCCCCTCATTTTTACTCTGTCCTTTGCACATATGTGTCGATGTTCAGATCGCTCACTGCGCCAGCTTCTGCCCCGCTGCTTCGGCTGGCATCGCTACGGTGCACGAGCCGTGCAACTGCCGTAGCGGCGGCGGCGGCTCGTCTCTCTTTTCGACCGATAATACCGCCGTCCTTTGATGTGCTCCCACCGAGTGGGCGGAAAAGTGAGGCGGCGGAATCCCCCGTTATCGCCTCGTGCCGCCCCACCCTCCTTTTGCCTCCTTTGACTGCCTTTTGGCTTTTTTTTCCTTTCTTAACGTGCGTCGGGCTTGCCCATCTCGAGTGGCCGGACCAGAGGGGTCTTTGCCGCGGGCAGCACCGTGCTCTTCGCCATGCAGGCACTGCGACCGCAACAAGCACAGGGGCTGTCTCGTGCTGTGTTCCCCCCCCTCATCTGCCTCCCATGACGGTGGCTTAAGAGGCAGGGTCAGGGTGTAGCTCCCACTCTTTTGGAGGCCGGGGGGTGGCCGCCTTCCCTCTAGTGTAGCTGCGGGCTGTTTGTGTGAGGTGGCTGGCGCTGCACCGGCGCGCGTCGCGGTCATGCCGACCTTTGCAGGCGGCGACTACGCATCGTGCTGACGCTTCAACAGACCCTGGCGCACCCTTTCCTGGAGCCGCAGACGCACGCGGGGGGGGCCGCCTGACGCGGGCTCTTTTCTGCTGAAATGCGAGTGCTGCGTGCGCGCTGCCGGCGATGGCTGGCCTGGTGTACCAGATGCCGGCAGGGGGCATCTCGGGGGCCAGGGGAGCACGAGTGGCTGGCGCGAAGAACTCGACGACATGTACGCGGGTCGCCGCCACCGTGGATGTGTGCGAGGCACGCGGCATCTTTCCCGTCAGTCCACCGGCCCCAGCGACCTGGGCGGAGCCGGATGCGCGTGGGGGTGGGTGGGAAATAGATTGTATATTCCGTACCGCGATGTAATGAAGTACTTGTGTGCGTCTGCACATGCGGTGCTGCAGGCGCTGGGTTTGCTGTTCTGCGCGAATTGATGTAACTGGATGGAAAGTGCGTGTCTTGCCACGCATTGTGCGTTTTGTCTCTCACCTAACTTCTGTTGCAGTCACCCTCCACGACGGAGCGCAGGCTTGACTTGCTGTCAGTGCGCACTTCTCCTTGTGTGGTGGCTGGTGCGCCTGCGTGGAGGCTCGAATGCGGAGTGCGCTGGTCTTTGTGTGGCGGCTGGTGCGCCTCTCTCTTTTCCCCTTCGAGGGCGACTCGCTTTGTTTTTTATGTGCCGCGGGCCTTTTTTTTTTGCGCCAGCGTGTGCCTCATGGCGCCACCGCCCCCTTCTCCTCGTGCCTTTTCTTGCATGCGTGGAGGCTGACTTCTACTCCCTCCCCTGATCCCTTGGTTCTCATTTTCCTCGCTCGCCGAGACTTCTTCTCGTGTCTTGGCAGCTTAGTTTTGCTCTTGTTGGGCGAAGGCGCGGCGGCGCGTCTCTCCTTGGGTGTGTGCAGGGCCGGCCTTTCTCTTCCTGCTCGCCCCTCTCCCTCCGCCCACCGGGTCGACGCAATGCAGCGTGGAGTCGTGGGCGAAGAAGCTGCGACAAAGCAAGCCTGGCTAGGAATGTGCGACGGCAGAGGGAGAGGGGGACAGGAAAGCAACCATGTCATGTGCACTCCGAGGGTACCCTCAGGGCCCCTGGCTGTGCGGGTCCCCCATTCCACCGCCCCCTCTCCGGTATGCGGAAGAGCCGCAGCTCACTGTGACTGCCTTCAGCGTCCCTCGTTGGCTTTCCTTTTTTCTTCGCTGCCTGCGACCGTTCCGACAACCTTCGTTTGCTTGCGCGCTCTCCTGGTCTGAGCCGCTCGTTTTCCCCGCGCACGCCGATAGAGCCGTGCCTTTCCCTCCGCGGCCGCCCGTGCGGAGCGCGTGCGCGAAGTCCAATGCAGCCTCCACGCTCTGCTTCTTCAAAGCCACTCCAGGCAGCAGTGCGAGAGGTTGTTGTGAGTGGCACTGTGGTGATCGGTGCAGGCAACGTGCCATGTTTTTTTCCCCTTTGTGGCCAGCAGCGGCATACCTGCGGACTAAAACGCAACGACAACGAAGCATGAGCGGTGGTTCTCACCGCTGTGCGACCAGCTGGGCTGCGGCGGATCGCGAAGGCGGTGGCGTAGGCTGGGCACGCTATGCAGGCGGGTCTGCTAACGGCTGCGTCAACGCTGACGGCTGTCGCTGAGCGAGGACACGGCGAGGTGGACCGTGCCTTCGAACCAGAGGCGAGGAGGATTTGGTTTCTCCCGTGCCAGGTGTTCTACGACTGCCTGCGCTGCAATTGAGAGGCCAAGGGATGAAAGCTGCGGATGTGTCTTGTACAGCGAGAGGCCAGCAGCTCGGACAAAAGGTGATTGCCTCCACCGTGGTCCTTGGCGAGGCGGCGCTTGTCTCCGCAGCTTTTGCTGCTCTTGTGCGCGTCCCATGGTTTCACTTTTGCCCCCCATCCCCTCTCTGCTCCGAGTTACCGTCTCGCTGACACACACACACACACACACACACACACACACACTCGCTTCCTCCCGCGCACTTAATAATCCTTACATGACACGTGGGCACCAGGCAGCGCCACCGCTGCTGCTTTAACGCAGGCCTGCTCCATCTTTCTTTCCACTTCGTGCACCTTGCACCTCTCGAGCTGGCGTCCATCGGAGGAGAACGGCAGCGGTAGGGTGAGCCTATCCTCGTGGTGGGCGGTGGGTGCTCAGGAGCTTCCGAGGGGTGGCTAGGCTACCGGGACCTCTTCTGCAGGGGCGTTATGGCCGTTCAACAGACACGCCTTGCCTGTCGGGGCGTGAGGAAGCCTGCAGCCCGTGTTTCCATGCAGGCGTGCCCATGCGGGCCTGATGGAAAGCGGACTCCAGCGTGATGAGGACATCTGCGAGGCTTCAGTGAACGATGGAGCAGCGGGAAGCCCAACGCCGGATTAGTGCACTGGGGGAGGGGGGAGGCGCTGCAACGGTCCGGGGTCGACGGCACTGCTGGTGCTACGCAACGCACCCGGGCAGGGTCTGTGAGGGTTGCTCGCGGGAAGTGGCCCCCGCGCCGTTTTGTTCTTCGAGCAGGCACTGACCACCACCTCTTCCCTGCTTGCTTCCCGCGCGCCTCCTAGCCGTGATGCACACGCCCGCCGATTGCAGCTCCCTCTTGTGTCTCCAGTCGAAGCCGTGCTCGGCCTGGCGACTCGCGCACGCGCCCGCCGCGTTGCCTTTCTGGCTTCTCCCCTCCGGCCCTCTCTCTTCTCGCCGCGCTTTCGCGGCCATCCTGCGCGTGACAGCGGGCGAGGCGGGGGGAAGTGCGCGAGCCCTTTTTGCGTTCCTCCTTCGCTTGCTCATCCGGCGGCTCGCCCCGCCTCGGCAGACGCGGCTCTGCCTGTGCCTCAGCGACTTCCTGTGCTTCGCATAGCGCTGTCCCCTCTGTCCGTGCGCGTTTTGCGTGTTGCCGCCGCACCCCTCCTTCTTTTCCCTTGCGCGTGCGACAAAGCACAACCGGCGCCCCGACTTCCTCGAGGGTGGCCGCGCTGAGGAGCCTGCGGGACCCGTGAATATGTGTGGGTGGCGTGGCCGACAGGCATCCACAACCCGCACGCGGGGCACCAGGACCGCAGCGTTGTATGCTGCGCTGCTGTGGCGGCGGCCTCTCCTGCCCTCCTGTCTCCGCGGCACATGTGCTGCATGTCTCCATCCACCTCTCGCGCGCCCCTCACTGTGCTCTCGTCCCCGTCCTCTTCTGCCCAGAGCCGCTTAAACGGCAGTGTGCATTTGCCTCTCATTTTTCTGTTTGCTCCCACAAGCCCTCCTCGCGCGCCGTGTGCCGCTCACCACTCTCTCTTCCCCCAGCTGCGCCGCTCACGAGTGTCATCGCCGACCACGTCCCTCTGCGCACCATTGCTCTCGTCTGCCGCCTTGCCGAGCGCGCCCACTCTGGAATGGGCAGTAAGCCGTCGTCGGTGCCCAAGGAGGGCGAAGGGCACCCGGAGGTGTTCTACCGCGGCGTCCAGGCCGTGCGAGAAGGCCGCTTCACTCTGTCGGAGGTGTACTTTGACCAGGCGCTGACACGGCACCCCGGGCGGCACTTCTGGGACAGCTTCACAAGGGCGGTGCTGCAGAAGGAACGCAGCGCCTGCCCCGAAGTCGGCGAGACGCCACCGTCGAGGGGGGATGCGGAGAAGGTCGACGCCGATCCGGGCGTTAGCGGGCTGCTGAATCCGTGGGGTGAGGCACAGCCGCCGAGCGCGTTTGGTGGTGGGATGTGCAGGGCAGACGACCTTGCCGGCGGTGAGAACATCCGGGCCGAGAATGGGCAGGGTGAGCTGCCAGGCAGCGGCGATGACGGCGACGCTGCGGAGCTGGCGGACTCGAGGGCAAGCGACGCACAGCCTACGCAGGGCACCAAGGTGACTGACATCCACCTGCCGCTTGACGGCGACCTGTTTCACGTCATGGACTACTACCGCCTGCTGGCTGACATTGGGCACACGTACCTACAGCTCATCCCCTCCACAGCGTATGTGGAGAAGGTCACCGGGCTAGCCGCGCGCTACTGCCTCTTCACCATCAGCCACACTCAGATTCTGCTGCACTGCCTGGCGCTGTGGAAGGAGGCCAATCTCGGCGACGGTGGTGGCTTCATCGACTACGAGAAGCGGCGCAACCTGAAGTTAGGCTCGGAGCACTACGCAGACCTCAGCTCTGACCCGCAAAACTCCCATCGGCGAGGGCAGCAGTGGCGCACGATGGATCGCACGGCGTCGCTGTTTTTCACTCTTGGGCTGTTGGAGGCAAACTGCCGCTACTTTTGCCTCTCCTTCCTTGTGAACTACTGTGGCCTGTTGCTGCGAAGCTACAGTGGCCTCAGTGACCAGAGGAAGATAAATCGCGTCCATGCAAACATTGTGGAGCACCTGGACATGGCGAATCGGATATTGTTGGACCTTGCGAACGACTACCCGCACGAGTACCTGAGTCATCTGATCGTGGAAAACTTGCCGAGACCGTCGAGTTGTGACCGGGATTTTCACAGCTCGATGGGGGCCAGCTCCCACGCGGGTAGCCCGAACATTCTCTCTCTTGGAAGCGATCAGCACCGCCACCTGTACGCCTCTGGCTGCCCGTGGACACCTACGCAGTCGGCGCTGATTCCGCTGATCCTGCTTCGCGGTATTCGTCTGAGCGTTCAGGAGACCGTGAGCCGCACCGCGCAAGCGCAGCTGCGCTCTCCTGCGCAGCGCCTGACCTACCACTACACAGGGTGGAACTTCGACACTGGACTTGTGATCGTGCCTGGGTGCAACCTGTACATGCTGCGGAAGTCGCTGCCTGGCTTTGTGCCTGGGAAGAGCACTTTGGCGCACCACATCACCATGACAGAGCAGGAGTCCCACGTGCTGATGGGAGGATGGAGGGCCGCTTGCGGGACGGCAGCGTTGCTGTGCCGGTGCCGGGGCACGGCAATGGTGCAGCACGCGACTCCCGTCTCAACTCCAGGGTACCGGAGGACAGTGCTGCTGCGGCGAAGCGGGAGGCGCGTATAAGGAAGTGTCAGGAGAAGCTCATCATGAAGCGGCGGAACATCAACACCGACCTCAACCTCAGCGACGAGCGCACGTGCGTCGCTGTCTGCTTGGAGGAGGCGTGTGTCCTTGTCCTTGCCACTCGTTTTTATTTGTGTTTACTGCAAAAGATGTCAAACGAGTGGAAATCGGTTCGTCTATTTTTCATCTGAAGGCGCTGGGAATGGGACTGTACGGCCCCGAGTCGAGCGAGTGGCACTTAATGTCAGTGTTTTTGAGCAAGTATATGGAGGTGTAGGGGGAAAGGCGTCCGCTGCCCTCCTCCTCCTCCTTGTCACCTGAGCCAGCTACATACACCTCTCCTTTCTTTTACCGAGGGCGTTGTTTCCCGGCTCTCCGCGCGCTGTTCAGGCGGCTGTGCGCATTTCTCTCCGGACTTTCCCTCACGCTTGTTGCATTATATATTATCCTTCTTTGTGGGTGCGAGTTGCATGATGTGCACCGCACCACTGCCCGATGCGAACGGTGGGCCGCTGCTTCCTCCTGCTCTTGCTTCTCGCTGTCGCCACCCCTCTCCGACAGCCTGTGCCTCCTCGTCTGCACTGGAGCCCTTCGCGCCGCTGGCGTGTGCGTGCGGGGGGGGAGGGTGGGCGGTGGCTGTGTGTGCTTGGAGCGAAGGAGTGGCTTCTGGCCTTTGCCTTTATACAGGCTCGACCGAAGCTAATAATGTGGTGGTCCTTTTTAGCGTCACCGAGGCTGGGCGCAGCCCTCTGCTTCGTGGCACCCCCTTTTCCCCTCATTTTTACTCTGTCCTTTGCACATATGTGTCGATGTTCAGATCGCTCACTGCGCCAGCTTCTGCCCCGCTGCTTCGGCTGGCATCCCTACGGTGCACGAGCCGTGCAACTGCCGTAGCGGCGGCGGCGGCTCGTCTCTCTTTTCGACCGATAATACCGCCGTCCTTTGATGTGCTCCCACCGAGTGGGCGGAAAAGTGAGGCGGCGGAATCCCCCGTTATCGCCTCGTGCCGCCCCACCCTCCTTTTGCCTCCTTTGACTGCCTTTTGGCCTTTTTTTCCTTTCTTAACGTGCGTCGGCTTGCCCATCTCGAGTGGCCGGACCAGAGGGGTCTTTGCCGCGGGCAGCACCGTGCTCTTCGCCATGCAGGCACTGCGACCGCAACAAGCACAGGGGCTGTCTCGTGCTGTGCTCCCCCCTCATCTGCCTCCCATGACGGTGGCGTACGAGGGGAGGTGAAAAGGTGGGAGTTGTGCGGTTTTGTTTCTTTTTTTTTTGATTGGTCGTCATGGAACCCCTGCAGCGTTTTTACTTCTTCTGTGCTGTTCTCTTTGACAGTGTGTAGCGGTGGAGTTGATCTTGTGGTGTTTGGTCGCAGTGCGAGAGCTGTCGAGTTCCTAATCTTGGATGTGGAGGGGTAGGTGGACTGCAGGTTGTGAGTATACCGGGAGGGTGTGAGATGAAGTCAGCGGTCAGTGGACGATTCCGCCGGCTATAGTTGCCCTGCTAATTTTTATCTCCAGCTTTTCCTTGTTGCTTCAGGAGGAGAGTTTTGTTTCTCGTTTTGCTGTCTTGTCCTGTCCTCAGTCTCGGGGTTTTACCGGGGTTCAGCTGCTGGAATACTCGTGCTTATGCCTTTATGGGTTCTTTTAGTATTCTGCTCGAATTATATATCCGAGGTTGTTTACGATGGCATATGGCTTTTTTTGTTTTTCTTTGATGTTTTAGTGCTCCTCCTGGTTTAGCACCTATTTCGAACTGGTGAGGCGTTGTACTGCTGCATATTTCCTCGAACGACTCGACAGTGGTGCTGCAAGGCTGTTCTCATGCAGCCTGATGATCTCTTCTTCTTTTTTTTCCTTTACTGGAGCAGGAAGGACTTCCTCGAGTTAAGTGTTGAACGGAAAAATGAAACCAGAAGAAAGTCTACTCTGATCTCTGTTTTTTCCCCTTTTTCTTGTCTTTGACAGTTCTTTTGCTCGCTGGAACTTCTTTTCGGTAATCCAAACTCAAGAGGGCAGGTCGATGTTAGCTGATGTATTTCATGTCCGACTGGCCGAAAAAGAGGTATTTCCCCCAACCCCAAAAGAGTAAATGCACAGCAAGCAGTGCCACGTTACATCGCTGCGTGCATTTTAGCACGTCACTGCTCGTAGGTAGTGGGCACAGTTTTCCAAACCCCCTCGTGCTCACCGTGACTAGCGCGGTGAATCGACTACGCCTTTTAGGCGAGTGAGCGCTGGTCCTCAAATACATTCGGACGTGGCCTTCTGCTCTGGCAGGGCGTCGTCTACGCACCCCCTACTTCATACCATTTTCTTTTTCTCTTCGTGCGTAGACGCACCGTACTATGCCGATACACACGCCACCACTCATGGAGAACGGCTAAACTCTACGCTAGACATGACTCTCATCGACTCTCGACACGGCTTGCGTATGCCCTGAAGGGGCGTCTCGTTTTTTTTTTAGTTCGTTCATTGCATTGTATCATCATCACTTGTGCACGTGTCCGCGAGTGCCGCCACAGTCAGTCTCTCTCTCTTTCTCTGCCCAGCTCGGAGAAACACCCGATGCGGTTCCTCTTCTCGGTTCACCCTAGTGTTCCTTCTTTTCATTATGGCAAATGAAGAAGATACCAAAGGAGAGTGAGACCTTCGAGACGTTCTCAGGAGGACGAGGGCCACGCACAGGTTGACTGCTGTGGCGCCTCGGCTTCACAGCCCTCTCCCGCGACGCGGTTTGGAGCCTTTTCTTGTGCAGGCTCTGAGGTGTCACCACAGACACGGCGCCTGGCTCACAGCCACAATGGTTGTGCTTCAATCACACCATAACAAGATAGACAACTCCGCTGTCATTCCTAGGGAAAGCGGTCGTGCGTACATGTCCGCGGAAGAGGCCGTGATCACGGCTGGTTGCTGAGAGATCTCACCAAAGATCGCTGTACCAAGTGGGGGAACGCTTATGATGATCGCCGTGAGGGAGTCAGGGGAGTTTTGCTAGAATGACGGCGACAAGAACGCCGCGCTGTCGAGTAATGCGCCGGGACGCGTTAAGGGAGATGATGGCCATACTGGACATACGGAGGTAAAGAGGATGTCAGTGCATACACCGTCTACGCTGTATCGAGGTGGTGCGACGTCGTCGCCCGCTGAACGGCGAGTTGTACCATCGGTTGGACGTCTTCTCTCCTCTTCATTATTGCCGTTGGGTAAAAACACACCTCATGCCCGATAGCGCAGGGAAGGGGAAGTAGCCCACCTCACAGCCCGCTGCGGTCTCTTCACCATCCGTCACAGTCAGACTCTGCGGCACTGCTTGACGCTGTGAAAAGAGGGCCAACGTGACGACGGTGACCCGTTTGACTCTACAGAGACCTGCAGTCTCACGCTTGCAAACGCAGGCAACGATGACGTGGGGAACTCGGAGAGGCACTGGAACTGCGCGCCCGGCTGCCGGTGTCGTGCAACTTATCTCCCACAGTACCTCCGCTATTGACAAGGAGTTTGC
This sequence comes from Leishmania lainsoni, assembly GCA_003664395.1. Lineage (NCBI taxonomy): Eukaryota > Euglenozoa > Kinetoplastea > Trypanosomatida > Trypanosomatidae > Leishmania > Leishmania lainsoni. The sequence goes on from RAIA01000127.1 coordinate 607,630, forward strand.
CTGACACAAATGGCCGCTTCCGTTACGACTATCTTGACCCATTACCGGAACCTGCTTGTGGGAAGCTTTTACACCAACGACGGACGGGGGAGCAGAATTCCATTTATGCCAACATACTCGATCGCCCCCCCACCCACCCACTCCGCGTGTACGACTGCACGGGACGCAACAAAAGGAGCAGCCAAGCAAATACATGCCCAGGTGATGCTCACCAGTATCCCGCCGAGTGGTACTAGCGTGCCTCCCAAAGCAGTGCGCCTTGTTGGGACTGACTCTAGCGCGAGCAGTGACAAGGCTATCTGTCTCAGCAATGTCTACCGACGTCAAAAGCTCCTCTGCAACACACCGTCGATCGTCAGCTTAGGTCCGCGCAGGTCCCGGTAACCTCCTCGCATAATGGTTTACCTGCGTGCTGACATGAAGGGGGATCTTTGCACGCAGGTTTACTGGCTCACCTCGGCGGTGCACGAGCGTTACTACGGCACCACAGGAAAAATGAGATGCGTTTTCCTTTCGTGAAGCCGAACTGAAACCCGGAAGTACTGGAGAGGGCCTTGGCTGGGTTACAACCTGGCAAAGCCGCGCAAATGCTCGACGCAGAGATGGCCATGTGTGCGCCTGGCACCACTGCGGTGGCTGTGACGAGCGAGTACCCAACGAAGCTGCCTGCTGCACGACCAGCTGACATGTAATCGTAGGCTGTCGTGTTGAGACGCCTACACTCATGTGCAAAAGTGCTCAAGATGGGGCGCTAGCAACAAGAGATACTCATCCCGGGCTGCCGGAAAGGGCTGAAAAGAGGTAGTCGTAGAATGAACACCAACTTGACCTTCAGTGATGAGACTCAGGTGTATGATTGTGAGCCAAGAAGCGGCAACCGCATCTCTATTTCTACTCTGCTCATCACTATCGAGCCTCACAGCACTGCTGCCCAGCCTTTTCCCGTTACTCTTTACAGCAAACCTTGTTGAACCTCGTGCGTAGTCTTCTCGGTTCGACGCCTGGAGGGCTCTGCATTCGGCGGTATTTCCTGAAAAACAGCATCATGGATGGCGTATCTTTTCTGTGTCGTGATGTGCTGGTGCCCTGTCCCAGCGTCTGTACTACGGAGTGTCCTGCTGACGTCCACTGCGTCTGTCGAAATGATTTTTTTTTTTTCCTCCCCGCTGTGCAACGTCTCCATCTTTCACTGCGCTGGTCTTGAATCCCTTCTCTGTCACTGTAGAGGCAGCGTGTGGGTAATGACATCGAGGTGAAGGGCAACCAACAGCGCGTGTCTCTTCGTTGTGTTCTGTGTTCTCCTCGGCTCCTCCAGCTAAGAAGCGCGTCCACTTTGTGGACACTGACTTTTTAAAGCTGCGTGTGCATTCATTCTGTGTTGACATTTACGTGGCCTACAGTCTCTCGCTGTTTTGCCGTGCTCATGGATTGTTGCCCCTTCCTCTCCTTTTCATTTTTGGGTTTACCGTTTCGCTTCCATTTCGTGTCTTTCTAATGAGATGCCCCGACCACTACTGCACCATCTCTCTCTGCTTTTCTCTGCTTTCTTCCGCTTCTTCTCGTTTCATCTCAAGTGGACTACCCGTCGCCTCATCAGCACTTTTCCCACCTCGCTTCGTCATTTTCATCAGCATCTCTACCACTTCTCCGTCTGGGCCCCTCACATGCTGCTTTGATGTGGATGTTTTTTTTATCCATTCACGGATTCCATCGTGATGTGTCACTGTCCGTAGCAATGCCGAGCCAACAAACATGTGCCCACCCACGCAGGGCCACCCTGGCTTCTGCCGTCACAGCTGCTCTGCACGTCCTATCGTTGCTCAAGCTGAGCCTCCTCCTCCCGAGGGTGTATGGTCGGGCGTCTCAGTGTTATCTTTTAACGTTTGCCTTCTCTTAGTGAGGGGAGGCGGCGCGCAGCTTGGCAATGGCCACACCTCCGCCTAATGGGCTTTTGGAACCCCTGCTGAGTTCAAGACGCAGCAGCAGCAGCACAGATGCAACGTGAGTGATGGTTGCCCCTCACGCATGCAGCCTTGCTGGTGATTTTACACCCTCCCCCTGTTTCTTTCAGTTCCGCCTGTGTAGGCCATTTCTAAAAGGCAGCACGTCTGCCAGGTTTCTCCCTTGCGTATTTTCAGGGTCTTCATTCTCTGCTGTACAACGCACGCTCAGCTCCACTTGACCTCCAGGCCCTGTCACAGGCGCATCGCGTGGTGAGAAGCAGTCGTCGAAGCGCGGTACAGCAATGCGCTGACTCCGTCATGGTGGCACGACCGCTCCTTCAATCTCCAGCAACGTACTCGCCTTGCTGGTTGCCTCACCGCCGTTTCCATTATGCCGCTCGCCATGTGGTGCATCCCTCGGGGGTGATGCAGGCTCCTCACTAGCAGGCAGTGAGGGCTGGATGCGATATGCCTCAGTCACACTGACACCCTGTGCATTACATGGGTGATGCAAACGTGCTCACTGCCGCAGTTCACTCTGTCGCAACACTCTTCACGACCTGACCGCTGGCATCTACAGCTATGTGTCGCTCTTACCTCTCCTACGTTGTGAATGCTGGGTCTTTCCACCACCTGAGGGGGCTCCGCATTTGTCAAGGATAGGGGCTGCCTGGCCTCTCTTTTACAGAGGGGGTGTAGGACCTTGGTATCCTGGTGAGGTGTACCCCACCATCGCTGATAGCAACTGAAGGATTCGAAAGCGTCTAGTATCATAACCTCCACCTTAGAGGCGCGTAAAATGCGCATGAGGGCGCCACTTCGCTGTACGTCGACGTTCGCTGTTCGTTCTGGCCTCCAGGCCGCAGGGCTCACCCCCTGTCTCCCCGGGGCTTCTCTCTCTGCTTGCCCCGCACCACCACATTGCATCCATCTCGCACTTGAGGCAGGCATCGAACCGGCCACTGGTGGGGTTTGCTTCACCTGAACACACCCGAGCGACAAGAAATCAAAAAGGAGAGAATACGTCTGTAGTACAGCAAAAACACCTGGAGGATTTTCACAGACAGCCGCACTGACCAACATACCCCAATTCTGCTTAGATGCGCAGGGGGGAGGCCTTTCTTTCTCCCCGTCGCTTTTTTCTTCTTTGTTTGCCAAGGGCCGAGGAATTCTCGTTGCAGTCTTCTTCTCTACTTCCGCTGTGGAGTCGATGGGCAACCATGGGGGAGGGGGGGAGGAGGCGGTGTGCGACTGAGTGATTTCTCCATGCCGAATGTCGGCCTCCTACGTGAAACATCGCATTAAGGAGAGGAGGAGCTGAGTTTGGTTTTCCATGTGTGGTGCTGTGCTACAGGTGCACGCGGCGCAGGTCCATCTTGTCTTCGCCTCGCGCTGCACCAGTGTGCGCTAGAGCGGGACCGATCTCTCTCTACCGACACAGTTCTCCCTTTGGGGACTCTGAAGGTGGGTACTTTCTCGGCTCAGCTGGTCTGCTATAGCGCGTGCTAGTGAGCGCCACAGGAGAGAAGAATACATCGAAAAAAACACCTGTGCATCGCCTCCGACTAGCTGCCGAGAAGGTGGCTAGCCGAGGGACTGCTTGCTTCACCTTCATCTCTCGCATATTGCATTCTCCCCTTCTACACTCTCACAACGGGTACACCTGCACGAGTAGTGATCAGTCGACTCGCACAGCCACAGCTCCCTCAAACGTCCTTCTACGTCTTTCACCTAACAAACACACCCGCAGGCAAAAAGGCGAGCGTCTCTCATCAGTGACAATTCTCTCTATCTCCCCCTACTACTTTCCAGAAATTGCTAGTTTTCCACTCCGCAATGTCCACCATGCCGCTACTGATTGTCGCCCTCGCAGCGTGTGTGTCGCTGGTGGCGGCAAAGTCGAAGGAGGATTCCCGCTTGTGTGGGTGTGCCTGGGCATCACCGTGGTTGGCGTGATTGTGGCGCTGTTCGTTGCGTATAAGCGTCCCGACGAGCTACACCTGCCCGGGTCTGTGGTGATGACGGCGGTCGAGAGCGCGCCTGGCAACGGCAAGAACTGTGAGGACTATGTCTAACGTCTTCTGCGCGGAGGCGTAGCTTTTGGGGCAGAGCGATGTCGTTCTCGAACGAGGCCTACGCCTCTCGCCGTCGCACGTACCAGCCTGCGGCAGGTTGACATACCCTTGCTTGAAGGGCACTGCGCTCTCTTCCACCCCCTTCTTTAATTTTTTCTTTGTTTTTTGCGCCTGCGCTTGTGCGTGTGTGTGTGTGTGTGTGAGTGACTGACTGGCTTTGTTCAGTTAGCGAGTGCCGCGCTTTTTGTTTTCCCTTTTGGCTTTCACGATGGTGCATGTTGGTTTACGACTACGCTCTTTTCCATTTTTTCACAATTATTATCTGCGCTTTGGCAGGCTTGAATACATCGCGAGCACGGGTTCTCTGGATTGTGCCTACACAGTGAAGTACTCTAGGTGTGACTCTCTAGTACCAAGCCAAACAAGACGGAAGCTAACAACTGATGGAAGTGTGATGTGAGTATAGAGAGTGTAGTAATGGACCTGTTCTCCCTCTCCCACTTGCATTGAGATCAACGCCTTGCGTTGTTAGCCTAACGTTCTCTGTACTCAGTCTGGTGTGGAATCCCCCTGCAGTTTTCCATCTGTTTAGCGCAGACCGTGGCCCCGCCTCGACAAGACAATGTGCCTTTTCTGTCCTTTGCAGGTTTCTGCGCTCTCTCTCTCGCGCTCTCTCTGTCATTTTCTTAATAAAGTTGTATACGTCTCGTGTCCTCAGGCGTTTCGTGCTTTCCACCCCCTCCCTCCCTCCCTCCAGCCATCCATCCATCCATCCACTGTTGTACATAACACACCGCCTTCTTCTCTGAGAGACTAAAAAAAAAACAAGCGTAAGCGCACAGCGCGTACAGGGAGGGAGAGGCAGAGGGAGGGTGAGAGAGGAGGGGGAGCTGCACTCTCTGCGCTTTCCGTTTCGCTCTCCTTTCCTTTGTCGTTCTTGAATTCTCTTTCCTATGAAGAGCAGAGCTGTGGTGCGGTAAAGCATACCCCGTGCGTGCAAAGAAGGGTGCAGCCGAGATTACCGCCAACGTGTGCGCTTCCAGCAGCTCGCAGCACATTAGCCAAAGCGCTGTGTAGAAGGAGAGGCAAAAGAGAAAAGGGGAAAAACACACACACACACCCTTTCTAACAGGCGTTGTAGATGTTGCCCAAGTCCAATTCTACGCTGCAACAGAGTTTTTTTTCCCTCGTTTCTTCTGCGCCAGCGGAAGAATAATCTGAAGTACTCTCTGGGGTTTGCCACGCACCTCTTTGAATCCCTCCCGCTCAAACGGAAGCACTGTGCTTCTACTCGCCCTCTCGCGCCCCCTCTCTCCACCTCTTTCTCTTTCTGGGTGCACCTCATGGGCGTGTGCTACACCGCCTCAGCATTGCTTAGGTCGCTGACTCTCATCCCTTCGAATCCTTTACGCTTTGACGTTTGGTGTACTCGCGTGCGACACGGAGAACCGCTACTTCATACCAGCGCTTTCTGTCTCTCACATCTGCAGTTGAGCTAACGCGCTGATCAAGTTGGTCTCTGCGCTTTGTCGAAGATTACGCCGATTACCTGCGTTTTTTCCGTGGATTTTGTCCTCACCGTACGTGCAGCAACAGATCACGCCGTAGCGTCTCTCTTATTTCGCTTCCAACCTCCGTTGCGCTTACCAGCAGTTCTCGTCGTTCTCTCGCTGCTCTTTTGATCTGCCCAGCGCACTCTTCAATATGGAGCCAAAGAGGAGTGGCAACATGGCGTGTGTAGAGCGGGAGCGGGAGCGAAACTACAGAAGACACGTCGAACGGGTGAGAACGCAGCGCAGCCGCATCGATAATGAGACGCCGAAGAGCTGCGCCTATGTGCGCCCGGTCGGCTCCATGCGCGGCAACATGGCGCGTGCGGAGAAGGTGAACCGCGACAACCAGAAGCTGGTGGAGAAGATGGTTTACATCATGAACACACACGGTGGTGTGGATACCTCGGAACCGTGGTGTGACCACAACAGGGCGATCAACTCTCAGCGGCGTCGTAACCAGGAGCAGTCTGTCATTGCGCGGGAGAACGCGAAGATACTAGAGCGCCTGGAGCGTGCGAAGCCGACGTACCGCGCTGACAAGTTTGAGGCTGACCGTCGTCGGAACGAAGAGTTCGCTGCACGCGCTAGTCACTACCCCTACCACCCTATGGACAGGGCGAGGCACTAAAAGAGTAAGTGCCTGTGAGGCGCACGCTGCTGCTTTTCAAGACGTTTTTTTCCAGATGCGTCAGCTGAACTTCATCCGGGTTGTTCAGCACAGAAGGGAGCATTTGTCACCGCTTCTCCTTTTCACTTCTCTGAGTGCATTGTATGTACATTTCGCGCGTCTGACGTCTCACTTGCGTTGCCTCACTCTGCACGCTTGGGGGGTTCCTCTGTTGTTAGGTAGGCCAGAACAGCCAGCACACACAAATAGGACTGACGATTCCCCTGAGAGCAGGCGGCTTCCGCTTCACCTTCTCGCCTTCCTATCAACCCCCTTCAACTCGACTCTCTCATTCACGGCAATCCCAAGATCAGCAATCGTCAAGACATCTACTCAGATGCTGTCAAGCTGCATTGTGCAATACTGAACACATGTGGTTGCTTGTGGTACGATGATGGGACTGCGCTGAGCCCGCAGCTTTTCAATGCGACTCACCACGTACTCTGTAATACTCTGGGCGGCCCCTCTTCGCTTTTACGGACGAAGATCTTACCAACCCTTCTCTCATCCCTGTAGGCTCCTCTCCGTCTCCTATGCTCTACTGCTCTTTCATGATTTGCTCCTCCAAACCCGCCCTGCTTTGTCCCCTTCCTCCAAGTGCGCTTACACGAGCAAACTCAAACGCGTTTGAAGCAGGCACGCCCTCCTCCCTTTCTATCCCTTGCACACTTTCTTCCCTCGTATCTTTCCAGTATTTTCGCTTCGAAGACCGAAGGCCAAACACCAGCGGAGAACGCAGCATTCTTCGCACAGCAGCGCCGCACACTCGACACGGACGCCCACAAGGAAGGCCACAGCGGCCCACCAATAAAAAAATACGGTTGAAAACGACTTGTTGGTTTTTGTTATCTCTTCGCTCTTATTTCTCCTCCCACCCCTCTTTCCCTCCCTTCCGGCCTTCCCCACGCTCTTTCACGCACATTTCCTTCACCGTGAAAGACTTGACTTCGCCCTCCGTTCAGTCTCCTGCATCACTTGCCTCTCCTCTGTGCTCGCGAATTTTGTTTTCTTTTTCTTCTCTGCTAAGGCCACCTACGCATCCACTAGATTGCCCTCTCTGCCCCTCGCACTTTCTCCCTCATTGCCATCCTTGTCTTGTCCCGGTAGCCACGTCTCTTTTCTGCTTTGCGCTCCCTCCTCCCCTTTGCTTCTGCTGTGGATTCCTCTCGCTTCCCTCTCCGCGCAGTCCCCCTCCCTCCCCTCCTGGCCGTTCTTGACTGCTCGCACTGCTCTGTGCGCAGCGCCGGCCGCCGCTGCTGGTGATTTTGCACGCCGCACCACTCCCTGGCGCGCCGCAAGCCGGAACATGAGCAAGCCCAACCAGCCTATCCAAGCACAGGTGGAGGACGATGCCCTGAATGGCTCGCTCACGGACGGGAACTCGATCAACACGGACCGTGCTGACCCGAGCGACGGGCAGGTGAAGCACCCCCTCCACAGTGGGAGCCTGACGGAGTCCAGTGGTCACCACAACGACAGCGACGTCCAGAAGCGGCAGCCCAACATCATCTTCCGCTTCACCGAGTGGCTGATCCCCTATGGCGGTGTTGTGTCGAACTGCTTCAGCCTTGGCTCCGTCACGCTTGGCGGCGGCATTATCTCGATGCCGTCGTCTTTCGCCATGTCGGGCATCATCATGTCTGTCATTTACCTCGTGATTGTCACTGCCGCGACGGTGTACACCATGACGCTGCTCGGCTACGCGATGAAGGCGACGGGGTGCGAAACGTTTGAGGAGCTCGCCCGCGTCCTATTTGGCCGCGGCTGGGACTACTTCGTCGGGTTTGTTCTCTGGCTGTCGTGCTTTGGCACTGCTGTGGCCTACATCAGCGCCGTCAGCAGCCTGGTCTCGCCGATCCTCGAGAAGTCCCCTGGGACGCCGGCGTTTCTCCTGACGACTGCCGGCAACCGCTGCATCACGAGTCTTATCTGGCTCGTGCTCATGGTGCCAGTCGTGATTCCGAAGCGCGTGAACAGCATTCGATACGTCTCCGCCATCGGCGTCACCATGGTGCTGTACTTTGTCGTCGTCATTGTGGCGCACTCCAGCACGAACGGCCTGAAGAAGGGCCTGCGGGGCGACATGAAGTACTTCACCACGGGCAACAAAGCGATTTATGGCTTGTCCATTTTCGTTTTCTCATTCATGTGTCAGGCTGTGACTGGGTCAGTGTACTTTGAGCAGCGCCCCCAGCCGTCTGTGCGCCAGCTAACGATTGCGAGTGCGATCGCGATGACGGTGTGCATGGTGCTGTACATCTTCACTGGCGTCTTCGGGTACTTTGACTTTGGGGACGATACGCAGGACTCCGTCCTGTACAACTTGGACCCCGTGCACAACCCGTACGTTATGGTTGCGTACGTTGGCATGCTCATCAAGATCTGCGCGGCCTTCGCGATGAACATGCTGCCGTGCCGCAACTTCACGTATCACTGCCTGGGCTGGGACCTCGATACGGTGCCGTACTGGAAGCACACGATCGTGATTCTCAGCACGGCTGTGGTCACCCTGGTGTGCGGCCTGTTCATCCCCAGCATCAACACGGCTCTCGGCTTGGTTGGGTCGCTGTGCGGGGGGTTCATCGGCTTCATCTTCCCTGCGTACTTTTGGATGTACGCTGGCAACTGGAGCCTCAAGTCCGTGGGGATCTGGCACTACCTCGGCACCTACTTCCTGCTGATCTCCGGCGTCATTGCGATTGTCTTTGGCACCATTTCCACCGTGTACTTCAGCTTCTTCGTTTAAGATGTTTGAAAGATCTGTTCTGTTACTCAGCAGTGTGTGAAGGTCTCGGAGGAGATATTGTCTCAAGTGCTGTCACCCCATCGTGACTTTCTAGTGGTACTGTGATGTGTGTGGTATAGAGGAAGCACTACTGAGTTGAGGAACAGTTAGAGAGAAGGCTTATCTTGTTCATACTGTGGTGTGTAGGAAGACGTACTTGCCGCCTTGGACATTCAATGAAGTAGAGGTTGTCTGTTTTGAATTTAAGCTAGCTGAAAGAGGACCCTCCGCCTGATCGGCTACTCTCACGACGAGGAGGTTGACATCCCTGTTGGTTTCCTGTTTCTGCCTTTTTGTATGGATCTCCTTTCTTTTTTAAGGCGAGGGAGGATGGACGCGCACCTAATGAGGAAAGGTGTGCGCTGACTAACTCGGTAACTTGCACGCTCTCTCTCTCTCTCTCTCGCCACCTTCGACTGTTTTCTGGTTTCATCTCTCGTTCCTCTTCTCCCTCCCTCCCCCCTCTCTCTCTTCCCCCCTCCCCTCCCCCCCTCCCTCGTCGCTGCGCGGCTTCCTCTGTTATGATTAGGTTTCCCTCTTTTTGTTTCGGCTCCCACGTCTCGCGGCGTGTGTTCGCCAAAGGAGTCTCTGCTGGTGTCCTTCGCTCAGGCGATCGTTCCGTCTTTGCGCGTGTGTCTTCGCCGTGCCCGCAACTTTTTGGTCTCTTCACTCGCCGTGTTGTTTGTGTTTTGGTTGCCCCTCCCCCTTTGTGTTGGATCGCTTTTCCGGTCAGGGGAGGAAATGGCCTCCCTCACGTGTGGAGTTCGTGTGCCACGTTGAAAACGTTCTCTTTTCGTTGTTTTTTTTTTTAATGCCGCTCTACCGGCGCCAGTGTTGTATTCCGCTTCTCTCTGTTGTGTCTTCACATCTCCTCCCTCTCCCCCTTCCCCCCCCTCACTCTCTCTCTCTCTTGTTTTTCTGCGGGCCTTCCCCCACCCACCCCCACCTCTCCTTTCTCATCTCAGAGATGTACTTTGTTCTTCTTTTTGTCTTTGCCTCCTGTTCATTTTTCCGCTTCGCTTCCACATCTCAACTTCTCGTTGTTGGCTCTCCAATGAAGGCCATGAACTCGTTTTCTGCGGGGCCTGCGTTCATGTATAGTCGTGCACGTGGCCGCCAAGCCCCTCCCTTCTCCCGTCTTCCCTTCTCCGTCTTCCCATTGCACTCTCCTTTGCCCCCCCCCTCTCGTTTCTCTCTGTCTTTCCCCCCCCCTCCCCCCCCCCTTTCCTCTCTCACCTCCTGCCATTGTCGTCGTCTTGCTTCGCTTGTTGAGCACCGCGGTGCGCCTGTTTGTAGGCCTCTCTTCCACCCCTCCCCCCCGCCACCCTCTTTTCTGCTGCGCCACGTCTCGCCTCCCCCTTGCCGGTTTGGTGCTCCCTCTTTTCCTTCACTGCGTATGGGGGAGGGAAGGGCAGGGGGGGGGAAAGTACTCATGAGACCCCAAAATAGACTCGGCGGTGGTCCTTCCGCGTGAGGAGGGACACATGGGGGAGAGGGCGAGTGAGCTACCACAAGGGAAGAGCGGGCAGCGCAACTAAGAGGAATCACCACTCCTACGTGGTTCCTTGTCGGTGTGTGTCTCTGCCTGTGCCTCTTGTTCAACGGGAGGTTGTTGGTGTTGCGTCTCTTTATCTGTTTTTTTTTTCGCTTGACATCGAGCGCCACTCTGTCGCTTTGTTTCTCACTCGATTTCTTCTCTTACCGCAATTCTCTTCCCCTTCCTCTTCCCCCCAGTCACTCACCGGCAAGCGTGGTGGGGCTGAGCGAAAAGGTGAAGTTCCCCACCAAGTGAGAGAGACTCATGTACGGATCTGAAGTGCCCTCTCTCACTTGTGGGGACTACGTGTTCTCTTCCTCTTTGAAGGCCTTAAAAGTGCGATAATCTGCTGGGCTTGAAGGATGTCGCAGTGATGCAGTGTTGGCCGTGATGGTTTGCGCTGGCCAATGCCTCTGGTGAACGCAGTGCACATGCCAGCTACCGCTTACCTCCCTTGTCTATCATGGGATTCAGGACGTTCTCTTCCCATTTCAGTCTTGGCACTCCCGCTCTCCTTGAGAATGGCACCGGCCTGGAAGAAGATTCAATAAACCTTGAATAGGGAGAATAAACACTTCTGGAGCAAAAGAACCGTTAGCTGGCGACGCCTCTTAGAGTGCACTGGCCAAGGCTTATCTTAAGTGTTTCGTTATTCTCTTGAGCTTTGCGCTGATTTGACCTGCGAAGCGTCACAGCTGCGTTCTTGGACGAGTGGCTCGGCGGAATGGCTCCAGGCCCGCATTCACACGAACGCCATCTGCCTCTCCTTCTGCTCTCTTACACTTCACAGCCCACCTTGGCACACTATACTGCTTGGAGGAGCTGCAAAGGCCATCTCTACGCGAGACCCTATTTCTCTCAACTTTGTCGCCTTCCCCCCTCTATACGCCCTACCGCTCATCACACTTGTTCGTCCTACTGACTACCCCGTTTGCATTCTCCTACCTTCGCCAGGCTTGCACATGTTTTCGATTTCATTCTTGAGTCTCGAAAGAGACGGACAACTAGAGTAGTCTCAGGCAGTTTACCTCAGGTAACACCCACCAAATTGCATCTCTCACACAGAACACCAGGCTCTCACTTCATCCCTCTCTTCATCCTTTCTCCATTTTTCGTCATCGACAGTCTTCTACTCGACTGTGTCGCTTCAACTCGATCGCCGGCGATGGAGGTCGAGACAGTGGAGTGTGACCGATTTCACGCGGCTTCACGTGGCAGGCAGCTGAGCTAACGGCGTGCTGGGCTATCTGAGAGATACCGAAGTCGCTGTGTAGGGCACGAATGGTGCCACAGCACAGGAGCACACTACAATCACCGAAAAGCAAGACAAACGTCTGCCGGACTCAGTCCACCTGCTTGCTGACGTGAGTGTTGCCTTTATGGCTGCATCGGATTCCTTCACTTTGGCACCTACATCAAGCTCGTGTGTTATATTGACAACGAGTGTCGGGTTGCTGAGGCTATTCTCTTCAGCTGCTGCTAGGCAGTCTCTGCGACACTGAGTGCCAGGGCTTTCTAGATAGTATTTCTGTTCGAGCCTCCAACTCTTGCTAACTTTCCCTTTCTTGCGAGTGCTATCATCCTTGCAGGTCTGTTCTCGGTGACCTTGCTTCACTTTACCACGCAGAGACCTCGGCCCAGTAAATAAGATGGTAACACCACCACCTCTGCTCTGGGGTGTGAAGGGCAAGGTTCTTCAACTCATAACTTAGATGTTCCGCTTTGACACCTTTGTAGCCTACATGGATGCACTGAGCTCCACTGTACTGCATACCTTTTGCTACCACAGCGCTCTTTGGTCGATTTTCGGTGCCCCCAGGGATGTGCCAGTGCAATCCTCTCAGTTTCAGTCGTAATGATGCGCCTTGCAGTTTCTTCAGCTCCATTCTGTGTGCTGTTTGGCGGCGTTCAGGGCGTGCACACCGCTGCAGTGCGCCTCATTCTTTCGTTGTTTTTTGTGTTGTTCGGCCACTACATCAGCCCTCATGCTCACGAACGCCACTTTGCAGCGACACCTATGCGAGACGCAATCAGGTTAGCGGAGGAAATTCGAAAATGGCGTCTTTCACCTGTGCATCTCTTCGCACTGCTGTCTCTCGGCAAGTAGCCACCCGCGTTTCGGCTGGTCTCGGTGTGCCTGTGTGGCTGTGTGTGTGTGCGCCTTAACTTACAACCTCGTTGGTTTGTCTGCTTCCGTAGACGTCACCATTCCCTGTTGTCTACCCCCGTGTGGACACGATGTCCCACCGCAGCACAGTCGACGCCAGCATGGACTTCGATACTCCCCTTCATCTATGCAAGGCTTCGTATGCCCACCAGGCCTCTCCGTAGCACCGTTTACCAGACACTTCAGTAGGACCTCGACGCCATTGCCAAGAGGAAGCACCTCGCGGTTGCTTAGGACCTCTCTGCTCCTGTCGTGGCTGCTGATCAACTCTGGAGAATTGAAGGGATGGCGGCACTTCTCATCGGATCCCTCTATGGCTGTTTGACAGTGTTCTTCTTTCCTACCACATGTACGCGGTGACGCAAGTGACGGCGAGGTGAAAATTATGGGCGTCTGTGAGTGGTTCAGCGTCGGTGGCTATGACCAGCGTGCGGTTGCTTCTCCTGCGGACTGTGGTCATCGCCCTCGTAGCGCTGTTGTATTTCCTTAAGCGGTGCCTGCGGGATGACTTGAGCTGACGTGTCGTTCGAGGAGATCAAAGTAAGTTTTTTATAGTTTTATCAATGAGGCACCTCAAAGGGAACATATTCGGCCTCATGCTCTGACCGCGTAGTAACTGTGCGGTCTACGATACTCTCTCTCTCTCGCGATACGCCCGCCACCGGGCGCGAGACGGAGGTGCTCTGGCCAACGAACGTGCTGCGACGTGGTTCCGCTGCGGTGTCATTGTGGATCGTTCTCCTTTGCTGATGTGCATGTTTGGCTTGTCGATTTCTGCTGAAAAGCACTGGAGCGACTCATCGCTTCTCTTCTGTACGTTTTCCTCTTCTTTTTTTCGAACTGGCGTTTTTCTCAGTGTTCCTGCAGTGGGAAGAGAGAAGAGCACTCAAGGCATGGCGGTCAGTGCTCCGCGTGCCACTTGCAAGTTTCCCTCAGCTCGAATGTTTCGGGGCCCTTTCCGTGAGGGGTGGCGGTGGTGGGAGGTGCGGGCCGCTTCTTTTTCTTCCCTTTGCTGGTAGTTTCTGCTCTTCACTTTTGATTTTGTACGTGTGCCCCTCCCCCCCTCCTCCATGAGCAACGGAGCGACCCCCCTTTGCCCCCTTTGCGCCTTTTCCTACCTTGCAACTGGGCATATTCTGTGCATCAACCACACAGACTCCGCCCTCTTCCCTTGACAGAGGGGCTACGGATGTAAGCTCTAGTCGACGAAATACGAGAGACTGAAGAGAAACACAAATACTCTCTTGCAGCAAGCACACTGCAGGTCTATGAATCCCCCCTATTGGGGTGGTATTCGAGATGTACAACATCCGTGCGCAGTCAAGTAGTTGATCGTCTTTGCAAGTTCTCCGCTACCTCACCCTCACCACTACCCCCAGACAACCCCGCTCCCTATCTTCTCTTGTCCACGCATCACAACCTCTGTGCACGCCCTTCTTCAAACTCCTTGCTTATCCTTCATCTCCTTAGCGCATCCCCACATATCCTGCGAAGAACATCCGTCCTGCTAGACACGTCTCTTTTCTGCTTTGCGCTCCCTCCTCCCCTTTGCTTCTGCTGTGGATTCCTCTCGCTTCCCTCTCCGCGCAGTCCCCCTCCCTCCCCTCCTGGCCGTTCTTGACTGCTCGCACTGCTCTGTGCGCAGCGCCGGCCGCCGCTGCTGGTGATTTTGCACGCCGCACCACTCCCTGGCGCGCCGCAAGCCGGAACATGAGCAAGCCCAACCAGCCTATCCAAGCACAGGTGGAGGACGATGCCCTGAATGGCTCGCTCACGGACGGGAACTCGGGCAACACGGACCGTGCTGACCCGAGCGACGGGCAGGTGAAGCGCCCCCTCCACAGTGGGAGCCCGATGGAGTCCACTGGTCACCATAACGACAGCGACGTCCAGAAGCGGCAGCCCAACATCATCTTCCGCTTCACCGAGTGGCTGATCCCCTATGGCGGTGTTGTGTCGAACTGCTTCAGCCTTGGCTCCGTCACGCTTGGCGGCGGCATTATCTCGATGCCGTCGTCTTTCGCCATGTCGGGCATCATCATGTCTGTCATTTACCTCGTGATTGTCACTGCCGTGACGGTGTACACCATGACGCTGCTCGGCTACGCGATGAAGGCGACGGGGTGCGAAACGTTTGAGGAGCTCGCCCGCGTCCTATTTGGCCGCGGCTGGGACTACTTCGTCGGGTTTGTTCTCTGGCTGTCGTGCTTTGGCACTGCTGTGGCCTACATCAGCGCCGTCAGCAGCCTGGTCTCGCCGATCCTCGAGAAGTCCCCTGGGACGCCGGCGTTTCTCCTGACGACTGCCGGCAACCGCTGCATCACGAGTCTTATCTGGCTCGTGCTCATGGTGCCAGTCGTGATTCCGAAGCGCGTGAACAGCATTCGATACGTCTCCGCCATCGGCGTCACCATGGTGCTGTACTTTGTCGTCGTCATTGTGGCGCACTCCAGCACGAACGGCCTGAAGAAGGGCCTGCGGGGCGACATGAAGTACTTCACCACGGGCAACAAAGCGATTTATGGCTTGTCCATTTTCGTTTTCTCTTTCTGTGCCAGGCTGTGACTGGGTCAGTGTACTTTGAGCAGCGCCCCCAGCCG
The DNA here is from genome assembly GCA_003664395.1 of Leishmania lainsoni. Taxonomy (NCBI): domain Eukaryota; phylum Euglenozoa; class Kinetoplastea; order Trypanosomatida; family Trypanosomatidae; genus Leishmania; species Leishmania lainsoni. Next base: position 622,957 of record RAIA01000127.1, read on the forward strand.
TCTGTGCGCCAGCTAACGATTGCGAGTGCGATCCGATGACGGTGTGCATGGTGCTGTACATCTTCACTGGCGTCTTCGGGTACTTTGACTTTGGGGACGATACGCAGGACTCCGTCCTGTACAACTTGGACCCCGTGCACAACCCGTACGTTATGGTTGCGTACGTTGGCATGCTCATCAAGATCTGCGCGGCCTTCGCGATGAACATGCTGCCGTGCCGCAACTTCACGTATCACTGCCTGGGCTGGGACCTCGATACGGTGCCGTACTGGAAGCACACGATCGTGATTCTCAGCACGGCTGTGGTCACCCTGGTGTGCGGCCTGTTCATCCCTAGCATCAACACGGCTCTCGGCTTGGTTGGGTCGCTGTGCGGGGGGTTCATCGGCTTCATCTTCCCTGCGTACTTTTGGATGTACGCTGGCAACTGGAGCCTCAAGTCCGTGGGGATCTGGCACTACCTCGGCACCTACTTCCTGCTGATCTCCGGCGTCATTGCGATTGTCTTTGGCACCATTTCCACCGTGTACTTCAGCTTCTTTGTCTAAGTCTGCTCCAGTCTGTGGGCAGTCGGCACGTGTGCCACGTGTGAATCAGGTAACGATGCGAGTTGCGTCATTGCTGTGTCTTCTCCACCAGTGGTGGTTCTTTTGGCTGTTGCATTGTTTTGTCTGTAGACCTCTCTGCCTCAGCGCTCTCTCTCTGCTTATCTCCTCTTTGCGTTTGTTTTATAACCGAGCACGTTCTTCTCTTGACGCCGCTGTTTACTGCGTGCCCGATTTCTGTGCGGCCACTGCCACGCTTAGAAGCTTAGTGTTCTTGCCGAGCAGCGGATTGTAGATTGTGAGTCAGCGGAGACGCGACTCAGCTCTGTTTGTCTCCCTGTCCGCCACGTCTTGCTGTTTCTTCCGAAAGGGTTTGTTTTATTTTTCTTCCCAGTCGTCCGCGAAACGGCATTCACCGGGGAATTCGCTTCGCCCGCACCCGTCGTGCGCACGCCCTCATTGCCGGGTGCTGGTGCACTGCAGTCGCCGTGTGGAGTGAGAAGCATGAGGGATGGAAAGACGGATATGGGGCTGTGCCGAGAAGGAAAACGCGTACACGGTGGCGACTGCCGCAGATGGGACTTGTCAGACCGGTAACGTCGGCAGCCCCTCCCTCTCTCTGTACTGTGCGCACTCCCCGTGGCCACGTTGTGTAGTCGCGTGTTAGCCTTCTTTCCGGAGTGAAGCAGGCGAATGTTCGTCTGCGCTGGTTGCTCGCGGGTGCAGGGTCGGCGGCAGTCTGAGGAGAAGAAGTGGCCAGCTGCGTGTGTGCCTTTTTCTGAAGTGTGGGAGGGTCGGGGTGCGCCCGGCATACGCGTGGCCCGACTGGACGGCCGATGGCACGGCCCAGGCGGAGCCGCATGCACGTGTGGGTGGGTGGGTGGTGGCTGTGTGCGCCTGCGGCTGCGGGAGTGCCCAGAGTGCAGTGGTGGCGTCAACACACGAAAATGCTCCGTTGCAGTGGCGTGCAGCGACTAAGGCCGCTTTGTCTTTTTTGTTTGTTTGGAGTTGTTGTGCTTCTCAACGTGCGTCGTTGGGCGTTGAGTCTCTTCTCTCTTACACCGCTCTGCATCGAGGAGGTGCGGTTCCTCTGAAAGAATTCGGGCGTTGTTCTTGTCTTGCTCTTTACTCGTGTTGACGGAGGAACGTTACCGCGAATATTCGCTCGCGTCGTTGCTGTCGAGTTTTAGTCGATGCGGTGGAGCCCAGCGCGTGGCTTTTGTGTGTCAGACGGCGTTTCACTTCGCAGGCAGTGTCAACGATGTATCGCCGAGCTGTCGCGGTCATTCGATAGGACGATTTCGGGAGAGTTTTTAGAGGTGTTTGAGATGGTCATACTGCCCTTGGGTCGAGTTTCTGCTCGCGTTCTCGATAGCAAAATTCTCTCGCGTCTTGTTGCACATCCTCACATTGCCGCTCCTCTCGACCACATGCTTACCACCCCCCCACACACACATACACACACATACACACACACTTCTTTTCGCTTGTAGGTGCATCTTGCGGTGCACTCGTACTCTTTCGGTCCCTGCTCTAGTCTCCGAAATTCTTGACCATCTCCCCAAGTCCACACGATACGCATGAGGTTTCGTGGCCAGGATGCCAGTTGCAATGACGTTGACGACTTCACCTACAGCGAGGACCCGGCCGGTCAGCAGGTGAAGGTTCCAGTGACGAAGGAGTACGTCTACAAGGTGGTCGTTCTCGGTGACTACAGCGTAGGGAAAACATCCATCATCAAACGGCTGGTGTCCATTGCGGCTTCTTCTCTATCACAGGGGGTTAACAACGGTGGCTCTGATATGGACGATAGTGGCAACGACAGTGATGCCGATGACGAGCTGGCGGCGGTGACGCCAACCGTAGGCACTGACTTTTACTCGCTTGTCCTACCCCATGTTGTGCCTGGCGCATCAGTGCGACTCCAAATATGGGACACAGCGGGACTGGAAAAGTATGCAGCCAACTACCAAAGCACGTTGCGCAACACCTCCTTCATCATCTGCGTCTTCGACGTGACGAGCGCTAGCAGCTTGCACAACGTGGTGGAACGCCACCTCTCCATCGCAGCGGAGCACGTGCCTGACCTTGACCAGGGCAGCATCATGGTGGTGGCAAATAAAATTGACATTCTGGACGACGCGTCGAACAGTACAGCACTCCGAAGTGCACAAAGACGGTCCCGGTCGCCGGAAACCGCCTTCGTACTCACCAACGATGAGAACACTTCTGTGGACACGAACGACAGCAGCCCTGACAATTTCACAAGTGCCACGGGTATTGACAAGGACGCAATCGTGACCGCACGGAAAGTGCAGGCGGAGGTGTTTGATATCTTCAACGATGTGCTTTACGCTGAGGTGAGCGCCAAGACGAAGAAGCATCTTGAAAAAATGCTCCATGCGGTCTGCCACGCACTTCTGCGTAACGGCGTCCGTGGCAGCTCAGAGATGCCGATTCCCGATGGAACGCCGGCGAACGAGGTGTTTGCACACACAGTGTTGCCGCGCACACCGGTGTGAGCTCTACTACAGTAGCATCTGTACCAGCCTTCTCCCCGCCCTCAGCGTCTCAGCTTGACCCAGCCACGACCAAGACGCCGCCTGTGGTGGAGCTGCGGGGTGCACCACACACGGACAGCGGGCAGCAGGAGCCGAGAACTCTGACAGCACCTGCCGCCAGCTGGCGCTCTACCGGGACCTTCTCGTTTGACATGGCGCAGACACACGTCATTTCTACGGCGCTTTTCTCTCCCACTGAGGCTCTCGAGAGTGCCTTTGGCAACCATGAGGGTGATGATTCTGCCCCGTCGCGTGTTGGCGCCGGTGGCGACAGTCCCATTGACGAGTCCTTAACGCAGCTGCCGGCGCCACAGGGGAGTACTGTAAAACCTGTAGACACTGGAGGGGTGCACCGTGGCATGATAGCTGGCGCCCCCGAGCCGAGATCTGCGTTAGATCCCAATGAGGATCGCAAAGCACGTAGGGAGCGAGAGCAGGCGGAGATGCAGGCGCTGTTGGTTCGTGCAGGCAAGGGTGTAGCGAACCGAAATGGAAGAGACGCCGACACTGGTGACTCGGCGGTGTGGTGGCGGAGTGATGCGGATAGGATGGAGGACGGTATTGTTTCCGGACCAGACAAGGCCGGCGAAGCGTTGTCTGCTGCGCGGCAAGGGCCTACATCCTCCATTCTGGATTCGCGCGTTGTCCAGAATGATAGCAGAGGTAGGCCAGGCGCCAGCGGTCGTTCCTCTGATGACGACGACGGTGCGCGCATGCAGACGCAGCTGAGGGAACGATTTGCCCAGATTGAACGGGAAGTACACCAGAAAGCGGATGTGGCAAAGCTGCAGGGCAAGAAAGACAGGAAGACCAAAGCGAGGGGAAAGTGCAAGTGCTGCGTGCTGTGAAAAGTACGAGGCACCGGTGTTGTGTGTCGAGGAGCAACAGTCACAGGTGAGGCTCCACAGTGGTCGGCTCTCTTCACTGCCGCCCCTTATTTGTCGTGCTATCCTCTCTTCTGGCCGCGGTGTTCTAAGCGCTGCGGGTGTTGTGTCGCACAGCGCCTCACCGGTTTCTGCAGCCGCTTCTTTTGCTTTTCTTTCGATTGGCCGTTCTGCATTGCCTGCCAGTCTCCCTTTCTCTCCTCCTTCCCATACTTCCCCCCTTCCCACTGCTGCCGCCTCGCAACTTCCGTGTGCGCTGCGAAATGCTGAGCTTGTGTTCGTTTGCTTAGAGACAGGAACACATAATGAGTAACTCGATGCCGGGCAAGCCCTAGCGGAAGTATGGCAACAGTTGTAGTTCCGCTGTACCGTAGCCCCGTCACAACATCCCCCCATCTCAAGCGATGCTTGAGCCGACTCTGGTAGAAGGAAAAGAGGCAGTGTCAATGCCCCCAGTGATGAGCTCTGTGCATGAGGGACACCGGCAAACCACACATCCTGTAGCCGTCTACCTCCGCCTCCATTGCGGCTTTAGAGGTCTCACGTGTCTTAATCCATCTTGTTGACGTCGCTTTATTTCACGTGGGATGCTTGTTTTCTCCTCCTCTTACCTTTTGCAAGTCCTGCGCCTGCAACTGCACACCCATGCCAGGCCCCCTCCGCCCTCCGCATCGCCTTTAGACATGGAGGAACATCCCTACCCTGCCCAGTGCATCAGGCGCGGTGTCTACTCACCACAACAGCACCCCGAAGCGTCGCTCAGCCACTACCACCGACCCACGTTCAGCATTTTCTATTCAGGTAGTGCCCCCCTCTGCAGCAGCAGCAGCAGCAGACGAACTGTGTTTACCAACGGGCGCCCCAGTCTCCACCGCTGACCATGACGGTGTTTGTGACTGCCGGCTTCTATGGCTATGGGCAACGGTGCTGCCCGCCGCGGCCGCCACCACCACGTCCGGGGCTACTGGATGCCTTGCTGTACTCAAGCAACCACCACTGCAGTCTATCAGGCCTACGGTGAAGGTTTGGTGGCTCCGGAACGTTTCTTGGTTTTGGAGTCAACGCCACAGTGGTTCATGGTGAGTCCGATCCTTCGAACGGACAACTATGGAGGCTTCACCGCGGCATAAGTGCATGCCTGACAGGCTCGGATTGGTGTTCAAATGGTGCAGCTCTGCCCTTCCACATTTGCACTTCCCAGTCAGTGTTTCATCTCTGGCGTATCGTAGTGGTTGTGGCGACTGTCCCTGTCCTTGTTCTTTGGGTTCACGGCCTCTGGATGCGTTGTCCTCTGCGTGTGTCTGTGTTGTACGATGCGGCGTTTGGCCTCGTACCTGCGGCTTTCAAGCCATGCCGCCTCTCGCGATTTGCTGTACACATCCCCCCCTCCCTCGTTCTTAATCGGCTTGTTCCCGCGTGCCGCGCTGCTGCCGCACTGAGCCCCCCAACATTCTCCCCTCAACGGATTTCCTCCTGCCCTCTTTTTTCGCTCCTTTGCTACTCACTCGCTCCCCTCTTTGCTGAGGAGTTACGAGTCGGTGGCCAGAGCGATGCAGCATGTGCCGAGTTACGTGAACTCTCTGCTGCTACCTGGTACGGTAGGCGTCTGATGGGGCTTGGCGCATCACAGACCCCTTTCCTTTCTGCTATCGATGTAGCCGTGCTTACTGCTCAGTTGCTTTCTGGGGATCGCTTGAGCTGCTTCGAAGTCCTCGTGTGGCTCCCGCTTGCTCTACTCCTTAGTGCAACGCTTCCTTCCCGCTCTCCTCTTTCAGTAATACTTTCTTCCTCGGATTGTCGAAATCGACTTCGATAGGCTCTATGTTGGTCTGTACGACCGCTACGGCTCTCCCTTCCCTGCTCTCTCTCTCTCTGCTTGCCAGTGGGCTTCACTTCTCAGCCTCCCACGTCAGCAGGTGCTTCGCTCCCTGTACGTCAATATTGCACCACGGACACGTCCGCAGCCATGCCATCCGCCATTCAGTCGGTCCACACGTCTGCGGCACCACGCGCACGCCACCTTCGCCTGAGCCCGCACGCTCCCGCCACGACCAGTTAGGTTGTCGAAGCGAGGCGGATGACTTCAGTAGATTTGGTGATGCACAGCTGGAAAGAACAACATAGTAGATGGAACCAAAGAAGAGCATGAATGGTAGGAGAGAGGTACACCTGTAGAAAGGTAGCTTAGAACACCACTGTGCAAGCGTTTAATGCCCGTGGCGGTTGACTTGCGCTTTAGTTACCGATTCCCTTTCTGCCTACACCGTCCCTAACGTGCCCGCTCCTGACATTGGAGTGGCGTTATTGCAGCTGCCTGTGCTCTGCTCTTCATATGCTGAACTGTGGGTGCACATTCTTTCCTCTTCCCCTTCCTTTCTTGTTTCTGGTGTCTCCCGCCTTCCTCACGCAGGCACCCCTATGACTAGCGAAGCGAGTTTCTCCATCTTGTACACTGCCATCCGGTATGCCGTGTTGTGTGTTGTTTCTTGTAGGCCGCATTTGCTGATAGCACCCCTCTACTCACGTCCGCCATCTCTCCCACTGGAGACTTTCGAAGACGTACGCTTGATCGCACATTGTTCGATCGAGAGCTCTGTTCTTCCTTTTTTCAAGCTAGTCATGACGTACCCACCGCCGCTTGGAGGGCCTCCGACTCAGTACAACCCGTATCCACCAGCCCCTGGGCAGTACCCGAGCTATCCATCTCTGCAGTATGGTGGACCAGCACCAGACTCCTACGGTGCGCCTTTACCTTCTCAGTCTTACGGAATGCCCCCACAACTGTATGGCGCACCGAGTCCCTATGGTGCACCCTACGCACCACCTCCGCCGCCACAGCCGCACGTGATTTACGTTGAACATCCCGCACCTCCACCACCACCACCGGCTCCTACTATCGTTCTGCAAGGTGGCGGCTACCATGTTGGGCATCACTACTGCCGGCGGTGTCGGCGCTATCACCGGCGCCGGCACGACTGCCGACACAGAGTAGGGTGTGGGGTGCAGTAGAGGACTCGGTGTGAGGGGACATGGAGGGATTTCACTGAGCTGCCGGCTTTTTTCTCTACGTATTTCCCAGTTGCGACGAGACCTTTTCTCTCTCTCGGTCGCGTCTCTGTGGTGGTGGCCTCCCTATGCTGTGCCGTCTGGAGGGTGTGGGCTCTCCTTGGCACCGAGGGGGGAGGGAGGGGTCAGCGGTACACCCCAAACACGCGCCTTCCGATGCCCACCACCACCACCCCCTTTTCTTTACCGCTGTGTCGTACTGGTCGCCGTGCTTCGTTCGTCATTCGCAGTGCGGCGGCTCGCTTATTCAGCCGTTTAGTCTCGTTTATTCGTTTTTATTTTTTCAAGTTTCCGTCGAAGCGTGTAAGCCGCTGAACACACACAGTAGCGCAGTCGGGCCGTGACAGCGTTAGTGGGTACGCGATCAGTACACTATGCGTTGTAATGTAGCGAAACGCGCAGATTGCCTGCGTCCACAGTGAACACTAGACCACTGGGAAGAGGTAGAAGTCGCAGCATGGCCCCACCTCTGAAGGTTTTGTGTGAGCAGTGTGAACTCCCCCAGGCACATACTCTGCTGGATCGCACCCCCCCCTTATCCCGTGGGTATTCCTCTTCGACGGGCTCTCTCTTTCGTTCTTTTCTCTTTTTTGCACTCGCTTGCTGTGGAGGTCACACTCGCTGTTGCCCCAACGGTCTGTCTCGTGGCTCTGTGTGCATTCATCTCTGCCGCGCAGCTGTTGCGTACGTCCACTTCCTTTTCTTCGCTATGTGTATTTTCATTGCCAATGCAGTCACACAGGGGGGAGGGGCTAACGTAGTCGTCCGATTACTTTCATGTTAGACTGATGTTGTGGTAGAAAGGCCTTCTGTGAGGCTCGCTGTACATATACGTTTCTCTTGCCGCGCGCGATGAACCACAGGCGCCAAATTCGCTTCACAGACGATGCCCCCCTCCCCCACCTCACCTCCTCCTCCGTGCAGGTTCTCCTTGTCCCCTCCACTCCCATTTGAATGTGGGCAGGCCCGCTTAGGGTGCCACACATGTGTGTTCTCCGTAGACTCGCCACTCTTCGAGAGGCCCGTCACCCCCGGTGGTTTTTTTTTTGGCAGGACACACGCTTGGCTCCCTCAGCCTCCCTCAGCCTGCCTTTTCCGCTTCTCTTACGTTATTCCCCTTTTCCTGTTTCCGCCTCTTCTTCCCCAGCGCACCAACATGTGCATCCGCCCCACTCTGAGGAGACGAAAAAGAAAAAAGAAGCAAAGAGAAGACAAAGACGCGCGCAGCACGCACGAGTAGTGAACTCGAGAACTTCATCTCAGCGGATGTCGGTGCGTGGGCGGCGGACTCAAGCCGTGGTGCTTCTGCCGCCGCATGGGATTCCATTACGCTTTGCGCTTTTCCTTTGCATGTTGAGCCATCGCGTTCTCGAGCTCTGAGATGCATGACCAACGTAAAGTAAGAGAAAAGCAGCGGTCCTTTCTGATCACTGCGCTCCCTGCTGGGTGCCTGACATCCACCATCCGTGATGACGGTGTCTGCCACGTCGGACCACCACTCTTTTCCCTTCCCTCCCTCCTCCACGCGTCACTTTCCCTACTCCACTTTTGCTTGTTTGTTCGGCACGTAGTCACGCTCTACTTCGGCTGCCTGCCTGCCCGCCTTCATGTGCGGGAAAGAGCCGCATTGGAGCGCGTCACGCTTCCTTCGCATCTGATGTATACACGCATATTTTAAGAAGCATTTTTGCACGATGAGTGTAACTTTATCGTCGTCGTTACAGCGCTGAGCCTCACGCTCGCATCGCCCCCACTTCCTCTTCGTTTTTCGCTCCCCCTTTTCCTCGTTGTTTTCAGGCGGTTGTCATTTCCACCAACTTCGCACCTCCATGCGGCACGCCGTGTTTAGCAGCACTCGGGGATGCTGCTGCGGTGCGGTAGTTGTCACTCCCCGTCCCTACTCGCCCTCTACTAGCGCGCAGCTGGAACGTCAGCCTCCTTGGGTGGCGTCTCGCTTTGCGTTGGAATTTTTTTTCCACACCGCCTTCTCGGTCCTCTATGTCCGTGCGCGGTTGCTTTGTTGCTGCCCTCAGGAGATACCATGCCCCCCAGACATCGCTGTCACTTCGGTGGCTCTCTCTCTCTCTTCTACTCGATGCTCGACGTGCTTCCCCAATCGGTGACTCATCTGCAGCTTTGAACTCGTGCCATTTTTGTTTTCTGTCGTGTTCGTTCTGAGCTTGGGCCTGATGACTCCGTCGCCGCTTGTCACTTTGTGCACCGTTTCCTCTCCCCTTGTTTCTCTTAGCTCTCTCTCTGGCTCCTCCTCCTGGGCCTCGACGAAGCGCCCTGTGTGAATGCCTATGCCCTCTCTGATGCACAGCAGGAGAGTGCTGCTGAAGATTTACAACCAGAGTGTCTTCACTGCCCAAGTCCCTGCTACAGGGAGACGGAGACTCACTGTGCCTCATCTGAGGCCTCGCAAGCCTGATGATGCTCTCGCACCCTGCCTGCGCTGCACTATTCATCTGTAATCCGTGCAGGTTACTGGAGCAATTCATCTTGAGAGGACTGTGAGACGGCCTGGAGGGTGCGCTTCAACTACAGTAGCCTGGCTTCTATCCTAAACCGCTCCTCTGTCAGCCCACCTGGATTTGCTTTGCCACACACGGTAGTGCAGCGCCAGCTGGTATGAGGCTAGACGCACACTTTGTGGACTACGCGCGCGGTTTTGCCTCGGTAGGCCGCGGGGCTGCCATCACGGGAACTGAGGAAGCTCAGCGTAGACCCGTGCGCTACTCGCTAGATCATCGATGTCTCGGGCAATTGTCACGCCTGCGTTCGCGTCTACACGAGAGAATTCGAAGATGGCCATGTTTCCCTGCGGAGTCCCACAGGAATGAGTCAGGGGTCCCTTCCCCTTTCTCATTTTTGCAGACACGCTGCGTGTGGCGCTCAGCTCAGCACCCTCACTGCGCCATCCCTCCTTTGAGGAGGGAGCCGCACTCCTCACCCCTTTCCACAGAGACAAAGGGGGTCACACAAGCAACGCTGCAGTCGCCTTCTGGAGGGCGGGATACGGGCGACTGCGGCACTGCATAGAAATGAGTGCCGCAGTCTCCCTAAAACGCAGTACGCACTCTCCGTTACGCGCATGTACTGTGAGGGGGGGCCGCTGCTCTCGCCTTCTCGGTGTGGACCTCCAGCGAGTGCGCGGCATTAGCGGGCACGTTGCAAAGGCTATTCAAGCAGCCAGAGCTCGACTTGCCAGGCGGAGGGCAGTGTGCTCGCAGGAACGGTGTCCATCAAAGGGTCTTCTACGCGCCTTTCTTTGTGGCACTGGTTGAATCCAGAATACTACAGCGCTACCGCGTGGTGAGGAAGTGGTAGCCAAAGCTGCAGAGAAGCACTTGAGCACGTTAGCACGAAAGCAAGAGTTCTCAGAGCGGGTACCTCACCATGCACAAACAACGAAGAGCCACTCAAAGAGGCCCATGTCCTGCTCCTCGATGCCATAGTGCTCCTCTGCCGCGCCCACCTGTACCTCTCCATCATCATGCGAGTCCGACTTGCTAATTTGGTGCGGGTGGTGTTCACGCCGCATCACGGTGCTGTCACAGCGCTTCGGTGCCTATCATGCGCGTATTCAGTCATTTTAATCCCTTTGGCGCTCCACACAGAGACATCTCCCTCATGTGCTGCGGTTGCGTGTTTCTCAACGTATCGCTCCCAGCTAGGCTGCAATGCGCACTTTACACACGAGGAAAACCTACAAGCAGGGAAATTGTTGCCCCCCCCCTCGCTTAGCGAAGTGTTCTTGTTGGGAACAGATGGTACAGTACAGGCAGATCACAGATTAGGAGCGACTGTGGTGTTTCGGCAGGGTAGTACACCCATACATGCCGCGGCAAGACGGTGTGACCACCTTCGCTTGCAGTCCTCGCGCTGAATGTGACGTCATTAAGCTGGTAGACTTGGCTTACTGAAGACAGCTGTGTCAACTCAGCTGTCAAAGAACAATTAATAATAAGTGTAGCTGTAGTTGCAGACTTGCTTTCCCGCCTCATGGCGCTCGTCACGGGCCCTACAACGGTGAAGGGTGGACTGTTGCGACGTACCTGGGCATCAATGCTGGAACCACTGGCCTATCGCATGCGCTTCTCACTTCAGTGTGTCTGTATTCATTGTGAATTGGAGCACATCGACAAAGCTGGAAACCTTGCAAAATCAGCAATATCGGAGGAGACCCACACGTCCACTGAATGGATTAGAGCGCTGCTGACCAGTCTCAGTCATCATGACCACACCCCCTACTACCCTGATGGCAGACGCCACCGCGCCAGGGCAGTCCGCGCGGGCTAGGGCATGCAGCGCACCTGCGTCGTTCTGGCGGCTGTTGCGCAGCAGGCGTGTGCACGGAGGGTCGGGGTGCCCGGCAGACGCGTGGCCCGACTGGACGGCCGACGACCCGGGCGGAGTCTCATGCGCGTGTGGGCTGGTGGGCGGTGACTGTGTGCGCATGCGGCTGCGGGCGTGTAGGAAGTGCAATGGTGACGGTGTGCGCATTTCGCAGGTACTTTCTTCTCTCTCCTTCCGACGGTAGCGATGCATATCTTTAGCCGCCGCGATGAAGAGTATAGCTGCTGGGTTGCTTTCACAATAGGGGGTGATGCGCATGGCGACTGGTGAGACGAACCCCTCCTGTGGCGCGGAGGGTGACACTGTAGCCATTGGGGCCGTTGCTGACGTTTTTTTGCGTTTGTGACGAGAAAGAGAGGGTGGCAGTCATGCGCGAGCTCGTCGTGGGCGGTGACGCATGTGTAGGCGACAGTGCTGCCGAGGGCGAGGCCGCTGCAAGCCTCAACGCACTACCTTTCGAAATGGGGTGACCCTCCACGACAATCTCCCCGCCGAGAAGTTCTCGACTATGAAGGTGGCTGAGCTGAGGAGAGTCGGCTACTGGGCCTCTCTCAATGGTACACCAAGTAGAGTGGAGGAAAGGGCCACACCGCTCAGCAGTATCGGTGTTCAGTGCCTCCCTTACAGCGTTACCCCTACTCACCCACCCCCGACATGTAAACCGTGACACTCATGTGAGGCTCAACGAGTACCATTCCCGATAAACGAGTGCTGACAGGGAGGGGTACTGCTCACATATGCCGGCAGTGTACAGCAACGGCTGCCCATCCGGCTCGCCGGCATGTAGGAGTCGAGAGCCCTTGACTACATTGACACCTGTGATAGTCTCGCGGCAGTACTGGCACTTCTTCCAGAGGATTAGCTCGATGCCATTGCACTCGCGTGGCGGAAAGAAAGCCCCAAGCTAAAGATATGCTGCAGGCAACAAGTTTATGACTTAGAGGTGCTCTACTGCATCACTTCGAGCAATGGGCTACCACCAACGCTACGCAGTTGAGGGATCCATCGGCCCCATCCCGTACGTCACCTTCTTGCGCAAGAACATCCACAACGTGGAATTCGGTCGCGACCCGCACAGCAGCTTCTACTCGCTCTTCAAGGACCCTGCCAGGCACATTAGAGATATGCAGGTGCTGCGCATGTTTGTGCGCCGCTACCTGGTGCACACGAGCCAGGGCAACAACCCGCGCCAGGTGCTGCTCTACGCATTCCTCTCCGTCCGATGTGCGTGGCCGGATGTGGACCGTGAGCTGGTGAATCGTGTGGTGCTCGAGGAGCTTCCCGCTCTCCTCAAGGCCGACTGCGCCATCTGAGGGTGAGCACCAGCATACTTTCAAGTCTTGTGGCAACGCGGTGCTGAGTTGCCAAGGACTTGAGGGTCTCTTCCTGCACACCGGGATTCTGTACCTGGCCGAAAGTTTCTTGATAATGTTTGTTGTCGCTGTTGGCGTCGTCGTTCTCTTCTTCACAGATTTCTGTGTTATGTGTTGCTTGACGTGCTTGGCGCTCTGCACGTTCTTCGGTACTGAGCAAACCCTATGAGCTACTACATCCTGTCGGTTGTGGTGTGTGTGTGTGTGGGGATTACTCTGCATGAGCATGTTGACGCAAATGCTCCTCCGTACTAATGTGAAGACGGTAATTACACTCAACGTAGGACTCTTTAGCGCTGTGGTGTGCATGGCTATGGTGATAATGGCAGCTGCAGGGTACCTGGGAAACAACTGCATTTCTTTACTCATGAACACAGCCTTTGGGCAAAGGATCGTTGTTACTGTGACCAAAGGTGCGAGTGTGTGCCGGACTCCTCACGAGCTTTTAGAGCTTCTCTGTTGGCATGTGACATGGCTGTTGTGCCGCGTCTGCGCTGAAGTTGGAAAGGTGCACCGAGTTTTGTCTGGAATGAGACGCCAGTGGTTGATGACTCCCCTCCATCTGCTGACGATCAATGGTATAGGGCGGCTCGTTAATGTCTCCTCCTTTTCCTTTGCTGCGGCGACCGGGATGGAGGGCTTAGGCGCTCAATGGCCACCATCTCGGGATGGCGGACGCTCTCTCTCGCTACCTCGCTACCTCGTTTGCCACGAGAGCGATAGACGAAACGCGGGTGGCGCTTGTCTCCGGTGATCGAGGCAAGTGTTCTGCTGTGTGGGACAGGCTGGACTCGAAAAGGAGCCGGCACGAGACGCGCCGTTGGGAGTTTTGTGAGTCTCGTTGGCTTTAGTCTTCCCTATTTCTGTGGTTTGACTGAGAAGCTGAAGGAGCGATAGGACCCGCTTTCGTTTTCGCTGTGACAATGTTACCCAGACGTAATGCAGCAGGCCGTGTTAGGATGGCGGCTCGTTCGAGTCTTCGCTTGTCTTTTGATCGCTCCACCTTTAGCGCCGCGGGGTGGCGGTTGTTGTGATGTGACTAATGCTGGCGCAAGCGAGCAAAGAAAACTACGCGAGGGAAAGAGAGAGCGACAGACGGACGGGAACTTAACTGCATTATTTATGTACCCAGCGGGAGGAGGGGAGGGGAGGGGAGTGGGCGGCAAGAGAGGCACTGGTCTGACAGTGAGTGTGTATGCCTAGTCGATCATAGGGACAAACTTGCACCGTGCTGGGTTTCTGTTGCTCCTCTTTGTGGGAAAAGAGGGGGCCTGTTGCTGTCTGCTGATGTGCGTCTCCGTAATCAAGGTAGTGAAGATGGAAGCCGAGCTAGTCAACTGTGTCTCTATCTGCCCCCCTTCTTCTGCCTTGTCGGGTCTTTAGCACTTGGCTACTTTCCCCCTTCTCTTCATCTTCTCCTTCGTGCCGACACCCTCGAGCCTTTCCGCAGGGGAGGAGTGGGCAGCGCTTAAACTCCCCTTTTTTTGCCTTTGAGTGTGCGTGCGTGTGTGTGTGTGTGTTTTCCGATTCCCACGTGATTCAAGACCCTACCAAGCAGCCATTGGTAGCCGCCAACGGCGTTGGCTCTCCATCGTTCTCTTCCTCTGGTCCGTCTGCGGGTGTTACTTACGCAGGTGGTACTGAAGAAGCGCATTCCCCTCTCCCAGCCCTTTCGTTTCTCTGCTGTTTGGGTTGCCAACATTTTCCTTTGGCGCCTGAGTTTTCGCTTTCCTGTCTTTATGGTGTTACTCTCTGTCGTCTCTGCTGCCTCTGCGTGCACTTTGCACTGCAGGTATGCGTGCCTCGGCTGCACGTACACGAGCCACGCATTGAAGTGCAAACTGGATGACTTTCCTTCTGATGCGCTTGAGGGAGAGCGCGCCTGCATCGCGTGTGGAGCGCTGATGGCGTCTTGAATTCGCTGAATTTGTGTTAAATGAGTGTTGTGCACTCCGTACCACCCCAATGCCTCCCACCTCTTGGGAGAAACCACAAGGCGCACCGCTCCAGAGCTGGCCTCTGCAGCGATGGACTCTGTTGTACTGATGTATCTCCTTTATGATAACCTCTGTGCTTTTCTCAGCCAACTCCCCCTTGCCACGCTCCGTCACCGCCTCTGCAGAGTGTCACTGCGTCCACGCCTACACCCTCACTCTATCCTTCATTGTGGTTACTTTACACTCGCTTTTCATTTTTTCACTCTTATCCCGCCGGGTCATTGCAGCCCTCCCCCCCTCTTGCCCCCCTCCCTCGCCTGCTCAGGTGACGCCTTTGGGTAAGGCTTATAAATGATCACGGTCCACCTGACTCCACGTGTGCTTATCCATCCTCATGGAAGAGCTTCCTGCTTTCCCCAGTCATGAACCGACGAACGCAACTGAGATGCGAGATGGCTCGCCAAGGGCACAGACCCATCAGGAATCGAGAAGGGCACCCAACAGAAACAATGGGGCAGACTCGAATCACCACGCTAACGGTAACCGTCCGAGCGCATTCCCCACAGTTGATCAACCCGGACTGTTTGAGGAAATGGCAGCGCGTGTTGTCCTTCATGAAAACCGCCCTATCGAAAATCTCCCAAAGATGATTTCCCCAGAGCTGAAGCTGATTGGTCGCTGTGTTACCTTTCAAGTAAAACGGTCACCCAATGGGGTACCAGGAGATTCTTACTACTATACCGGACTTGTGTCCGCTGTGACAGCGAACACTTCGACCCTGATGCACGTCAACCGTTATACGCATCGCGACTTCAAGACGTACCAGTCGCGGGAGCAGCGCCTGGCAAAGGGGAAGGACAGCACTGTAGGGAAAGACCTCATGTCGGCAACCATAACAGGCATCCATTCGACCAGGAGCCCACGGCCCCGTCCAGCGGCTTACCGGCATCCTCAACAAATCACGGCTTATCTCTTTACGGCTACAGCGCTGACGGTGAGGTCGGCGTAGCCGAGGATGGCGGGATCTCAAACGCACTGGATCCCCCAGCACTACTAGACTTGCACGCCTCCGGTAGCTTAGCCCCGCCGGCTGCCCTGATAACAGATACCCAGCGGTACACCGTTGGGCTCTTGCAACAAGAGCAGCAGCAACAACCTCGGAGAAATCACACACCAGTCGAAGTGAGCCAGCCACTGTCGAGGGCAAGTGGCGTTGCGTGGCGCAAGAAGTTTCGAGCATTTCGCGGATCCATCGGCCCCATCCCGTACGTCACCTTCTTGCGCAAGAACATCCACAACGTGGAATTCGGTCGCGACCCGCACAGCAGCTTCTACTCGCTCTTCAAGGACCCTGCCAGGCACATTAGAGATATGCAGGTGCTGCGCATGTTTGTGCGCCGCTACCTGGTGCACACGAGCCAGGGCAACAACCCGCGCCAGGTGCTGCTCTACGCATTCCTCTCCGTCCGATGTGCGTGGCCGGATGTGGACCGTGAGCTGGTGAATCGTGTGGTGCTCGAGGAGCTTCCCGCTCTCCTCAAGGCCGACTGCGCGATTGAGAAGGAAAGGAGGCGGAAGCTCTTCCGCGAGCAGCAACGGGAGCGGGAGGTGCAGGATTATCGCGCGCCTCCCGGTTTCTTTTCGAATACAGGCATTCTCTACCTCACCAAAATTCCTCAACGCTCGTTCATCGCCGGTACCGTCTTGATCGTGTTTGCTTTGTTTTTTGCCATTTACCTCGGGGTAGTGTTCGGCACCACCAAAGACGCTCTCATCATAAGTTATGTGCAGAAGTTTACCTCGCCTTTTATCATCTCTCTTGTGACGTGGACTGTCGGTGGCGCGGTAATCATGTTACACGCCAGAACCGCTCACATTCCTCTTCTTGCGGACTATTTGGGGCTTGGCTTGCGAATCTTGGTGTCTGTGGCGTCCATTGGGTGCTGTATCATGACACTGCTTGTCGTGCTCTGGAGAATGACGAGGGAGGCGATATACCTCCTCATAGTGGAGTACAAGGAAACCGATCTTTGCACTTTCTACGCACGTCATAACTGTACCGGTTTCTTCGTAACGTGTGGGCTTCGTGTTTCCGACCCGGAGCTGTGCAACTCGTGTGTTGGGATGCCGGTGACAAACACTAGCTGCTACTCAGTTCTATTGACGCAGATTGAGCGGGCTGTTGCACCCCTCCTGCTGTTCAGCTCTATTATTATGGTGGCCGCGGTGTACACGACGTACCTGGTCGTAAAGATGCTTCTCTTTGTAGATTCGCTGATGGGCCGCATCGTGTGACAGTATGGCGGCGGTCTGCACTCTACTTCTGTGGGTTTCGCTCTCTCGCGCATGTGTGTGTGTGTGTGCGTGTGCGGGAGGGGGGCTCTTGCTTCCATTCTATCTTTGCTCACAATGGGGTTTGATGCTTCTGCTTCACCGAGAATCAGAGGAAACCGAGTCTCTAGCAATAACGCACGTGATGGTTTCTGATCACCCGAGGCGGCTTTGCAGTCGTGAATACTTTGTTCGTGCTTCGGGGTGCTTTGTCTGTCTGTTTCCAGCTCGTGAAGAGGCGGTGGATTTCGTCGTGTGTGTCTGTCGGTTCGCTGATCATGTCTTTCCTACGCCACCCAGCGCTGTAGACCTTTTTTTTCTCTCCTCGCTCGAGCCAGTCGATATGTTCGCGCCTTTGGACAGGCTGACTCATCGTATATCTTCTTCGATATCGGAAATGCACGGGGGTATGGGTGGTGGAGGACTTTGAATTTTGGTCTCATGGGATGTCTCCATGTGTGTTGGCGCACTGCCTCTCTCCTTCTTTTCCATTGTGTTGCATTAGTGCTAACACGGTTGTGGGGTCACATCTTCGTCTCTCTTCCCCCCTCCCCTCCATTTTCCTCAAGCCCTGCCCTCTTCACCCCGTTGGCTTACTCTTTGCTACGCAACGTTTGTTTTCTTTTTTTTACTTCTCCCTCCCTCCCGCCCCCCCCCTCCTCTAAGGTGGCAACATCTACTCAGTGCTCTCTCCTCCTCTCTCTCCGTGTGCAGCCGCCTCTTTTGCTTTGTTTTTGTTCTTTCTTTCATGAACACTGCTGTGGTGGGCCTGATCCGTGCAAGCGGGTGTACGTGCAGATATCTCCTCTCTTCTCGTTTACCTGTGCTGTGAAGATCGCTCGAACATGATGCCAGAAGAAACTATTACATCGCACCAGCTGGTTGCGGCGGTGGATGAGGCATAGCACACTCCTCTTGAGTTTTCACATCTGCGTCGAAGAGTGATGGAGACTCCCTCCAGAATTTCACTTCCTCTCACAGATGGCAAAAGTGCTAAGCAATCAAGGGTCTACACGAGGTGTGTGCTTAATCCTTCGGCTGCTTCTCGCCTTACTTGTCTCTTTTTTGTCCGCTGGTGTTCATGCCCGTTTGGCGACCAAGCGATACCACATCGGCTTCCATGTTTCAGACTGTTGCTGCCTGTCTCTCTCTCTCTCTGTCTCCCTTTAGTGCTTGCCTCTCAGTCTTGCTTCAGTAGCAAGCTCTCACGAAGGTTTCTCTTCTCTCGCCACGTAGCACTCCTGCCGCCCAGCTTGATTCTCGCCGCTAAGCATCGCCCCTCCTTTATTGCACCTAAGCAGTGTGGACTAAGAGAAAATGCCATCACGTGAGGAGAACGAGCAGCTGCCCCCCAGTCGTTCTAGTGGGTTGACCAGCAACGTTCCCCGCGATGACTCACCATGGTCGCAGGCGGCGAGAGAGCCCATAAGCATGGGCGAGATGCCCGATGGCGAAGGCGTGGCTCCTCGCCCGCAGGAGAGCCTTAACGACATGGATGAGGAACAAAAGGAAGAAATAAACGATCTCGTGTCGAACGTCATTGTCCACGTGGACCGCCCCATCGAGAATCTTCCAGTGATGATGGCACCGGAGCTGAAGCTGATTGGTCGTTGTGTGAGCCTCCGAGTTATGCAGACTATTAACGGTGCCCCGCCGGCCTCCTACTACTACACGGGACTTGTGGGCATGATCACAGAGACCTCGGTCTCCCTGATGCAGGTCAATCGATATACGCACGACGACTTCGCGGCGTACTACTTGCGAGAGGAACAACTGTCCAAGAGGACGGCCATTTCTCCAGACTTGCAGATCCGGAACTGCTGTGCTCTGAGTCACGGCCGCGTACGTGCGTGCTGTCTCTACAGTGTGCTCGCTTCCCCTAGAGCAGACAACGGTGATGCCTCCTCGACGCAGCGTGATCAGTCCCTCGATTGGGACTTACTGGACCATGGCTGCATCACTGCTGGTGGAGCGGGAGTTACCCAATATGACAGGATCATCAGTGCAGAGGACTCGCGTGTGTTGTGTACGATGGATGCCGCAGGCAGCTTGGCCCCTGCGGTGTCTCTGAAAACTAGGGCGGAACTAGACGGTGCAGCAGGTCAGAATGGAGATGAAGAAGTGCGCATGTCGGGTTTCGCTGAACCTATGGTGGATGAAGTCACCGATAGTACCGGTGCCGCCCATGGTGGCACTGAACCCCGGCGGTTTCGAACAGTTGAGGGATCCATCGGCCCCATCCCGTACGTCACCTTCTTGCGCAAGAACATCCACAACGTGGAATTCGGTCGCGACCCGCACAGCAGCTTCTACTCGCTCTTCAAGGACCCTGCCAGGCACATTAGAGATATGCAGGTGCTGCGCATGTTTGTGCGCCGCTACCTGGTGCACACGAGCCAGGGCAACAACCCGCGCCAGGTGCTGCTCTACGCATTCCTCTCCGTCCGATGTGCGTGGCCGGATGTGGACCGTGAGCTGGTGAATCGTGTGGTGCTCGAGGAGCTTCCCGCTCTCCTCAAGGCCGACTGCGCGATTGTGAAGGAGAAGAAGCGGAGGCGCCTCCGCGAGCAGCAACGGGAGCGGGAGGTGCAGGATTATCGCGCGCCTTCCGGTTTCTTTTCGAATACAGGCATTCTCTACCTCACCAATATTCCACAAAAATTATTTCTTGCTGGGACGTTCATCTTCTTGTTCGACGTAGGCCTAATCGTTTTCTTCAGCTCAGCGAAGAGGAACGTGACTGACGCGCTTATCTCATCCTTTATTTTTCAGTTCATGGGGGAGCTTGTGGCAGCAATTATTGTGTGGATCATCACCAGCGTCGTTTGCATTGTTCATGCCACCATGATGCACTTGCCGGTGCGGGAGGGCAAGTGGTACTTGGGTGCGAATATGGTATGCTTCCTTGGCGCCGTCGCGTGCAGCATCATGGTGTTTGTGGTGCTGCTGAGGCTGCTGGACCGAAACTTTATTTTCATGCATATGGTGCGAAACCAACCGGGCGATCTCTGCACCTTCTACCAGCAGCACGGGTGTGCGGGCTTTCTGGTGGGTTGCAACAACAGCGAGAGCATCTTTAATCAACAGCTTTGCAGCATCTGCCCTGACGTGAGCACCTGGACGACTGGATGCTACCCCATTATTAGGAGCCAAATAGGACTGACGACTATGCCGCTGCTCGTGTTCAGCATATTCGTCACGGCGGCGGTGCTGTATAGCTTCGTTCAACTATTCAAGTTGCTGGAGATTTTCAAAGCCGCCATCCATCACTTTTAAGTGAAGAATCTCTCGTTGCCGCTGTGTCTCTCTCTCTCTCTCACTTCTGTGTTGTGAGGGGAGCGCGTAGTGGTCGACACGGCAGCACTGATCGATACACGACGCCTCTCATTCGCTGCGTCTTTGGCTCGTATTTGTGTGTGCAGAGACCGAGTGCGTCCGTTGTGGATCGTGTGAGCGTTGGGTTATCGCTTTACCACACAAGTGAAGGACGAATATTTAAAAAAAGGAAAGGAGAGAGGCACCCGGAGCTTTACTGCGGCAGCGCAGTACGTTCCTGTGGTAGCTGCTGCGTTACCTTCACCGCAGATGTGTTTACCCATCGTCCTTTCCTGTTGTTTTCGCATCCGAGACGCGCAGCCGGTGCAACATCAAAAGAAAAACGCCGCGGCAGTTGGCAATGTGCTTAGTTGCGCTCGCTTTTCTCCCTCTTTTCCTTTCGCTTCACACTCATTTCCCACGTTACGCTGACGCCTCGATCTACTCCTACACCTGCATACTCAGGTGGTGCTTTAATGCCCTGGGAGGAGTCTGAAGTTTCCGTGAGCGTTATCCTTTATCTGCCGAACGGCACTGTGCTGCTTGTACATTTCTCTTCCTGCTCGTTTGAGCTTTCACTGAGTATCTTCATGCCGATCGCTCTCCATGGTGTGTGTGTGTGTGTGTGTGTGTGTGGAGGAATTGGAAGTGAGATCGAGGTTTTGTGCATTTGGCCATGTGATGAGGTCACCCTTGCCTATTCGCCCCGCCATACACACACACGCACACGCACGCGTGTTTTTTGTTTTTAAATTGCTGAGTACTCTCTCTCTTTTCTTTTCCCTCTTGCTGAATTTGCTTTCCGACTTGCCTATGATCTCATATGGTTTCTCCGTCTGTTCATTGCGTCCTGTCTGAAGTCGCGCCATTTTAGTCCGCACCGGTCTCGTTTTTTCTCTCGCTGTCGCTGAGGCCAACTTACACTTTGCCGTTGCTTTTAGTTTTTCTTGTCCGTTCTCCCCTGTGCAGTGGCGCCTCTTTCCCCCCTCCCTCCCCCTCCCCGCTCTACAGATGAACATATCTGGACGCACGCTTATGGGGGAGGGGACAGCGGGGCAGTGGAGGAGGAGGACGGTGTCTCCGCCGCAGTAGCGACTCACTCATCGATCAGTGCGGCACACTTTTCGCTTCTTTTCTCTTTGCTTCGTTGAGTCCCGAGGAGGGGGACTCCTTCATATCTTGTTGCTTGTGAATGGGGTTTTCTTTATACTCCGCACATACGTACCTGCTAGTGCTCGTGTACGTAGTGGTGCGTCGTCAACGCCTCCTTGCTTCCCCAATAGCGAATGAGCAGTGGTGTTGCCTTAACTTTCCGTGCTACACCCTATGGTACCGCATCTGCATGAATGCGCCCAGACACGTAATCGTTCCCATCCCTACGCTAGAAAGACACATGAGGTGACTACTCCGAATGCCTACCACAGACTCACCTGTGGGCCTCTGGTGTGCTCTCGTTTTAATTCTTGGTGTCTGTGCCGGCACACAGCGTCTCTCCTCTGCTTTGCTTCACCCCTCTCTCTCTTCCTTCCCCCCCTTTCCCCTCTCTCCTCCTACTTTATGCATTCACACAGCCCTGAGCGTGCAACTCCAATGCCGTCTGTAGGGATATGCAAGACAAAGAAGGCGAAGGAATATTTCGCAGCAACGTCGCCCCACGATCTGTGTGTGCGATGGGGGCCTCCTGGGCAATACGAAGCTAGCGACTACCGGGCACCTTTACGTGCCAATCAAATGGCGGAGCAACAGTCCATCACCGAAGTCATTGTGCACTCACTGCGCCGTGATGTTCTCGTAAAGGTTTGTGGAGCGCTGCCAGCGACGTTTACACAGGCAATATAGAGAGTTGCTGCGGTCTGGGTTCCATTGTGCTGTCTAAGGAGGTGGAGTCAGGCGCGCGGAAAAGCACCACCATTGGTGGGTGGGGCACACAAAGGAAACATCACAGAGATGCACTTGCCGCTCATCACGACAGGTGTCGGTAACTGAGAGTTACACGTCCGCATTCGAGTCTCTAACTGGCACAGCGCCTCGCAGCAGCTCATATGAATGCCTCCGAGAACACTATGGAGACGGGCGAGTGCCCTAGGGGGGTTTCTAGCCCGACCGGCCCCATTCTCATGGAGCGTGAGGCGCCGCTCCTTGGCACTAAACTCCACCATGAGGAGCGACAGGCATTCCTCTGTGTTCGGCAATGCAAGCTAGTATCCTTATAAGAATGGCATGTGTTTCCCACCACTGTAGCAGCAGCTTCAGCGGTAAGACTCTGTAGGGTACGATTCATGGTCACTGCAGGTGGGTGTGGACTCATCCTAGCACCTGTTGTATTTCAACGGGTACACGCAGCAGCAGCCCGAACAAAGTGCTTCTCCGACTGCGCCTGACCCCGAGGCCATGCAGGATGCCGTCACCTCTGTACTCCTGGAAACAGTGATACATCGCCAGGCGTCGACTCTAAAGATTGTCGTTGGTGGCGAAAGTGCATCGCAGACAGAAGCAACACGTAAAAACAGTCTGAAGGCGCACATCGGACCCGTAGTAACCGGGAACTGCGGTCGGCGGCTTCGACACCTCTGCATTCCATGACCGTCGCTTTGCACTATGCGTTTGTCTCTTGTATTTCCCGCTGCTCAGCCTAGTAACAGTATTTCTCACCCCACCTAACCTCTTTGCAGCTTCACTTTCAAACCCCGTCAATTTTCTTTCGTCGTTGTCTTCTCGTCTCTGTAATTCGTTGTGCATCGCTTCGCCCGTGTGCAACGCCCCAGTAGCCGCCAGGCAGGCAGTGGCGTGTTTGATGTCCGTTCAAACATGCCACTGCCTGCATTCATCAGCGAAGAAAGGGGGGCGCTTTGTGCGCCTGACGTCTTGGAGCTCAGAGGTGTCGCCATATTATGAGTGTGCGCTTTAATTCCCCCCTCCCTATCCAGACCGCATGTGATGCGCGGTTGATAGCCAGGCTGGTCCATTACGAGCTGTTTGACCGGTGAGGTAAGTTTTGGAGGAAAGGGGCCATTGAAGGGGTGGCTGTGTGTAAAGGTGTGCGCTCTCGCATGAGGCCTTTCTGGTTGGTTTGCTGTTGGCGAATTGTGTCACGTGACATCTTCTCCGCTTTGCCACCTCCCGCCTCGCCTCTCGGCCTGTTCTCTTGCTACTCTTTCGCGCCGACGTGAGTGAGGGAATGGGCAGCCGACACGGACTCCGCCACTCATGTGTTTTCCTCCCATACACCAGTTCCTCTGGAGTGGCGCTCAATCCCCCTCGCCCGTTGTGTGATTATGCTCGTTGAGTTTCCCCTCTCTTTTACACTTTCGTGTCCAACTCGCCTTTCTATTTTATTTTATTTTGCATTCGCCTAGTGTGAAGGCGGCGAAGAAACGTCTGTGTATAGGCTTGTCGCCACGCTTCTCGTCGAAGACACCCAGAGAAGCGCGTCTCTGTGGTCTGCGCTCTTCCGATCTCCTCTCTGTGTGTGTGTGTGTGTGTGTGTGCATGCAACAGACTTGTTGTCATACCAGTCCACTTATTTCGCGTTCTTCCTGTGTCGATTTCGTTCTCCATTTATGCTTTTCGAGGGGAGCGCACCTCTCGCACACGTCGTGTTGTCCTGTCTCCTCACGGTATGCGCCTCTCTCTCGTGTTTCCCCCGTTTCTATTGCGCTCGTCTTCGCCTTCCTTCTCAGCTCAGTCGTGTTCTGCTGAGTTATTCCGGTTAGTCACGAGTGCAGGCGTTCTGCAGGCACAGTGTGTGTCCATGTTTGTCAGGGCAGTCTGAACACGTCCCTCGCAAGCGCCCAGCCCATATTGCCTGTTTAGCGATGCCGCTCTTTTAGCTGCGGACGGTAGGCGTTGAGTAAAGGTGGCGGTGTGATACACACTTTTCCACCGAAGTCGAGTGATTCATGCGTGCTCGAAGCGAACCAGTGCACAGCTTCTCACCGGCGTACGATCATCGAGGAAAAGCGTCAAAACATCCCCAGTATCGCCGGCTGCAGACCCATGACATACCCAGCGTCTGGTCATGCTCATTCACGCACTCCGCTTTGGTCTACTCTCTTTCGTCTTTGTGTTACTTTACTCTTCTCCTTGCTGTGTCACGCCGCTCCACACCCACCAGAAGAAAGCGCGTCATTCATAGAAGGTGTGAGGCGCCGTCATTTTCTCACGCAGCAGCCCCGCACACTCTCAGCTCGAGCCTTTTCTGCCGTGCACGTTTGGTCTCTTTCCCTCCTTCTCTTCTTTGTTTTTATCGCTTCGTTAGTGATGGGCCGTCTTGAGATTCGCGTCTGCGGGGCCCGTAATGTGGCCAACCTGCAGAAGGTTGGCAAACCCGACCCGTACGTGAAGATTAAGGTGGGCGACAAGAAGAAGTCTCAAATCAGATACAAGACTCGCGTCGCTGAGAACACCCTTAACCCTGTGTGGAATGAGCTCTTCAAGTTTCAGGTCGCGGACTACGACTCGACGCAAGTATTATTCGAACTCTGGAATGACAACGTCATCGTGGACGACCTCCTTGGTCACTACAGTCTCTCCCTCAATGGCCTAGCCCGCGGCGTCGTAGTCGATACCTGGGTAATTCTAGTGGGCACGAAGGTCTCCTCTTCGGAGCTGCACTTGCGTATCCTCGCTGTTGACTTTGGCTGTGATCCGCAGCCTGGTGACCGGGTCGTCCGATCGCTGGAAGAGGACAACATGACAACGCCCATGAGCCAGATATACCGTCCCCCGAAGAACTTCTCGCCACAACCGCAGGGAGTTGGACTGCAGTCGTACCCCGTTGCTCCGCTAAGGCCACCGCAGCCACTGATGTACGGAGCTCCAGTTGCACCGATGCCGCATGGACAGTGCACCTACTTCGCTACACCACCACAGCCACAGGGGTATTCCTACGGCGCTGCTCCGGCACCCCCAAACTACGGCTATGGTGCACCACTTCCGCCGCCGCAGCTGCCGTACCCTGGCGGGCCTTCGCCACCCCAAATTTATGGTCCCCCACCACCGCCACCGCGGCCGGCGCAGATGGCCTATGGTCTCCCACCACCGCCACCGCGGCCGTGCAGATGGCCTATGGTCTCCCACCACCGCCACCGCGGCCGGTGCAGATGGCCTATGGTATCCCGCCAGACATGTGAGCAATACTTGGGATATCAAATGGGCCATACGTACATCTTTGCCTGAGAAGCGGACTCCTTACCCCTGAAGCGGACGGAACGCTTTAAAGAGCTTCACGGACGCATTTTACTCCTACTTCTCTCTCGTTTGCATCTCGGTCTACAAAGTTGTCTGGGCCCGAGCGCAGAAATGCGGCTATGGACTCATGACTTTGTTTCTCCTGCTTTTCTTGTGTGTGTGTGTGTGTGGAGGGGGGAGGGGGGGTATATGTTGTTTGCTGCTTCTTCCTCCACATTGCCCACTTTGCTTTGTGACTCGTGAGACTCTCAAGTGCGCCACCCGCAGAAGGCACCGCTTCGAACTCATCTTCGCCTCTCTCCATGTTTTTTCTGGTCGCCTCATACGGGGCGCCTGGCGATGGTTTGTTGTCGAGAGGGATTCTGGACGGCGGGCACCTTCTCGCTGGCGTGCTGGACGCCTTTTCGTCTCTCACTGTCTCGCTTTCTCCACCTCTTCTTTCCTTTCAATTTTTGTCGCCTTGTTGCCTGCGTTGTTCCTCTTCGCGTACGCGGGGCCTGACGTATCGCGTTGTTGTTGTTGTCGCAATGGGCCAACATACGAGCGCTGCCGAGGGACCTCGTTCAAGGCACCACTACGGCAAAGGTGTAGCGACGAAGAAAGGATGACACAGTTGAGGTGGTGGTGGGGGGGGCAGCCTCTATGAGGTATGCCAGTGAAGAGGTACACGAGTGTAAAGCTACTGCTTTCCTGTTCTGTGCCTCTTTCCCCTTTTACTTTCTCCACAGTGACTCACACGTCTGAACCAGCGATGGTGCTCTCCTCCTTCCCCACTTTGTCCGCGCGCTTTCTCGCTCTGTTAAATCCTCCCCTTTATGTCTCTGCTCTGCCCGCCGAATACATCTAAAAAGTGAAAACGCCTTCACTAACGTCCTTGTCGCCGTTACACAGCGGACATCACTCATTTTCTCCACGCGGAACGAGTGCGCGAGCAGCAGCACCTTCCCTCTACACATCGCTGCGTCATCGCGCGGCTCTTTCGGCGCATCACTGCTTTCGCGTCCTCGCTCAGCCGCCTCTTCAAAAGAGAGGGGGTGCCGCAGCATGGGCCGCTTGGAGGTGCGTGTTTGCGGTGCTCGCAACATCGGCGACACCCAACGGGTCGGTGTCCCCGACCCGTATGTGAAGGTCGTGATGGGTGACCGGAAAAAGACGCAGATCAAGTACAAGACAAAGGTGGCCCACAACAGCCTCAACCCAGTCTGGAATGAGGTGGTCAAGTTCCAGATCGCCGATTACGACTCCGCACAGGTGGTGTTTGAGGTTTGGAACGACAACGTCATTGTAGACGACCTCATGGGGGTCTACAGGCTCTCTGTGAACGGCTTGACACGCCGCGTAGTGAAGGACATGTGGGTCATCCTCACGGGCACGCACCTCTCCTCGGCAGAGCTTCATCTGCAGGTACTGGCAGTGGACTTTGGCGCTGACCCCCAGCCCAACAGTATGATGGTGCACTCCATCGAAGAATATATTGGCGCTGCAGCCACGAATCCCGCGATGGCTACTACAGAGACGAAGACGACATCATCTGCGGGTGACTTCGACTCCGTCGAGAAAACGATGTGCGACGAGCCGGTGATGGGCATCCCGCTGCAGGCACAGGTGGCGCCTCCACCACAACCCCTGCTGCACCCGGTCTACACTCAGCAACCTACCTGTGTCCCGCAACCGCAGCTCTACCCACACCAACTGACTCCGTCAGTCATATATGTGCAGCAGCCACCGCCTCCGCCGCAAGCCGTCTATCTGCCGCCGCAGCCTCCACCACAGGTAATGTACTACCAACAAATTCCACCACAAGGCAGCTACTATGGGGCAGCTCCGCAGCAACCGCACTACATCTACGGCCAGCCACCAATGTAAACTAGAAACACATCCAGCACACCGCGCTGTCTCCGCGTTTATCGAGGTGGTATATGGCGCAGAGGCAGGCGTGACAACTGAGTGCAGAACGGGCATGCGCTTCTTGGCTTGCGGGGCCAGTGCTGGGAGCCGATCCGGGCGCCTATTTTCTTGTCGCCTGTCAGTTGACCTCTTCGGATTGTGCTCGCCGCCACTTCCCTCCGTTTGCCGTTGTTGTTGCCTTTATGAAACGCACACCGTTGCGGAATTGCCCAATCGTCGTTGCTTTCCTCCCCCCCCTTCGCTTTGCAGTTGTGTTTGCCGAAGGAGAGGCCTCTGCGTAGCATCCAGGGGCCACTACCCACTCTGTGTGTGGGTGTGCGAAGAAGCCAGGTAGCCCTCATCCTCGCCAGTGACGAACCACTTCCGGCGGCGACAGGCTGAAGCCCCTACCACGTAGGAGAGGACAGAGCGATGTATCGTTGCTGATGTTAGTGCTCAGGCACTGGATGGCGCTGCATCAGAGCGACCCGCAACGGTGTGTACGCTTGTGCCCTCTCTATTGTGGGAAACATGCCAGTGTGACTCGTGCATACCCCACCCGGACCTCAGTGCTTCCTGGTGGGAAGCCCAAGCCCCCCCCTGAGGGATGTCGCAGGTGGTGATCAGCATAATGGGCGTGTCTGTGAGGCAACCTGGGTGTCCGGCGGGAGAGGGGGAGGGGGTAGAGCTTGCGGCATAGGTCCTGCTCAGATGACTAAGTCGGTGCTTCGCCGGACGTGATGAGGGGGTGGGGCAGGACGAAGGTCGAGTGACGTTTGACTTGTGTTGTGTTGTGAGGAATGGACTCGATGATCAGCAAATAAAAAGGAGCTTTAGTTGCCCATGGTCTTGGCTGCTCTGCATCTGCACATTCTGTGCGCACCTCCGCCTCGCATGGCGGATCAGTTTTCCAAGCATGTGTGTCATTCTTTTCGGCTCTCTTTCGCTTTTCTACGACTCGCCCATTTTCTCTGTGCGTGGCTGTTCGGTCGTGGATACTGTTGCTTCTCCTGTTCTCTCTTTCCTATTTGCCTTTGCAAGAAGCAGCGCACATGTGCTATTGTGAATGCTGCTCGTACAGCTTGCCTCGTGATGAGCAGAGCCGAAGGATCTGCAGGTTGCGTCGGAGGGCCGCACAGGCACCTGCTGCCGTGCATTATTTTTCTTTGTGTACCTCTGCGCTTCATCACAGAGGTGACCTTACTAGTGCGTCGCACTGGACGCCACGATGTGTCATTGGCTACCCACCCTCTCTCCCCTCTTTCACGATTGCCGTGCTCTCCCCCTTCTAAGGCATCTCTCTGTGCTCCCTCTCCTTTACTTCTCTCTTGAAGTTGAACTGTATCTTACCCTGGCGTGACTCTGCGCCTATCGCGTATGGAGGGCAACTCGCTGCCTTTCTTGTCACTCACACTCAGCGCCATTTAACACGCAGCTCTTGACTTTGTATTGTGGATTGGCCATTTTCTCCCCCTTTATCGTCCTCCCGTAGTGGCGATCACAACTCTGAAGCCTGAGAACTGGGCTTCGCCCTCTCGTTCATCATGTCGATGCAACACGATTTCATTCACCCGCGTCAGCTGGATGACGTGCGGGCTATTCACGCTGCCATCCAGTCCTTCAGCAGCGACATGGCCAAGATGATGCTCCTGATGAAAGAGCTCGGGACTACGCTGGAGCAGGTCAGTCACTCGTTTGACGCCCTCACCTCTCTCAGCTTCAGCACCCCCGAGGTAAAGAAGTACGTACATCACTTCGCTGAAGAGGTTCTACGCATGAAGGAGGGCATCGCCTTTCGCAACTACAACAAGCTCGTACATGAGGAGGTGCTGTTCCCGGTCGAGAGGCTAAAGACGTCCCTGAAGGAGACGGAAAAGGCAGCCAAGGCGGAGAAAATTGCCTTCGAGAAGTACAAGAAGGCAAAGCTGCTCGTGGATAAGCAGGAGAAGTCGTATGCGGAGAAGAGTAAGGCGCTTGACACGAGCAAATCCTATCCCACCCATGTGCAGAAGCGCAATCAGTCGCTTACTGCGCTGCAGCACTCCAAAAACGAATTCGAGGACACGTTCGTGACATTGGTGAGCGAAGTGGAGAAGGTAACGGCAACAGCACTCAAGCGCTACCTCCACCTCAACGCCGGCTACATGACGTCTGTGGTGGACGCGCTGACCAAAACAGATCCTACCGTCGAGGAGGCTGTGGCCCTCTACCGTCAAGAGCAGGAGCAGCAGCGGCTGAGCGCCATCCAGCAGCGCTGCGTGCAGGTGAATTCGGAGCTCGGTGCCTCGTATGCCTCGCAGGGGTACCGACTAGGCCCGAATGGGAGTGAGGACAACCCGCGCGACAGCAGCAACATACAGGAGTCATCAAGGAACTCCCGCAAACCGCATCAGCTCCCCATCAGGGTCTCACCATATCAATCGCCTCTCCCTAGCGAGTCCTCACCGGCGATCCTGCTCGCCAGCACCGCTTCGGCGTCACCTAACCGGGGAACATCAGTGGCAAAGATGGAGACCTCGAAGCCTACGGCGGTAGAAGTCACCACCACGACCACCCCCGCCGTTGCTGGGGCCTCATTACCGGTGGAGAATGCAGGTCTGTTGAGACGAAACGCCGATGTCAATATTGACGACGAGGACTTTGGCTCCATTTCGCAGGTGGGGTCGGCTGGCCGGGTGGCGCCGCCGCTGTACAGCTTTAGCCGTGGCCCGCAGTCGCAGGTGTCATCCGCACCACCACAACCTGGCTACACCGCTGTTCAGAACGCCACACTGCTGGCCAACTTCATGACTCGTATGGAGGCGAAGAGCATCACTTCCTCTGAGGTGTGCGTCCTTCCTCAGAAGCAGAAGTAAGGGTTTTACCACGGATTAACCCACTGGAACGCGGGGATAAGTTTTCATCAAGTTCGTCTGGTAGCGAAGACTGACTCTCCCTTTCCATGATCAGGTGAACGCGTTTTCGATACCGCATTAGGTGCGAAGGCACTGCTGTTGAACGAGTATGACAGTGCGCTGCCTCCAGCATCTCTATATCAGCCTTATCCCATATTTTCTCTCTTTGTCACTTTCGTATGCGTCTGCTCTGCTGAGTGGTCATCTCGCTACATATCGGCATGATCCGCCCCCTCGCATGGACACGGTATCTTTCGAGCTGAGTCTGTGTGTGTCTACCCAAGCTGCTTCTCTTTTATGGAGAGGGATTCCTTGATGTGTGATAAGAGCTCCACCCACCACCACTATCTTCATACAGGGCGTGTCCTTGGTTGAGCGATGCTGCACCAGCGCAACACGGATTGCCTTTGTGGAAATAACAATAGAAAGCGCAAGCGAATACACGACACATGATGTTTGCATGTTTCCTTCTTTTCTCCTTACCTCATTCTCTCGTTACCTTCACTTTCCCGTTGTCTTGCTCGTCTCCTCCTCTCTGTGTATCTCACGCACCCCTCCCCTTCATGGCCGCTCGCAGTCGACTCTGCTTACGATTCGCTTCACAAACAAACACACCCTTACCAGAGTGCGGTGCATCCTACCAAGGGCCTCATCGAACCTCAGCCTTCCCCCCTCTCTGTGTGTTTTGCTCAGGGTAGCAACCCACTCGCTCACTTCTGCCTCATTCATTCCTTTCTCGTGTAGTTCTCAAACTCGCGCGTTGTCTCTCCCTCGGTGGCGTTCCTCTGTTGCTCTCCCTCCTTCCCTCTCTTCTCTTTGCCTCCCCCCTCTACCGCCGTCTGCCGCGGCTCCCCCTTGTTGTTGTCGTGTGTGCACCTCCAGGCTTCAGCTCATTCCACACGCGCTCACCTCTCCCTCCCTCCCTCTCTCTCTCTAACGCCCTACGTGTCGCCTCTCTACTCATCTGCTGTCTTGAGCCTACCGGGCTCTTTCCCATTCTTCTGCTTCTACCCCTCTTTTCCCTTTGCCATAACGCATCCACGGAGGGATTTCTGCTGGCGACACTCAAGCGTGCAGTGTAGTGCGACGAGGTATAGTGCAGGTGTCGTGTTGCAACTCATTGAATGTGTGCCATAGGCCGGAGGGCATCGATCGCCGTGCCCATCGGTGCGTAGTCGTCTTGGGGAACCCACTCCAGCAGTAGAGGAGCTACTACACCGCGTATGAGCAGACGACAATGAATTCGCCTTGACCGCGTCGTCTCTGAGCATTCTGGAGGATGGGGGTCCGCCTACGCGGCTGGTGTGAGCCGAAAAGGAAGAAAAACGGCGATCCGTGGCTCTCGCAGTTGTCTTTTGTTTATTCTCAGCGCCTCCCCTCTCTTCTTGTAGTTTTCCTCTCACGGGCCACTGCGCCACAACCGCCGCGCAGGCAGCAGGACAACCTCTCCTCTCTGCTCAGCCCACAGTCGCAACAAAGCCCTCGTCCGCTGCCGTTGGGATGTACTTCCTCTGTAGGCGCTTTTCGCTGATGCAGCAGAGACGCTTTGACCGTGATGGGGTCTACAGAGTTGCTCGCGAGTACAAATGGTCATGCTTCACTCCATCGGAGCCTCTTAGTCCAAGAGGATGGGAGTGAGAGGGCTCCCCGGGTCTACTCACCTCTTCTTTCTATCGCCGGCGGTCGTGTCTCTCTCTCTCTCTTTCGTGAGGAATGCGCTCGTGCTGAAGTCTTCCCGTGCTGTGCGCTGCCTTGTTTGTTTTCTCCTCTCTCCTCGTGCTCGAGGTTTTGCGTCTCTTTAGTTTCATCTTGGTGTTTGTTGTGCCTCATTCTACCGGACGTCGCACCCTTGCGTGCTCGTGTCTCTCCAGCTCCACCTCCTCTTCACACACTTCTTTCCTCTTCCATCGTCAAGTGGGTGCACATTCCCCTTTCGCTTGCGTTCTGTGTCTTCTCTGTTTCCCCTGCGTTTTATCGGCCGGTGCCGGCGTGCACCTGCGCTTTCGCGGGCGAAGTTCCTCTCATTTTGCACATGCGCCGTACGCCACTTTCCCATTCAGGACTCAAGCTGGAGGGCCGCCACCGTGCGTGGGCTCATTCGTGCATGTCGGTGCAACAGCAAAGCAGCGCAGCCCAATAGCAGGACTGCGTGCACATAAGGTCTGCAGAAGGGTGTATGGATGGAGCAGCCGCATTTACTCCCGCTTATTTCCTTTTGGGGGAGGAGGGAGGGAGGCGCCCCAGACACCCCATTGCCTCATAAGGCGCCCTATGGGCTACCATGCAGTGTCGCCGTTTACATCACCCTCCCTCTCTTTCTCTCTCTGTGTGTTCACTGCACCGGTCAGTCACCAGCAACACGCGTCTTTGTTTTCCTTCCGTTGCTCAATTGCGCATAACGCAGCCGCGCTTCCTTTCCCTTCTTCTGTATACCCGCCACACGCCCCGCCCTCCGTCATTCCTGCGCATTCACACCCACGTGTTTGTATGATTAACCCTTGTCAACATGACCAAATCATATCTCAGCCAGGAGCAGCAGCTGCGCGCGGAGCAGGTGTTCATCACACACAAGCACCTAAAAGAGCTCAACCTTGCCAGTGAACAGGCGCTGGCATATTATAACAAGTACCTTGCCGCCATGGAGAAGGTGATGAGCTGTCTCTTGAACAATAGCGACGCCATTGAGAGCGTGCGGACACACCTTCATGAGGAGGCCCCGGTGAACACTCAGCCGACACTTCCAATGATTGGTCGCCTCGCCGCCGCGTACAGCAACTGGCGTGCCTCTCCTGAGCTGAAGATGATGCAGACAGAGTTGGAGTTTCTTAAGGAGGTCAGCGCTACTGGCCGTCATGCAGCCAAGAAGACGAAGAACGCAGTGCAAGTGCTGGAACATGTGGCAAAGAAGTGCTCCAAAGTGAACACGCCCGAGTTCGAAGCAAAGGTCTGCAGCACCACTGGCAAGGCCCAGGAGAAGTTGTTGCGTGAACAACAAGTGAACAATATGGAGATGGCGAAGGTCGAGAAGTCCATTTTGAATGATATGAACTCACTCGCGACGTCGTGGTCTACAAAGCTCATAACTCGCAGTGACGCACTCTACGCAGCCTTTGCAGGTCTTGGTCATAGAACGGTGGCTTGTTTTTCAATCGCTGCTCCGGCGGTGCCACACAGGGTTCCTCTTCCTCCAGCTGTATCTGCGCCGCCGCCTTCATCTTCAGCCGCCTCGCTGGTGCTGCACAGTGGAAGTGCCGCAACCACCTATGGCACTCCTGTTGCCCATCCTTCTGCCCTGAGTGCTCTCTACGCAGCAGTTCCCCTCGACTCAGCCGTTGAAGGGGCTACTGCAGGTGTCACGCTTGAGTTTCACCCGCGCGAAGGCGAAACCCCAACGATGTAGGAACGTGAGGAGAAAAGCCATCAACGTGCGAAGGGGAAGCTGGCCCGGCCTCACATGGGCGCCAACATTCTCTCCTTTTTCCCCCTTTCTCTGTGGCGCGTTCAGATGTGCTTCTCTCCTGCACTGCGCAATCGGCGCCATGCGGGCCATCACGTTGCCTCGGCGTTTTCGCCGCCTTATCCTGCCGATGGGCCTCCATCAAGGGTGGCTCAGGGGGAAGGAAGAAGAGGGGCACTCTCCGATAGTCTCATGCTCGCCGTGTTGTCTTCTTTTCTGGGACGTGCGATGAACTGTAATGTCAACTGCTGCTCGTTATGTGTGCTGTTACCTACAGGTGTATCTCTCGGACAGACGGATGTGCTCGACTGTACAGCAGTGCGTAGGATTCCTTTCTCCAGCGGTGCGCGCAGCACGTGCTGGGTACTAATATATCCCCTTCTTGCGGCGCGCTTTCGCTCCTCTCCTCTGCTTTCTCCGTAGCAGCTATGCCTTTCTCTCTCATTCGTGTGTGAGCTGTGAATTTTGCTGGGCCTCTTCTCTGGTTTCTCATGTGCAGACTTTGTTGTGTGTGCGTGAGGGTGCCCCAGGGCTTCGTCACCTCCCTCCTCGCACTGTTATCCTTCCCTTTACTACTTCTCACTATTCCTTCCATACCGATCAGCAAATGCAGTCAAGCAAGGCAATCCATTACTCTAATGTATTTAGCCGAGGGAAGGCTGCATGGGCTTCTTTTTCGTTCCTTTACCAACTCTGCACACTCTCACTGTTGCGACCAGCCCAGAGGCACAGTGGCGCCTTATTC